>CM060492.1:1762504-2383570 GCA_030544225.1 Skeletonema marinoi
CAAGCTCATGTTGGATTAGACGAACAATGAGCTTGATAAGCTACCTAAAACGCAAGTTATATCGCTTATACGCCCCAAACTGATTTATATCAGCTCAAACAACAACAAGAGCTTTGTAGCTTCCGAAGTCCGTCTCAACGCACATCATCTCTGTTTGCGATGATGGATGCTTCGCCTTTGTTGATGTAGGAGGTGGTGTGCAGCGGTTGAAGTGCCAACAAGACCTTGTTGCCATTCGCACGCAAGCTCATGTTGGATTAGACGAACAATGACTTTGATAAGCTACCTAAAACGCAAGTTATATCGCTTACACGCCCCAAACTGATTTATGTCAGCTCAAACAACAACAAGAGCTTTGTAGCTTCCGAAGTCCGGCTCAACACACATCATCTCTGTTTGCGATGATGGATGCTTCGACATTGCTTTGACTTTGTCGATGTAGGAGGTGGTGTGCAGCGGTTGAAGTGCCAACAAGACCTTGTTGCCATCCGCACGCAAGCTCATGTTGGATTAGACGAACAATGAGCTTGATAAGCTACCTAAAACGCAAGTTATATCGCTTACACGCCCCAAACTGATTTATATCAGCTCAAACAACAACAAGAGGTTTGTAGCTTCCGAAGTCCGGCTCAACACACATCATCTCTGTTTGCGATGATGGATGCTTCAACATTGCTTCGACTTTGTCGATGTAGGAGGTGGTGTGCAGCGGTTGAAGTGCCAACAAGACCTTGTTGCCATCCGCACGCAAGCTCATGTTGGATTAGACGAACAATGAGCTTGATAAGCTACCTAAAATGCAAGTTATATCGCTTACACGCCCCAAACTGATTTATATCAGCTCAAACAACAAGAGCTTTGTAGCTTCCGAAGTCCGTCTCAACGCACATCATCTCTGTTTGCGATGATGGATGCTTCGCCTTTGTTGATGTAGGAGGTGGTGTGCAGCGGTTGAAGTGCCAACAAGACCTTGTTGCCATTCGCACGCAAGCTCATGTTGGATTAGACGAACAATGAGCTTGATAAGCTACCTAAAACGCAAGTTATATCGCTTACACGCCCCAAACTGATTTATGTCAGCTCAAACAACAACAAGAGCTTTGTAGCTTCCGAAGTCCGGCTCAACACACATCATCTCTGTTTGCGATGATGGATGCTTCGACATTGCTTCGACTTTGTCGATGTAGGAGGTGGTGTGCAGCGGTTGAAGTGCCAACAAGACCTTGTTGCCATTCGCACGCAAGCTCATGTTGGATTAGACGAACAATGAGCTTGATAAGCTACCTAAAACGCAAGTTATATCGCTTACACGCCCCAACTGATTTATATCAGCTCAAACAACAACAAGAGCTTTGTAGCTTCCGAAGTCCGGCTCAACACACATCATCTCTGTTTGCGATGATGGATGCTTCAACATTGCTTCGACTTTGTCGATGTAGGAGGTGGTGTGCAGCGGTTGAAGTGCCAACAAGACCTTGTTGCCATCCACACGCAAGCTCATGTTGGATTAGACGAACAATGACTTTGATAAGCTACCTAAAACGCAAGTTATATCGCTTACACGCCCCAAACTGATTTATATCAGCTCAAACAACAACAAGAGCTTTGTAGCTTCCGAAGTCCGTCTCAACGCACATCATCTCTGTTTGCGATGATGGATGCTTCGCCTTTGTCGATGTAGGAGGTGGTGTGC
The DNA here is from genome assembly GCA_030544225.1 of Skeletonema marinoi. Lineage (NCBI taxonomy): Eukaryota > Bacillariophyta > Thalassiosirophyceae > Thalassiosirales > Thalassiosiraceae > Skeletonema > Skeletonema marinoi. Next base: position 1,764,198 of record CM060492.1, read on the forward strand.
AGCGGTTGAAGTGCCAACAAGACCTTGTTGCCATTCGCACGCAAGCTCATGTTGGATTAGACGAACAATGAGCTTGATAAGCTACCTAAAACGCAAGTTATATCGCTTACACGCCCCAAACTGATTTATGTCAGCTCAAACAACAACAAGAGCTTTGTAGCTTCCGAAGTCCGGCTCAACACACATCATCTCTGTTTGCGATGATGGATGCTTCGACATTGCTTCGACTTTGTCGATGTAGGAGGTGGTGTGCAGCGGTTGAAGTGCCAACAAGACCTTGTTGCCATTCGCACGCAAGCTCATGTTGGATTAGACGAACAATGAGCTTGATAAGCTACCTAAAACGCAAGTTATATCGCTTACACGCCCCAACTGATTTATATCAGCTCAAACAACAACAAGAGCTTTGTAGCTTCCGAAGTCCGGCTCAACACACATCATCTCTGTTTGCGATGATGGATGCTTCAACATTGCTTCGACTTTGTCGATGTAGGAGGTGGTGTGCAGCGGTTGAAGTGCCAACAAGACCTTGTTGCCATCCACACGCAAGCTCATGTTGGATTAGACGAACAATGACTTTGATAAGCTACCTAAAACGCAAGTTATATCGCTTACACGCCCCAAACTGATTTATATCAGCTCAAACAACAACAAGAGCTTTGTAGCTTCCGAAGTCCGTCTCAACGCACATCATCTCTGTTTGCGATGATGGATGCTTCGCCTTTGTCGATGTAGGAGGTGGTGTGCAGCGGTTGAAGTGGAGAGACGTTGCTATAAACCTATCTTCAGTTGCTTTGGTGGTGGTAAAGGTTGATTTGCCTATGATGGAGACAGCGAAGGAGGTAAGAAAGACCTACCTTCAGTTGTGTGTGGTGGTGGTCGAGGTGGCCATGTGACCTACCTTCATTCGCTTTCGATCGTGGAAAAGGGCTTGGCAAAGCGTGGCTTCAACGGAATTGTTGAGGCGGATCTTGATGTGTACTGCACTCCTAATACTATGCAGATCAGTGGACATCAGCAAGCCAGGTTGTTGGGGATGCGGCGAAGGAGGGCAGTCACGCGCCTTACTTCAGTCGTCGTTTCAGTGGTGGAAACGCATGCTTTGTTTGTCTACGGTGGCATCCATCAAAATTTGTGGGTGCTGATTTTGACGTGTATTTATTACAAATACTATGCAGTTGCAGTGGACTCAAGCAAGCGAACCGGTTGATGGGGAGACATCGGCAGAAGGTGGATATAAATAACGCACCGCTGGTCGATGTCACGTTGGAGATGCGGATGCCCTCTGATGACGTGTATTTATTACAAATACTATGCAGTTAAGTGGACTCAAGCAAGCGAGCCGGTTGATGGGGAGACAGCGGCACAAGGTGGATATAAATAACACACCGCTGGTCGATGTCACGTTGGTGATGCTGATGCCCTCTGAGGACGTATATTTTACAAATACTATTCAGTAAGTGGACTCAAGCAAGCGAGCTGGTTGATGGAATGACAGCGGCGGAAGGTGGATATAAATAACGCACCGCTGGTCGATGTCACGTTGGTGATGCTGATGCCCTCTGATGATACTACCACGTGAAGTGTTCAACGCTTTGCTGACTCTGGTTAGATTAGAGGGGGGTTTTTGAGGTTGGATAAGAAATCATTCGATGATGATCCAGAGTCAGTTTCAATGAAAGCAGAAGGATTGCTCCTTCCGCTGGAAGGTATTTGATGATGGACGACAAGTGGTCGACTGAGAGGAGAATGAGGAATAGACAACCTCAGATTGCAGCACTCCTGATGTCGAATAGAGTTGATGACCTTTAAGTCATCAAGGAAGAGAATGAGTAAAATGCCCAGCGAAGATGATCATTGAGCGATGGGGATGCAACGTGGGATAGTTGATAACATGACTTTCCTTTCAGTTGCTTTGGTGGTGGATATACTGGCTTTGCCTACGGAGGCATCTTCAAGACTTGATGTTCCTTGCGTCCATCTGCATTTAGAACAAGAACACTATGCAGACCAGCGAGACTCAAGCAAGCCAAACTAAGCAATTCATTGCAACACGCGATGAATGAGTGGGGATAGTTTGGGACGATGAAAAAGAGGTATACTCTTTGATTCAATCGAACTAGGAATCTGCACAAGCAGATGTTGTGGCTTACATGCCGCGAATGTGGAGCTACTCCTATGTCCATGGAGGGTGCTTGCCAAGCGCCCGGAGAGAAGGGACATTACAACAATAGGAGAGAGCTGCCATGGTGCTCGGGACAGTTGAGTCTCGGTACGGAGGTGATGGGGGTTTTCGATTCTTTCTTTGACGAACGTGGTTTCTGCTCAAATCGTATTGCCGGGCGTCTTCCTGACTAAAATACTGTTGGTCGACGTGAACGTGACGATTGGTCAGTTTGTCTACCCTAAACAAGCACTCATGTTCAGATGACTCGGACGGGCTAGGGACATGAGTGCTTGGGACAAGCGATTTTTCTGAAGGTGAAACTGGTTCTGCGGTGTTTCTTTTATAAGACTGACTACCTGAAAACAAGTCCTCGTGTTCAGATGACCCGGACGGGCTAAGGACATGAGGGCAAACAGTAGTCAGTTTTGAGGAATATGCAAGACTACTCTTCTTGCGATGCTGTGGCTGTGCATCTACAAGGATAGAACGAGATTGGGTAGATATTCCCCCATTAAGAATTTGATCATACCGCTGGTTGAGCGGTTGGTCGCACACTGGGTTGTGACGACTAGGAGATGGGCTCCTAGTTTATATTTATGTTCATTAAGTCTTAAATTGGAAGATTTCTTCTTTCTACCAGTCAGAACGGAGTTCAGCGCGGACGCACAATAGTCCTACCGAGTCGTACCACTTTGGTTTAGCTGGTATACTGGAAGAAGGACAAGCTGGACGACGTGATGGCTGTCGAGTGATAAGGTTTACCATTCTTGAATTGATGCTTGCGTGAGAGATGGCGACAGAGCCAAGCTCGAGAGTCGATTTGGATTATCCAGATCGAAGTTAGCAGCAGCAGATTCTTGGATGAATGTCACAGTAAACAGCAATGTAACGTTACATGTCATGACGTCATCACTTGTCGACTGGAGAAATCAACAATGAAGAGACGCAATGAACACAACCTATTTGAGCAAATCTACGGCAAGCGAGCAGAGTAATCTTCATACTGAGCAGATTGATCTACTATTTACTTGAGGAAATAGCTGGCGCTTTATTATTTTTCTCCCACCCACCCAGAAAAATAATAAAGCGCCAGCTATTTCCTCAAGTAAATAGTAGATCAATCTGCTCAGTATGAAGATTACTCTGCTCGCTTGCCGTAGATTTGCTCAAATAGGTTGTGTTCATTGCGTCTCTTCATTGTTGATTTCTCCAGTCGACAAGTGATGACGTCATGACATGTAACGTTACATTGCTGTTTACTGTGACATTCATCCAAGAATCTGCTGCTGCTAACTTCGATCTGGATAATCCAAATCGACTCTCGAGCTTGGCTCTGTCGCCATCTCTCACGCAAGCATCAATTCAAGAATGGTAAACCTTATCACTCGACAGCCATCACGTCGTCCAGCTTGTCCTTCTTCCAGTATACCAGCTAAACCAAAGTGGTACGACTCGTTGCCATTCGCACGCAAGCTCATGTTGGATTAGACGAACAATGAGCTTGATAAGCTACCTAAAACGCAAGTTATATCGCTTACACGCCCCAAACTGATTTATGTCAGCTCAAACAACAACAAGAGCTTTGTAGCTTCCGAAGTCCGGCTCAACACACATCATCTCTGTTTGCGATGATGGATGCTTCGACATTGCTTCGACTTTGTCGATGTAGGAGGTGGTGTGCAGCGGTTGAAGTGCCAACAAGACCTTGTTGCCATCCGCACGCAAGCTCATGTTGGATTAGACGAACAATGAGCTTGATAAGCTACCTAAAACGCAAGTTATATCGCTTACACGCCCCAACTGATTTATATCAGCTCAAACAACAACAAGAGCTTTGTAGCTTCCGAAGTCCGTCTCAACGCACATCATCCCTGTTTGCGATGATGGATGCTTCAACATTGCTTCGACTTTGTCGATGTAGGAGGTGGTGTGCAGCGGTTGAAGTGCCAACAAGACCTTGTTGCCATTCGCACGCAAGCTCATGTTGGATTAGACGAACAATGAGCTTGATGAGCTACCTAAAACGCAAGTTATATCGCTTACACGCCCCAAACTGATTTATATCAGCTCAAGCAACAACAAGAGCTTTGTAGCTTCCGAAGTCCGTCTCAACACACATCATCTCTGTTTGCGATGATGGATGCTTCGACTTTGTCGATGTAGGAGGTGGTGTGCAGCGGTTGAAGTGCCAACAAGACCTTGTTGCCATCCACACGCAAGCTCATGTTGGATTAGACGAACAATGAGATTGATAAGCTACCTAAAACGCAAGTTATATCGCTTACACGCCCCAAACTGATTTATATCAGCTCAAACAACAACAAGAGCTTTGTAGCTTCCGAAGTCCGTCTCAACGGACATCATCTCTGTTTGCGATGATGAATGCTTCAACATTGCTTTGACTTTGTCGATGTAGGAAGTGGTGTGCAGCGGTTGAAGTGCCAACAAGACCTTGTTGCCATCCACACGCAAGCTCATGTTGGATTAGACGAACAATGAGCTTGATAAGCTACCTAAAACGCAAGTTATATCGCTTACACGCCCCAAACTGATTTATATCAGCTCAAACAACAACAAGAGCTTTGTAGCTTCCGAAGTCCGTCTCAACACACATCATCTCTGTTTGCGATGATGGATGCTTCGACTTTGTCGATGTAGGAGGTGGTGTGCAGCGGTTGAAGTGCCAACAAGACCTTGTTGCCATCCGCACGCAAGCTCATGTTGGATTAGACGAACAATGAGCTTGATAAGCTACCTAAAACGCAAGTTATATCGCTTACACGCCCCAACAGATTTATATCAGCTCAAACAACAACAAGAGCTTTGTAGCTTCCGAAGTCCGTCTCAACGCACATCATCCCTGTTTGCGATGATGGATGCTTCAACATTGCTTCGACTTTGTCGATGTAGGAGGTGGTGTGCAGCGGTTGAAGTGCCAACAAGACCTTGTTGCCATTCGCACGCAAGCTCATGTTGGATTAGACGAACAATGAGCTTGATGAGCTACCTAAAACGCAAGTTATATCGCTTACACGCCCCAAACTGATTTATATCAGCTCAAGCAACAACAAGAGCTTTGTAGCTTCCGAAGTCCGTCTCAACACACATCATCTCTGTTTGCGATGATGGATGCTTCGACTTTGTCGATGTAGGAGGTGGTGTGCAGCGGTTGAAGTGCCAACAAGACCTTGTTGCCATCCACACGCAAGCTCATGTTGGATTAGACGAACAATGAGATTGATAAGCTACCTAAAACGCAAGTTATATCGCTTACACGCCCCAAACTGATTTATATCAGCTCAAACAACAACAAGAGCTTTGTAGCTTCCGAAGTCCGTCTCAACGGACATCATCTCTGTTTGCGATGATGGATGCTTCAACATTGCTTTGACTTTGTCGATGTAGGAAGTGGTGTGCAGCGGTTGAAGTGCCAACAAGACCTTGTTGCCATCCACACGCAAGCTCATGTTGGATTAGACGAACAATGAGCTTGATGAGCTACCTAAAACGCAAGTTATATCGCTTACACGCCCCAAACTGATTTATATCAGCTCAAACAACAACAAGAGCTTTGTAGCTTCCGAAGTCCGTCTCAACACACATCATCTCTGTTTGCGATGATGGATGCTTCGACTTTGTCGATGTAGGAGGTGGTGTGCAGCGGTTGAAGTGCCAACAAGACCTTGTTGCCATCCACACGCAAGCTCATGTTGGATTAGACGAACAATGAGCTTGATAAGCTATCTAAAACGCAAGTTATATCGCTTACACGCCCCAACTGATTTATATCAGCTCAAACAACAACAAGAGTTTTGTAGCTTCCGAAGTCCGTCTCAACACACATCATCTCTGTTTGCGATGATGGATGCTTCAACATTGCTTTGACTTTGTCGATGTAGGAGGTGGTGTGCAGCGGTTGAAGTGCCAACAAGACCTTGTTGCCATCCGCACGCAAGCTCATGTTGGATTAGACGAACAATGAGCTTGATAAGCTACCTAAAACGCAAGTTATATCGCTTACACGCCCCAAACTGATTTATATCAGCTCAAACAACAACAAGAGCTTTGTAGCTTCCGAAGTCCGTCTCAACACACATCATCTCTGTTTGCGATGATGGATGCTTCGACATTGCTTCGACTTTGTCGATGTAGGAGGTGGTGTGCAGCGGTTGAAGTGCCAACAAGACCTTGTTGCCATCCACACGCAAGCTCATGTTGGATTAGACAAGCAATGAGCTTGATAAGCTACCTAAAACGCAAGTTATATCGCTTACACGCCCAAACTGATTTATATATATCAGCTCAAACAACAACAAGAGCTTTGTAGCTTCCGAAGTCCGTCTCAACGCACATCATCTCTGTTTGCGATGATGGATGCTTCGACATTGCTTCGACTTTGTCGATGTAGGAGGTGGTGTGCAGCGGTTAAGTGCCAACAAGACCTTGTTGCCATCCGCACGCAAGCTCATGTTGGATTAGACGAACAATGAGATTGATAAGCTACCTAAAACGCAAGTTATATCGCTTACACGCCCCAAACTGATTTATATCAGCTCAAACAACAACAAGAGCTTTGTAGCTTCCGAAGTCCGTCTCAACGGACATCATCTCTGTTTGCGATGATGGATGCTTCAACAATGCTTTGACTTTGTCGATGTAGGAGGTGGTGTGCAGCGGTTGAAGTGCCAACAAGACCTTGTTGCCATCCGCACGCAAGCTCATGTTGGATTAGACGAACAATGAGCTTGATAAGCTACCTAAAACGCAAGTTATATCGCTTACACGCCCCAAACTGATTTATATCAGCTCAAACAACAACAAGACCTTTGTAGCTTCCGAAGTCCGTCTCAACGCACATCATCTCTGTTTGCGATGATGGATGCTTCGACTTTGTCGATGTAGGAGGTGGTGTGCAGCGGTTGAAGTGCCAACAAGACCTTGTTGCCATCCGCACGCAAGCTCATGTTGGATTAGACAAGCAATGAGCTTGATAAGCTACCTAAAACGCAAGTTATATCGCTTACACGCCCCAAACTGATTTATATCAGCTCAAACAACAACAAGAGCTTTGTAGCTTCCGAAGTCCGTCTCAACGGACATCATCTCTGTTTGCGATGATGGATGCTTCAACATTGCTTTGACTTTGTCGATGTAGGAAGTGGTGTGCAGCGGTTGAAGTGCCAACAAGACCTTGTTGCCATCCACACGCAAGCTCATGTTGGATTAGACGAACAATGAGCTTGATGAGCTACCTAAAACGCAAGTTATATCGCTTACACGCCCCAAACTGATTTATATCAGCTCAAACAACAACAAGAGCTTTGTAGCTTCCGAAGTCCGTCTCAACACACATCATCTCTGTTTGCGATGATGGATGCTTCGACTTTGTCGATGTAGGAGGTGGTGTGCAGCGGTTGAAGTGCCAACAAGACCTTGTTGCCATCCACACGCAAGCTCATGTTGGATTAGACGAACAATGAGCTTGATAAGCTATCTAAAACGCAAGTTATATCGCTTACACGCCCCAACTGATTTATATCAGCTCAAACAACAACAAGAGTTTTGTAGCTTCCGAAGTCCGTCTCAACACACATCATCTCTGTTTGCGATGATGGATGCTTCAACATTGCTTTGACTTTGTCGATGTAGGAGGTGGTGTGCAGCGGTTGAAGTGCCAACAAGACCTTGTTGCCATCCGCACGCAAGCTCATGTTGGATTAGACGAACAATGAGCTTGATAAGCTACCTAAAACGCAAGTTATATCGCTTACACGCCCCAAACTGATTTATATCAGCTCAAACAACAACAAGAGCTTTGTAGCTTCCGAAGTCCGTCTCAACACACATCATCTCTGTTTGCGATGATGGATGCTTCGACATTGCTTCGACTTTGTCGATGTAGGAGGTGGTGTGCAGCGGTTGAAGTGCCAACAAGACCTTGTTGCCATCCACACGCAAGCTCATGTTGGATTAGACAAGCAATGAGCTTGATAAGCTACCTAAAACGCAAGTTATATCGCTTACACGCCCAAACTGATTTATATATATCAGCTCAAACAACAACAAGAGCTTTGCAGCTTCCGAAGTCCGTCTCAACGCACATCATCTCTGTTTGCGATGATGGATGCTTCGACATTGCTTCGACTTTGTCGATGTAGGAGGTGGTGTGCAGCGGTTAAGTGCCAACAAGACCTTGTTGCCATCCACACGCAAGCTCATGTTGGATTAGACGAACAATGAGATTGATAAGCTACCTAAAACGCAAGTTATATCGCTTACACGCCCCAAACTGATTTATATCAGCTCAAACAACAACAAGAGCTTTGTAGCTTCCGAAGTCCGTCTCAACGGACATCATCTCTGTTTGCGATGATGGATGCTTCAACAATGCTTTGACTTTGTCGATGTAGGAGGTGGTGTGCAGCGGTTGAAGTGCCAACAAGACCTTGTTGCCATCCGCACGCAAGCTCATGTTGGATTAGACGAACAATGAGCTTGATAAGCTACCTAAAACGCAAGTTATATCGCTTACACGCCCCAAACTGATTTATATCAGCTCAAACAACAACAAGAGCTTTGTAGCTTCCGAAGTCCGTCTCAACGCACATCATCTCTGTTTGCGATGATGGATGCTTCGACTTTGTCGATGTAGGAGGTGGTGTGCAGCGGTTGAAGTGCCAACAAGACCTTGTTGCCATCCGCACGCAAGCTCATGTTGGATTAGACAAGCAATGAGCTTGATAAGCTACCTAAAACGCAAGTTATATCGCTTACACGCCCCAAACTGATTTATATCAGCTCAAACAACAACAAGAGCTTTGTAGCTTCCGAAGTCCGTCTCAACGCACATCATCTCTGTTTGCGATGATGGATGCTTCAACAATGCTTTGACTTTGTCGATGTAGGAGGTGGTGTGCAGCGGTTGAAGTGCCAACAAGACCTTGTTGCCATCCACACGCAAGCTCATGTTGGATTAGACGAACAATGAGCTTGATAAGCTACCTAAAACGCAAGTTATATCGCTTACACACCCCAAACTGATTTATATCAGCTCAAACAACAACAAGAGCTTTGTAGCTTCCGAAGTCCGTCTCAACACACATCATCTCTGTTTGCGATGATGGATGCTTCGACTTTGTCGATGTAGGAGGTGGTGTGCAGCGGTTGAAGTGCCAACAAGACCTTGTTGCCATCCGCACGCAAGCTCATGTTGGATTAGACGAACAATGAGCTTGATAAGCTACCTAAAACGCAAGTTATATCGCTTACACGCCCCAAACTGATTTATATCAGCTCAAACAACAACAAGAGCTTTGTAGCTTCCGAAGTCCGTCTCAACACACATCATCTCTGTTTGCGATGATGGATGCTTCGACTTTGTCGATGTAGGAGGTGGTGTGCAGCGGTTGAAGTGCCAACAAGACCTTGTTGCCATCCGCACGCAAGCTCATGTTGGATTAGACGAACAATGAGCTTGATGAGCTACCTAAAACGCAAGTTATATCGCTTACACGCCCCAAACTGATTTATATCAGCTCAAACAACAACAAGAGCTTTGTAGCTTCCGAAGTCCGTCTCAACGCACATCATCTCTGTTTGCGATGATGGATGCTTCAACAATGCTTCGACTTTGTCGATGTAGGAGGTGGTGTGCAGCGGTTGAAGTGCCAACAAGACCTTGTTGCCATCCACACGCAAGCTCATGTTGGATTAGACGAACAATGAGCTTGATAAGCTACCTAAAACGCAAGTTATATCGCTTACACACCCCAAACTGATTTATGTCAGCTCAAACAACAACAAGAGCTTTGTAGCTTCCGAAGTCCGTCTCAACGGACATCATCTCTGTTTGCGATGATGGATGTTTCGACTTAGTCGTTGTAGGAGGTGGTGTGCAGCGGTTGAAGTGCCAACAAGACCTTGTTGCCATCCACACGCAAGCTCATGTTGGATTAGACGAACAATGAGCTTGATGAGCTACCTAAAACGCAAGTTATATCGCTTACACGCCCCAAACTGATTTATATCAGCTCAAACAACAACAAGAGCTTTGTAGCTTCCGAAGTCCGTCTCAACGCACATCATCTCTGTTTGCGATGATGGATGCTTCAACAATGCTTTGACTTTGTCGATGTAGGAGGTGGTGTGCAGCGGTTGAAGTGCCAACAAGACCTTGTTGCCATCCACACGCAAGCTCATGTTGGATTAGACGAACAATGAGCTTGATGAGCTACCTAAAACGCAAGTTATATCGCTTACACGCCCCAAACTGATTTATGTCAGCTCAAACAACAACAAGAGCTTTGTAGCTTCCGAAGTCCGTCTCAACACACATCATCTCTGTTTGCGATGATGGATGCTTCGACTTTGTCGATGTAGGAGGTGGTGTGCAGCGGTTGAAGTGCCAACAAGACCTTGTTGCCATCCACACGCAAGCTCATGTTGGATTAGACGAACAATGAGCTTGATAAGCTACCTAAAACGCAAGTTATATCGCTTACACACCCCAAACTGATTTATATCAGCTCAAACAACAACAAGAGCTTTGTAGCTTCCGAAGTCCGTCTCAACACACATCATCTCTGTTTGCGATGATGGATGTTTCGACTTTGTCGATGTAGGAGGTGGTGTGCAGCGGTTGAAGTGCCAACAAGACCTTGTTGCCATCCACACGCAAGCTCATGTTGGATTAGACGAACAATGAGCTTGATAAGCTACCTAAATCGCAAGTTATATCGCTTACACACCCCAAACTGATTTATATCAGCTCAAACAACAAGAAGAGCTTTGTAGCTTCCGAAGTCCGTCTCAACGGACATCATCTCTGTTTGCGATGATGGATGTTTCGACTTAGTCGATGTAGGAGGTGGTGTGCAGCGGTTGAAGTGCCAACAAGACCTTGTTGCCATCCACACGCAAGCTCATGTTGGATTAGACGAACAATGAGCTTGATGAGCTACCTAAAACGCAAGTTATATCGCTTATACGCCCCAAACTGATTTATATCAGCTCAAACAACAACAAGAGCTTTGTAGCTTCCGAAGTCCGTCTCAACACACATCATCTCTGTTTGCGATGATGGATGCATCGACTTTGTCGATGTAGGAGGTGGTGTGCAGCGGTTGAAGTGCCAACAAGACCTTGTTGCCATCCACACGCAAGCTCATGTTGGATTAGACGAACAATGAGCTTGATGAGCTACCTAAAACGCAAGTTATATCGCTTACACGCCCCAAACTGATTTATATCAGCTCAAACAACAACAAGAGCTTTGTAGCTTCCGAAGTCCGTCTCAACGCACATCATCTCTGTTTGCGATGATGGATGCTTCAACAATGCTTTGACTTTGTCGATGTAGGAGGTGGTGTGCAGCGGTTGAAGTGCCAACAAGACCTTGTTGCCATCCACACGCAAGCTCATGTTGGATTAGACGAACAATGAGCTTGATGAGCTACCTAAAACGCAAGTTATATCGCTTACACACCCCAAACTGATTTATGTCAGCTCAAACAACAACAAGAGCTTTGTAGCTTCCGCCGGCTGTTCAGCAGATACTTGATGGAGATTATTCCTTTCCTTGTGACACCGATCACTACACCATTAGGCTCTTAGATGAAGCGCCGTCCTTGTATGCTAAAACTGCTCGTCAAGTCCTTCCTGAACAGATCTACTTGGAAGATTATCAATATTATTGGCGTACTGCACGGGAGAAGACTCAGTCCTCGAAGTCTTTGCTTCACTTCGGTCACATGAAGGCAGCGGCTTTCTCTGACGAACTTTCTCTTATTCAAGTTGCGAAAATAAACATCTGCCTACGGTTGGGCATTCCTCTTGACAGATGGCTGGGATGCATGACATTGTTGCTTGAGAAGGAGTTTGGTGCGGATCGCATTGAGAAGCTGCGTGCTATTGGTCTATGGGAAGCGGATGCAAATTTCACCTTCAAAGTGCTGTTTGCTCATCGAATGATGCGTCGGGCCGACGAGCAGGGCTTGCTACCCCATGAACAATTTGCACGTCGTGGACGTACTCCTAACGATGGTACACTCTGTAAAATTTGGCACTGGGACTATCACCGCACCATGCACATCAATCATGCATGTGTTGAAGCTGATCTTGGTGACTGCTATGATGCTGTCAATCATTTAGTTCTTGCAACTGCACTGCGGTCGTTTGGGGTACACGAAAACTCAGTCAAACTCCTCCTTTCTTGTCTTCAGTCGATGTCCTTTTATCTACGCTCAGGCTTTGGGATCTCGGAGGATGCTTTCTCTGCGGACAATGATCTCCCCTTTATGGGCGTAGGTCAAGGATGCACTGCTGCCCCACCAGGTTTTAATGCGGTCTCTACTCTTATGATCAATGCATATAAGAAAATGGGTCATGACTTAGAGTTTCGTGCAGGGTGGTCCGATGTGGTCGCTTCCCTCGCTGCCATTCTTTATGTCGACGATACTGATCTCCTTTACAGGATTGCTCAACTGGATATGACTGACGAGGAATTTGTCGCACAACTTCAAGTTGCAGTGAATGATTGGGTTTACTTGGTTCAAGCCTCAGGTGGTCACATCAAACGAGCGAAGTCCTTTTGGTATATCACTCTGTTTGACTTTGTCAATGGGGTTGCAACGCCACGCCGTCTCCCTTCCATGAGTTCGTTGAGACTTACCATTCCTCAACCTGGCGGTACAGATGTTACTATCCCTCTTCAAGATTTTGATCACTCCTCCAAGTCGCTTGGCGTTTATTCAAGTCCGTCCAACTCAGGTGTGGGGCAGGTGGATGCGATCAAAGAGAAGGGTCTCACTTGGGCAGCCAAGGCGTCTAGCAGTCCTCTTCGTCCGAAGGAGGTATGGCACAGCCTTACTTTGCAACTCTATCCATCGATGTTTTTCGGCTCGAACTGTATCTCAGCGGATCCACAATATCTAGACGATGCAGTCCATTCAGTGTATTACCAATCCTTGAGCTCACTCGGAGTTAACCGACACATTACCCGTGCGTTTCGGACGCTGCCTGCGCGGTATCAAGGTCTGGGTCTACGTGAACCAAATCTTGAAGTCTTGTCTGCGAAGATTTGCGTCCTACATCGTCACTTTGGTGAGGACACTAATGATGGTGCTCTTTCAAGAGTGGTATTTGAGACGTTTCAGATGGACTGTGGATTATCGGGAAATTTCTTGGAGCTTGACTACGACAAATATGGTTTCCTCGCTCAACACTCTTGGTGGTCTCACTTATGGCGTCTGCTCTCGATGTATGATGTTACCCTCCAACTGTTTTCGGAGTGCTATTATCCACTCCCACGAAAACATGATGTCGGGCTCATGAACATCTTGGTTGAACGTGGTGTATTTGCACCTGCAGAATTGATCCGTATCAACAGAGTTAGGCATTTCAAAGGCGTCCTTGTGCTTTCTGAACTCACCCATTGTGATGGAATTACTCTACGCAAGGAGTATCTGTCTGAGGATCGGATTCAGTCAGTTGAGGGACATCATCGGTATCCTATTGAGCGACCCACGGCGTCAGACTTTGGGCTATGGCGGACCGCCCTCTTCACGGTATTCTCCACGACTTCCACCCTTTATCGTCCTCTTGGAAAATATCTTCGTCATCCTCCTCTTCCACATGAGTGGCTATACTCTTCCTCGAATGATCTACTTTTCCGACGCTCCTCTGCCCCATCCTCGTCTGTGGCAATCTATGTCAAGTCACCTTCAGCTTCCGTATCTCGTCGTAATGCAGTGCAGTTCACCTTCTCATGCACTGTGGTAGACCCTCCTGTCGCAACCCACTTCGCCAGCATAACCTCCCTCACAGATTCATCTGTCACTGTGCATTCCTTCGCTCCAGTCCCATCGCCTCCCACAGCTCTATCTCTTCAAGAAGTCATTGACTCCTTTGAAGATCACACAATGTGGGATCGATTTTCCTTTGACGAGGATGGCTCGTGGTTACTTCATGCTCTTCTGAATGGTACTTTGATTATAGTTCATGACGGATCCTATATGCCTCAGCTTACCTCACAAGCCTGCTCGTGTGGTTTCGTGCTTTACTGTAGCTCCACCGACAAGCGAGCTATCGGGTCCTTTGCGGAGGAGAGTGATAATGCTGACAATTATAGAGGCGAATGGCTCGGAAGTATTGGTGCTCTTCAGGTTCTTTTGGCGGTCATCTCCACAACTTCAGTCTCCCTGGATGCAATCCCTCCTGTTCACGCTCATTGCGACAACATGGGTGTCATTAATCACAATCAAAATTTGACCCGTTCCTTGCCTGAGAAGCAAGCACAAGCTGATTTGATCCGCTTGTGCAGGGAATATCGTCGTCGGCTCGGCTTTTCTATAGAGTATCACCATGTGAAGGGTCATCTTGACAAAGTTCTTCGGTGGGACCAACTCACTCGTGTACAGCGTGAGAATTGTATTGTGGACTCTGTCGCAAGGACAGCTCTTCTCGACGCCTTCTTAGATGACACATACATCAGCAGTATCTTTCCTCACGAACAAGTGGTGGTGAAGGTCGATGGTAAGCGTGTGACGGGGTCTCCATCTACGGCGATTGGTCGTGCATGGGGATATAAAGTGGCTCGGGAGCTGTTCCACTCAAGGAAGATAGTCGATCGGAAGCATTTTCGACTGATATATTGGGATGGTGTAGAGTCCTGTATGAAAACCTTTCCTACGATGTTCCGCGTCTGGGTCACAAAACATGTCTCTCACTTTTGTGGTACCAATCGGCAACTCTCTCGAATTGATCCAACAGTGTTGAACACTTGCCCAAGTTGCAACTGCAATAATGAAGACACATCACATGTGGTTCGGTGCCCATCGCCTGGTCGTACAGCATTTTACAACGACTCTGTTTCAGATCTGATTGAATGGTTGAAGGAGGCTGATACAGATCCCCAACTCGTCTATATGATCGAAGAATTTCTCAGTGGTCGTGGTGATGTCAAGGTAGCTTCTCTCTTTGCACATGATCTCCCGATCTATGGCTTCCTTGCTAGTCTTATGGATGAGGTAGGGTTTGACAGCTTTGTGGAAGGACGCATCCTTACGGTGTTGGTAGATTTTCAGTTTGCACACTATCAAACGATACCCACGCGGTGGACTGTTGAGCGCTGGGCGAAAGGTTTGATTCAACGTCTGCTGGGTCTTACCCATCGTCAATGGCTGTATCGCAATGCGGTGGTACACTTTAAAGGTCCAGATGGATACACTCACGCTGAACATGAACGAATCCTATCAAAAATGCAAGACTTTTTGTGGGTTGATCCGCAGGATCTGCTGCCGCGTGATCGAGGGCTCCTGAACGAGAACTTCGAAACGCTGGGCAGCTCTCCTGCTGCTTGTGAGCTTTGGATTGCGGCGATGGAAGTGGCCATCTCTGCAGCCGAACATGCCCGTCGACAAGACGATCCTTCCTCTCACCGTCGTCGTGTGACAACCGGTCCAAACTACGCCCCCAGGACAGTGGAAATTGTCCCTATTGTAGATACTGAAGGTAGTATTCGTTATAAGAGACGCAGACGGAGGAAGAAAGATTAATTGTATCCTTGTGTCTCCCGACCAATTTCTCGATCATCGAATGGGGTGGATTATATTATACCCGCCTATGGCCCTGTGCTGTTGCTCTGCGTGTTGCGGAAAAGAAAGACAAAAGATATGTCTGCTCGTCTAGTTATTATTATTCCGAGTAATTTACTAAGTCAATATTCAATATTCGAAGTCCGTCTCAACGGACATCATCTCTGTTTGCGATGATGGATGTTTCGACTTAGTCGATGTAGGAGGTGGTGTGCAGCGGTTGAAGTGCCAACAAGACCTTGTTGCCATCCACACGCAAGCTCATGTTGGATTAGACGAACAATGAGCTTGATGAGCTACCTAAAACGCAAGTTATATCGCTTACACGCCCCAAACTGATTTATATCAGCTCAAACAACAACAAGAGCTTTGTAGCTTCCGAAGTCCGTCTCAACGCACATCATCTCTGTTTGCGATGATGGATGCTTCAACAATGCTTTGACTTTGTCGATGTAGGAGGTGGTGTGCAGCGGTTGAAGTGCCAACAAGACCTTGTTGCCATCCACACGCAAGCTCATGTTGGATTAGACGAACAATGAGCTTGATGAGCTACCTAAAACGCAAGTTATATCGCTTACACGCCCCAAACTGATTTATGTCAGCTCAAACAACAACAAGAGCTTTGTAGCTTCCGAAGTCCGTCTCAACACACATCATCTCTGTTTGCGATGATGGATGCTTCGACTTTGTCGATGTAGGAGGTGGTGTGCAGCGGTTGAAGTGCCAACAAGACCTTGTTGCCATCCGCACGCAAGCTCATGTTGGATTAGACGAACAATGAGCTTGATAAGCTACCTAAAACGCAAGTTATATCGCTTACACACCCCAAACTGATTTATATCAGCTCAAACAACAACAAGAGCTTTGTAGCTTCTGAAGTCCGTCTCAACACACATCATCTCTGTTTGCGATGATGGATGTTTCGTCTTTGTCGATGTAGGAGGTGGTGTGCAGCGGTTGAAGTGCCAACAAGACCTTGTTGCCATCCACACGCAAGCTCATGTTGGATTAGACGAACAATGAGCTTGATAAGCTACCTAAAACGCAAGTTATATCGCTTACACACCCCAAACTGATTTATATCAGCTCAAACAACAACAAGAGCTTTGTAGCTTCCGAAGTCCGTCTCAACGGACATCATCTCTGTTTGCGATGATGGATGTTTCGACTTAGTCGATGTAGGAGGTGGTGTGCAGCGGTTGAAGTGCCAACAAGACCTTGTTGCCATCCACACGCAAGCTCATGTTGGATTAGACGAACAATGAGCTTGATGAGCTACCTAAAACGCAAGTTATATCGCTTATACGCCCCAAACTGATTTATATCAGCTCAAACAACAACAAGAGCTTTGTAGCTTCCGAAGTCCGTCTCAACACACATCATCTCTGTTTGCGATGATGGATGCTTCGACTTTGTCGATGTAGGAGGTGGTGTGCAGCGGTTGAAGTGCCAACAAGACCTTGTTGCCATCCACACGCAAGCTCATGTTGGATTAGACGAACAATGAGCTTGATAAGCTACCTAAAACGCAAGTTATATCGCTTATACGCTTCAAAGGCGATTCATTTTTCGTCATGACATCAACATCAACAGAGCTGGTTTGAGTCGGAATGCAGAAACGAGGAAGCTCTTCTGTTTGTTGCATTTCCATTCGAGCATCTATAAGAGTGATAGTTAAGTTTTGGAGTAAGATGAAGTTAATTGTGTTCAAAGTATCAAAGTAAGCAAGCTGGTATAAGCTTCATATTCGCAAGTTGGATAGCTTACGAAGTCGATCGTCCATCTAACTTCACACGAGACTCTCTTGCGTGTTGTTAGAAATGAGGTCTTCGTGGCACTCTCACAGCTGGACGTTTTATGCCTTCTAGATCGACAAAGGCGATGCATTCATCGTCATGACATCAACATCAACAGAGCTGGTTTGAAACGAGGAAGCTCTTCTGTTTGTTGCATTTCCATTCGAGCATCTATAAGAGTGATAGTTAAGTTTTGGAGTAAGATGAAGTTAATTGTGTTCAAAGTATCAAAGTAAGCAAGCTGGTAAGCTTCATATTCGCAAGTTGGATAGCTTACGAAGTCGATCGTCCATCTAACCTCACATGCTCTTGTCGTTTTTAGGAACGAAGCCATCTTGGCACTTCCAAACGTGCTTGGTGCCATATTTGCAGTGCTTGCGGCCATTCTTAACTGGGCCACTTTAGATCACCGACGACGTTTAGTAACGTCGATACTTCCAAGAAGAACATGCGCTTTGGAAAACATTCTTTTTTACTATCATGTCTGAATATAATTGGTTACGAGAAGCTGTTGATTGCCATATTCGCAGCTTTAGATTCGATATGGTGCTTCAAAGTGGAGCTGGCGGTTGGGGGCCAGTTCTGAATGTACTTCATCATGTCGCCTTTGACATTGTGACATGGCTGATGCACAATCTATACTACATTACCGAATATATAATGGGCCATTGAAGCTGTTGATTGCTATTTTCACAGCTTTAGCGATGATTCGTAGTAAGTTGTTGTATGCGGCTAGTCCAAATTGCCATCAGTGCTAGATTAAAAGTATGAAATAGTGAAAGTAAGGCGAATCCACTGCAGAACCTTCGCCAGCCTCTTCTAGCAATGTGATCGGGCTGAGAGAACCGGGTGTTTTCACATTCAGCTTGGCGCGCATGCGCCTTTTTACGTAAACGCTAATCATCTGAGCACATTCGGGCTCTTCCTTTCATAACTTGAACTCCCACGCTCCAAGCTCCCCACAGCGATCTTGAATTCTTGGAGTT
This sequence comes from Skeletonema marinoi, assembly GCA_030544225.1. NCBI lineage: Eukaryota > Bacillariophyta > Thalassiosirophyceae > Thalassiosirales > Thalassiosiraceae > Skeletonema > Skeletonema marinoi. The sequence goes on from CM060492.1 coordinate 1,782,739, forward strand.
AGATTTTGCATATGTAGGTCGAGTTCCCTCCTGCTTACTTGCCATGATGATGCTTCCAAGCTTCGTTGTATCGATCATCTCTTAATACGTCCTGTAGTTCATAGTAAATGACTATGCTCCTGTGTCGCCGTAGAATGGGGTAATAATTGTACACCACCTCAGAAAAGTTTCGAGTCTATGGTCACTGCATGGATGCCTGCTAACGTACTATTTTGGAATGACCAGCTGTCTCCCTCCATTCACATCACTATCTGGTCAAAGATTAATTTCAGTATGACATTAACTGTTGCCAAATCGAGCTGAGACGCTAACAGCCACAAAACTCGAGGCATCATGGCCAATCCTATATCTGGATCGCGCTCCCTTATTGTAACGAAGCATTTGGTTAAAATTGTTGGATCCTCTCTTACGCATAAAAGTAACTTTCGTCTAGCTGCCAATTGAGGGATATTGCTGGCCAATCGATTCACTCTAAGATAGCTCTTGATATCTCGGAGTATTTTACCACTTTTAATATGTGGCTTCTTCAATATGATAGATACTATTGTGTGATTGGAAATGTACAACAAATTGTGCAACGAAGATGTGTTCCGAAGACATCTCAAAATCGCTTTTGCTCCATTGTCTCCGATTGGGTTCTCACTTAGCACCAAACATCGTAGCTGTGTGTTGTGCAGCAGTGCATCAACAATTGATTTCGTTCCCTCACATCCTATCCCATTGCTTTCCAGATTCAATATCTCGAGAGTATTGTTTTCTTGTAAAGACGCCGCCAGCAAACTTGCACCCGTATCTCCTATAGAATTACCTGCTAAGCTGAGTTCTATCAATGTTGTGTTGTGTTTTAACGATTGAGATATCAAGTCCACTCCGTATTTAGATATCCTGTTGTCACAAAGATATAATTTGCGGTATTGTATATAATCTTCTAATCCATCGATTATTCTTGCCACGCCTTTATCGCCGATGTGGTTGCCCCCAAGAAAGATGGCGTCTATGCTTTCATCGTTATTATTGTGTTCATCATGTTGAGCATCACATAGCAATAATGCTGACTCTATGGAATCGCGGCAGGTTGAAAACGATGAGGGGAGTCTCGCACGTAGTGGCGGCATGACTACCCTTGGCTTCTGCAATCCCTTAGATAGGGGCGAGAGGCAAGAGGCAAGAGGCAAGAGGCAAGAGGACAGCTACAGCGCAGGTTGGCTGTTGGCTTTAGTTTCGTTTATTCGCAACAACCAACAACCACAACCAACAAGCTAATAGCATGCTTATGGCATACTTATGATGGCATGAAGCATGAATGAAGCATGGAGCATGAGGCATAATATTATTTTGGCAAGCCAAGCAAGCCACCTACGTAAGGCATTAGATACAGGTATTTAACTTAGTCGCGCTGACACTGACAACTGACAATCATTGGAGTTCTCTCAGTATCGAGATTGAGTAGGTTGGCTTCTTGAATGCTGTTCTTGCACAATGTTGTCATGATAAACCTACGAAACATAATATAATTCAATTCAGGACATATTAGTCAACAATAAAGAATAATAAGAAGAATGAACTTTATCCATCTACCGCAACGGCACCACGAAGGAGAGAAGCCTGGCGAGACGAAAGAGACGAAAGATCATCCAGAGAAATGTCCAACATGTGGCAGGCAGTTGATGGAACGCAAGGGCCTATTTCGACGACTGACCCCAATTTCAAATGCATTTGTAGTCTACGGAAACTGTCTTGCCCACTCTGATGAGGACACTGTGGACGAAGATCGCCATGCCACAGATGATGGTTAGTGTAGCTAGAGTATGAAGAGATGACTAATTCTTCCATAAGATAACACGCTCACATCAAATGTACTTTTGTCACTTTCGTCTTTCTAAACTGTCAACTGACAATTTGGTAGACCATGATTGCTATTATAAAGATCCATTAAACTGGGCCATAATGAGGATGCCATTGAGAAGATAGAAAAGGCGTGCGAGTACACAAGCCACAAGTCATGACCTGTTGTGCGACGTCGAGGTTGTCACATCGTAAGATAAACTAATTTTTTAATTTACAGAGTGTACAAATTTAAGTCGCTGCATGCACATGTCAAGGGCTCTTCGGTTGGCACGAAGAAGCTGTCATGCCACTAATACAACAATGCGTACAGCAATCACAAGCGATGCTCGAGCAATCGGCATAAAAAGTAGAGACGTCAAACCTTAGATGCCGATGTCGGAGAAGTGATCGGGTTTCTTCACTCTCGCAGAAGTAATTCATTCCTCCCGTGAACCCATTTCCACTCAACCATAGATTTGACAATGACCCCAAGCGAGTCACCTCGGGAGGTATTTCGCCGCTAAGATTGTTATCCCTGAGGTTCAATAACCTCAAGAAGGACAAGTTGCCTAAACTAGAAGGAATACTCCCCGTCAATTCATTATGCGCAGCATTGAATGATTTCATGTTTCGCAAATCTCCAATGCTCTGAGGCAACTGCCCTTCAATGTTGTTATCGGATATATCGAGTTCCACCAAAGATGCCAAAGCCTTGAATTCTATTGGAATGGGACCGGACAAGTTATTGTTCGGGAGAAGAATTTTCTGAATCCGAGAGCTTTCGTCGCACGTGATGCCCATACCAATGCCATTCCTGGAACATTTCCATTCGCACTCGTTTTTGGCAGTCACAAAACCGCACTGGTCATCCCACCCCCCGCTACTATTATCAGCAAATAAATTACCACCAGCACCACCGGTGGTGTAGTAAAACACTGCCATGACATACCTCTGTACGAGAAGTTGTCTTATGGCCCATTCGGATAAATTAAATCGCTCACTGCCTTCTCGAGCACTCTCGTACAGCCATTGGATTGCTTTGTACTGAGGTGTCCCTGGAATCCTGTGTTCATTGGTGCCGATAGTTTCTAGGAAGGCCTGCAGTAACACTTCAACAACATTCACGCCGTCTTCGATATTCAAATCTGCAAAAAGTTTCTCTGAGTCTGTGGTGATTGCTCCGTCTGTTCCATTCTTGAGCCGTGACTTATTGACGGCAAAAACTGCCCCAAGTACACAAGCAACGGCAGCAAGCATGCTCATCACCCCGCAAACAAGACGCTTCGATCTTCTTTTCGGAATTAGCCTGCACTTTTTGCCTCCCTTTTCTCTAGAAGACGATCCCTGATTTTCTCGACCGCCTTGATCCTCCCTCCCGTCCGTAGTAGCTAGAGCAACTTCCTGCCGAATCAAAACCACGTGACTGTAATTAATGTTGGCAGATTCATCCAATAGTACATCTTCTCCCCCTTCTTCCATACTAATTTCGTCCCCCCCTTCTTCTTCCTCTACTTCCTCCTCCTCCTCTTCCTCATTTTCTTCGAAGGATTCGTCAACAACTTGAGCTATCGGAAAGCTACTTTGTGTCAGTTGTATTGCCGGGACTGGTGGTTGCTGTTCTGTAGCGTTGGCGGGGTGGTCATCACTATTATCGTCACCATCATCTTCTTCCCCCGATCCAATCAGTTCTACGTCTGCATCAAACAACAATTCCTCAGACACGAGGCCGCCTTGTTGTCCTTGGGGGAGGCCTTGTTGTTGTTGCGGATCTTGTGAATGTTCCGCATTTGCTTCGTTGCCACCATCATGTGTCACTGGTGGTGATCCTGATAATGTGTCGGCAGCAGCACCTGAAAGAATAGTCTCTACTCCCTCTTGCTGTAGACCTGTATGATGATCGACAGGGTCGTCCCCATTAGCCCTGCTGTCGGGATCTTGAGGCTGCGGCGAAACTGCCCTCTGCTCCTGAGCAGAAAGAGTAATCTGAGATGGCACCCCTCCATTCGCCTCCTCTAGCGAACCCGCTAGTCCCGGCGCCACCATCTCGGACATGGGTGGCAGCGGCGGCGTGTAATCCCCCCCGGCGCTTGTAGCTGCAACGGTAGTGGCGGTGCTCCCGTTGCCATCATTATTATTATGAGTGATTTGAACAACCCCCGGCCGAGTGGCACGCTGGTTGTTGGAAGATTTGCCGCCTAATGCCTTGAGGTTCTCCATCACTCGTATCTGTTATGCACACTGTACTGTGGCCGTTAGTTACCGCCCACCGTGCTGCAATGAATATTTGTCCAAGAATCCGAGGCGGGGATAGGTGCACTGGTGTTGTGTTGTGTTTATGAAACCCACAAGAATAATTGGCCGCCGCTGTTGGTGTTGCTCGTCGTGCTTAGCAGTATCTTTTGGTGTAAAGCTGGGGTGCTTACTTATGTGAGCCGCTTCCTTACTTATGTTGTGTGAGATGTACAAACAATTGTATTGTATGCTCGCCTTCCCTTCCCTTGTGGTGTTGAGACAAAACCTCCGACTGTCTTTGCAGAAGAAGGTGGGACTGTCCTTGTAGTGCAGCGAGCGGTTGGGTTTTGACGTGGGAATTGAAAGAAACGGTTTTTCAATTCTTGTCGTAGCAACACAGATTTGTCTTGAGCCTAAATTTAAAGAGCATAAATGAGCCTCTGTGACGTTTATGTACCGTCTGTGGATATTCTGTTGCCGGTGTTCTCAAAATGTTCGAAAGTGATCGACGCGGTTCTCATTATTAGGTATTGTTTGTGCTGTGAGGTTTACTCCTTCTCGCATCCGGTAATAAACATGTCCATACGGGAACGAGCTACCATGGGTTAACCCTGAAAAATATGAACCTACATACTTAACCCTAATTCGTTGCATAACCCGAATACGCTGCCGATCCGAGTGAGTCTCGTCTCGAGTCTCGTCGTTGGTCATGAGTCATGATGTGTGTCTGTGTCCCACTTAGAACTTAGTAGTAGATAAATATGCCGCACAAACAACAACATACATTAGAATAATATTACTACGATGCCCCGGCGAGTCCAACAACACACCACCACAAATTTGTTCTTCCCGCTGCTGCTATTGATAGCTCAATTTTTATTTGCCAGTGTCGTCCATCGCCATTATGCTTTTGCAGCGCCCAATAAGTCACAACAAACGGCGGCTCAAGCCATCTATCACCAATCGCAGCAGCTGCGGGGTGGCGGCAGTAGAACATCACGACAAACATCATCATCATTGAAACCAAAACAAACATCATCGGTGCTGCCCCAAACAAAAATCATAGGCGGGACATCTCCGCCTCAAGGACGCTTTCCTTACATTGCATCTTTGACGTACTTCGGATCTCATCTATGCGGAGGTTCACTGATCGCACCCGACCTCATTCTCACGGCAGCACATTGCGCAGGCTATGCATCTGAAGTGGCATTGGGAAGGTATGATCGCAGCCTCCCTTTTTTGGAAGGAGTGCACGAACAAATTAGCGTCGCTTTCGAAGTTAAACACCCACAATACAATGCTCAATCGGTCGATAATGATTTCATGCTGGTCAAATTACTTGAACCAAGCTTATTGCATCCATTGGTAACGTTGAATACCGACCCCACTATTCCTACTGAACAGGGAACTGAACTGACTGTTGCGGGTTGGGGTGATACCGACCCTAATCCGGATGTTCACACACCTAGTTTTCAATTGTTGCAAGTACAATTAGAATTTATCCCGAATGATGTTTGCATGGAAGCATCAGGTTATATCGAAAGCGGTGATTTCGTTTCGTATAATGGTTTGCTCACTGATAATATGATGTGTGCAATGGATAAAGATGGTCTGGAGGTGGTTGATGAAGACACTTGCCAAGGCGACAGTGGTAGTCCCATGATAATAACAGGTGATGGTGACACTCAAGTAGGTGTTGTGAGCTGGGGTATTGGTTGCGTATCGTCCACTTTTCCTGGGGTTTACGCGAGAGTCAGTTCTCAGTATGAATGGATACGAATGGGTGTATGCCAGCATAGTCTTTCACCTCCAGCCAGTTTCAATTGCGACGAACTTGATACTAGTAATACAACTGGGGCAGCTCAATACTATCCACTCGAAGATGAAGATCAGTCCAAGTCTTTCGTGACATTGGAGGTATCATTAGACACAAAGCCTGAAGATTTTTCTTGGGCCGTGACCAATTTAGAGACTGGGAAAGTTGTCTCTTCGATTCCACCAATGTTTTACCACGGATTTGCCAATCATACCTTCCGTCACAAAGTGGGAGTTGAGCCCGATCAGTTCTTCAAGATCAGTTTACGTGATGAAAATGGAGATGGATCGAGAGGCTACGCTGCAATCTATCGAGGAGGTGCTCCCATTTTGTCCAATCTCATTATGTATGATAATGTATTTCGTGGAGATGGGACAGAAGGGTTGACAACGAAAGATCATGCTTTCTACGTTGGCACAGAGCCACCCAAAAATTACTTGAGTTTGGTGATTAAATTTGACAAATTCCCAGGAGACACTTGGTGGAAACTTGAGAGCATTACGGATGGAGTTATTCTTGGTCAACGCCCGCCGAAGTTTTACGGCTCAGAGCCCTTTGAGTTATTGACAATTGTGGAGAAGATACCAATTTTTGCGGCTACCAAGCAGCGAACATATCAATTCACAATAGGTGACGAATATCCATGCGAGGACAATCCCAATAACGTGTGCGGAGATGGAATGTGTTGTAACTACGGCCAGGGGTCCTTCACTCTGTACGCTGGTGACGTCGAAGCTGGAATCTTGCTGGCTACCGGAGGCGAGTTTATGTTAAGTGAGTCCGTTCTCATCACTCCACCCGTATCTTCTTCGTAGCTAAATTATAAGGTGGTCATAATGATTATTAACTTGTATTCAATATTTACACATACTATCAGATTAGATTCACTCTAGACCACACACAGACATGCTCACCAAAGCACCACCAGTTAGAGCTGTAGTTTTCTTCTTTTTCCTTCTCTCCAAGAATGCATCAAAACCTTCAAACGTATTCAGTTGTGTGTTGGTCATAGGATTACCATGTAGATTTAAATCGATCAATAAAGTATCCTCGAAAACTGAAGCAGGGATAGGTTGTGGGTCCGCATCTGTAAAGCTGGTTGACTTGACCTGAATATAATTGTTTCTGAGTGAGAGTGCCTTGAGCTTTTTCACCTGTCCCAATTCATTAGGAATGGAGACAATGACATTGTTGTCAAGAATCAGCTCAGTAAGTGCAACCAAGTTCGAAATTCCAGCAGGAATTGACGCAAGATTGTTTGACGCCAGATCTAGCTTCTCAAGCAGTCGAAGTTTAGGATCAACGATTTGTTTTGGTATCGATGAAAATGAATTGTGATTAATCTTCAGTGTTTTAATCTTTGAGGGCAACGTTGGGAAGGATTGATTTGCAGGATCTTCCAGCCGATTCTTCCCAAGCGAGAGAGATTGCAGCTTGGCTAATTTTGAGATAGGCGCTATGGCACCGCTGTGCAATGAGTTTTCATCGCAATTGAGTGTTTTCAACTCTGTTAATCGACCAATATTGCCAAGACGCTGCAGCTTATTCTTTGAGATATCGAGTGTTCGTAAGGACGTCAAGTGGAAGACCTCGTCGGGTATCTCTTCTAATTTATGCTCGGTGAGAGACAGAATGTTCGTCTTCTTTGCGTTTTCAATTTTCTGCAGTTGGACACAAGATCGAAGTAACAGTGTAGATAGAATTGTCAGATGATTATTATGGGCAGAGGACTTATTATGGCCTACTTCACTGACGACTTACCTGTGACACAACTTTCTTCCCAGTCTTATTCTTCGGTTGCGAGGATGTGTTTCCCATCGTTGCTTTTTAGAAAGGTATTGTACAACCAAACCATAGGATGCTGCAAACTACATTGTTTCGTGAAAGATCGAAGATGGCAGCATTTTACAAAAGGAGCTCCCACTATGATAATCAATTTAAGAAGCCCTTATAAAAACTTATAAAAAATCCGATCTAGATCGGTGTCGTGTGGGGAATGGGGATGGTAGGTGAGGCGAGAGGTGAGGTATCAAGACAAGTACTTGTTGCGGAAGTTGTCATAGGGCGAACAATGGCTACTATTTTTGGTGCACAGAGATTCATCATCCAACTACGCCCGGGTCTGTCATGTCGACGTCAGTTTGCTGGATTAGCCAATGAAGCCAATGCAACGAAGGAGGCGCGCCTCTTGCTGGCAGGCCCAGATGCCAGTGGAATAGTGGCATCATTCTCTCATTTACTATTCAGCCGCGGTTGTGGTATTGTAGATTGTACCAGTGAATCGTCAGAGATCGATGCCAAAGTTGACAAGCGCGGCCAGCACAGTAGACGCATGTTCTTCCAGCGCATATTGTTCGATTATTCTAATGTCTCCGTGGAAAGGAATGTAATTGAAGACGAAATTAATGACTTGTGCGTTAGGTTTGGAATGAAAAGTCAACTGGTAAGAAATGTGTAATGTCTCTCTTTCCGTCTACATGCACATGATTTCTAATCACCGTTAAATGACACATCATTATGTGAACACCTCATGAACACCTCAAAGTCATGGGGAGGAGACAAACGACGGAGGATCTCAATTTTCGTGTCCAAGTATGATCACTGTCTATGGGAACTCTTGTTACGTCAACGAGCTGGAGAGCTGGACTGTGAAATCGCAATAGTTATCTCCAATCATGAAGAGTTGCGGCATGTAGCAGACACGTTTGACATACCTTATCATGTCTTTCCTATAACGAAGGACAACAAACTGGAACAAGAACTGAAGCAAATATCATTAATAGAGCAACACAATGTCGATCTGTTGGTGCTGGCACGATACATGCAAATCCTGTCTCCTTCGTTCTGCTCCAGGTTTCAAAACCAAATCATAAATATTCACCACTCATTCTTACCTGCTTTTCGTGGAGGATCACCTTATCACAAAGCGCATGAAAGAGGAGTCAAGTTGGTTGGAGCAACCGCTCACTATGCTACTACTGAACTCGACGAAGGGCCGATCATAGAGCAAGACATTATGCGTGTGTAAGTACTATCCCTTTTCTCTTGTTCATCGATGTAACATTTGTTGTGCAAGTTCTCAAAGTGTTTGCTATCACGTTGCCTTTCTGAATTAAAGTTCTCATCGAGATGACGTCAAAGATATCATCAGGAAAGGAAGGACTCTTGAGAAAACGGTCTTGACAAATGCTGTAAAGGCTCATCTTGACGATCGAATAATAACTCACCAGAGCAAGTGTATTGTATTTGCTGAATGATTGATTTTCAAAATACATAAGAATGATACAATATGTACATATAGCTGATTTTATGTATATCGAAACTCAACGCAAAAAGTGCAATAATAGCGTTCAAGTTGGGTAGTGCGCATTCCTTTTCTACATATATCAACATGCTACTCACGCTTGCTCCTACGGAAACGGAAGATTGTCAATTCTTCGAGCTTCTATTAAAACTCCTGCATTTTGGTAGCCAGCATACATCCTTAGTCTACCCGGGCTAAATGCAATACCGACAGTTTCATCCTTCAGATACCTTTCGTCACCGGCTTCGAATATTGTCATGTATTTTCCAGTGTGTATATCTCGAACATAAACATAAACACCAGGCGTTTCCCCGCCTGATTCGGTAAAATAAAGGAACCTTTTGGTGCCTTTGATGACTTGATCCGGACTCGCGTTGAAGCTTCCTCTGCCTTGAAAACTTAATCCTGTAGTTTCTAACTGGTACGTCGAAGATTCCAAGTCGAGCACAAACAGTTTTTGTGTTGACTTAGCCGTGAAGTAGAGCCTCCCATCGTAAAAACTGACTCCCTCCGAATGCTGATAGTAAGAATATGCCGACTCTCTCGCAGCAGTTAAATTCTTCGTCCACTCGAAGTTTTTGTCGTCAATGATACGTAGGTATGTCAAGTCTCCGTCTGTGTGAAGACTATGCCATCCCGTGGAGTTAGCTTGAAATCGTCTCATGGCACCAACTTTTGAGTCTTCTGTTGCAAAGAATACGGGAGAAAGTTCAATTCTATTATCAGTTGCAACTGACTCAAATCGCCCTCCTTTGCTTCCTCCTATCATTGTTTTTTGGGCCATTAGATAGTTCTGAGAGTTTGGATCAGCCGTAATCTGCCAACACTGGCCTCTCTTCCACTCTTCGCAGCTTACCCAAGTGTTCCAAGGAGTCAATCCACCGCCGCAATTGCGCTTTGTATTGCTCAGTAGGTTCTTGTAATCAACAATTTCACCAGCCAGGTTGAATTGCAAACCATACACACCACCATCTCGTACACATTCTGGTTAAGCCGGTGGGCAGAAGGGAAGGAGAGAATGAAAGCCAAGGTGAAGAGAGGACAGCAGCTGGAAATTTGTATGCGGTCTGTCCATGTCTTGTGACTTGTGACTCCGCGGTGTACAAGATTTGGCTGGGAAGAAGCAATGATCCAGCAAGCTTACAACTTTTGTTTGTCAGCAAATTCATCGGTCCAATCTACTGTCAAGGCAATTACTGTCGAAGTTGATCGTCAATAGTATTCCTGGTGGCAGAGATTCGAACTTTTTTTTTTGTTTTTGGGTTCCTTTTTGTCTCTAATCCTTCGCGCCTGCTTGACGTCGACTTGCGGAGGTCTCTCGACATCATGACCTCCGTTGTCTCGCAGTCACCACACGCAACCGTCTTTGTGACGGGAGCTTAGAGGGGGGTTTGGACAGGATATGAACAGGGATATCATGGATATTGCGTGTGTTGGTGGAAACGGTGGATTCTCGATTGTGGATCGGGCTGGTCTCAACGCGTGCGTTTGGCCAGCAGGCATCGTCGTCTATTACGGCGATATCTCTCCAAGCTTGTTGGGCATTTCAATGCCTTGACTAGTTTGGTTGATCTACGATCTGTACCCGTCTCTCGAAGCAGTTGCCGTCGCTTTGAGTGGATTTGACGGGGGTTGGGTTCTGATGGTATAAGGAAATATGTGTTCATTACACAACAACATGTTTCTATCATTGGTTTGGTTGGTTTCACAACACGAAGGAATACTCTTGTACTTGATTATTAAGAGTATCAAAGCGACATCTATGCTTGAGAGATTAGACGGCAGTTGGCTTTGGTTACACGGTGGGGGGTGCACGGTGTGTTGATATTTATTGTCATTACCTCCGTGCAGTCCGCGGATGAGTGATGTGCACTTTATTGTACACTTGCAAATCTATCACGGCGGGGAAATACTATTAATTTCATCGTTTGAGAGCTAATGCTCTCCGTGTTGAGTTGGGGTTTATGTACTGTTGCATTGGGTATCCTCAGCATGGCCGGATTTGTCTCTGGGGAAGAAGACAAGACGAGTTGTGCTTCCTAATGAATGTCATGATTTTAAGAGCGGAATTATTCACCCTCAAGAGCCCTTTCCCTCCTCTGCGCATGTCTTCCTTGAATGCTGCATGGGGGATAAATTCTACAAAGGGGAGTTCTGGGGGTGCCATGTTTCACTTTTCATCATGGACTGAATATATTTGAGAGTATCAAAGCAGTCAGTTGGATGCTGTTTTGGATAATGTTGAGTGGGGTGGCGTGAGACATAACTCTCACATTCGAGGGCGTGGATGGGTAGACATATCCCATCTGCGCCTTTGGAATACTCTCATTTATTCTGGAGAAGGGTAGAACTGAAGAGCTTGGCTCTTCTGCCTGAATACTTCTTCTTTCTTTGGATGCGTCATACGCGACTATGTTGTCGTACTGAGTAGATGCAATGAAATTGGTAATCAACGAGTTCGTTGGAGGAAGATCAACAGATAAGATCGCTCTATCTTTAAGATGGCAATGTGTGGTTGAATTCTCTTCGACAACGTTTTGGGAAATGTTCGAGGGGGGCAAGGATGGATCTAGTGCATCAAGACCTGACGGTTTTGGTGCACTAATGTATACTACTACTAAAGCTGTGAGACAAGTATATCGTCTCACATCGTAGAAGTACCAAAACTTGCTCAAACACTGAAAGTCCTTTCTTTGTCACATCACGTCTATGTGGAGGTGACAGTCAAATGTCTGACGGATGGACTCATCACGACACTTTGGAGAAAGGCTTCCCTCACTATGGCATTCCTTCTGATGTCATAGTTTGCGTTGCAATGGAAAAATGACGCAATGAACAGATTGTCTCAGCGGTTTGATCGTGCTGATTGATTCGGCATGTTCTCGCGGGGACAAGATAGGTTTAATCCTCTCATGTTGCTGATGACTCGGGAGAATTATATTCTCACGGGGACGCAGCCTGGAATTGGATATAATACCCCAATTCCTAATAGACTAGGGAATGATGGCACATCAAGCGGAAGGTCTAATGGGGGTTCCAGTCTCCCTCCATGCACTTCGTCACCGGGGACAAGTAGACCTCCTGCAAGAGATTGCACGTACTTCAGCGATCTCTACGGTGATGCCACATTATGTATTTATATATATGAGTTACTCTGGGGGATAGAGTAACAGCTACCAGGGAAGATATGTACAGGTCCAAGTTCGGTGATCTCTCCAGCGGTGTATGTTTGCAATTAAGATGACGAAGCTCTTCGTCAGAGGAACTCTCTGAAGGACCACGCAAGTGATCAAGTTAATGTCACCCGAGTGGTTTCTGCGTTGTCTAGATGCAAACAGCTGGACGAAGGACACCCTAACAAATGGAGAAGTATCTGTAGTCTCTGCCAATTACCAAGAAATGAACATTCAGACTCATGGGAGTTAATTTCTTCAGCCCAGGTTCGGATAGATATTAGATGGTTCGAATGCTGAGGCTAAAAACTACATCACACTGTAGACTGTAATGCAGTGTGATGGATGTCGCTGTTTCCTACGCTCTTGGAGGCTGTACCGAGCACAGCCGGGGATGGATGAGCAATCAAAGCAATACGTAGGTACGGTTTCACTCCCCCAGATGTTTGCACCGTTTACATCTGGGATAAATTATTTGAGGGGGGGCAGCTCAGAGAGTCTGTTCTGAAAATGGTCTGTCGTCAAACCTGTGGTCTCATCCATCTATCTTCGATTGAGGATTGGCTAAAATTTGATCGAGTAAGTTGGACCTTGTACCTATTCTACGATAAACGGAGTGCAATCGAAGTGATGTTTGAAAGGTTTCCACACTTGAATGCACATCTGGGGTACAAGGACCTTCTGGAATTTCGAAGTGAATCACTGGGTATCGATGCGAGATTGGTTCCTCTACAAGTCAAGGATCCCTTCTCAAGATTCGGCAAATCCCTTCTACAAATGCCTAGATCAAGGCCTCAATGATCTAGATGCATCAAGATAGGAATTCGGGCTGGGCGAATTCCCCCCTCAATAGTATTCAGAGTTATCGCTGGTTGCTGCGATGCTCTGCGGTTCATGGCTCCGAGAGACAACTCTCGGTTTCACGTTCTTCTTTAGTTCACTAAGGTTATTGGATATTTCTTACTTCTATCCTGTGTCACACTTCAACTTGACTTGAACGAATGTATGTACGACGAGCCACCATCTCGTACACATTCTGGTTAAGCCGGTGGGCAGAAGGGAAGGAGAGAATGAAAGCCAAGGTGAAGAGAGGAACAGCAGCTGGAAATTTGTATGCGGTCTGTCCATGTCTTGTGACTTGTGACTCCGCGGTGTACAAGATTTGGCTGGGAAGAAGCAATGATCCAGCAAGCTTACAACTTTTGTTTGTCAGCAAATTCATCGGTCCAATCTACTGTCAAGGCAATTACTGTCGAAGTTGATCGTCAATAGTATTCCTGGTGGCAGAGATTCGAACTTTTTTCCCCACCCACCCTCCCTATTATTTTGTTGTTATTGGTTGCATCCGTTGGAGGTTTCAGAGTTGTTCTGAAAATGGTCTGTCGTCAAACCTGTGGTCTCATCCATCTATCTTCGATTGAGGATTGGCTAAAATTTGATCGAGTAAGTTGGACCTTGTACCTATTCTACGATAAACGGAGTGCAATCGAAGTGATGTTTGAAAGGTTTCCACACTTGAATGCACATCTGGGGTACAAGGACCTTCTGGAATTTCGAAGTGAATCACTGGGTATCGATGCGAGATTGGTTCCTCTACAAGTCAAGGATCCCTTCTCAAGATTCGGCAAATCCCTTCTACAAATGCCTAGATCAAGGCCTCAATGATCTAGATGCATCAAGATAGGAATTCGGGCTGGGCGAATTCCCCCCTCAATAGTATTCAGAGTTATCGCTGGTTGCTGCGATGCTCTGCGGTTCATGGCTCCGAGAGACAACTCTCGGTTTCACGTTCTTCTTTAGTTCACTAAGGTTATTGGATATTTCTTACTTCTATCCTGTGTCACACTTCAACTTGACTTGAACGAATGTATGTACGACGAGCCACCATCTCGTACACATTCTGGTTAAGCCGGTGGGCAGAAGGGAAGGAGAGAATGAAAGCCAAGGTGAAGAGAGGAACAGCAGCTGGAAATTTGTATGCGGTCTGTCCATGTCTTGTGACTTGTGACTCCGCGGTGTACAAGATTTGGCTGGGAAGAAGCAATGATCCAGCAAGCTTACAACTTTTGTTTGTCAGCAAATTCATCGGTCCAATCTACTGTCAAGGCAATTACTGTCGAAGTTGATCGTCAATAGTATTCCTGGTGGCAGAGATTCGAACTTTTTTCCCCACCCACCCTCCCTATTATTTTGTTGTTATTGGTTGCATCCGTTGGAGGTTTCAGAGTTGTTCTGAAAATGGTCTGTCGTCAAACCTGTGGTCTCATCCATCTATCTTCGATTGAGGATTGGCTAAAATTTGATCGAGTAAGTTGGACCTTGTACCTATTCTACGATAAACGGAGTGCAATCGAAGTGATGTTTGAAAGGTTTCCACACTTGAATGCACATCTGGGGTACAAGGACCTTCTGGAATTTCGAAGTGAATCACTGGGTATCGATGCGAGATTGGTTCCTCTACAAGTCAAGGATCCCTTCTCAAGATTCGGCAAATCCCTTCTACAAATGCCTAGATCAAGGCCTCAATGATCTAGATGCATCAAGATAGGAATTCGGGCTGGGCGAATTCCCCCCTCAATAGTATTCAGAGTTATCGCTGGTTGCTGCGATGCTCTGCGGTTCATGGCTCCGAGAGACAACTCTCGGTTTCACGTTCTTCTTTAGTTCACTAAGGTTATTGGATATTTCTTACTTCTATCCTGTGTCACACTTCAACTTGACTTGAACGAATGTATGTACGACGAGCCACCAGCTGTTTCCTCAGAGTTGCTCACGTAGACATAACCTCTATCCCCTAGATCAATAATACCAGCTCCATCCATTCGAGAATGAAATGACAATGAAGACTTCTTGCCATCCACAAGTTTCAGCTTTTTACCTGTAGAAGCAATCAGTTTTGCTTCCAAACCAGAGCTGAGCTCAATACCAAGTTCTTTATTCGAAAGTAGCAACTCTCCGGGAAGAAATTGCTCAGTTGGAGAATCCGACTGCGCAACAGACGGGTGAAGAGTTGGAGTTCGTGTCAGTAATGTTGGATAATCTGACGGTACTTCTGATACTAGCTGTGCTGTAGTTGGTTGTCCAGTCGTCGGTGCGGTAGTCGTCGGCGAATCTGACGGTACTTCTGATACTGGCCGTGCTGTTGTTGGTTGTCCAGTCGTCGGTGCGGTAGTCGTCAGCAAATCTGACGGTACTTCTGATACTGGCTGTGCTGTAGTTGGTTGTCCAGTCGTCGGCGCGGTAGTCGTCAGCGATAGGGACGATGTACTTGGAGTTGGTGTGAGTGATATTGGAACATCCGACGGCCGCTCTGTTGATGTCAATATTGTTGGAGTCTGAGTTGGTACTTGTATCTCTATTGGATTACCCGAAGGAGCTATTGCTGGCGCACGTGTCGGAAAAGTTGTACCTTCTTCAGATTCTGAAGTAGATGGCATCAGAGTTGATTCATTTGTTGTTGCGTTGGTGCTGTTTGATTTGCAGTAACAACAGTGTTGCTCAACGCCCCACAAAGCACTATACGCAGGACAGCCAGGCTCATCCTTTTGTTCGTACCACTCGCAGGTATTACCGAGCAAATCTGTCCAGCCTGGAGTATCTGTACATGGCAATGATGGCGAATCAATGCTTTCGAAGTCATCCTGATCAGACTTGCGTTTCACCAGCTGACGTTTCAGGTAAATGCGGTAGCGGTTTTCGGGCTCCACAATATTGACTGCATCAGCACCATCAGCACCAGATATGCCATCGCCAAGCGCAGCAAGGGCTATGACGAATAATCTGCAACAACCCGACTTCGACAGGTATGATAGAGAGTCAGACACAAGTACTCCACCGTACTCCGAAGTACTCTTCTGTACTCCACAGTACTCCAAAGTACTCTGGAGTAACTCCGGAGTATTCCTCAGTACTCCGGAAAAACTCCTTATTACTCCGAAGTACTCCAAATACTCCAAAGTACTCCGAAGTACTCCGAAGTACTCCTGGAGTACTTCGGAGTACTTCGGAGTACTCCAAGGAGTACTCTCTACCCTCTCTATCACTCTCACTAGAGAGTGTGTATTTCACAACGATACAGCAGCGACGTGATTTTTGGCAATCTACCGCGTTGGGCACCGCGTAGAGGTATTGTAATGAACATATACGAAATCTAAAGTGGCGACTCCGGAGGATTGGGAAGGAATGTGAATGCTTCGTGATAGATTTGCCGACTCAACTAGATAAGTAGATAGCTAGAACCTATGTAGTCGTGTGGAAGATGATCAAGCCCAAGTCTCTACGTGAAGATGTGCCGTAAGAGTAAGAGTTTCATCATTCGTATCATTGCCTGCACAGCTTATATCAACCGCGAACCTTGAATCATTCTTCTTCACATCGTCATCGTCATCTTTCGTGAGAGGGCTAGGCTAGTTGCCTCACAGCCTTGGTGGCAAATACTTAACAAGATGAAGACACAGGCCCAAATGGCTAGCTTTGTGGTTGTGGGACAGAATGCTGAGTTCTTCAAGCACTCCTACTGCAGTTTCTTGATCCACATTCTTTTGGCAGCATGCAAATATCACTCTCTTTCCACGATTATAAACTTTTTTGTAGTGTTGTGGAGATGTTTAGGAGCTGGACTCCGAAGTACTCCGAAGTACTCCGGAGTACCCGGAGTACTTCGGAGTACTCATGGAGTAAATTGGGAGTACTTCAAAGTACTCCGGAGTTACTCCGGAGTACTCCGGAATACTCCGGAATACTCTCGAGTACTCCCGAGTACTCCAAAGTACTCCAAAACATTGTACGGTGAAAACATCAATTTTTGTTACGTTTGAAGTCGGGTTGTTGCTGGTCACCATCTTAATAGTGTGGCAACTGTGGGAGATAGAATGCAGCTTGATTGGCTCGAACGGAAAGAGAAGATCTCCACCTCACCCAAAAGATATCGTATCAGTAAGCCCTGCATAGATAAGTAACACTTCGTAAGTACTAATATGTATTACCATAGTCAGCTCATTCATTTTCAGGCGACAATTTCAATTACATTCCTTATTGTAAGATTATAAGCCAAGCTCAACAATAAAAATAAATAAATAAAACTCTAGTAGCTTGCTTAATTAGTTCTCAACACCGGCTGCCATCACTGACTTGAATTGCGTTGCTATGGGCCATATCCCTCTTGGCGTTGGGAGTCTCTGGACACAGAGTGCAGACACATTCCGGAGAATCAGCAGCGAAGTGGACCACCCCCTTAAGAGCAAATGGCAATCCCTTCTCCTTGTCGTCATCTTTGTCAATAATCCTAACAGAAATCGGCTCACCATCTGCCAATGGAGTCGTGTCATCTTCGGGCTTTCTCTTGACAGCTAGCGCATCCATGAAGGCACTCTTGATCAGTCTCACAGAATCTTCAGTCAACCGATCCCAGAAGGATGTGTTCTCCAATTCACAACTCGTATAGTTTAAGAAACGACTGGCTGACTGAGAAACAAAGGACATACTTCCACTCGAATCAAAAACAACAATAAGATCAGGTATTGAGCGCAAGATCATCTCCTTCCTTCTCAATTCCATGTTTTCATCCTTGAGATCCTCGACGAACATCTTCTTACGCTTGCGACTCATGTGAGCAGAAAGACGATTGGCAGCACGCTTAGCATATTTCTTGTCTTCCCATTCTGCAATCATGGTTTTGCTTGAGGGACGCGAAGTCGAAGTAGCAGTGGACATGGTTGCTACCCCGCTACTGCTGATGGTGGCAGCACTGTTTGAATTTGAGGATCTTTTCTTTGGCGGAGATGATGCGGCACGTTTGGTAGAAGGAGCTGACGCCACAGAGGTTTCTGTAGAGACAGAGACACTGGCAGGTTTGGCTGCATAAATGAGATGGAATAAGGGAGTAGGGAGAGACAAAGATAGGTGAGTATGATTCATCTTATTATTTTTTGTGCACAACAAGTGTCCACATCACATA
This sequence comes from Skeletonema marinoi, assembly GCA_030544225.1. Classification (NCBI taxonomy): domain Eukaryota; phylum Bacillariophyta; class Thalassiosirophyceae; order Thalassiosirales; family Thalassiosiraceae; genus Skeletonema; species Skeletonema marinoi. Next base: position 1,801,047 of record CM060492.1, read on the forward strand.
AATTACAAGGAAGGAAACACTCACCAGCGGGTTGAGGCTGAGGATTGGCTTTGACCTGTCCATTATTCTCTGCGGCCGCCGCAGCCGCTGCTGCCTGATGTTGGGCAGCCAAAACCTGCGCAGCAATCATTTGAAGTTGGGATTGATGCTGATGCTGCTGGTCCGTCGAAGCAGCAAGACCCGGAAAGGCGGCAGCAAGAGATGGGGCTGCGGGCGGAGGAGCAGGGGCAGCGAATTGCCCTCCGCCTACAGCCCCCCCGGCGAGGGCGGCCTGGAGAGCTTGGCCGATGCCCGGTTGTGAGGACAAGTACGCCTGGAGAAGTTGAGGTGGCATAGAAGAGATAGCTTGCCTGGCTGCCGCAGCTTGCTGCAGTCCAGCCGCCTGTTGGTGAATATATTGTTGCTGAAATTGCTGCTGTTGCTGTCCTTGCTGTTGTTGATAGAAGGCCGGAAGTCCACTGTTCAAGCTCGGCACCGGGCCGGTGGAACGTGGAGCAGGCGCTGTGGATATTTCCCCACCACTTCCTTGGGCTTTATCGCCATCGTTGCTGTTGCCGTTATTTTTGTTGGCCGCCGCAGCAGAGGCAGCGTTGCCGCAAAGCGCGGCGAGGGCATCAAGGCCTTGAGTCGACATGGTGAATGGGTAACGTAGGAAGTCAGGAGTATTGCGTTGGAGTAAGTTGGACGACGAATTATTTGAATGAATGATGATGATGTAATCGTTGCTAACGTGTTCGGCGTCGTTGACCCTTCGGGTGCATCTTTCCCACTGTAATCGCAGAACATTGTTGACAGGGAACTCTGATGACAGACACGTCATGCCAAAATACGTATACAGTGTGTCATGGACACGTCATTCATACTAACTTATGAGCGTTTGTAAATAAAGAAGGGGAACACGCCATCTGCAAAGAAGGACGTGTGCGAAAAAGCCGGTAGGAGAAAACCCACTTCCAGATTGCAAAACGAAGAACAAGGCGGCTGTTGATGTCATGAGATGATGTTGCCCCGTCATTCTTTTGAAGCCACATTTTTCGAGAAACCACACATAAGTAGCGTGATATGAGCTACCATACCCACTTTTTGCCAAAAGTAAGTACAATACAATTCTTACACAATTTTATAGCCTATAAAGTCCCTCGGAGGCTTGCCACCATGCTTTTCAATACACTTAAGAAAGTACCGTGATGGACCATCATCCCTTTGTATCAAGACTGTCTCAAAGCATTTCTTGGCGTGCTCCCAATCTTTGGCTATGTACGACTTCAGACCATCATCAAATTTGGGGAAGAGCACTCCTTTCGTGACCAAGTCATGACGAATCGCCTTTATATCTGGTTCCGTCCAGCTCTTGTCACTGTATTTCGAGACTCCGGACGGCAAAACGAGAATTCTTTTCCTTGCCTCCGGCGCCTCGACATCATCCACAACATTTTCCAGATCGCGGAATGGTGAATTCACCATAGTTGTTGATGAGAACCGGCGACTTTTCGTTCTTTGTATGCTGCTGCCCCCTAATTCGCCACTGCTTTGAGCCACAGTCAATCTTCTGACGGATGACCTACGCTTCAACGCAGCCTTCTTTAATGACCTGCGAGTCTCAACATCACTATTCGACGTAGTCGAGTTGCCATCGTCGTCGTTTGTGGAAGGCACTTTCCAAAGAGCATCGATATCCATGTCAAAAGTGTACTAGAGAAAGATGAAAGCAGGCAAGTTGAGACGACTTTTCGGGGCAAGTAGACGAGGAAAATAATGAAATCAGGATTCACTCACGATGCTCATTTTTTCGCCGGAATCAAGAATCTCTCTTGGATCGACGAGACTGTCATTTTCTGCATTCAGTAAAATCAGCTGATCAAGTTTACGACAGCGATACTTGTTTGCAGAATCCAACAGATTATAGAATGTTTCAGACATCAATAACGGAACACCTATGATGAAAGGAAGATAATGAGTTGCTGTTACAGACATTTCAAGTGAAAGAATTTGATGCGCTTACCATAAGTCTTTGTGCTAGATTCTAGAAACTCTGCACGCTCTACTGACTCCGATATATAAGTCGCATCCAGTTTTCGCGGAGACCCTATCGCGCCTTGAACAGCTTTTCCAGCGTGAAGTCCAAATCCCATCTGAACAATTGGTCCCTTTCGCTTGCTCAGCTTAGTGAGGAGCCTATTTCGAGCTTCTTCATTCATCGTTTCAACAAAGAAATAATCATAGTGAAGTGCGATTGATATCTTCACTACGGCAAGAAGCGCCTTGTCTGCCTGATTGTTGCGAGCACATAAGTGATCAGAATCACTCGAAAACATGACATGACTTGTAGATGTCGCAAACATATCATCCTCTTCTTTTCTCTCCTCCTTATCAGTCTCATCGTCCAAGAGCCAACTAACCAAAAATGCATCACCAATATTCTTGTTTGCGGTGCCCCCATATGAATGGCAAATGGAGTGAACAACTGCAGCAATCTTGTTGGTGAAGACAAATACCTCTTCTTGCAAACATTCGGTAGCATCCGTGAATTGCCTAATATCACAAAACAAAAAGATACACGAGACGGTGGTGCCCTGTCGACTTAACTCCAAAACATCTTTCTTCCGCCCCCTATCGAGATTGTCGCGAATAATTTCGACCCCAGCACTTCCAAATCCAACTTTCATCAAAGATCCGATACGCAGCAGCGTATTCATAAGAAATTTAGTCTCCATACCGTCCAACACCTCTTTGCCCCACATAGAATGTTCAGCAAAATCTTCTTCTTCCTGCATGAAATTTCGGTACTCTTTTGTGTTTGCATACCCAAGCGGATCTTTCATAAGCATATTAAGTAATCTGACCATCCGTTCTATGGGTTCAACAACCTGCCCCGGAATAGGAAATGGAATTGTGTTAGCAGAATAAACAACACAGTGCTTCGCCAAAGGATTCATCCGTACTCACCAGAATCATGACAGGACCAACAAAGAACACTATGCCTAATAGCCACACCATTATGATGAAAAGAGTCAAGAATATTTCATAAAGGGCCATTTGCTCAAGATAATTTTCAACACTAAAACAACCTGTTGTAGTCACTCCCGATTCCAGCGAGGAAATATTGATGTATAAAAGTTCACGAGAACGCAAATCAGCAGGAATGGTCTCGTTCAAAAGTACATTGTCTCCTCGACTGTAAGTAAGCAGGTTAGGAATTACCGTGTCCCGCGCAGTCTCTACAGCTTGTTTTGCAAACATGGTATTGTTTGTCTGCCCATGGAGTACGGCCATGGCCATTACTGTGGTTGTGTCTGGCCTCTGCCAGCTGCACAGGACGTTCATCAGAAATGCCTGCAGGGGAAGTCAGAGAGATGAATTAAATTTTTGAAGCAATGAAACAAAATGTATTCAACGTCATTCACGTACCAAAAAAACTCCTAAAGCAACCCGCTGCCCTGTCAATTGTTGCATGGTTGCACCGACATGAGAGCGAGTATCCTTGGAGCTGCCGTAATGATACTGCTTCGACTCCGTCCCATTTTCGTCGTCAGACTCTCCACCCGCCTTGTAGCTTTTTCGCCTTATTTCTTTAGGGATGAGATTTTCCTTGCATGGGAAACAAAAACACTTTTTCTTCCCCTCGGCTGATAATTCTGAGTCTTGCTCCTCAGTAACCCTTACCATAGAATTTCTCAAATCAGAACCCCTCATCGTGTCTCCCAGAGAGAACACATTTCCCGTATTAGTGGCAGCAGATCCAACGAGCACTCGCTCGGAGGCATGCGCCAGACTCGTTTCATTCCTGCTACTTTTACTGCGGTAATTTTGAAGAGAGGCGAGCTTCCGAAGCCAGAATGACGGATTAAGATATAGCAACTTCGCATTGCGAGTAACATAATAATGCATTCCTTCAACAAGGACATGCGAACGAATAGGCCTGGCCAAACGCGCAGTACGACCGATTACGATAACGATCTCCCAATTGAAACGAAAATGGGGAGAAAAATAAGAGTAGGCGAAAAAATTTCCTCCCCCCATCAGTTCTCTCACCGGAACCCCTTCTTTAACTTCCATACCGATACTCATTGGTGTTGCCCTCAATGCGTTGATGTAAGACAAGTCATAGATGAAGGTCAAAGTTCCCACTATGTCGCACCAAAACATAAATGAACCAGCATGCATATTGAACCATTTGCAATTCGCTTGCGGAGTAAAAGAAGTTCCAACCCTATCCCAAGCAAAGTATGCTTTATCGACGATACAGCGAATTAAGATATCAACCAACAGTGTAATTAATGCCAATGTAAACACCACATCAACAGTAACATCCGCTGACGCTGGGAGGAAAAGATCCTGTATGGGAGCACCAAATAACATGACAACAACAAAGAATCCCGTCGTCCATGTCCACACTGGATGATTAATTAAAGATCTCAGCGCGTTGATTTTTCCATCCGACAAACAGTACGTCTCAGTGGGTTGTTCACCACGAGAAACAACGGATGCCGACGTAGTACGCGCAGATAAACCGGAGGACCTCCTGTGTGTATTTGCAACGGTTAAATTCGTCCTATCCCGCATGCGCACAGATGCCGACGACATCCTACGGTTGCTATTCGGACTAACTTCCTCCGATGTCGATTGGAATCCGAGAGAACTCATGTGTTTGGCAAATCTTGATACTGCAGAGAACACAGTCGTTTTTTGAGTGCCATCGGATGCATTTCGTCGCTGACTGGGAGAGGCAATAGAAGAGCGACTGGGTATTATGGGCTGCGGCGTTCGATGTGTTTCATCCAACTCGTCAAGAGCGAGGCTGCCATCGGCAGAAGAATCATCTTCGCTGCTCTCGATGAAGTGTGAAATTTCAGGGACCGTCTTGAATACAATTGAATTACTGCGGCTGCTTTTCCTCTTGACGAGGCTGCTGCTGCGGCCACCGCCACCACCGCCGAACTCACTGTCGGCTAAAGAACCTTCCATTGTTGGTCTCCCCCCTTACTTATTGCTCCTCGCAGACAAGGACTAAACAAGCGGAGCAACATCAAACTGAAACTGTTGTTTTTTGATTTTTTGGTATTCTCTGCTCTCAGCTTTCATCTCCCATCTCCTTTCCTCTCCCTCATGACAAAAGTGACGTGACAAGAACTGTCATAAGTACAAAAAGACACACTTCGTCACATCAATCACATCACATCACACTACACCCAAATAAAGCCAAGCCACAAGCCATCATGGCGAAATTTGTAGCAGACGAAGAGGCTCTTGAGACGTTTTCCGACGACGTAGGCAGCCTTTGGTGCCGACCTGTTGCAGTTTTAGATCACCCTCCTGATGCATTCACTTTCCTCAGAGATTTTGTACATCCGAATGTGCCATGCATCATCAGAAATGCCATCAAAGCCGGTGATGATGCATTACGGTTGAGCTTGGATGATATAATCGATAGAGTAGGTGAAGATGTAATGCTAACAGTTGATGTGACACCAGATGGGCATGGTGACTGTGTAAGAAATGTGCTAGCTTCTTCCAACATTACTGATGATGACGGCAAGTCAATAACAACAGAAGCTACACGAATGCGTCAAATGTTTGTCAAACCGCATGAACAACAAATGTCGATAGCAGAGTTCCGTCGATTGTTGAGAAAGGATTATAAAGTTGACGAATGCAATAGGAGGAGTGAAGAGGAGCTAGAAGCTTTTCCTATCTACAAAAACACAGCAGAAAGTTCTGCTGCTGACGAGTCAACAAATACAGCAACAAGACGACGTGCATCTCCGGTAGTGTACTACTCCAAACAATCTGACTGCCTACGTACTGAAATGAAAGAGCTCTTTTCCACAAATATCTTTCCAGAATCATTTCTCTTCGCAGAAAAAGCGTTCGGGACAGGCCCACCAGATGCTGTAAATCTGTGGGTGGGAAATGAACGCTCTGTCTCGTCGATGCACAAGGATTTCTACCATAACCTTTTTTTCGTTTGTTCTGGACAAAAGGAATTTGTACTCAATCCTCCAGCTGATCACATATTCCTCCATGAAGGAGAATTTCCCTGTGCAACCTTTACTCCAGTTGAATCCAAAGAAATGAATGATGACTGTGATTGGGCTGTCACTTTGGATCAAGATGATGACGAAGATGATAGCGGAAGCGACTTACCAAAAGAGGTGACAACTAAGTGGATAGAACCAGACATTACAATAGATAAAAGTGACAAGTTTCCTCTGCTAGCAAAGGCACACCCGATGAAAGTTCTTGTTTCGGAGGGCGACATGCTTTACCTTCCTCCCTTGTGGTATCATAGAGTGACGCAGACATGTGAGACGGTTGGCGTGAATTACTGGTATGACATGAAGTTTGACTCCCCGCATTGGTGCTACTTCAATTTCTTGCAGCAATTGTCGCCGTCTCAGAATCTCACGAGTAAAACTTGAGATTGAATTGGTTTGTAAAGTAAAATTTTATGTGTGTTATGTTAATAATACAAAACTAGCAAAATGTCTATGCCTTCTTTGAGTATACCCGAAACATTCTTTTTGTTTGTGGGTTGATTTCATACAAGAGCCCTACCGACATCCATGCCTCCTCCGTTTTCTTCAATCCCATGTACTGTATATAATACTCCATGTAGTCTCCCTTTCCACGCTTCTTGATCATCTTTGCCAAACAGAGACCACCCTTGTATTCTGCAAAGATCGTAGAACCAGGTAAGAAATCCACTCCTGATTCGATACCTTGCATATCAAGGGTAGACGTCCTCGAGGCTCGTGTTGATGAGCGGGCGGTAGCTTCACTACTGTCATCTTTTCTTTTCCGCGATCCCCTTCGTGTTAGAGAACCGGTGGTGCTGCTCTCTTCAGTTGACTTCTTCCTGTACACTCTCTTTTTTGGTGCACTCTCAACTGTATTCTCATCACCGTCTTCATCATTATCATCATCTTCTTCCTGCTTCCTCGCATCTTTTCGCTTCCCTCCAGGAGGATCCTGCCCGGCCTTAAGTTTTTTGAATGCTCGCTTCGTTTGAGGATTGACTTCATAAATCTTGTGGATTGATACCCAGGCATCGTATTTGCTTGAGTAACCGTCATACGAAACCAGATATTCCGTTCTGTCTCCGCTGTAACGTTTCTTGACCATCTTTGCAAGAAAGAGCACTCCTTTCCACTCCGTAAACACAACCGATCCTTGTAGAAATGCCACTCCTGGTTCAATATTTCCAAGAACTGACTCATTACTTAGCTCGGAAACATCCGATCTCATTCGTCTTGCCCTTTGCGGAGGCCTGTCCTGATCACCTGCCTTTCTTCCTCTGGTAGACCGTTCTACGGGTGCATCCTCGTACAGAATTTCATCCGGTACATTCCGTTGCTCCTCAAAACGACGGGTTGTATCAGAATTTACTTCATGAAGGGCACTCTCTTTCACCCAACGATTCGCTGATTTCTTGTAGCCGTCGTAATGAACCAAGTATTCACAGGCGGATCGCTTCTTCCTGGCGTTAACGATAGTAGAATGATAAAAAACCTTGCTCCTTCCGTATTCCACGTAGACACGACCCCCAATAGGATGCTTAAACTTTTCAGATGACCCGCTCACTGTCTTCGGCTTGGCACCGACGGAAGACGTCGATTCATTTTCGATCTGGGATGCGTCCTCGTCACTTTCCTCGTCTTTCTCAGGAGGATTATTCAGAGACGACGCACGCTCCAAGTCAAGCACAACAGTTTTACGAGTCTGTTGCTTGGTGGAAAATGCAGCTGGTTTAGTGTCAGCAAGAGATTCATCATCTTCTGCGGCATGATTTGGGGCGTCAACATCCATCTCATCCTTCTTATTGTCCACTTGATTTTCAGTAGGTACAACATCAGCCCCAGGTTCATCAGCTTGAGGAGGCTCAAGTGATTCGGTCTTGTTGGCGTCATTGTCATTTGCATTCGTATCCACCTTCACATCACGCTGCTGCGGCAATGACGATTCTTTCGCCATTGCTTCATCTCCGCTGTCACTATGAGAATGAGTTTGCTTCTGTCGTTGCACTGCAGGACGCTTCGCCTTCTTTGCCTTGCGCTTTACTGCACCGCCTCTACTCGTTGTTTCTGGCAGAGGTGGCGCATCTAAATTAATAGAGAGGATCTCCGTAAGACGATCAAGAGGAACCCAGTGAACGTTCGTCTTCTTATTTCCATCATAATGGATAAGGAAGCTGTGCTTGTCATTCTTTTCGCGACGCTTTCGTATCGTGGCTTTGAATACTGAGCCCTTGTATTGAACGAGGACACGCGAGCCAACAGTCAGGACGGCTTGGTCGATTAGGCCGCCTTCATCAGAAGACTCGTCATCGTCTACGTCACTATCTAATTCATCCGCCTTCTTGCGTTTTGTACCTCCTTTCGTGGAGGACTTGCGGTTGTACGGTCGCTTCTTTTTGCCGAACATCTCGCGGTTGGCATTTTCAGCCTTAGCAGCTGAAGCGCGTTTAGGAAAGAATAATGACGAGTCCACTGCATTGGTTGATGATATCTTGGGCGATGGCAGCTTCGTCGGACTGCGTCTACCCCTGGTGGAACTATCGCTATCGCTCGAGTCATAGTTTGTGTTGCCCTTATTCCTCGGTGAAGCTGAAGAGTTCAGCCTTGGTCTTGGAGTTACCACCTTATCATTGGAAGCCGATTTACGAGATATTGGTGAGTGACTGCGGTGCTTCGTCTCGTCTTCTTCCATATCATTTCCATCAGCTTCACCTTTGTCCTCTTCTTCCGATGACTGAGAATGATCATGTACGCGCTTCAGTCCGCTTGCGCTACTTTTCGACGACGTGGACGATTGTTGCCGTTTCAACAACTTGGCCTGTTGCTTTCTTTCCTCTCGCTGTTTCTGCTGAAGTTCCTCCAAGCTTGGGGGATGATACGCCCCTACTTTCCTTGACGCATTGTGCCCAGTTATCGCAACCCGCTTCATTGCAGACAACTTTATTGGTGCCATTGGTATTTCAAATTTCTTTGGTCTCCTTACACCTCTCATTTTCTGCACTTCACTCCATAACTCCTGCATTCCGAGCTTATTATATTGCATACCAGCTACGTGCTTCTCCTTTTCTAATGGACGTTTCGGTACCCTCGTAAAGAAATACGTTTGCCATCCATCCACACCAAGACAGGGGAATGTTTCTGTTTCCTGTCCGTGGACGTCCCATACAGCATCAATGGTATATAATCCATCATATCGATACGCAATTTCATCATCTTCTTCATTCTCTTCATCGTCTAAATATGGAGGAGCGTAACGTCCACTAAGAGTAGAAGAACGGAATACACGTACAGGAAGCTTTCTATGAAAGGATTTGCAAAGAGCACCACCGCCGTTGGTACGATCGGTACTGAAAAGAAACCAAATAAGACCGTCACCCTCGCGAATGTCTTTTTCCTGTTTTGTTTCAAAGATTAAGATGGCGTTAGAGATAAAGTACATTTCAAGAGCTTTTTATTCAAACACGTTGCCCTCCAACACTTACCAAATTAGCAATAACAATACTGTCACACCCATCCTTCATATTTCCATGAACATCTTTATTTTCACACAAATGTCCACCATACGTAATTAAATCTTTCCTAGTATACAACTCCTTCCCTTCTTCCAGCATATCTCTACTCGGAGGATGACCAAAGCGCGTCGTTGTCGAATGATGTTGTGCAGTATTCTTTGAAATATCATCCACCGATTCTACTATGTAACCATGACGTTGATGGAATGCCGGAGACTGCTGCTGCTGTTGTTGACCCATTTCCCTATATATTTCTTGATACGATGGTATACCCGATACACGATGTTTCACTTGATGATAGATTTGTTGATAAGATGATGCCGAGTCTGCAGATAATGGAGGTGCTTGTTGATAATGTTGTTGCTGAAATAACGGCATGGGAGGGGCATGACATGTAATTTCTGCAAGAATATCCATTCCCCCCGCTCCCCCTTTTGTAGTGGCACTCTTTATGTGTAATGGACGAGTTTGATTCCAATGATTACAGCTAGAAGAGCCTGACGATGATGCGTTCCCGATCGTTGTTGACGTCAAGGTAGACGAAGACAAGTCTTCTGGACTAATCTGTCGTAAATGATCGTGATGACCCACCTTAAGACTCGCTACGGCATCCACATCCAAACCACTACCATGTTGAAAGGCATGATGACGACTTGCATCATGAGATTTATGATTGTTGGCAATAACAGCAGCAGAATGACCCCCATTCTCGGTAATTTTCGCAGCCGTGGCAATCATAGCCATCTGTGCTGCGGCCGTGCCAGAGATCATGGGAGCACCGTCTGATGCGTTTCGAGCCAGCGAAGCATTAGATGGAGTAGACGCTGGTGGGGAGATGGGTGACTCGACCGAACTTGGATTACTCACAATGGCCCCACTTGTGTTGGTGGTCGTGGAATAATCACGTAGAGCATTTTGCAAGGCCAGAACTTCAGCGGCGGTTCCCGAAATAATTGGTGCAGAAGAAGACGATGTTTGTTGTCTAAAGTTGCATATACTGGCGAGGTCTTCGATGGTGGAGCCCATGGAGCTGCCGTTGGACGTTGTCGTTATTGTGGAGGTCGCGGAAGATCCAATATTGTTATTCTGTGAAATAATTGTATTATTTTCACTGATGCCTGTCGTTGACGCTGATCGAGGCGGCGGTGGGGGCATATTCCGGCCCTTGCTCTTTTCACTGGGCAGGGCTCCAGTTAACATTGCCGAGGACGGGGACTTCAGCGGATTGACCAGTATCTCACCGTTTTTCCGTAAGGCAGAACTCGTGTTTCCCCCCCCTTCGCACATGTAATCTGCCACTGTTGTCGCCAATGCCTCCGCCAGAGATGTTGTATTATTGCTCCTTGCCCCCCCCGTTCTATTACTCGTGAGGGATTTTATTACTGTTGGTGCTTCTGTGCCCATCATTGGCGAACTCACTACCGCGTGGAGGAGGATTTAGGAATCCGATACTCCGTTCAATTTTTTCGATAGCGGCGATTGACGGCAGCAGCGGCGGGAAGCGATGGAGACCTGGCTTCGTCGACGGCAGCAATTGATGGCAGAGAGGTTACGATGAACCTATCGCCAGCGGCAGGGTGTTTGACCTGGGGACGCTACTGTTCTAGTGATGGTTTTGCTGGCCATGGTCGTTTGTGTGCAGGATTGTGCATTTGTTTTCTGAAATATCCGGGCTTCTTTGACATACTGATTCCGTCGTGTGAGCAGAGGGCGGCTTCATTCTTGACACGGGCAAAACGTAAGTCCTCCTGGCCTTCGTCCTTATCAAAATTCGGAAGCACGGGCTTTGTGACACTCGCGATCATTTGGCGAGCTCCCAGCAAGGTGAAGCAAAATAAAGGCTTCCAATCGTACAGTTACATCGCTCTCAAGAGTATGACTACTTGTCTTCTTACTTGTATGCATTATCTAATTATTCATAGTGGCGGATAATTGAGTGTGATCTAGACAATTGAAATTTATATGTCTACGTACAGATTTCTTTACATGATGCCGACGAGAAGATTCAGATTCAGATGCTGGCTTGGTGAGCAAGCACATTTACAATACCTTCTGGTTAGACGACATTCTTGAGAGACTTCAACCTCTCTAAAACTTCGGCGAAAACAATTCCACTAGTTGAATGACGTGACGTCAAAGTCTTCATCAAGAAGGTCAACAAAGTCTTCGTCATCACTGCATTCCATTTCATCTTCAGCCATAACAAAGTCTTCGTCTTCAATGCTCGTGGTATCACTGTCTTCTGTTTTCTCTTCCATGGAATGATCTATCTCAATCTTGATTCCTTCTGGTGTAGTAGCAACAACTTGCTCTACCTCGGGAACTGTCTTGATGGTGTCTACAGCATCCTCGAATTCTTCCGAGGCAACTTCTGTTTCGTCTTCTTGTTCCGTAATTATCGACGGACACTCTCCATCCGAAACAGTGTCAACAAGACTGGCGATACTGCATTCAACGCTGCAATCGTCGCTAGTAACGATGATACCATTGGCACGGAGTGTTAGATTATCAACAAATGGGAGGAACTTGTTCAGAGTAAAGTTGGACACAGCCTTCTTCACTTGCTTCTTAATGACCTTGGCCTCGGCAACTGATTCTTTCCAAGGATGTGATGGACGAGCGCTGTTGCCCCACGCATCAGCACCAAGATCAACAAAGGCATCGGCACCACCCTGCTTTGGGATGATGGTGTCAGCATCAGCAACATCAACCATCACTGGCATGTCATCACGGTCGAAATTCAACTTCTTCTCGGCCTCGACGGCATTCTCCAATCCCTTGCGTACATTCATGAGCAGCATCTGAGAAGCATTTGTCCACGCCGCGAACGGGCCATCTCCAGCATCGAAGGCTTGCGTAGTGCCGCTCACGCCGGGAAGGCCTTCACAGATCTCATTCAGAGCGGTGATCGGATCACTCAGAGCCGCGAAAGTTGGATTCGTCTCCGGCGTCCATGGTTCAGGATCTTCCACGCCAAAGGGGCTTGCATCGATGAGGGATTCTACTTGACTGCCCAGAGTGGCGAAGAAGTTCGAAACTTGACGGCTCGCATCACGAACTCCATTGATGTCGTGGTTCTTCTTCTTGATACGGACGAGATTGAGCTCCAACTTCGCTTTGGCCGCAGGAGGAGCCGATGCAGAACTCATCGCTGTCAGTATTCTATTCTCGGTGTTGGCTGTATTTGCCGAATGTGTGGATGATCAATGGGCGGCGGAGGGTTTGTGGGAGCATGCGATGCACTCAGCTGTTTCAAAGAACAAATGTGTAGCTGTGATGCTGTGATCTTGGCGCAAGGTGGAAGGAGAGATGATGTCAGTTCAAGAGGGGCCTCTCTGCTTTCTGATTTGTTCTTTGTGACACCTTACCTACCACCACGGTCGGAAGATATTGGTCGTATAGTTTCAGTCTGTCCGTTTATTTTAATTTTAAACAGAAGTAGAAGTAGAGACGTTTCATACCCTCAAATGAGGTGGACAAAATTTGACCGAGAAAACCGCCTTCTCACACTGGCTCTCTCTTGGATGTCGATCGGTGGGAAAGAGAGACAGCCAGCAACAAACTCACTGAGTATGTATTGTACCCTTTTGTATTGTAGATAGCAGCGCGTAAACATCACATATCTCAGAGTGGTGGACAAACAGGTTGGCAATAGGCCAGCCTACAGAGAAGCAGACTCAGTACTCATGCCTATGTTGTTTATCTTTTGTAGGAATATCGTGCTGCTTCTTGCATGCCCATCTTATCTATCCATCCTTCTTCTCCAACTTCCTCTGTCGCACTAAATGAGTGAGGATCAAATCTATTGAGGACTTCTTGTTTGATTGCAGTGCTTGCGACATTTATGAACTATAAAGAAAGTTCGAAATCATAGCATTGCCATCTTCATCTACAATACTCTTACTCCCAGCTTGATTTACAGCTTTATAATACTGTTTGAATTATGGTCATCTTCAGGTGTTCCTTTGAAGATTATCAATTTCTGCCCTATCTACCATCTCAGAATATCCTTCTTGCATCACACAGATTCAGTTCCACCATCACCATCTTCTTTCCATGCCGCAGCCTGCTTGTTTTGAGCAAGCAGAACGCAGAGACAGGAGGCTGGAGGGGGAGAAAGCCTTCCGCTACGTAGGAATAGTACAGTTTTTCGTACCTGCATGATGTATCTTCATCACAAATTCAAAAACAAGGTGCATGTCACTTGCACAATGACAACGAAGGCAAAGCTAGCTGTTCCACCTACGATACACAATATAGAATAAAACACAGCCACCAACCTGAAGCAATGTCCTCCACCCGGAATGCTGCAGCTGTGCCTCCACGGGCGCAGGGGCAACAACAACGGTCCTCCCCCACCAGCGTTGCCTCTCCCATGAATGCCGGCCAACAACAACAACAACAACAACAACAGCGTCAACAGCAACCAACTAAACCCAAGGTTACGCCCCCTCCTCGCCGCAGCAAGTCATCATCATCGTCATCATCCAAAAAGCACCCCGAGATGGTAGTCGACAAACGCATCGTAGACGAACTTCTCCTCGTCTGCGGTGTCATTGGCTCAACCGCCACCACCGTCGATGAAACTACCGGTCAAACGACAGAAAAGTTTGTCCCCGTCACAGATTGTCTCAATTGGTTACAGGATTTACAACGCGCTCTTCGAAGAGATCACGAGACATACCGCCCCATTAGTTTATTGTTGGGTCAGTGGAGGATTGTCTCTCAGAAATTGTTGCCTCTTGTGATGAGTTGTCGGTATGATAAGGCTATGGTGCTCACTGTTTGTAAAATCTTGGTGATTTTGACCAAGCCGCTTAGTGAGGATGCCAAGAGGGCAGGAAGATTGACAGTTGATGTAAAGAGCAAGAAGGTGGACGACAGGTGAGTCATTGTTGAACTCATAACATTATATGTGCATACTATTTATTTATTTGTGCATCTAACATGTATCTCACGTTACACAACAACCATGACCCATCTAAAACAACTGCAGCATCATTCAAGAACAAATCGTTCTTCGCGAAAATGCCATTGCCCAGTCAGATTTGCTAATGGAGTACAAACGAATGTTTGTGAGGCATTCAAGCCATCACTATGCGTTCCAAAACCAAAAAGACAAAAAGAACAAGACAACTGATAAGAGTGAGGGGACAGGTCTGCTTTCGGTCTTCACGTCTTTATTGGCAGAGCCTTTATCAAAAATGGGATCCTCTCGAACATCTGCAGATCATCTTACTATCGAGCTGGTTCTTCATCTCATGCGCAACCTTCTCTCCATTACTCCTCTCAACACTTTTGGTAGTACGGAAAAGGCACAACATGCAGCTCAACTTCACAGGGAGTTCCTCGTATTGCTGGAAGAGGAGATGGTGTTTGATGTATTGACGTGTGTTGGACAGGAGGTGGAGCGTAGGGAGAACAGTGGATACAATTTGCTACTCATGGAAATTTTAAGTTGTTTGTTGAGGGGGCAGGACCCAACCGATGTGGCTCTTTCTACGGTTGAGCCTGCAGCGCCCGTCTTTGAGACTAAGGTCATAACATCGAAAAAGAAGTCGGCCAAACCTTCACGAACTATTACCACTGCTAGGGCCAGTGCCGTAGGAACCAGTTCTCTCAAAGCTCATCTCCAATCGGAACGGCAGAAACTCCAGCTGTCCGCATCATCACGTCATTCTCATTTCGGTGGTACATTGCGAGTATCAAAAGGTGATGGGAAACAGGTCTACGTCTCCGCAAGTGATTATCTTGCTCGTAAATCACAAACAGGCAGTGGTGGGGGTGCAAGTGCAGTTGGTCAACCCGTCAGGAGGAAGAATAAGAAGGCGGAGGTGTTTGTCGGTAGTGGTAAGGCGTCAACTCTGCACTCACGTCCCGGGGCATCTGCGTCTCTCTCACGAGAGATTGCAGGCCCAACCTCCAAACGTGCCAAGGCTGCGCTCAACTCCTTCTGTGAGAAATTTGTAGCACAGTGTTACGGTCCAGTAATGAAGAGCCTCAAAAATGAGTTTCGAAGGGATTCCAATCGTTTAGAGGATGGTGATCGCACGCTGTTCTTCAGGATTGTGTGGTTCTTCCACCAGTGGTTTAGGGTCAGTAGACGGACTGCGTTGGAGAAGAAGAAGAAGGGCGCGGAAGAGGAATCATCCGCACAGAACCTCATCTTTACCATGGATGTTTTCATGTTCAACTTGGTACTGAACTCTACCGATGAATTCTTTGAACACAAAAAGCCTGCTGAGCTTGCTCAAACTGTTTCTCTCTATACTGAGATGATTCACATGCTACATGCCATGTATGAATCCAAAGATTCAACGGAACACATGATGGCGCTGGGTCTCATGGATCGTATTTTTTACGCTGTCGAACCGTTGGACAGGCTACCCAGACTTCTTTCCAGATGGACCCCTGGTATGTTTAGCCGGGAGTATCTCTGTGATTTGATAGAATGCTCTCATGTCACATGGAAACTTCTTGATGTCAATGCCAAGAAATGCCTCGAATCATTCCCTTCTGACAAGCTTTCCACCAAGCGACCAAAGGATGCCGTGGAAAGGATGAATCTGACTGCCTCTGAATTTGACAAGGAAAGTTACTTCTCAAGAAAGTTTGTATCAAATCAGATTGTGTTCATGTACACTCAACTTTTGTCGCAATACGCGGTAAATGCAGCTGAAATCAATCGTCATATCGTAGCCTATCTTATCCGCCTGTGCAAGATTGAAATAAAGAATGGAGATGGGGATGAGATGGAGTTTGATGATGCACTTGGGAAGAATGAGCTTGCTGCCAAGACCTCGACAATGGAACCCATGCTGTACAATATTGGTCTGCTCACTGTTCTCGATACCATCCTCAACGACAAAGCGATTAGAGATAAGAATGACTTCGAGGCACTGTTGGTGTTTGCTGCGTCGTTCATGAAGAGATTTGCAAGAGCTTCGGAAGAGAATCCTATGCTTTATGTGGAAGCACTCTTTAAGCACCCCATCCCTCATCGATTCTGCGAGTTAAGTACCAACGTGTATGTGAACGAAGAGCTTCGTATGATCGCTGTGAGAGACTTGCTACTAGAAGATCAACAACGATTTGAACAAGCAGAAGGTAACGATGATGAAAGAAACGAGGAAGAGGAACATGCGGTTGCCTATGACGACGATGAGGAAGACGAGATCGAGTTCAATGACGATGCTATGGCTGCCGACGAAGTGAAGAGGCGTAGACTGCGGTCTCTCCGAAAGAGGCGCAAGATGAACGAGAAGAAGTCAAAGTCAAACAAGCATGCCGTGGATGAGAGTGACTCTGACGAGAGTGATGATGAAGACGATGAGAAGAAGCGCGAGGAAAATGAATTCACTGGCGTCGATAATGATGCATCAGCTGATGCTACTACAGGCCAGCTCGGCGAGCAAGAGAAAGCTGCCGAGGAAGATGCTTTCCAAAGCATGGACGAAGAACCCACATCGCAACAAGCCATGCCCACACAGGAGTTACCTCAGGATGCCGGGTCCCCTAAGTTAAGTGGAAAGAAGCGCATTCGCAAATCTCTTGGTGCCACACAAGATCAAGAAGACTCAGACGATGAAGACTTTGGTGCTGCGGTAGGACCTGTCACTACCAAAGCAAACTTCTTTGAGGACGACGATGATGATTGAACACACATTAGGTCAACTTTACTTTTATGCAGAGATGGAGACTAATCTCATTAATTCATGTTGCTTTAATTTGAAAGTCAACTTACTTTTGTACTTTTGCCCTGTTTGCAGAATGAGAAGATAAAAAGATAAAAGCGAAGTTCGCATGCATTTCTTTCTATCTATCGAGACAGTTTCTGTCGCGCTGTGACAACTGGACCAGACATGAAGTGAAACTGGAAAATGAAAAACAAAAAAATTAGCAAACGCAATGAAGGAAATAGATAAGTAGATTTATGAGGTGACACAATCAGTGCATCTATGACGCCGCTCGTTGTCTGTCGGTGAAATATTCTTCTACGGAACAACACATCTCGGTGTTTCTTTCATAATGTCCTACTACACGCCATTATCGCGGCGTCTCTCGGAGTATGCAGCGTCATATCTCTCTCCCTACATCAAGTTGGATGATGAAGGCAGCACCGGAAACACCGAAGGAAACGACGCCTCCTTCTCTGCTTCCAAGCCGCATACTCAATCATCACTGTCAGTTGGGCTTTGGTCTGGTAATGTAGAGCTGAAAAACGTGGATCTGCGGCCAGATGCTATTGAAAATTTTCTTAATGCCGACTACAATAATTCGACATCCAAAGCTTCAGACGATGATGTCAATGATTCCGATGGCAATAATTTCAGCGGGGCAAGAGTAAGATGGAAACTGCTAAGGGGACGGATCGAATCTATCAATATAAGAATACCCTGGAAAAGCCTTGTAGTTGGGTCGTCGCATTCATCATTGAAGCGGTCATCTGAAAAATGCAGTAAGGGCACTTTATCGTCATTATCCGAAACAGAAGGCGGTGAAAGAGATGTAGATGCAGGCTGCGGACAAACCAATCCAAATCAAGGGGAAGAGGAAGTGGAAGAAGCAGCTGCTTCTGGTTGCACCGTGGTGACTATTGAGGGGGTGAGGCTTCAGATTGGATATGAAATTATCCACGAGGATCCTTTGCTGAACGCATTGAAGCTTCAGAGCACAATCGAAAAGAATGACAGAGACGACCAAAACTTGCCAGGACAAGATCCTTGCAGCAATCCGCCCCTAGATGATGCGCAACAGATGATAAGAGAGGAGAGAGATCGTATTTTACAAATTGCAGAACGCCGTTTATTAGCAGGACTTGACCCATTCCCTCCATCACTGGTGGCTGGTTTGCAATCTATCATCGCATCTTCAATTCAGTCTGGTTTGAAATCAGAAAGTAACAACATTCCCAGCAGCTCTGGTACTACTGTGCAAAGTGCAAGTAAACTTGGCAGCAGCTATTTTGCTAGAATGGAAGATTATTTATCGTCAACCATGCGGAATATTGTGTGGCGAACGTTTGACTCGTTGTCGCTATCTATCATTCATGTCCATATGTCAATGGTAGGGTGCAGTCATTATGATAAGGATGCCGAAGCAACTCTGCGCAAACGCATTGCAGAACGCAAAAAGCAGGAAAAGAAAGAAAAAGAATCCCTTCCGAAACATAATGATTTCAGGGGCCAACGGGGGAGTTTCCAGCAGACAACTCCAAAGATGCGCAACATAGCCAAAAGAATCAATCAGGATAAAACATTCTCTGTGTTTCGCAGATCGGACTATTTAGTGCCTGGGGAGCTCGAAATTGAGGCTAGCAAAAGCAAAACTCAACAACGTACAGAGGAGGAAGAACAAGTGGAGACGGGGGAAGACACCTCCTGGGCAGACGAAGGTGAAATAGAAATAGGTTTCTTGCTTGATCGGTTCGACGTTCGCCCTGCTTCAGTATTAGATGAGTCTTTGGGTACAGAGAGTGAGAGTGTCACCAGTGAAGACAGCAGCGCTACTACCGGCAAAGGCCCAAGCGCATTGAAACACTTTCGCATATCAAACTTTGGTGTGTTTCTGCGTCGAAGCTGTAAACAATATGGGGAAGATGAGCCTTCTTTTTCAAATGATCTGAAGAATGACGACTTCATACTAGATCCAACGAACATTGCAGCGTCGGTAAGATGGTACCGCAGTAACCCAGAAGCTTTTGAGATGAGTGTGGCAGAAACGGCTTCCACAAACTTGTCACCGCGGAAAAGAAGTAGGGGACAGAGTTTTACAGTCAACACTGACATGACGAGTGAATCATTTGGGACATCTGGGACCAAACGAAGGGGGAAACGTGACAAGAAGCCGGTAGCGCGCCCACCCCAAACGTATCATTTGCGGAAGCGATCACGAAGGCTTGAATTAAGCGTGCAGTTGGGTCACGTCCGTAGCAGCGTATCGCCTCGTCAACTATTTCTACTTGACTCATTCTGCTCCTCAATGGATCGACTGAAAAGAGGTCGGCCGTCCACAGCAATAAGAAGCGCAAAAATACACGACATAGAACTGATAGAGCGAATGACTGAAGAAGGAATGCCTCTCATCGACTGGGATGAACGTATCATTAAAGCAATTCCTTCTCTACGCTCTCGCCGAAGTCCCAAGTCACTGAGAACTTTACCCACTGTGATTTCATCTTGGTGGAAGTATGCATACATAAGTATTGTGCATGAAAACCAACGAAGAAAGATATTGCTGGACCGGTGCCGTGGTGTGGATCAACAGCAGATGAAAACAACGAAAACCCTCGCGTGGAATCTCAAGTCAAAAAGCAACTGGGATTTCGAGCACCAAAGCAAGATCAGGAGAGATTACATTGAGCTCTACTTGATTACACAAGGATTTTCAATCAACACAGCTGCTGTAGACGCCGCTGCAGCCAAGGTACGCTTGGAAGAGCTCGAAGACCAGCTGTCTGTCGAAAGAATACTGCTCCTGAAAAATGTTGCCCGTGCAGCAACTATACGAAAGAATGACTCTGAATCACAACCGGATGGTTCGAAATCACAAGATGCTTTTGCGCCTAATGGTGAATACTTCTACTTCTCCCCCAATTACCTTGAAAATGTGAGTCGTCTTGGAGTATCATCAAGCACCGATGGGGGGAAGCAACGTTTCTCGGGATACTTGGCATTATCAAATGATCGACATACTGCAGGAGGGATGAGTTCTACAACTGGACCAGGACGAATTGAGACAAGGCATATAGAAAGAAGTACGAATGGACCAAGTGATAATGATGCACTTTCAGATCTTTCGGAGTTGCCCAGAAGTTCTAAAGCTTTCTTCGTCTCGGTGAAAATTGCTGGCTTTTCTCTTGCCTTGTGCAATTTCGGTGAAGACGACAGAGTAAGTCGAGAGGAGAGCGAAGAAGAGAAATTTCATGTTCCTGACGATATCTCTGCCCTCACAGGATTTTCGGACGCAGATGATCACTCAATTGGAAGAATAAAGGTCCAACAGATGCCAGGCGAGCGGCTCCCTGCTGATAATTATGTTCCCAACTGTCAATTTTGGACGAATTCTAGGCATGGTCTTTACTATGAACCAATCATGTTGATGCACGTTGTAGGTGTATCAGTGTCAGGACAAAATGTTGATGGCAATCATTCGCGTGTGGAGTACGAGTTTTCCGTAGACGGGCTTGACGTAGTGACATGCGCATCGCCATCATGTCCGAAAAGAATTATTTCTTTAGGACAAGTGTCAATGGAAGAACAGATCGGCGACGAGTTGATAAGCCCTCTTCCCTTTATGAACAAGCCAAGCGAAGCTGCCGGCATATGTGGAATAGCGTCATTCGCGCCAGGCTTTGACAAGCAACAAGGCTCATCAATCATCACAAATGTAAGCCCTACGACTGTTATGGTGGATTGGACTGGGTTAGAGAAAATTGCGACGTTTGTTTCGGAGAGCAAGGATATTTCAAAGGGGGCAATACTCGTACCGTTCGAAGACGAAGCTCTTCTTCGTAATGCCTTTTCCACAACGAATCTCCCGAGTATTTTGTCCCTCGAATTGGAATGGAATAGAATGTCGCTTGTCATTCCGACACTGGACAAAGATTCAAATGGCATAGAAGGACAATACCTCATCACAACTATGGAATTGCTGTCACTGAAGACCGGATATTTGGCTGCAAAAGCAAATGGAATAGGGCGTGACGAACCTTCACCAGTAACTCCTCATCTCAACGAAAGATCTAACGGCAATGAAATCGGACTGGTAAGTGATTTTAGTAGATGATGTAAGTGCATTTCTTCCTGATTGTAAGCTCCCTCTAACCCTGTGACGTTACTTCTTGTCGTTTTACGTAGCATGCTGCTGTCAATGATTTGAACATTTACATATTAACCGGAGAATTTGATCCATTTGCGATCGAGACAAGCAGCACTGCTTTACTGCAATACCCGGCGAACATCCAATTCCAAATTATCTCAAACGGAGGTGCAAAGATGCCACACGAGTCAAAGATTAAGATTGCATGCTCATCGCCCATATACTTATTGGTATCTGATTATAGGTTGCAAGTCTTGTCAACGCTTGCAGCAATTTGTTCGAGCTATCTGTTGAAAGTTTCAGACAAGTCAGAGGGAAGGAATGAATTGCAACGACCTTCCTTGCCTGCAATTGCTGATTCAGTATTCAGAGAGACGGAGTTATCAATTTCATCACTTGCCATTTCTTTGGTATCAGATAATGAAGGAAATGATGCTATGCAATACAACGAATTCGTGCGGTACCAGTTGGAAGAAATCATCACAAGCTATCTTTCGCAATTGTCTTGCCTGGACTTCGAATTTCCCAGCCAAATTTCCAGTGAATGCATGACCAATCTTTGTTTCGGACGATGTTGTGCTGTTGGTTTATCAAAACAGGACGCGCAGATAATATTGCGCACGGCAGAATCTCATTTCAAAGATGACATTGCAGTAATGAGAACCTGGGATGAGAGATCTGTATCTGAACGGATGGATGCTGTTATTGCGGCTGCAACCAAAAAGGCTGTATCAAAGTTTGATGCGATGCAAAGAGTCCACTCGCCTTTTTGGCACCCAGGATGCAATTTTGTCGTGTTTGCCAAGTCACTTACGATACATCAATCAAGATTATTTCTTGCGAGTCTAATGCAATGCACCTCTGGAGAAGTATGCGTCCAGAACAAAAACACGACATTACTGCGTATAGCTCATTCTGATGACGCAGACAATACCTTTGAAAGTTCCGACATATCTGCGACAATTTCTATCAAGGACAGTGTTCGCGATACATTTCTCTCCAGTGACGTCTATTTAGAACTGGGTAACATCGATGCCGTATTTCTGGCCGAAGCCTACATTGACGCCATTGAAACTCTCCAATCTGTAACGCAATGCTTGGGTGGGACGAAGAAGGACACCAGTGCGCCTCTCAAAGATATCAGTTTCAATGGGAACGCATCCAGCGCCTCCATTTTACTAAGTGACAAATTTATCCCATTTCTCAGGTGTCGATTAGGAGACATTTCTGTTGAGAATGGAAGTGGTCCAAGCAGCTCTTTGTCCAAGACGGTTCTCCTCGCTGGGTCTATCGCCCTTGAGTGCGTATCTCCGTACGGTGCTGAAACTTATCCAACTGTAATTAAGACGTATCAATCGAGCGAGAGCGGGTTTGGTCAATCTGCGTTGACAATCCAAATGACTTCAGTGCAATCAGCAACTTCATGCGAGCAAGCAAATATCTCGATTGCTTTCGATGGGGTGAGAGTCTTAGTCCTGTACCAATTCGTTTGTGAACTCACCCAGTTCATTTCATCACCAGAATACGGATTCGGTCTGCTATCTCAATACCTTTGCAAGTTAATTGAGAAAAGCAAAGATGAAAGTACATCTTCGACTACTTCAACAATGGAGATATTAGTCAGGAACTCTTCCCTAGTTATGCCACGAGAGAGTAAATCTGTAGACTTGATAGGGATCGAAGTTGATGAGCTATCAATAATGCCATGTGAGGTGAAAAAGTCGTGGTCGATTGATGAATATTCGTTCTCGAACCGTTCCAGTCTGAATGGGGATGAACCATCTTCATCTTCTAGTTCCGAAAGTTTTTTTGAATGCATGGAAGTAATGAAGTCACCTGGCATGTCGTCATCAAGTAACATCAACTCAAACGCAGAGGAACGCCGAATCCCTCGCATGAAAGTGAAGTTGAGAAACGCTCGCATATTTACAGCTATCATCAAACACTGTAAATCGGAGTCTAAGATTCATATGCCTCAATGGAATGCAGGTGTTGTACAGGCTGGTCGAATGCGAAGTGAGAAAAGGGCATTTCGAGCATGTGGCGACGTCGATGAATCTATTGCCCGCAACATTGAATGTAGACTGTGGGAAGAAATCACGACTATGCCGCTGAGTCTGGGAGTGACGATGGACTGGGCGCCGACGCTTCGATTGCTCATAGAAAACACTGACAATGATGACTTCAGCGGAGTTGCATTCGATATGCGCATGTCTCAATTCTACCTGTTGATGTCCATTTGGTACAATAATATGGACGAGCTTCCGTTGATATTTCCATATGACGCGGAACAGATTCAGTCGTTGTCCACAGACCCCGAGCCGCCTTTGGATTGGCCAGAGTACGGTTCAAAGGAGTTTATCGAGAGGATCAAATACCGCAACGCCTGCATTAAATTTGAAATGGCGATGTGCGTATCTAGTATAACATGGCGTTGTTCTTTTGACCAGACAAATTACTTTGGAGAGGGAACAGATCCCGAAACGTTTCCAATAATGCCATCTAGTGTCTCCGACGCGAATGGTAAAAAAGCCATAGTGTTGGAGCTGGAAAATGCAATTTGCAATATTAAAAAGACCCAAGACACGCTTTTGAGCGTTGGTTTAGGAGCGACTTCACTGAACCTGACAGACGCAAGATGCCCAGAAGCAACCTTGTTGCAAGGTATCAGAACCAAAACTAGTTATCTTCGAGAATCAACTATGAATTTCAACTGGGGGCTCGACTGCGGTCGCCATACATTGGTTGATGGATTGCCTCTGCCGGTGCAAGCAACTGTTTTCATGACCCCAGATTATTATTGTATGATCAATCTTGGGCTAGATATGGCAGAAGCAGCTTCTTCAGATTTAGGACTCATCTGGATTTTGCTTGACTATTTCGGTTTGTACTTCAAAGATCCTAGTTACGGACATCCTGCCTTTGTGGCAGAAAAGATGGTAGAGAACTATTCGATGAATGTTTTGCAGGCACCATGTCTTAACATAGACTTTCGTCTCTGGTTGACAGATCCTCATGTCATCATTCCGACATCTTCTGAGGTCGATGCCACATGTCTCATGCTGGAAGGTGCCGGTCTTCACTATCGGTACAAATCTTTCGGATTACATTTCTCGTCTCAAGATATTGTAGCAAAAGACCTCGGGATTGTCGTTCTAAGCACGTATATTGCACCAGGTTTGAGTAGAGGAGTTCGGCAAGTCTCCGGATCGCTTTTGAGTTCTGGAGCGAAAACGCTGGTAGATAGATTGTCCATTTCGGTGAAGTATGAATATGACGACATGTCCAAATTCACAAGATTTGCAGTGCGCGTTCCACTGTCCTCCCAATATTTCAATCCACATGCAATGGATGGCATCGAGCCATTTGATGTCGATGTCAAGCCTTTTGTTGTGCCGCCTCCTCTGATCTGCAATCCACTGGTTTTACCTTCGCGCAACCTTGGCGAGAATGAAACGACGATATACTTTAGCTATGAGTACATGAAACTTGCCGCTGACCTTCTCATCGCCTTCGTAGGCCCAACTCCGAACACAGATGATGAAACAACCCAAAGCGCGATGGAAGAAACCACTGATACTTCTTCATCGGGAAATATTTTCAGTGTGACTGCACATCTTGAAAGCATCAAATTTGTTGTATGCGATCCTATCATGGGGATGCATCGTCCCTTCTTTTCTCTGTCTATATCATCAATTCTGCTAACAGCTTCAAGACTGAAAGAAATTGAACACGCTCAAAAGAAACATGACAAATTCTTGGGAAGAAACAATGCAGTCTCGTCTGGTTCGGCGAACGATAAGGACCTGCAAGCATGCATGGACGCAACAGTATTCGTTGATTACTTCAAGTTAGGAATCACGAGGAATTGGGAGCCTTTGATTGAACCTTTTAGATGCCTAACAATGTTTGAGCAATCGACAACACGTGGGAGAGGAATAATTTTCAATGCTGGTTGTCCATTGCACTTGAATATCACCGGTGCATCGGTTGACACGATCGACGATGCAGTTGATACTTTTGGGGTATTTTTGTTGGAGAAGAATTCTGAATATCCAACTCAAAAGTATCTACCACTAAACAGGAGTAGGTCACAGACAACGATTGCCACAACTGTCACGAGGGATGAATCGGGCCATAAACTCACAGTTCTTCACAAATTTCCAGAAGCCTTGAATGAACAAGAGAGGATTGCATTCTCTCTCAAGAATTTTTCTGGTCAGCGCATTAGGGTTCACACTCAGTCCGACCTTGAAGCGGAATTATCAAGCAGCAAAACCACAGTGATATATCTTGATCATAATTATTTGATGCCTGTAAGTTTTCCCGCAACGGAGACCGTGATTAAGAATCTTGAACCTGTGGAAGTGCCCTTTGAAGGTGATCAAAACATAACAGCACACAAGACACAATTAATCGTGCCCAGAAATCATTCTATCGACATTCAAGTGCCTGGATTCAAGTGGGCTCGAGATATTTCACTGGACAAAATTGGAAAGCACTTTATTGAGCTCATCCCGCGCTCGCCGTTTGTTCAGGCCAAAGCCAGAGCGGACTGGCGGCTGAAGAATGCACTGAACATCTTGGCAGAAGTAAACTCCGTAAATGGTGGTCGGAGATTATCCATCATGAGTCCCTTTGAAGTTGTGAATAAAACAGACCATTCTATCTTTATTGCCGTTCATCCCGATCCTCGGCATCTACCGCAAGGCGACTCTTTAGAGCCCACACAAAATGATTCACAAGAAAATGCCAGTGGCATTATCAATGGCTTGGAAAAACTTGCTCCTGAGGGCTCATACAATGTTCCGTATTTGCTACTTGAGAGCGCTATGCATCTGGAAGGAAACCACCTTGGTAGTATTTGGGTCAGACCAGACCAAGCGTCGTACGTTGAGGCTGACGAACTTTCACATGCAGCAAAAGATCGTACTTCTCAGCTCTTTTCTGACACAGACATAGTCGGCTACCCACCTCGCCCGATCCAACTTGCCAAAATATTGCATGAATCATCAGTGATTTTCAAAAATTCGAATGGCGACCCAAGATTGGCGAACCAAGTTGCAAGTGGGGCGGAAATTTCTTGTCCAATACTTGACAGCAACAAGAAGAGGAAAGCTATCCCATTTTGCTACGTTGTCGAGGTAAAACGGAGCCCTCTATTTTCGTCAGACACTTCTGATAGCGAGGCAGCAGAGACTTCTACTTCGTCGCCTCCGATGACGGGGAAGGGATTACGCGGTGGAAGGATGAAGTTTTCCAAAAGTGCTCATCAATCGAGGGCGACAACGCACGCACCAGTCGCATACTCTCTCATCATACATCCTCCTATAGTCATAGAAAATATGCTGCCAGAACGCGGTAGATTCGAGCTAATGAATGCAACGAACAAGACAGTATTGTGGTGGGGAAATCTTGAACCCGGTGAACGATTCCCAATACATACCGTTGGACTTGATGCTCCTCTCATGCTTCTTGTGAACTTGGGATTTTGTAGAACACCTGTAGGAGAAGGCGCTTTGATACATGACGGAGAAGGCGATGGCTTTTGGCTGAAAACGGGATGGAGAACTGTTGGTAGTGCAATATCAGATACTCAGGATAAAGTGAAGAAAACGCTTTCTACTATCACGAAATCAAAAGATAATAGAGGTGCTGAGCGAGTCACAAAACTACGGCAGCAGAACCAGCAAAGAGAAACCAACAAACGGTTACACGCAACCAGAGCTTCTGTAACTGATGCACTTGGCGATGACGTGGAAAATGAAAGACCAATGAATCAAAATATGGCAGACATTGCAAGACTCAAGGACACATTTAGTTTGGAAGATATTGCGACGGAAACAACTGTCGTTGACAGTGTTGGGCAACGTCTCACTTTGCTTCTCGATAATGTTTTGGGTAATGGAGGTCAACGTCATGTGACGATCTACTCCCCCTTCTGGATTGTCAACACCACGGAGCATTCATTGCGATACAAACAAGAGAAGGCTTTATCATACGTCTCAGGTACCGTTTGGGGGGCTGACAAGGATGGGTCGAAGCCTGTCGATGGATCCAATCGCAATGAAAGCGACGATACTCAGGACGTTAGTACGACAAAGAATGATACAGGATTAAATCTGCTCAAGCTGAATACTATTTTCCCTGGAACACATGGTGCGTTGAAGGAATTGGATAAACTCGACAATGAAGCATCAAAACCAGCAATTTTAGCAGCGTTGATAAGTGAGGATCTGCCCTTAGCAATCACATCAAAACTTGCATTCATGTTTAATTTTCATGAAGTCTTATCCTTGGGCGGCTCACCTCGATTGTGTATACAGATGGCAGATACAACGACATCTCGCTATACATCCGCGTGGTCATCAGGGTTTGGCCTCGAGTCCGTTGGGGTGACACAAATTGTGAGTATGCATTGTAAGGATGGTCGGTTACTTGAGGTGATGGTATCAGTTAGTGTTGCACCAGGTCGATTGTCAAACTACACGAAGATTGTTAGGATCTGCCCCCAATATGTCGTTGTGAACCAATTGTCGCAACCAATTCGTCTATGGCAGGATAACTCGCTGTTGCATCCGAATCAAGTGGCAGAACGATCAGATGTTCTCTTCGAGTCTCGCAAGTGGATTTATGTTGACGGCAGCGAGCAGGGTGTAATTAATCAGTACGAACCCTTATTCGGGGGGCCGACCATGATTGATTCCAGTGAGGAGAGGGGGGCACAGACTACTGCTCACCACTCTGCATGTTACATTGCGACCATTCGTCCATCTGAACTCATAGACTTTCATCTCCCTGACACACGTTTGGAACGTCTGCTGCGGGTCGAAATAGGATCTGGGTGGAATTTGTCGAGCAGTTTTCCATCCGACTCACCGGGTCAACATGTTCTATCCATGGATCGGGCGAGAGACATTCAAACGCTTCCTCATGTGAGCACTAGAGCTGCTCCATATTTTAACGTAGTATTACCTCCTCCTGATGGAGAATGGGATGGTGAATTAGGAGTCTGGTTTGAAACTGACTGGGGCAAAGATCGTTCCATCATAGTTAAAGGGACGAGAGAGGGTTCCTACGCAAGTCATTTTACGGATATTGTCGTCGGCGATGAATTAGTTTTGATTGACGGTGTTCCAATTTCGCAATTTCCCTTCGATGAAGCCATGAAACACCTAAAAGGTAAGTGGTGTATACGTGATCTTTGCCATCGAGCTTGCTTTGCCTTATCCTTCTCACCGCTTCCAATATCGTTTGTCTTTGTCGTCACAAAAGCTCGTTTATCATACGCACAGGAACTTATTGAAAGAGAGGCCAGTCAACCTCTGCAACAACGTCTCAACACAATGTCTTTGCACAGGAAGAGAAAAAATAAGAAAATGAACTTGGACTCACCCCCAAAGAAGAAGGAATCTGTTACTCTCACATTCGTAACGTTAGAGGAAAAGAGAAGACGTCTACGCAGCGCCGCAGCATCGAAGAGTCCGAATGGCCCTGATAACATCAGTGCTGGAATGATTGAAGGTAATATTGTACCGGGTCAAAGTGATATAAACATTCTGCCTCAAGAATCGTCTAGAGACATCCTTGTGGATATAAATATCCTGTATCAAACGATGCTGGTCAACATTAAAGAACCCGATCCATCGGATCCTCCTCATAGGATCATCAACAGATCTTCTAAATGGGATGTGAGTTGTGTCAGTTGTTTCATTTCAAATCTTTACTTTTCATTCTGACATCGTTTTCCTGCTGCTCTGATCAGATTTACTACCGACAAAGGGCATGTGATTCTCATCCATGGAAGTGCTTATCACCAGGTGAATCAGCTTCGTACACATGGGAAGAACCGATGAAACCAAAAAAGCTATCTGTTCGTGTTGGTCCAGGGGAATGGGACAATACACATTTCGGCGAAGACAAAAATAGCACTGCTGGCACAATTGAAAGGAGGAAGAGGAGGCCAATTTTCTCTGTTCATTTTATCGAGAACGAAGAGCAAGGTCATTTTGGAGCGACAAAAACAGTCAAATTGGAAGAAATTGGTTACATGGATAGACTCCCTTGCCCGATAAAAGATGAGGGAGGGAAAGTGACAACTGACAGACTTGATAGCGGGCTCCATTGTTATGTTGACACAGAAGGCGCTACCCGTGTGCTCGTTGTTTCAGATGAGGTGACACAGTCACTTGGAGGAGCCGAAGCTTTGCTTGGGCGCCATCTAACAAGCATTAAGAAGGAGCTTCAGGAGGAAAACAAGAGAAAGACAAGGATAAATGAACTGATCAGAGCCTCGATTTCAGACACGGGGGGCGAAAGTACTGATATTATTGACGCCTCTATTAGCACAAAAGACTTGTCATCTAAACTGAAAGGAATCGTAGAATATGACGAAGGTTTGTTCATAACAGAAGCCAACCAGGTCATTGTGGAAGTGTTGGAGGCTACAGGGCTTCAGTCAGCAAACTTGAGCGGATTATCCAACCCGTATTGTCAAGTTAGTCTCATTGAAGGCAAGAAGAAGATCGCATTCTCATTCGGCAATAAAGTTCAGTCTCGAAGTACATACTATGTTGAAAAGTCAGTTAATCCACAGTGGTCGCGTCAGGCGTTCGTTTTTGACGTCCCATCGAAGGCAGCGAATGATCCAAGAGAGACTCGCCGTTTTTCGATCCATTGCGTGATGCAAAGTGAGGAGAAGTTTGGTCCTAATAAATTTTTGGGACAAGCATACGTTCACTTGCGTAATCTTGAAGACCAGCAGGAATGCGTTGGGTGGTATCCTTTAATGGGAAACGTCGGTAAAAATGAAGACTCAGTTGACAGGATTCGTGGTGCTATACGGTTGCGAGTTCATTGGGTGTATGATTATCCGGGTTTACTAAATTACTACAGCTTATGTTCGGATAGGCGTATAGAAACCCTGACGAAAAGCAAAGCTGGAATGAAGCGCCAATTGAAGACACTCAAAGCAGACGAAAAACGAAGGAAAGAAACCGGAGAATCCTTATCTTTATCTAAAGCACCGGCCTTGGCAGCTGCCATGTACAGAAAGAAGAAGAATCAGCCGATTGAACCCGTTGGCGAGAGGAGAAAAAGTGTGGTCATCCAGAGAATGAAAGGCGTCGCTAAAGCGAGCAGCGCTCTAGTCCAATTTAAATTGTCGAAGGCAGACCAAGGACAAAGCAACTTGACTGTCGACAACGAAAACGACTTCCAAAATGCATTCGACGAAATTAATGAAGAGTACGCGAGTGACTACTCAGATGATTCGTTCGAGTCGTTGCAACAAATTCAGTCATCTAGAAGTCTAACTACTCCATTCAAAGAAGTGAACATCCGTAATTCTATCGGAAGTGAAGACAATCATGACCTTCTTGGAATATCTACAGCAAATGAAGATGTACGAAGTAGTCCTCTTAAGGGTTACCTTCATTCCGATAGAGCTCGGTTCCAGTATCTGAGACATAGCATCAGGGAGCGCAAAAACGAGCACACTGACAAGCTCCATGGGACCCCAGTTTTCACATCGTTGCATATATCACGTGCATTTATTAACGCGAGAGTTGATAATAATACAACGGCAAAGCCAGCGAAAGCGCCTCCAGCAATATTGGTAGATGATGATGATGACATCGAAGAAGATAACAAATATCGCCACATCATTGACCATCTACGTCTCCCATCTGCAGCGCCATCGGCCATTTTGAGGAGCGGAAACCTCCATATCCGTGATCTGATGCATTCCAGAATGTCATTTTCAAAGGCTGCGAGGCGTTCACTGGGAAGCGTTCTCAACCCAGGTGGTGTTCTAATCATTCGGCCGATCACAGCTCTCAATCTACCCGAAACATACACAGGCATGTTTGTGAAGCTTCGCTGTGGCAATACAATGCGTCAAACCAATAGAGCGGATAGTACAGTTGTCCCTGTGTGGTCAGAAGTAGAGACCCCTGATTTGTCAGAGATAGCTAACACCCCAGTAAATTCACAACGGTCTCCTCGCAAGGCATTTGGGAAGCAAAATTCCTACTGTGAATCTGAGAATGATGTAAAAGAAATAGCGGAGTGGTTCACACCTACAAGATATTGGGGCAAACCAAAGCAAAACGATTTGATACTAAACGTTGATGATTTCGAAACTAGTAAATCGCTGCACCTGACCGTAATAGGAGAAAAGCTCCAAGCGAAAGAAGTGATTGGTGTTTTGGAAATTCCGCTCGGAAAGGCCCTTGAATGCTGCTCTCAGAGCATGGAAGATTTTCAGGAAAGTCTTAACGAGGGAAACCCATGGGATCTCACACCAGCATATGTGAGATGGTTCCCTTTAATGTCTGCTGCGTTGGCTGTTCCTGTAGAAGGTGATATGGGACAAAGCACAAGACCACCCGATTCTGAGAAAGTCAACGATAATATGTTTGAAGAATATTTTGCACCTTGCATCAAATTGGCGTTACTGTTTCAGCCTAATCATCAGGAGACGGAGCAATTGAACACGGATCAGTATATACTCACAAGGCTTGATCGGATATCTGCTGCCGTGATCGATTCGTCTCGCTTCAATGAACTTCTCTCATTTTCATCACGCGACGTTGATATTCGTATTTCCGTCACGAAAGCCAAGACGCGAACGTCATTGACGGTGGGCAACGTTCAAATCGATCAACAAAGTTCAACCTTTCATTGCAAGGCTCCAGTGATTTTTGCACCATCACCGACCAAATACCCACACCCTACGGTGCAATTTGTTTGCTGGAAAGATAATGTAAGATCCAAAAACGATATGGATAGTTACGACTACGTTGCTCTTCAGCTAGAAGACATGGACTTGAAGATTGAAGAAATGTGGCTATTTGAAGTCTGGGAGTTTTACTTTCATGTTATGAAGAAGCGCGAAGCAAGGTTGTTTGCAAGACAGAAAATCGTGCACACAAAATCATCAAGGGGGTTTGAAGAAGAGGATGGCTCAGAAAGAGCGATACAAAATGCCACATCCTATCTTCAAGTTGACCGGGAAGTGAAAAGACTGAAGAAAATTTACGTCTGCAAGCTAGCGTTTGGTTACACAAAAATCAATCTGAGTTATTTTAAGAGCGCTAAAAGCAACTTGTCAAGCTCTGATACATCAGAGGACACAATGCTTGGTTCCGGAAACCAGGTCGGATTGGACGCTTTTCGGCAATGGTCTGAAGAGACAAACGGAGATGTGGACGAACGCAATCATTTCGCCCATGTAAATATGATATCTACTGTCTTTCCATCAATAAGTGACGCACCGATCAAATTTCAGGGTAAACAGATTGAGCATGTGTTTGAATTTGAAGGTGATATTTCGAAGTATCTATTGAGTTTCTACGCAGCCGAAGCCCTGAAGCAGATCTACAAGCTCGTGGGCTCACTAGACTTAGTTGGCAACCCAACGATGGTTGTGAGTTCATTTAGTACTGGTCTACGAGATTTCGTTCTTCAGCCGTCGCGAGAACTGAAACATCTGACAAAGAATCCATCGCGATTTGGGGTAGGGGTGCTGAGAGGGACGCTATCTCTTGTATCTAATAGTACAAGCGGAGTATTTGGTTTCTTCTCGAGAATGGGCTCAACAGTGGGCTCAACTGCCGCAATACTGACGCTAGATAAAGAGTTTCAAAATCTTCACTCGCAGCAACAAGCTTCCCAACAACGAAACTACGATCGTTTGAAGCAACGGGGATTCGGCCGTGTCACACTGCTGGTGACGCGACCGGTGCATGATGTTGTATTTGGTGTAGTTTCTGCGTCGACAGGCTTAATTACGGAGCCCTATCGAGGGGCCAAGAAAGAAGGGGTAACAGGATTTGCAAAAGGGACTGCTGTTGGAGTGATTGGAGTTTTTGTGAAGCCCGTTGTTGGACTGTCTGATGCCTTTGCTCACGTGATGGAGTCAGTTCACGACCTGGCAAAAGATATAAATGTGTTGGAATGGAAATATCGTTCCACTGAAAAGTATCGATTGCCGTATGTCTTTGGAATCGAGCGAATATTAGTGCCTTTCGATCAAGTTGATTCGATCAGTGCGGCACTTCTAAAGGCCCA
The DNA here is from genome assembly GCA_030544225.1 of Skeletonema marinoi. Lineage (NCBI taxonomy): Eukaryota > Bacillariophyta > Thalassiosirophyceae > Thalassiosirales > Thalassiosiraceae > Skeletonema > Skeletonema marinoi. The sequence continues at coordinate 1,834,465 of CM060492.1, forward strand.
TCCAATTGACAAGAAAATTGACGTGAAGGATGATGACGAAGTCATAGTTACTTCAGAAGCCCTACAGATATCCAGCGGATTGGATCAATACATTATTGTCACGACTAAGAGAGTTGTTTTATTCAAGGTCAAAGTTGTTGATGGACAAGGATATGTGACTGTCAATCTCGTATGGCAGGCCCTTCTTGGAGAAGGAGCTAGGATTACATCAAGCTTGGGAGATAGGGGACATAATAGCTCAATTCTTTGCATCACGCGGTTATATTCTGAAGATACCTCCAACCACGGTGAACACTTCGAATTTGACGAATCTGAAGTTGATCCAAACGTTATTTCGTTGCGAAATCGAAGTAGGGTTGCATATCTAAGGCCAGAAACGCCGAGGCAATATGCAGGCGTCCAATTTCGTCGACGTGCACGGCCTTTCGGGGCCACCGACGGCGTTGAAGTGAATCGTTTCATAGTTAACGGCGAGTTCAAACAAAGACCAAATCTGCTACGTGTTCACAATGCAATTTGTTGCCTCGGTGGAGACTACGAATCAACAATTGATGAAGGCTACGCAAATAGTAGAGGAGACGGTGTAACTGTCTTTGGACCTCTGTTGTTTGAGGACGAGTCTAATGCACCTGAAAAAGCCAATTTGGCACAGCTATATAAATCGTTAGAGCACGCTGCATGGGAATGCTACTCTGCAGAACAGGAGATTTCTCCCTTGTGGTTAGACGAAGCACACATCTTACGCACATTCACTTCGCCGCCACCCCGCACTCTCTTGATTCACGAAGAGGATCTTGTGTCTCATCGCCAGAACGTGACAGAGCAGAAGGAGCTCCTTTCCAATGTTGCCAAAGTCATCGACAAAACTTACGGCCGCAAAGGGGAAGAAGCCTCTTCATCAGATGATATTGCTTCAGGCGATCTCCAATATGACTCTTTGGATGGAGCTGCGCCTTTCAACCTGAATGATATATTCATCAACGATGATACTGGGTTTGAAAATGAAGAAACTATCGAACATCTCTCTGGCAAAAACATTTCTGAGCAAATAGAATGCGAAGAGTTTGAAGGAAAGTCTAGGTCCGACGATGTGTTCAAGAGCGCCAACAGTGAGTTGATGAAACAACATGATAATATCTTTGACGTAGAAGAGCAACTCATAGGCACGCCCTCTTTGGAAGCGATATCACTTCGAAGCTGGACCCCATCGCCATCTGCAACGAGAGAAGAAAGTGACGAGCCAAAAAGGTCGGGATTAGATGAAAGGCTGCGCAGGGTAGAAAGTGCACTTGAGCGTCTCTCTGTGGACTCATCGATTGTTTCTGGTTCAATCGCATCAAAACCATTGTCTGTCATAGGCAATACATTTTCACTTAGTCAAACTGAAAATGAATTTGCCATTAACTCAAATTTTGATATTGCATCAACGACTTCATCAATCGGGAGACTAAGCAACCGTGATGCGGAAGTAGAACACCTTCAGCGTGAGATTTTGAAGTTAAGGCAACAACTCAACGCAAAGAAATTAGACACTGTGGTTGAAGGTACAGCCACACAGGTGGGCCTCAGTGGATCAACGTCGAGTTATCCTTCTCAAGGACAGTCGAAGCCCAAGCTGAAAGCTCGAATGAAACGATTATTTCGTGGAAAGAAAACATGAGTGTGTGCTATGTAGTAAATGTATCATGTATGTCACTGTAAATATATAAATGTGGAACAAAAGTAACAACTCTACATTATTGAGAAGGTCGCAACTCCTTTTCTACAAGGTCTACAGCATGATGGGACGCTTTCTACCTAATACCATCGACTGAAGCCAAGGCACACATCACCGTCGTGTCTACGATGCTAATCATATCGAAAGCTTGGCCCAGACCGATCAGTTCATTCGCAAAGGTGGAGACGTGATATTGCTTTTAATGGACACATAGTCACCAACAATAACTCATTTGCCAAACTCTCACATTGTCAAATTCAAACGCATCTAATGTAAAGTAGATAATGGTTCTCAAGAGGTCGGCTCAGTCTGCCCTCGAGAAATCCAAAAAGTCGTCACTAACGAGGCATTTAACTCTCTTCTTCTAAATAATAGATAGCTGGCGTTTTATCGATTCGTCGCATGTTGGGCTCTCAATATGATAACATCGTTGATACACGAAGCATCATCGCGTATTTGCAATCAAACAACCAGCCGTCATCAAGATGCAGTATACCAATTGCAACTTGGCCGCCCCGCCAACGTGTTCATTTAGCATTTGACCATCCTTTCCTCCAAACGCTACCGCAGTTAGCTGCGGTATAGACATTGGCAATGATAGTAGAGGCAACATCGTTGTCCATCGCACAGATTCAGCCTCTAGCAAATAGAAATAAACACAAAATACGTAGCTTGCAACAACTAACAGTAGATATTCCATCTTTGCAAACGCTGCTCCAAACCTCACGGCCAAAGTTCTCTTTCCTGCATGAATGTCAGTATGACGATCGCGTAGATTGTTTACAACTATAATGTTAGTTGCCAAGAATCCAATAGGTATCGAGCACAGAAATGGGTATTGCAGTAATTGTAGTAGTTTTGTTGCATCTTCCAAAGGAGAAATGCAAGCCGTTTTTGTGACATATAAATAGGGCACACTCACAGTGGCAACTATTCCAAAGTATAGGAACACAAACAAATCCCCAAGTCCAGAATAACCGATGGAGATATTCCCCAAGCCAATATATCCAAGAGGAAATGGACCTCCAGTGTAAGCTATTGCATTGAAAAGCGAAGAGAGGACGATGAAGACCATTATTGGGTCAGCACTGCTATCTGAACAATTCGTTGGAATCAGATACCGCATGCCAATGAATAACGACGCCATCAAACAAAATACACATCCCCGACACGTCTCATACGGTGTCAACCATCCCTTTTGAGTAGCCCGCGCCTGTCCCACCCGTTTATCTGTATCGGCGCCCTTGACAAAATCCGCGTAATCATTGTGTAAATTGGTAGATATTTGAATCAATCCTGCAAATGCCGCAAATTGTATTGTCATGGGAAGTAGAGCCGCTGCATCATTATGGTTGCATGTGTGGTTATGGTTCGTTTCATCCACGTCACCACACAAGACGGGATGTTGTTGTATTAATCGTAGCGTCAATGCGTAGCCAACGAAGACGGGGGCCACTGATGCTGTGAGAGTGTGAGGGCGGGCGGTCAGCTTCCATATCTGGAATGTTGACGGCTTTGGCTCCTTCGATTTCATTGTTGCTTGCATATGGTAGATTGCTTGTTGTGAGTTGGAAGTTGATTGTGATTTGGAGAAGATTTGAGAGTGCGGTAAAAAATATGACGTCACCCATGGCACCCGGATCCCGATAACTTCACGGATTCCTACGTACAATACGTCACCACCTTCTTTCTTGTTCGTCACTTTCTTTCTTGTTCGCCACTGTTCTAATCAGTCTGACGTGTCCAGGGTGTTCCTACAAATTCTTCACATTGATTGCTTGTTGAGCCTTGCTACTTGCGTCAATCGTTCAAAATTGCTGCTTTCCCTTCCAGAACATGCTTCTTGCTTCCTCATTGTTCATTGCTTCTTACAGTCGTGGCCCATTGAATTGATTGAATTCAACGCTCTGCATGTACTGCACATAATTTTCAGTATCAATCTTTTTACGTTCCAGAGGCTGCAGCACCGTGAAAGATTATCTTCGATTTACTGAGCAAACAGAAACACCATTATCATTGCTTCGTCCAGAAAAATGCAAGAGACCGACGATTTCGTAGACAACACCCCTTCTACTATGCAGGAAGAAGAAGAAAAGAAGGTCGACGAAGCGGACAACACTCCGGACGTCGAAAAGGCCGTCGTCACTCCATACGATGCCATCCAAGCATCCGACAACAACTACGACGCCGAACCTCGCAAAAAGTCCTGCTGGTCCGACGAGCGTGGCAACCTCAAAGTAGTCAATCTCGTAGTGCGCAATCCCTGCAAAATCTTCTGGCTCATCATTGCCCTCGTCGTGGCACTCACCTTCGTCCTCAACATTGCCGTCTTTCGTACCGCTGAGAATGGCAATCCATTCACTCTCCCGGGGAATGAATTTGATTTGATGGATGTACGATCGATTCAGTATGATAGTATGAGGTTGGCGAGTGATAAGGTGAGGGGGGATAGGGTGGATATGGGGATGGAGGGGAAGACTACGTTGAAGCAATCGGAATTAGAGGCGATTCAGTATTGGTAGGTTATCTTGTTCTTAGCTTACTGCCTGCTTACTGCTGCGGAAGTTTTTCATCTTGCTTGCTTACTTACTTGCTGATGTAAATGTGCTCACATTTATTATTATTCATTTTATCAACTATCTTCTTTAGGGTATTCGAAGCATCAACCCCAAGCGGCCTGTTCGGAGATGAACAGAGCATTGAAGGAATGAAGGATGCCTACGACATCTTTTTGAATGATCCTGGCTACGAAGATTACTGTTTGTACAACTATCCAAGGAATCTGTCATTAGTTACCGAGAACACCACGGTCGAATGCACTGCGCCCCTCACCCCATTGCTGATGTATTACGCATCTTATTGGGATCCCGAGGCGGTAGCTGAAGTCATTGAAGAATTGAAGGACCCTGCCAAGATTGAGGCGTTGAACAAAGTCGGTGTTTGTGCCAACCCACAAGTGTTTTGTCCACCAGAAATTGTTGAGACTTTTACGCCCGAAGAGGTATTTTTTGCATTTAGTTTTGGGTTAAAAGTTCAGAATATCACATCCACGTGGGATATGAAGGGAGACCTCATCGATAATATTACACAGGCCACTGAACTTGCTTCCTACATGGTTCTAGTGGACGTCTTCGCTGGTGTAGTTGACTTCGGGTTTGATCAGACATTCTCTGTCGCAAACCCCGCCTCTCAGTATTCTAGAGGTATTCTCTTCTGGGGAGGGCCATACACGAACCGAAACACGTCAGGTTTGTCGGAAGAAGAGGCGAAGGAAGCGAGGAAAGCCGATGATGATCAACTCAAGAATTATATTCTTGAGAACTACTTGGAAAAGATGGACAAGCAATCTGATCCGGAGACACATGCCACCCTCAACTCCTACTACTTCATGACTGCCATCATTGGGGATGTCATTCTTGACATCGTGACACAAGACGGACTCTTGGCCCTGTTCAGCTTTGCCTTTGTATTTTGCTGGATCAGGTTGAACACAGGAAGTTGGTTCTTAGCGTTTGTGGGTTTCTTTGAGATATTCTTCTCTATCCCCGTTGCTTGGTTCTTATTCACGGTTGTGTTTCAGATCAAATACTTCTCTACTCTGAATACTTTGGCACTCTTCATTGTTGCAGCAATAGGAGGTAAGATTGATATTGTTTCTGTTCTCACGACGTGACAATTGATTTGCAATTTGCACGCTTCTTGGCCGATCATATCACATGCCCTCAATCCTCCCGACTCGTAACTCACTGAACTTTTATTGTATGCTATTCCACTCCACCCACCTTCAACAAATCTAAATTTAGCTGATGATATCTTTATCTTCATGGATGCTTACAAGCAGAGCCAGTATCATCTCGATATTCTGACGGATTTGGAGACGAGGATGAGCTGGGTCTACCGTAGGACTGGAACTGCTATGGCGATTACCTCTGCCACCACATGTGCCGCCTTCTTGTGTACCTTGATTACTCCATTGTCTTCAATTCAGTCATTCGGAATATTCGCTGCATGTGTGATCTTGATTGATTATGTGCTAGTCATGAGTTTGTTCTGCACAGCGGTAGTAATATACCACGACCGCTACGAAAGCCGGGCCAAGTGTGGCTGCTGTTGCCCCTGCGGTGTTCAAACTCCAAGTGTCACTGAAAACGCCAAGGCCGCAATTGAGGCAAACAATGGAGATGAAATGAAGAGGGATCGTGTCAGTGAATTTTTCCGCACGAAGGTCTCTTCCTTTGTCCAGAAGCCTCTGAATCGCCTTGTCCTCGCAGTAGTGTTCCTTTCATGGGTTGGTGTTTCGATCTGGCAGGCAACAAAGATCGAGCCAACGAAGGAAAATGAACAATTCCTTGACGAGAATCATCCCCTGCAGAAATCTATATCCATTCTCGATAAAGAATTCCCGACTGCCAACGATGATATAGGCATGAAGGTTTACTACGCTTGGGGATTGGGACTCGTCGACCGTACTGGTGTCAATCGTTTGCTGGAACCTGACAACTTTGGTGTTCCTACATTTGAGTCTAACTTTGACTTCAATGATCAATGCCAGGTGGAGCTTCTCAGCTTTTCCGATAGGTTGAAGACTGACCCTAAATACAGGGGCCTCATCAAGCGAAAGAATGGCGTTGGGCAAGTGTATTCTTTCATCGAGGAACTGGCTGCGTTCAATGTATATGGCAACTTGAACAACTGCACTGAGGTCAAAAAGGGAGACTGGAGAAATGCTGATTGGCAAGTTGATACAGCCGATCTCCCCGAGATGATGCCAAACTTTTTGGAACAGAAGACTTGTTTTGCCGATGACGGAGAAACTGTTTCAAGTAGGTATTCGAAGGAAGTGGGCTGGGACGGAGCAACCTTGAAGTACGCTGCGATTTCGGCCGAGTCAGATAAGCTGGATCCTTTTGGCAGAGATTCGGAGTTTCTCACCAGGCAGGAGTATGATCAGTTCATACTACTCGCGGAAGAGGCTGACGAGCTCGTTTCGGTTCACTGCTCTGGAAGCGTGGTAATGACTGACCTTGATGAGAAGTTTGTCTTCATGAACAACCAATCCATCTATGTTCAAACTGCCATCCAAAGTGCGATCCTGGGAGTATGTATTGCATTCGTAGTGCTGTTGGTCAGTACTCGTGTCTTTCACATCGCCTTATTCGCTAGTCTGAGCATCACATGCGTTTTGATTAGCGTTGTGGGCACGATGGTGATGATGGGCTGGTATCTCGGATCCATCGAGAGTATCTTGATCGGTATTATCGCGGGCTTTAGTGTCGACTATGTTGTCCACCTTGCGCATGCTTACGAGATTGCGTCAGGCGACACATACGAGAGGATTACAGAGGCGTTTGGTGACTTGGGAATCAGTGTGTTCAATGGAATGATTACCAGTGTTGTTGCGAGTATTCCCCTCTTCTTCTGTCAGCTGCAGTTCTTTGCTAAGTTTGGTACTTTCTTGTGTCTCACGATTGCCTTCTCGTGGATATTTGCGAACTTTGGATTCATGTCTCTCCTTGCTCAGCTCAAGATTCCTTTGAAAGAGAAGGGAAGGGGGTGCAGTTTGTAGGTGACTTGGCATTTGCCTCTGACTGCTGCCGATGACATGCTGTTGAAGACGTGCTTTCATTCTGTGAACACTGTAGAGAAGATGAGTGTTGTGACCTTGTCAATAATGTAAAGTTGTTACTTTTGTTCCACATTTGATGTGCACAGTGATATCATATCAGTATCAGTACATGACGCAATAACACCACACTTAAGTATTTTTCTTTACACAAAAGAATTGTTTCGTTTGAGCTTTTCCTTGAGCTTGATGAGGATAGCTCGACATTGATCCACTGACGACGCACCTGTGTGACTCTAGCTTCTTGCCTTAGGTTCAAAATCTCACGCTACAAAGATGTAGACTGCCGCATCACAATTGCTTAGTCTCCCGATTGATGCAATATCAACATTTGAGTTAATGTGGACATCCTGAATGTTCCGCAGAAGAAAATCATCATCGATACAACACTTTGAGCCCTCCTCCTCCTGCCTGCCTTAAGAATTCGAGGCATGACTCACAACGAGATGACAGGAGCAGAGGATACGATCCGGAAGGAGGCTGTCACAGCCTCAGAGTCTCAGAGACTCAAAGCATCTTTGGCTTTAAACCCAAGAGCTGTATGGATGGAGGTTAGAGCAGATTTCACACAATTCTCCGAATTTACCTCCCGACAAACACACAACTCTAGAGCCAAGATGGCAGAGACGAAGCCAAGGCCTTCTTCCAGTTATTCAACAACGCAAGAGACTTCCTGGAAGACCATTTCAGGCGAACAGGAAACCTGCATTGCACAACTCTCAGATGCATGGAGGAAATAGCGGGTAAAGTTGTTGATGAACTAGTTCACGTCAGGCCTTACGAACAGCGTTAAGGGCAAGAATCCCGTCGAGTCTGCTGCAAAACGCCAAGCTGAAACTCGGTTCTATCAACCTATCACGGGTAGGTGCAGAGAGGATCATCTATATATAGACTTAACATGTCATTTTACAGACCATCGCAGATCAGCTACTCTTACAACGTGAGGTCCTTACTGTGTAACGAATTGGATCGGAAATCCCCAGATGCATGGTAAAACATGAACATCTGTATCTGTATCTACCTGAATATCGGTAAAAGCCTTTCCTGCAACAACATTCTTTAAAGTGGAGCGGCGATCGAGACATCCAATAGGTAGTACCAACATGTTATAGACCTAAGCATGGTAATGCTAGTAGAACTCACTCCTACTCCTACCTCACTTACTCCATGCCACATGGTTTCAATACGATTGAGCCAGATACAACTGATGTATCCGCAAAAAGAGACGCGCAAGAGCAGATTCAACTCTGAGCGGCTTTTCAACAAACCACAAACCATGACGCTTTGAGCTCATCCCTTTCATCTGAGGTTGAAGAAGAAAAAAGGGTCCAGCTTCTCAGACATACCACATCCTCCACAAAAGTTGACCTGATGAGGTCCAATTTGTACTGGCCGCCGGCAACTTTCAACCATCATCTTATCTAGCGCTGTGACATGTTAATGTAGCAGTATTATATTCGTTCATGATAGTATAGAAGCATATTTACCACTGCGTATCCTCTTTGCCTATTCATAGCTATGCTTCAACCTAGTAGGCAAAAGAGGTCTAATTTTGATGCCACATATGGTGTCTAACGCCGTGAGATTGCGACAGGTTGAACACAGGAAGTTGGTTCCTAGCGTTTGTGGGTTTCTTTGAGATATTCTTCTCTATCCCCGTTGCTTGGTTCTTATTCACGGTTGTGTTTCAGATCAAATACTTCTCTACTCGGAATACTTTGTTTGAATTCCCACAGGTCGGCAGACTTGTGACAGTCTTTATGGTACAAGACAACTCTACCACCGAGCTTTCCACCGTCATAAGTATGCACAGCATCTTCTTCAAACAAATACAACTTCAATGCTTTCAGGTAATTGTGTTCAGTCATACCAACTAGCCCTGCCGTTGCTTGGAACCCACCTCCTTCCTTGAACGAGAATCCATTCTCGCCATATTCCTCAGTCTTCTCCGTAAGGAGTTGCACACCATTGCAATATGGGTATTCGGCGAGGAAAAGTGACCTCCAGACAGAAGTTCCACCTTCACCAAGCCAAGCAAGAAATTTTACGTATTTGTTAGTATGGTTCAGATAGATATCCAATGCTGATTCTGCTCCTTCACTCCTAAACAACTTGTAACGCAGCCATTCAGGGAAGGCCAAATTCAATCTCTGCACCGATGTGAGTTGATCGGATAATTTCGGAGCAACGGCTTCCAATGCAAAAGTCATTGCCGGAGTAGTCTGACGAACAGCTATTGCTGTGGGAGGAGATGGCTTCGCCTTTCTAGGAGAAGGCTTAGAGTCGTCACTTTTCAACTCACGCTTTAATTCTAGATTCGTTTGTTTCGCTGCGAGTGGCATCGTCGTTGGTTCTTTCATCGGCGGTGGATTCGTTCGTCTTTTCGGTGGATTCGTCGCTGGTTGTTCCATCATCATTGGAGGAGGGGATGACTTAGCCACTGTTTTGGATCCAGCCCAAGCCGATTGTGGAGTGATTGATTTAGGGGCCTCATCAAGCGAAAGAATGGCGTTGGGCAAGTGTATTCCTTCATCGAGGAACTGGCTGCGTTAAATGTATATGGCAACTTGAACAACTGCACTGAGGTCAAAAAGGGAGACTGGAGAAATGCTGCTTGGCAAGTTGATACAGCCGATCTCCCCGAGATGATGCCAAAGTTTTTGGAACAGAAGACTTGTTTTGCCGATGACGGAGAAACTGTTGCAAGTAGGTATTCGAAGGAAGTGGGCTGGGACGGAGCAACCTTGAAGTACGCTGCGATTTCGGCCGAGTCAGATAAGCTGGATCCTTTTGGCAGAGATTCGGAGTTTCTCACCAGGCAGGAGTATGATCAGTTCATACTACTCGCGGAAGAGGCTGACGAGCTCGTTTCGGTTCACTGCTCTGGAAGCGTGGTAATGACTGACCTTGATGAGAAGTTTGTCTTCATGAACAACCAATCCATCTATGTTCAAACTGCCATCCAAAGTGCGATCCTGGGAGTATGTATTGCATTCGTAGTGCTGTTGGTCAGTACTCGTGTCTTTCACATCGCCTTATTCGCTAGTCTGAGCATCACATGCGTTTTGATTAGCGTTGTGGGCACGATGGTGATGATGGGCTGGTATCTTGGATCCATTGAGAGTATCTTGATCGGTATTATCGGCGCGACTTGACTTCACGTCTGACAATCGTAAAATATTTTAAAGTGAAAGTCGTGTGTGAGTTGGACGGATCCTTCTTTCTCTTTCTATTCTTTTGCTTCAAGCTACATATATTCATGACCGCCTCACCACCTCATACTTCAGTCGTCGGCTTTGGATTGGATCTTTTACAAGCTGTGAAGCATTCTCCTATCACTCGGTCTAATCAGTCCGACGATGCTGTCATCGTGAGCTCCAACGAAAATGTTTCTCGAAATCCCCTCTCTCCCAATGTTCGCTACCTCTCTCCCAAAGCCTTTCTGCTTCAATCTATTGAGCAGAAACCCGACTACTACTCACCAGCTGGTGAGAGCATTGACAATCTGCTCGCCGCTGATCTAGTCAAAACGCCAGTTAGCTTTGATTCAACAGCAGCTCCAACTGCTAGTGAGGAGGAGTCCGAGATACTTCCCGTAGAGGAAAAGGTCGGTGGTAGAAATGACAGAGCATCATCCCTTCCACCAAAAAACAATCACTATCAATTTTATTACCCACAACCTTCGTGTAGCCTCAACAATGCTACGCAGGCTGAGCATCAATTCAACAAGGTGGCAGAGCCGAATCAAGGATACTGGCTTCAGTATCCTTTCGTCTCTCTTCCTGAGCCGACTACTCAGCTTGAGGCGAAAGAAAAGCCGGCGGCAAACTCGGAGTCTGTTGTAGAGACGAATACATTAGAAGCAGGACATTCTAATCTGAAGCGAGGTAGAGAAGAGACCCTTGCTCCTTTCCCAGAGAAAGCTTCTTTTGCTGCCAATCCTCGTTCGCCTCCAGCTCCAGTTGCTGCTGCATTTGCCACCCTTCCAGTTGTCGCAGAGGCAATGCAGGAATCTAGCCCTCTCGTTGATACTTCTAACGGCCTATCTATCTCTACAAGTGGTGGCTTCACGGGTCTGCAACTACTCTCGAACTCGAACGTGTCAAGTTCATCGTCACAATGGGGCTCTCTCACAGCAGCCACAGCTTCCGAGGCTGCGAACACGAATGCATTTTCCTATCCCACGATAGGAAGTATCTCAGCAAAGGAGACTAAGTCAAAAACAGAAGGGTGTAGGTGTCAACAATCGAAATGCCTGAAGCTCTATTGCGCATGCTTTCGGGATGGTAAGATCTGCATGGATAGTTGCAAGTGTCTTTCGTGCGCAAACACGGAAGCCGAGAGTGGCACCGACGGCAAAGTTACAGTCGCAAGGCAGGAAGTTTTAATCAAGAAACCAAATGCTTTTGGAGACAAGACATGTAAGTGCAAGAAATCGAAGTGTTTGAAAATGTACTGTGCGTGCTTCTCTTCGGGAAATGCATGTGGAGACAAATGCAAGTGTGAAGACTGCGCCAACCCCAAAGGTCAGAGATCGATCCCAATCAGACCCCATGCTGAAGAAGCATTAGACTCAACAATCCTTAGTGGTTAGAGATTCCAACCATGGGTATGTACGATTTCAGCAGCAAGGAATATGCACTAATTTGACAACTTTATGAATAATACGACACTTTCTCTCTCTGTGTGTGTGCACAATACATCCGCCCAAAAACTCATCTCTCACAGTTGCAAAAGCGGTATATCACTAAGCTCTTTCTTCGAACACAAATATTCTCCCAACACAACCATTGAAATCATTCCCATTGTATGAATTATCCACCAATCCCAAGTGGATGGAAATCCTCCGTATATTGTGCATGTGACAATATGTATCAAAAAGAGTGTTACCGAGAAGTCTAGACATTTCTTGGACTTTTCCACTATAATTGCTAGTAATACAGCACTGTTGAATGGTGACACGATGTGAGTATGATGAATGAATGTCAGTATTGCATGGCAGATGGGATATTATATACCCTATAACTTACCCAATCAAACTCGACATGAGAACAGCCGCATTATCAATCCACCCATACGCACTCCACACATCCAAATACTTGGTCGTAAATATCCGATCAATAGTTATACTCGTCGCAAATAAAATATGATTGATCTGGAAAATAATCCCAAGAACAAGGTAGTGAAAGGATTGAAGTGATATAATTTGCGAGAGGATGAGCCGCGGATTGAATTGCGCACTGCTGCTGTTTGTGTTGGTGGATCGTGGGGATATTGGGGAGAGATCTCGTGCGCGGTTGGTGGTGTTGTTGCCGCCTCCTCCATTGGAGGCGAGAGAGTTGTTGTTTGCGATGTTGGGGCGTTGTATGGCCATATTATTATTCTTCTCTATTGATTGTTTATGTACTGCTGAGGACACTAAAAAGGGTGTCCCACGTCTTTGGGGTTTCGATTAGTGGCAGTGGGTCTGCTAAAGTATACTAAAGTGACTGTCTCTGCACCTCGACATGTATTGTACTAGATTGTACTACCAGCGATAAGTACCATATTGTACGCGGAAGCAGCGGAAGTCATCGTTCGTGTCTGTTTGATGTTGGGTGTACAATGTCGAGGACTCCCTATACATAATCACACTAGTGCGAGTGGTGTGTGTCAACCATCAGATGTGAAGAGGGTGTGGACACAAACGAGTGGCGCGCCACGAGTTTTGGTCACGCCACTCTTCAACATCTGAGAGTTTGATTACACCACGAGCACGACGGTGGTTATGTTTGTGAAGCGTACGAGTGTTATCTCAAGCAACGGCGTGCGGTCTAAAATTGCTTTACATGGACCACGAACACTTTGGTTGTAGACGTTTTCTGCCATTCATGCTTCGTTACACTCTGCATTCATGGCAAACAAAACACTCCAGTGTGGTCACAAATTAACCGTTGTGTGACCAACACTGCAAGGCTGTGACGGTTTTTTTGCATGATGTGACCAAATCGTGAGTGGTCACAAATAAAGCATTTTGTAACCGCACGCTGGCGCTTGTGATCAACACAGTGGCGTCACATATACCGCTCAACGCATATATGGCGCGTTGAGCCACGCTCTTGTTGGTGTAGTAGCATAATAATGTAATCGATGATGTTGTATGTTATCAACAACCATGGCGGCAACGCTGCCAATCTCTGTAGGCACATGGCGTGCCAGAGAGGTGAAAACAGTTTATTAGACCCAGACCGTTAGCCTATATGAAGGATACGCGGCGGTGTTTTATGTGCATGAGCACGAAGGCTGGTTCCTTGGATGGAATGTTGGTCCACGCATAATGATGCAGTGGAACCGAACTCTGTACCTATTATGTATGTCATATGGGTGATGCTTTGAGGCTGCAATTGAATGGACTACATCTTGTAGTGTCAGCGGTGCGAGCGATATTTATTCGAATCATTCTTATGGTACAATGATTGATGAAGCTCTTGAAATGCGGAAATGTATATGGATTATCCAACGCATGATGAAAATGAGCTTGACCCAATTGTTCTTATGATTAGAAAGGGTTACTTATACGCAAATGAATTGTGCGAGTTATGTAATGTATGACGCACAAAATATGATGGCGTCTATGACGAATGGATATGATTCCATGTTTCAGTTCTGAAGGTCTTTCTCTTGGACTCTTATGTTAGAACACACAACACCAGCAGGCAGTGGGATGCCTTGATGCGTTGTGAATTAGTTGTTGGGATAAAGCGTTTGCCTAATCCAGTTTGTTGAATGTTCTGGGATGAACTAAATCTAGCTCCTTCAGATGTAATGTTGGAGCCACCACACAGAAACATGTGGTGCAAATGAGGTAGTATGAGAGGGCTGTGTTAACCACCATGAACACAGAGGACTCGCCTCTACCGTAATGATAACAGAACACAATCAAAGCAAAGTTTGCGTGTTTCTCTCTGTCTTTCATTAGAATTGTATTAGGATTTGGTTTTCAGGTCAAATGACCGGCTTTGGCGAGGGCCCTAGCACACCTCCTTCTTAGATGAATGTTGCATCACATGAAATCCCCAGTGTATTTAAGGTTTACGGGCTGATCACCCGAACGAATTTTTATGCACTCCATGTTCCTTTACCTACGGAGCGTCAACAATGAACATCATGGTACTTATCACGTTCATTAGTTGTGACTATATGGCTTGAGGCAAGTTTTCCGCCTCATTCTTTTGGCCATTTTATTTTGGAGCATACGAAAGTGAAAGTGGCTCCTATATTCGGAAGCAATAGCATGCGTTCTCTTAAGTGAGATATGAACCGCTGCTAGTTTGTGTAGCTTCCCGCGACCCCAATGAAGATGCTCAGTGTATTCTGTAAGTATGAAGATCAAGTTATTGAACTTGATGAGCTTACGGATACAAGAGAACCAAGAAACACTGAAGCACCCAGCGATAACTGAGGAAGGGACGTATGTTATTTTAGTTGAAATACTGGAATAGCGATTTGATGAATGGCGCTGTTACAGAAACATTATTTACTATAATGTCAAGCGCAACAACGAAAGACGAGAAGAGTCGGAAGTTACTCTGGCAGGAAGTTCGACCCGTGTGATAATGCAAGGTTCAGTTCTCATCGTTCTATGTCAGCCGAGACTGGACCAAACGAGGGTATTCTTCAAGAACTACATTATCTTGTTGAAGACGAAGGTGGTAAGAATGATACACTTCAAGACAAGTTGGTTGATATGCCCCTGAAATGATCAAGCACTATTGCCGTGCATTGGTGAGCTGGTACTGGCGTGAGCCGTACTACATGCCATGCAAGAGAATGATTGATGGTGTTAGTATGGCTTACACTTCAAAGACCCTTAGACAGCCAAGGTGTTGCTGTTGTGACGAAATTCGTGACTTCAAAAGGCTTGTGCTTCTGATGCAGACATTTGTGTCCTATACTATGTTCTATGCGGGGTTTACACAAGAGATTAGACGTTGAATGATGAGCGATGGAGAGCCACGCTTGCTCTCTCGATTTGAAGAAGCTTATGAGCGGATACCGAGAATTTAAATGAGTCATGTGTTTGTGACATAATGGATAGTAACCTGACCTCTGTTCGAGGTGGTGATTCCGATTCTCCAAAAGACGTCGTTAAACTGTCACGTATGATGTTACGCCAAGGCAGACTGTACAGGTGTGGCTTGGTATTTAAGACCGGCGCAAATGAAATGTAACAGGACAGAATTCGAGTTCGAGGCCTCAAGATCGCGCTACATTCGAATTCAATAAAATTTCGTTTGAAATTTCTAAAGGCCTTGAAGACGAATTCTGTCCTGTTACATTTCATTTGCGCCGGTCTTATTTTCTCACTGTGTTGGTGAATGAATTGAGTTTTCTGCCGACGACGCTCGATAGCATTACAAAGATGTTGTGATAGGTTTTGCCACAGGAGGTTTGCTGGCTTAGAAGAGCCTGCGATAGACATGATGCAAAAGCTGCCCTGTCTGTGAACTTGAACACACGAATTCGTCAGGTCTAGATGATCGATTAGGATCGGTATGTATTCCGATTACGAATAGGGCTTTGTTGCCCTCGCATTGATATGAAATGTCTATGTTTTGACAGTTCAATATTGCTCAGATTGTTTGATATTTGCAGCAAGAAAAATGACTGAAGCGAAATGGAGCTGAGATGCATATGTTACCCTGTGTGGGCTAGCTCCATTAGATGAGATAATGCTGACTCCGACTGTGCTGAGGACTGTGACGATTTCTATTGTGAAGGAAACAAGTGTCTCGCATAATTGTGATACTGAAGAGTATACCTCAATCGGTTGAATGCTAGTGCAATTTGCTGCGTTTTCAAGTGCTGAAATGGATACGAGCTCAAACCGTCCCCGTGGGAAACAGATCCCTTCGCTGGATTCTAAGTATGATATGAATGGACGAACGCTCACTAAAGAGCGCAGGATTATCCTATGTTGGATTCGTTTCAAGCCCGATAAAGATATGTTGGGGCAAAACAACGCAAACTGCAGAAGAATGTGACCAAAAGATGTGAAGCACTTTGGTGTTTGCTGTGGATTTATGGAAGTTATGCTGTACAATAAGTATATGAAGCTGTGGCAGCAAAATGAAAGGAGTAAAACTCTTCCTCTATGATGCAATGTTTTGATGAATGACATCGTAAAAGTGAGATTGCTCTGAAAATGAAAGAGTTATCGTGCAAGGAGCATGCGAACACGATCCTCCTTTTCTTATGTAACAAGGTATGGAAGCGCTACAGTTATGAAGAGACTGCGCTATGACAGCGACAACAGTTGGATGACGATGTCATCTCGCCTGGTTGATGGCTGAGCTAGATTTCAACACGCTGAATATGACGAAAGCTGGCTTTCTCGGCTAGCCGTGATGCCTCTGTGAGCGAGGAATGAGTGGCAAAGGATGCCTTCAAACACGGACAGGACTTCAAAAGGGGAGTAATCTCCAAATCTGAGTGCTTGGTTCGAAGGGAGTTTGTTGTATCACTATCACCGACTGCACATCGAGACCTCTGTTTGAATGAACTTTATGTCAAGTTCTAATGCGATGATACGCATCAGCACTTTGAGTTGATATGGAACCTGTGGGAGATTAGCCTACTTACTATGTTATGGCTCTCTCTTCTTGGTAGCAGCTTGGTAGAAGCGTCAACTCAGCTATGTCTGTGCTTGAGACTCGTTCTGTGCTTGAGACTTGCTACCCCTCTCCTTTCTTGAGCCTTATGACGGCATGAACGGCACGAGAGGAACATTATGGATGCATTACGATGAAGCGGATGTGTAGCCGTGAAAATGCAAATGGACGAGGAATATGCAGATGCCGAGTCCCTGGGACGATCATATTTGCGTCTAATGACACAGTGTTGTCCACACGATGGTGATAAGCGCGATGAGTGTCTTGCCCTTTTCCATGTCTCAGAGATTTGTAAGCTCGAATGGAACGAGACGCGAGAGCGGCATTAAATGTTGGCCGCATAGACACAAAAGACGATGAGAGGGATGGAGTGTTTCACTTGCCCAATGTCTAGAATCTTCCTTGACGACGTAGAGAGAATGTAATCTCTGGAAGTATACTGCATCATGTGCAGATGGAAATGGTTGTCTTGAAACAAGTACTTGAACGGCTGTTATGAGTGGCCTTCACATTCCTCACGACCAACGCAGGCCAAACGATGACAAGACTGTGTAACAGAAGTTATCTCAGCGGAACGCCTGGGGCAGGTACGAATCGTGATATGAACTATGGCAAGAAATATGCTATAGAAGTCCGTGAGAACTGAAGAGAGGTTGAGTATGCAACTAATCTCCGAGATAATGTCACATGTTGAAATTGTGCAGATGTCGAAGCGTTTGATGGACAAGCATGCTTCGCCACTATACAACTTTGTTATTCTATGAGGATATGAAATAGATGGCCTGAGCGTTGTTCTAGCAAGAGTTGACTTACTTTCTTCGTATGGTTAGAAGAAGTTCAGAGCAGGACAGATGATATCTCCGTACTGTTATGTGAATTGACAAGACAAGACGATGTTATTCCTTATCATCAATGAGATGATTGTGAATCAATCAATGACGTGCTGGTATATGAGTTTGATGCACTTATCAGCCCCCTTTTCCACTGTTGTAGCAAGATGGACGCTGTAACGAACACGCCCATAATGTGATGAATGTTCACTGTGCTACTACAAATCGATGGCAAACTATTTGGCTGCTCCAAATTGTTTGAGGGGAGATGTTACCGATGTGTAGTAACTGTCAAGATGGACATCGGATCTATTGCAAGATACACTGTTGTTAAGACTTGTGATGACGATGCGATACTTTCTCCTACTAGGAAAGGCGAGAGAATAAAATGACTTTAATGTGCGATGCCATGTCGAGCAATCGTCTCAGACTCTGGCGAATGACAGCCACAGCGTATGAGCTATGACGAGCCGTTGCGGTACAGATGTTGGAACTCAACGTATGAGCAGAAAGAAGGTCGACGATGACGACATAATAAGTTGGAATAGATGGTCATCATAATGGTAGCATTAGCTTCTGTGATGAGACATTTCAGTGTGCCAGACCTTGGTCAATGTGACTGAGTACTTGAAAGACGGAACAGCGGAAGATATATGTTATCAGTGTCCGTACTTGAGTAGATGAAGATTGCGGTTGATTGCCTACATAAGTGAGACGATCGTCTGCTTATATTCCCGCAAGGTGAGCTTTCCTAAGATTGACTGAAGCTCCCTCTCTACAGACAGCAGATAGAACAGATGATTCATTAGAAGCCTATCAGTTCTCTGTCAACAATGATGAAGCTCTACGATGAGCTATGTATGGAATAAAAGCGCACTGCTTGTTGTGCTAGAAGAAGATCAGATGATGAATGCCTGGTCCTATGAAGACTAAAAGCTTACTATGAAGTGAATGAAGCTTGAGTCCTACGGAGAACTTTGTGATGATGTTCTATTCTCTGTACGCACGATGAAGTGCATTGCCCAATGCGTGGTAGGCTTGTTATGCTATGACGTGTGCCGCGCAACTGGAAGAGAGCTTTGATGGAATGCATTCCAATGCTCACTGGCTACATTGTTACATGTTAACAAGGATAGGAATAATCATACACAGCTCAAATCAATTGATGATACTGGCATTGCTGCTGAGGATTAGTACTCTTGAAGAGAGTGAAGGCGGATCTTCACGAAGAAGATGATGCTGCTACTAGATGATGATTATGAATTATGTGCAAATTGTTGTGTCAGTATGACGAACTCACGCAATGATAAGATGATGGATCCTGATTTAAGAGGATGGATCGAGTCCGCGGTAAATGCATGTTGCAACTGCCGAGAATATGTATTAAGGTGATTCTGATGAGATCATTATGATACTGATGCTGCTACGTAATTACTAGAGTCAAGTGCGAAGAGTACTTGTTGTACTAGAGTTAGTCTTATCGACGAACTCGTAATATACAGAGGATCCTGAACTGAGGTGATGGATCTATTCTGCGGTAAATGAAAATGGAATGCAACTGCGAAGAAGCTGGTATGCGGTAGCTGAATGCAAAGGTGAAGTGATGAAGGGATACTCTTCCTTTATTTAACACGGATGCATATAGCGACAAAGCATGATGCTAACATTTACGCTTTGGCCATGATGTCTGGTTGAAGAAAGAGAGCGCAATATGAAGATGCGAAAGATCATCGTTAGTAATGGAACGTTCGATAGGGGAGATGGAACGGAACTCGAACATTCATGAAGATGCTTTGTGTTCTAAAGTCCCAAGTAGTGTTGCTCAATGCTTAATGCATTTGAATAAGTGCAAAGCTCTCCTTTGAGTGATTTGAAGGCGATGTGAAAAGCGATCTTACGAGAATAGATCGTAGAGTCTGTGTGTTAGCGTGAATGCAATCGTGGACTAATGGTGGCAGTGGAAGCATCATTGCATGCTGAAGCTTGTACAAACGAAATGAATGATTGACTAGCGGCATGATGCCGTCAAGTAATCTTCAATCAAATTGATGATTGGAGGAAGTGATTGCTGTATATATCACGTATGTCGAATGTATGAATCCGATCCTTAACATGAGAGTTTGGATCGGCCGATAGGAGAGCTCTTACGAGCGTTATCCCGAATCACTATGATGTGAAGGAGTGTAGCACCTTATTGACAGAACTTATCCTAGCGGATCGTCAATGGAAGCAACGAAAGACACTCGCTGTGCAATGATATGTCTGATGCCAGCATCAGGGGAGGATTAGGACGGGTTCTCTGAACCTCCAACTGCCGAGTAGACGGATGACGTTTGCTAGGTTCAACATGAAGTATTTGGAGTGGACTACCAATAGGGAACCACTTGAAGTGTTATGCAATTGGAGTGGACTACCATGTAGGGAACCACTCGATGATGAATGAATGAAGAATATTTAGAGTGGACTGCCAGTGACAGTGAGGAACCACTCAGACTCAGCGTTAGAAGAAATTGAGATGAAAGTATGAAGTTAAAAGTGGATGTATGAATGCTCAGAACCACTTTATAATTGTGGATAGGATTGCTAATGAGCATCCCACGAAGCTAGTGCATTGAACTGGAGCGGTGGTGTCGTGAATTTGGTATTGGTGTGAGTCGTGCAATCTAACAGGTTGCAGATCATCCCTTTGTTATCTTGAGGGGAGTGTTTGATGTTGGGTGTACAATGTCGAGGACTCCCATATACCGCTCAACGCATATATGGCGCGTTGAGCCACGCTCTTGTTGGTGTAGTAGCATAATAATGTAATCGATGATGTTGTATGTTATCAACAACCATGGCGGCAACGCTGCCAATCTCTGTAGGCACATGGCGTGCCAGAGAGGTGAAAACATGTCCGTCTTTTGATTTGAGGCTTGAGGCGTGCGGCACGACAAACCAAGTGCTCTGACCCGCGGGTAAAGATAGATTTTCCATTTCAACACGCTACAGTGGGATCTCTCGAAATACCCCCCAATTTGGCTCACCCCCTACAAATCTCAGCCTAGCTGAAATCTTTACTCCCCTCATCAAGTACATTTATAGAGAAAAGCTAGGTGACAAATTCGACTTATACCCCTCTAAAACTCAGCCTAGCCAAAACATTTACCCCGGGGGAGGTCCCTCCGCCTCCGCCACACTTTTTTGCTTTTTGCCAAAGATTTTTGGAAGATCATGAACATGAACAGCAGTAGCCACCGATACACGCAGCCTCCAAGCTCACGGCAAAAGCAAGAGCCAGAAGATGCCGATCAAGTGATAGTACAAACTGACTTTGGAAGAGGTCTCATAGTCCGCACGAGGAAAAGCGATGGCATCAAGGAGATAAGATTGGGGGATGTGAAAAGTAGCAGCAGCAGTCCTGCTTTTCGTCGCAGAGAACCAAACATGCTCTATACACCAAAAGATTATCCATCTGTGTCGCCGTGCATTGGAGACGATGTAATCTGTGAATATGGACGAGGAGTGTTAAAGGAAATAGCGGACGATAAATACACTATTGAGCTCGCTTCGTGGAGACTCACTGGTCGATCTAATGTGACTTGTCATGTTGTTTCATCACCTCCAAAAGTGGTGCGTAAACATGCGCTTCATGAAATGGACTCGGCCGAAAAGGTTGCACTGGCGAAGAGTCAAAAAGCCGAAGCTGCCAAATACTTTTCGGAGAAAGATTATACCGGAGCCCTCAACACTTATGCTAGTGCTGTAGATAAAGTGAGGAATGTTCAACATGATCACACAAGTTCGAATGAGGTTAGGGCCGATCTCGTTGTCATTATGATCACTTGCTCCAATAATGCGGCGACTTGCTGTATAAAACTGGCCAAGTGGGAGGAGGCATCTAAATTTGCGAAGAATGGTTTGATCATGTTAGATGCTCTATACGGGAAAAGAGGCATGAAGATACACACAATTTTGAATAGCGAGGGCATAATTGATGCGAAACTATTTGGAGAATGGAGGGTAAAGAGTTACCTCGTTGTAGCACGCGCATGTATGGAACAAGGTGAAGTAGAAGATGCAATAGCGATACTGAAGAAAGCCAAAGGATTGGGAATGCCGTACATAGATGAACTAAGCTCCAGTGCTGATCAATCCTCACGCGGCAAGGAAGAAAAGGCTTCTCTGCGAGCATTGACATTGCAAATGAAAGAAATTAAGCGGCTGGTAGCAGAATATTCAGAAAAGAGAAAGGCAGCAAAGAAGATAGAAAAGAAGAAAGCGAAAGTAATGGCGAAGGCCTTGTTTGGTGGTGGAGATGGGAAAGAGAATGCTACTCCAGACAAGCAGAACAACGTGAAAGAGAGGGATTCGTCTGAAACAAAACAACATGTGGAACAAGTAAACGACGAACAAGAGAAAGCTTTTGAAGATCAGACTGGTGTCGGTAGTGGAGTAGCAACCAGCCAAGTAGCAGGTGCGGGAACAAGAAAGGCTCCGTTCAAAAGAAAAAGTTCCCTGAAAAGCAAACTTGAACGGGAAGACCCTTCTGTGCAACAATCCGTTTCATTCTCCGATCAACCACCTCAGGTAAAGGAATTTGATCGCGCAAAAGACGATGACGACGATGAAACGCCGTGGCAGAAGCACAAGGAAGCCTTGATTTTGATGGGCATTGCTGGTGTTTCAGTTCTAACTATTGTCGGGCTGAGAAGAGCGTATAGGTAATAAATATATCTTAAAATCTACTACCATGTCTGATTATGATTCCGATCAATCTCTCAATTTAGATCTAAATCTAATCATTCACGCTCTGCCGCCTGCACTCAAATCAACCATGACACTTACTCTCTAAACTTCCAATTTCAACTTTTAAGACATTTATAGATCTGCAGATAGTTCATTCCTTGAATTCGAAACATACCTTTTTGTTTGTCCCCACCATCGCTGACCCCAAATATCTTAACATTATCTATGGGTTTCTCGGTCGTCCAACTCAGCATGGTGCGCCAACATCGTAGTCGTTGCTGTGAATTGTCCCTTCTGGCACGAACAGGACGTGCAGCTGTGGGATTTTGAAGGCGGTCAAGTATAGACTATTCTTAGCAGGCTGATTAACATTGACATTGTCAGTGCTTTCTTCCTCTTCCCATTTGCCCAGCAAAAACACGCCAGATTCATCCAAGGGACTGAGAGGGCAGTCGATGTGAGCAAATTCATGTGTTTCAATACCAGCACCCACATTCAGGACATACTTTTTGAAGTAGTCTTGCTGGTAAGTGAAATCCTGAATGCGATGCTCGTCGTTCAATTCCAATGATCCGCCAGTACTTTCTCCGATTAAGCTACAGCCATAAAACTCTAGGAGGGTGTCGGTTGCTACTTCCACAGGAACTTCTTGACTCAGCAGGGCATCCAAGGGGATTTCAAGGCGGCCAGTAGTCGACTTCCAACTGCCATGATCGAGAGTAAACTTGGCATACCGAGGCAGGCTTGATATCAGGAAATTTGACTAGGTCAGCAAATGGATAGATCCCTGGTGCTAGCCTTGCCTCCCAAGGATTCAACGCGCTTGATGGTGTTGACTGCAATCCTACAAATTTCCAACGTATAATCCTTGGCCTTCGCCTTCGAGTTACTACTACTCGTCTTCCTTCCATGTCGGCTATAATCTGCTCAACGAGCTCTTCTACCGCCCTTGTGGTATCTGGCATCTGTGGCATCGTCCTGCCTCTTCACTCTTACTGACCTTGCACTCCTTGCATATCCGTCGCTTTCATTCCTACGTCCTTCAATGGTCTATCCCTACGGCATCTAACAGTATCTGGTCTCAGATATATTGGCACCAGCTTCTCTGCCAGCCTTCCTTCTGAACTCCATCTCTATCGTCCCTCTCAAGAACGCCTTGATTATCTTCTAAGGACATCCGTGGTGCTTACATCTTCACCGTCTTGTAACAAGTCTACTACTACTCTTCGGCGGATCAATGCAATCTTACTCGGTATCTTTTCCGAATCATCAACGACGCATATCTTTGCATGTGTCTCTCTCATCGCTGTTTATTATTACTTGCGTGCCATCATTCAGCCTCCCTACATATACATAGTTCTTATCGCAACATCGACTGCGTTGCTTTTCAAGCTCAAGTGTCTGGCATCAGATCTCAAACACTCCTCATTAGTCGCCTATTCTGCGCTCTCTACTGATCTCAAGTAAGCCATACGGACTTCTCAACAATCTCACCTAGCCCCCTAGCCCTACAAGGATTCTCTACTTCGGGCATGCAGGGTGGTTATTTTGTAGTTGTGGTGAACCTCTTCACCACTCAAAATCAAAATCTACCATCTATGGTGATAAAATTTTCTCCGCAATCACACACGCCGACTTTCCATACAAGTGACATCGTCTGCAGTATTAGCCCGTCCCATGGCCATTACATCGGCTCCTCCAGTCATATGATTCTTCAGATCCTTCGCTGCCTCTGTTGCAGTTTCGCTCAGGAGATCATCATCGGATTCTCTTTCTCGGCTATCTTCCGAGTCTCTCCCTGTCTTCTTGTTGAGAGACTTCGACTTTTTCTGGTCTTCACAACTGTCTCTACGATGTTCTACAGCTGATGTTGCTGGTATGGCATTTAAGGTCTGCCCCTTTTCGTGTACATCACTAAGCCAGTTTGACATCATTGAGAGGGAAGGAATTAATTTTTATCAGGCGTCACAAATCCAGTATAACCTTCATTGATGACATTTCATCAAGTTGCTTCACTTCGTCATTCCTGCAAGGGAGACAGGTTCTTATAGCTACCCGTCGCTAAATCTAAAGGTACAATACGCTCTCGTGACTATTCCTATAATTCTAAGCGGGACAAGTGCAGAACTGCTTCATCCCAGCTCAATCAAGAACAATTCTACTCTCAATATTGTCCAGGATATATGAGACTCTATCTTTGGACATATGATGCTCCAGTACAAAGTTGTATCCCGCCTCTCCAATCCGCCTTGCCTCGTCTTCATGTTCAATGTAATACTCCAACAGCGAATTGAATTCGCTTTGATTCGTAGTGTCGTAAAAGATAAGATGCTTCTTGTGCACGAATGGGCGAGGCATCCAATGAGGTATTGCCATCTTATCTACCATCACTAGCGCCCCTGACAGCAATGCTTCCCAAAGCCGAAAATCTCCTTCCCAATTCCACGGGTTGCATGTCACAATAATCTTTGAATCTGCCAAATGGGACAGATAAGTGTGGTCAAAGTCAGACGACGACCATCCAGAACCTACATCCCCCAGACTCGACTTGTTCTTCAAACCATGCTGTTCAATGAATGATTTTGTCCAATCTACAACTCGTGATCTCACCTTATTGTGCGTTCCCTCGGTTCGTAACACGCTTGTGATCAAGGTATTGCGCTCTTTGTGGATGTCTTTGTTGACCAATGCTTCCAGTCCAGAATAGGAAAAAGGGAAAATGCCTCCTGTTACTTCTTCTAACGTGCAATTCCGTACATATACTGAGTCTTTGTCCCGTAGAACGAAGCTTCTCTTGAAATAACCAATCATGTGCTTCAGCTCTCCTCTCTTTTGATGCACATTACATCCGTCTGATTAAGAATATGAGTGTTAGTAAAGGGCACTAGATAATATGACTAGTGGCAAATATCAAATTATATCGGAGCACATACCTGCATAGTCTAGAAGCACCACATTCGAATAATTTGTGGGAGGGATCTCCTTCTCTGTGTTACCTCTCACACTTACCCATGCAATAAGGTCAGCATCTTCTGCAGAGTCAACCAATGTGGTTCGGGGATGCGTTGAAAACCCTTCAACACTGTATAACTTTTTCTCTCTGTAACCCATCGGC
The DNA here is from genome assembly GCA_030544225.1 of Skeletonema marinoi. NCBI lineage: Eukaryota > Bacillariophyta > Thalassiosirophyceae > Thalassiosirales > Thalassiosiraceae > Skeletonema > Skeletonema marinoi. The sequence continues at coordinate 1,860,128 of CM060492.1, forward strand.
AACGTTGTATCGTCCCAAAGATGCACTTTCAACACCCTATTGTTCGTATCTTGCTCCTTGGTACCACTTCTGGATGCCAAAATACCGTCAATCTTTTCCTCCAGAACTCTCATCTCATCACTGAACTTTGTTTGCTCGTTTCTCAATAACTCCATTTCTTTTGACAGAGCTCTCACTCGAAGAGAATCTGAACTTTTGCTGACAGGCGGCCCGGAGTCATCTTGAGTTGTCTTTGACGAACTAATATTGTACCAGGAAGACAACACAAAGATATTGAACAAAGAAAAGAAGCAGATTAGGCAAACAAATGTATACGCCATCGGGATGACTGTTCCCACCCTTCGCACCATCTTTTGTTATTCAAGCACTTGGGCAAGAGGATACTTAGGAGCCTTGGCCGTCGCAGGATGCAGGCAGTAGTCGCACGTTTGGTTCTAGTTGCTGCGGTTGCGTTGCTGGCGGTAGGGTGGCGGCGGGTGGCGCGGCATGATGCATGTGGAAGGGTTACATGGTGTCACAAATCGCATTACATCATACTTATGACCACACACTCTTATTATTTGTCACACCACGGTACAATGTCATACATTCAGTGTAGTCACGTGATGTGTCCCACAACGTGAGTAGTCGACACTGTGGTATGGTAGGTTGCTATCACAGCCGTCAGAGTGGTTGTCATAAATAAAGTGGCTTGTGACCACACTGTAGTGCTTTGTTCGCATGCTCAAGAATGGACGGCTTTAGAATAAACGCTTCAAGAATGAAATAGACAATCAAAATGGATTCTGTTTAGGCTACTAAAGTTTAGGTTTAGCTTATATAACACATATAAAACTGACAATTACTACTACCAAAGCATGTGCAAGACCAAATTGTTCGTGGTCATTGAAAAGCATTTTAGACTGCACGTGCTTGAGATCAACACATGGTGTGTCACAAACATCACCGATGTGAGCACTAGTGTGCATGCATTTGCCATATAACGCAGTCCTATAGCCTAACCCAGAGGACTGCCCTTAAAATCGACTTCGTTGGGACTCATCAGTATCTGGAACACGTTCTCCAAAAGGTAACGGATAGTGCTCTGGTCCATATGGGGATGTATTCAGCATATTGCGACCTACTCGTGTGGTATTCTGCCCAAACACTCGTCTATACATTTCATCATAGTTTCCTACCGCAATGATGGCGTCACGCAGTAGTCGTTTCAAGCCAGTGCCAAATAGGCTGACAAGAGGCATTTCATTCGACGTCATCTGCGTGATGCCATTTTCTTCCGCATCGATTGTGGCCATGACAACCCAGTACACTAAATCGGTAAATTGGGCATCAGCTTCTTGTGTTACAAGCGAGAAAGCTTTGTCGGCTGTCGAATTTCCTCTACTTGAGCCGCCTTCGTAGAAATATGGTCTCGAAAATGACAAGCCTGGACTAAGGATGTTGCTCTTCATATTCACCTCCCCTCCAGCATAGACATCGATATCTCCATTTTCCAAAGCTAAGGAAATGTTTCCATATTCAGAAGCAGGAAAATTCTTGAACGAAACATTATCAGGTGCACGTTGCAAGATGCTTGCAGACAGGGCTCGACAAAACTCCATGTCGAGCCCAACTCTTGCGTCAGAACTAGTTTCCTGTGCGTCTTCAAGAATGCTTGAGCTATTGCTGTGGCGAAGTGGGATGCCGCAGCGGAGAAATCCTCTTTCGAGAATGCTCTCAATCACTCCGCCCTTGATGGGCCCAGGGCCAACTGTATCAACGTTGCCAAAAGGGTGAGAAAGCAGGAGCCCTGTCTCGCCATGGTTGATCGTATCCACTTTGAGACGGGCTGAAATTGGTTCCAAGTGTCTAGCGTATATTTCACCGTAGTTTCCCACAGCAGCCAATGCATTCTTAAACATATCTTCGTATTCATCTCCAAAGATCTCCCCTGTCTGGGTGAAGGTATCAGCTGTCATCATAGTGACGTTCTGTGCTTCGGCATGAAACAGACTTTGAAGAACCAATTCGGCGAAATCTGCAAATTCAGGATCACCATCCCGTGTCACAATTGCAAGAGGTTCCTTTGTGAAGGCGTTAACACCCTTAGCATAGGGCCCATCGTATCCAAGGGCTCTCAATTCCGCCTCTGAAGCTGAAGCCTGGTGATGTTCGGTTTGAATGACATCACATTTGCCTTCAATCAAATTCTTGATAGATTCTTGTCGACTTTCTTCGGCGACGATATTGGAAGCTGGAAAGAGATCCTCAGTCTTGTCATACCATGTTGTACCGATACGGGAACAAATACGGATGCTGGCACATTCCCCTATCACACTAAGTTTGTCGGCGCATGTCACAAACTCAGGGACACCGTTAAAAGTCATTCCATCATACATATACGGAGTGGAAAATGTGAAACCAATCCCTGACGATACTTCGTGAACATCTCTTTCAAACGTGTGAGTAGTGGCGGCAATGAGCACATCAAACTCCCCATTTGCAAGTTGGACCAACCGATTCATCTCCGTCGTTTGGACAAGCTCGTAGCGGTACGAGCTTCCAAGTGCAGCCGCTGCAACAGCCTTGCAAAGGTCAATCTCGAATCCCTCCATCTCATTTGTTTCGTTGTTGATGGAGCTGAATCCAAACCGATCGTAAACAGTGCCACATCGGAGAACTTTACGTTCCTGTAGAGCTTCCAAAACAAGAGGATGCACTTGAGCATCAGCCTTGGGGGTGGGGTGCCTATATCCATCATCGTTATTCTTTTGATCAGTAAAGAAAACCGCTAGGCCCACTGCAACAGCTACCGTACCCAGAAACAGTACAACACCAATGGTCAATCTTTTTTTCTTCTTTTTGCTGTCTAAAACATCTACTGACACAGCCTCAATAACAGGCATTCCTTCCAATTGAGAGCTTGCACGTCGTTCAAGCTCCAATTGAGTCTGTGATCTAGCCAGCTGCTCGTGGAGTTTATCAATTATCACCGCCTGTTCATCGTCATCTGGGACTACATATGCCTCAATAAGTGTTTGAGTTTGATTTTCAATGTCGTCATTACTATCTGCATCTGCATCTGATTCTTCATATTCGTGTTCATGTGCTGAGTGAGATCTAGTGTGGATTCCACCTCGAGAGTCTGGTTCAGGAACAAACACAACCCCTGGTTGAATGGGTATGTTGTCTTCGTTGATGGTAGTAACATAAGCAGAGATCATCTTTTCATCACCTCTAACCAACACTGCGGCACTATTGGAAATCACGTCACCAGAAGAAGCGGGGGCGGTGCCTTTTGACTGGTCAGATAAATCGACTTCATGTACATGTCCATCTTTTTTCGGTGCTTCTTCTTTAAGTCCTGACGGATACGAAGCATCGTCATCGTCATTCGCCATGTCAGCGTTAATATTCGTGTTTGGGTTGAGTGAACCAGTAAGAAGTTTGTCGCTCAATCGGGCTTCAAAGCTGTCGACAGCTGCAAATGCTTTCCTCTCCTTCTGCTTGCTCTCTCGCTCCTTGCCATTGTTGGCACGAGCTACTTCAGCGTTTATTTCTGCAGCAGCAGCTGCTGCTGAGGCTGGCTCCCCCTCTGTCGTAAGTCCATCGCCCTCCTTCATAGTAATAGTATTGGTAGATAGGTTGTTTTTCTGCCTTCGGCTTCGGACCGAACTACTTATTTGTTTTATGCCAAAATAGGTCTCGAACTTACTAGTCAACTTCCAACTCTCTACGTTTACATCCTGTATGTAGTTTTCCCTTTCCGCTGCCGGCATCGGCATCCTTCTCCTACCGCGTAAAATAATTGTGAACGAACAATTAGGTCCCACGGGACCGGACTACAGTAACTCTCCACACAAAACAAACACATAACACACACAAACACCATGTCGACACACTCCACAGCCTGATACTACGTCCAGTAGACATAACTACCAATATAACCGGATATTATCTGATAGCCCATGTTATTAGCTTTCGATAGAGCCACTGGTCGACACCATGTCTGCTATATTCGCTCCACAGTTGTGGAGTAGCATAGACCATGTGGGGTCTGCAAGCGATTTTTGTTAGTGTTTTTTACTAGCAGAAATGACCACAAAGTACCTACAAACAATTAATGATATCTCCATAATGAATATCTATAAATATTTAAACCAAAGCGTAATTAGGTTTTGATAGTCTTCAGTTTGGCATCTACACTGGACTTTTTTGTCGAAGGTCTAATAGTATAGCGTAGTAGTGGGCGTACTGACATGGTTCTTTGCTACCTATTTTGTGAGTGAGAGCTGAGAGCTGCGCTTTAGTACTAATTCCTACGTACATATGAACGAACAATTTTTAGCAACGAACAATATTTTTGCGCGGTAGTTAGGCTCATGACCTACTTACGAGAGACAAATAACTATTAGAATTTGTGGCTGCAGCCTGCTGGCGGGACACGAGTACCGGATGATTTGTCATTTTCCTGTCGTATGTAGGTCGTACCGTGCTCAAGTTTCCTAAGTAATACTAAATCACCAACTAATGACTGCAAATGAGGGAAGGATGATGATGAAGGCAGCGGGCGGCAAGGGAATAATATAACTCATATGTATTTTCGGCCGACAGCAGATCTCCTCTACTTCAACTTCATGGCGCCGGAAGAGCAGCAACATGGTACGAGTCTAACCCACTTCCCGGTGACTATACAAAGGACTAGCACTTCTTGGCAAAGCTTTTGCAGATTTAAGTTCCATAATAATGTAACAGAAATTTTATGTCTGGTGCAGGGCAAGTTGTTACTATCTCTAGGTATCGTATTGATTCGTTCTCGCAGACTCATTTTTCAGCTAATTGTATGGGTTAGGTAAATGAAAATTATACCAAAATTCTTGCACAAAGTTTTCCTCTGCCTCTCAAGCTTTTCTCCACTCTGCGTCAAGCCTTCTGCGAATTAGATTTTGCAACCTCGTCGGTTGTTCCCTGTAGAAAGGCTTGATTTGACCAAAACACAGTTTCGTTTCCAAGACAGAAAGTCTTTTTTGATCCGCCGGCAGTCATTCTGGAGTAGTAGCCTTCATTCTCGAACACTTTGCATGTAGGGCACAACTTCGATTTCACTAGCAAGGGCCCTTCGTAACCAGCACGTATCTTCGGACCACACCAGGCACAGCCGAAGACTGGACGCGGATCGCCATCAGAAACAAGTTTCCTCCATTCCACCGTTTTGCTCACGGCCCACTGAGGGAGCATTTCCCTCTCCTCTTCTGTCAATTCGGGTGATTGTCTTAGGTTCAGCTGTTTCTTGACCTTAATCGGATTTGGTGGAGCAGGCGCTCCGTTTGTTTTCACGTGAACTGTCTTTGCTGCGTTATGAACCGCTGATATTTCCAGACTGTGCAAGATGCCGACAGTTTCGGACAGCATTTTTACGTAGTCGCCACTTTGACATAGCCCCATATCTTCAATGACTTTTGCTAGTTGCCGCAGATCTTTTTCAGCTCGATATGGCATCAACGTTGCCATGTCACGAGGTACCTTGCCCAAGAAAGAGTAGTAGTTGACAATATCAATCTCCCTTCGTGAGAAAATAATAGAGGAATCTCCTTCAATGATTGGACAGTCTGCAAAGTTTCGGTAGAGATGGCGAACTTCGTCGCTACGAACTCTAGAGGTACGAGGGAGAAGTCGAGCTAAAGCCTCCTCTGTACGGCTTTCTAACAACCTCGCGTTTTTGATAAAATCAGAGAATGTTTTATGAGTCAACTTTCCTATCCCGCTCGCTACCGATTCGTCTGGCGGTATGATTGTGCCTCGAGGAGCAGTGTATGCGATTGATGCTCTCGATACGTCGTCTACTGAGGAAGGACATACTGGTTCGACGTCCTCCTGAATCAGAAATGCACAGCGTGTTTGGAAGCTGTCACTTGTGGAGGAAGTGATACTTTGAACTGCATCAAAATCTACAGAATCAAATGTCTTTCCTTCGGTCAAGAATACGTTGAGCCTCATGCTGGGAAAGACAACTTCTTTTACAATAGCTGGAACCGTATTGCTGCCGGATAAAACTGTCACGGCTGTGTCAACCTTGATAGAGTTGAAATCAATTGGTGGAATGACGAGGTTCTTTCTTTCAGCTTTTGACTTCCCTCGAGATCTTTTTGACACGGCGCTTGTGGTCAGATCTTCCCTAGGGCGCTTCAGCTTTTCTTCCTTCCCTGAGTAGGTCTCCTCAAGATCTTCCATTTCATCCTGTATCAAAGAACTCCGTCGGCGCGGACTGGCTTGCTCGATTATCGTGTTGGTGATGCACGTCCCAGACAACAACGAAAGCAAACGCGCACTCGTTTCATCCGCATGCGAAATTTTATCCGTCCCGACAATCCTCTCTGCTTCGCTCAACAATTGAAGCTCATCGTCAATTCCCATAAAACGATAATGAAGAGTAAACTGTTGGTGGCACTTGCACGAGCATCCTGTGCAGAAGTTGCAATTATTGCAAGGCTTGCCGTTTTTACATGGGCATCTCGCTGCTCTCTCGAGAATCATATTTCCAGTATGGTTGAGGACGCTGAACCGTTTGGTACTGAATGGGTGCATTTGATAAAATGAGACTCTGTACTTTCCTTCCTTGTGGCAATTGCTGCAAATATTGAAATCCTTGTTCAGTAGCTTTTCGCAACCGTCGCAATGCATGTATATGTTTGACAACTCTTCCATGCAAAACTTGCAAAAGAAGTCCCCTGAGCCGTAAGGATCCAGCGAAAAGGTTCCAGGATCTTGCCACGTGTTTGGCTTCGCGTCGACAGAAATTTTCGCCCATTTATTTTGTTTGTCTCCTCTTTCCCAACCCCGTTCTTTCGACATGCTTCCTGCCGAGTTGTGGCGGTGGACAACGTACTGGAGTGATGTTAATATACCACGGAGAACAGTCATGGGGTCCGGCTCCAATCCAGATGTGCTTTCCGAGGACAACGATCTACCTTGGATGAGAGATGCGGAATCGTTCTTTGATGCAGTGTTGTACTTTGCAACATTCTCTTTTGCTAGAAATAGGAGAGCTGTTTCAGGAATAGCCAATGATTGTAAATTGTGCGCACGGTTCAAGCGCACACATTCCAGAATGCTCGAAAGCTCTCTATTGATACCTTCACTTGTTACTCCTTTGAACATCCAATCCCATGCGATACTGAAGCAAAGCTGCTCTCTGCTTCCAATAGATTCTTGCAACTTTTGCCGAAGGTCGTGATGACAGTCCGTGCCGTGTAACGAGGAGGTGGATAGTTTTCGAAATGCGTGGAGACGACCCTTGTTGATGTGAACCATTTGGCCGGGCTTCAAGATAAATACGGACGGGCAGTAACTGAAATAATTAAAACGCAATAGACAAGAAGGTGAGTGGAAAGTGTGGCAATGATAGTGCAAAGTACAGGATCTAACAATGACCTACCCCATTTCCTTGCAAAATCTAATTGCTCCTTTCGTCGGCCAACCGAGAGAAGGGTCCTGTAGTATAACAACACAATGTGAGCGATGAAGATCCATCATTTACAGTTGAACAAAGATAAAAGTATACTCACCAGATCATCTCTATGAGGCAAGCCATAAAGGGCGCTGTAAGAGGAGTGAGAAGACCCATTCAACAGTTCGAGAGCACGACATTTGTGCCTTTCAGGAAGACGCCGTAACATTACTACTTCGTTATATCCTGATAGACATAAATGTCCTGAATCGACCGTACCCTTTGAGAATAGCAAGAAACAAGTGAGTGTATGTCCAAATGATATGGAGAAAACAAGTCGATCTGTCCATTGAACTTACATGACCATCTTGATGAAAGTGAGTAAATGAGGAAGGTGGTGTGATGTACAAATTTGGGCCCATAAAAGGACGTCCATTGATATTCACCTGCGAGATTTTGGATAGGCAATCAATTACAAGAGATGAGCCTTCCCAACAGCACAATCACTTTTAGTCAAAGATATAAGAATGAAATAACCAACTCACCGCATTCATCATGCAATGCGAGCCTCCCGGGAGAATGCTTGAAAGCTTGAAATTGTTTTGAAGATCTTCAAAGCTCTTTGGTAGTAGCTTGATGAGATCTACATCAACCATGTACTGGAGAATGAAAGCAAGCCAAACAAGAGTTACAAATCAGCAAAAGGGTTACATGAAGTACAACATACATCTATGTGAAAAATCAGAACAACTTACAAGCGACACTTCCTCCGCGTTGATACAATGCTCCTTCCCATTAGAGTCCTCAAAACTAAACATTTTCTCTGACCCATCGCTAATGATGTCACTCTCTTCTTGTTGCTTATCCTGTACACTGCGTCTCTTTTCCAAGTAGTCAAAATACGACGCCACTTTCATACTATACCACCCTCTCTGTTCCTCATGATACTCAATCGTCGATGTCGAATCATCCTTTGTTGCTACCGTTCGACTCTTTTTTTGAAACGCACGGAACTTGTGATGATACTCTGACCCTATACATCCCGTAATATACTCTTTTGTCCACAGAGAAGCACTGATCTCATCTGCAAGACCCTCGGATATGACCGTAATGTCATCTCGTTCCATCATGCGTAGGAGGAAACCTTCATCTTCTGGATTGACCATTATTTTTCCGAATAGTTTCTTTCCTTTGAAGGGTACAAATTTGGCATACATGACACGTGATGGTTCATCAAAGGACCAGTGACAAAACCCTGTATCCGGAAATTGAGGCAGTGGCGGTGGAGATGGGAGAGGTTGCAACTCCTCCGAGGACACTGCTGGAGTGATGGAGGGGATATTACTTTCGTCACGTAATATAGTAAGTTGTTCAAATGAGTCATTCGGAAAGGCAGGATTGTGAAATCTCCATGCCGACTCTTCCTCGAAAAAAGTTGTTGTCGGGGCACTGGGGAGTTTGGAGAGTAATTCTGGGTCCAGCGGAGTGTCATCGACGGGTACTACGCCGACGGTCTCGTAAATTCCCCGTGTCTTGCGACTGCTATTTCGTCGCACCCCCCTCTGCTCGGAGGATACTTTGGCAGTATTATCGGGATGCTCGTCGCCATTATCGGCATCGTTGTTATAATTGTTTTTGCGCGTTCGTTTCCTACCGCTCTTGCGCTGACCAGTAGGCAGCTCGGCAGTACTATTACCAGCTGCAGGCGTCGTCGGAACAATTGGTTCATAAATAGCAGAACAGACCTCGGCTGGCCAATGATCCATTGGCGAGGGTTCCGACGAAGAAACGGCCTCGGGGGCCATCGTTTCCGACGGCCCGACGTTATTGGTAGCAGCGGCATAATTATTTCCCGGCCAATCGTAGTGGAGTTGATCACTTGGCTCTTCTTCCGCAGACGGTGGATATCGATCGCCGGGCGGAGGCAGCGTCATTGCGGACATTACCAGCAGGTTCTTGGCTGCTTCTTCCATGCTTTCCATTTTTATTGGCAGTATTTATTTGATGTTACAACACACGCGGAGGATTAGTAGGGAGGGGCAGGCAGATTCAGATGTTCAAAGTTTTAATTTTGACGACCATCGGCGATTTTGCGGGAGATGCCTACATACGAATTTATACTATTCCTACCGACAGCTTATTGGTAGCTTCCTTCCAACTCATGTCTAGATTTTGTGCACACGACGATGGCAGTGGCTCAATAAGTAGTCTCTCACTCTTCTATCCCTGATAATGCACGAGAGGATAACCCGATTGCTTCTCGTGGCTGCTGCTGCTGCTGCAACCAAGGCAAGCACTGACAGCACAAGAGCTCATCGACAACTACGTCATGTGTTGAAATTCCAGATCATCGATAGGTGTGCTTCTTCACTGCTTCTTCATCTGGTGAAAGTAGTAGTCTTAGCCAAGAAGACACTTGCGGGTCGACTGGTGAAGACGGGAATGTACGCCGTCGTGCCTTTATAGAAAGAGCAGAGTGATGACGCTAAGATGCAGCAGCAGCGACGGAAAATGCCAGCGTCGGGAGTGGGCATGATCAAAAGTATCAGATGGAGACATGATAGAATTGTTCAATACTGAATCACAGGATATTCAAATTGTCTTTCCATCCATTGCGGCAGGACACGATCCTATGGGAGGCTCTCGTATTATCAAAGCAACCGATGGGAGATAAGTCGAAAGCATTCAAGAGAGATTTCTGCACCATTGCATGCCGTACAATATCGGAGGATATCGGGCCGAGGTATTGTGCAACATGGGAGATTTCAAACCCGCAAGACCGATGATTGTCAAGTGCCAGTGCATGGTTTGGAGTTGAAGCCACATCCCAACAAAGGTGCCAAGGTGCTACGCAGGTATTATACTCTGTGAAATTTCATCAATCAAAAGTGAAATGATGAATTTGAAATGGCTCTTCCTGTTTGGAACATGCAACGACATCATTCACCGTGTTGCTTGGATAGTTTGTGATTACATGTTTAAAGTTCCTTTCGTATAAGTTTATGTTATTTCGACTTCAGTAGTATGACTTTCACTATGCATTCCATCATCAATTGGTTGCTGCTGCTCAATAATATCGTATCGATCCCGGCTAAACAGTGTCATGAAATTCCAGTATGCGTAGTAGAGTTGAAGAAGCACCTGTATGATTATTAATATCATCTTTTTCAATGACATTTCCATGTCAGGAAGGATATCTCCGAAGAAACCTCCTCCAGTTGCCGACTGTGAAAAAGAGAATATGGTTAAGTCAGTCAAAGACGATTGGTTCACAACATCACTCACACGTTCATCTCAATATTACTTACTATTGTTGTCGCATTGATAGCCCACACTGTGATAGCAAACGCATATAAAGTGTACTTTTCTACGCCTTTTGAGGCATTATCGCCCATTATACTCTTGGAGCAATTGAATTTGACCAATGGAGTGAAGGCAAATGGCAGCAATAAACCCAGCAATGCGTTGACAATGTTTACGAGACTGTTGAGTCGTTCTGGAAACAGCACTGATACGATGACTCCTGGCACAATTGCCATTAGACGTGTAACGATAGATCGTACGGCGATTGGTATTTGAAGGTTCAGAAAGCCGTCCATCACATATTGTCCAGTATACGTGGTTGTAATAGCACCACTTTGCCCTGCTGCCAACAAAGCGATTGCCCACAGCAGACAACCTCCTTTCAAGCTTTGAAAGTACGAACAGAAATCTGTAATACCCACTTGCCCAGCGTCATCAGTTTGTCCATATACACTTTCGGCGGCAATTGAAATGACGGCCATGTTGACGAAGAACGAAATGAGAATTGGAAGGATGGGCTCAACAGAACAGTATTTCACAGCGCTGTGGATGACATCGGGAGACTGATTGACTTGCTCTGATTTAGACTGAACCGCAGCAGTGTGCAAGTAAAGATTGTGAGGCATCACCACAGATCCAAGAATACCAGCAATACTGAAGATGTCTGAGCTATTCACGTCAACAAACCCGTACCCCCATCCTTTTAATAATGCTCCGACGTCGGGATTGACAAAGTCCATCTCCACAAACAGTGCTACAGACATGATTGCTACAAAAATGGCAATTGCTATTTCAAGAATGCGCATCCCACCGCTCAAGTTCAACGTTGCCAAAAACAGCATGGTTGTCAAAAGGCTAAGCAAAACTCCAACATAATATGGCCATCCAAAGAAGTAATTCAAAGCAACTGCAAACCCTATCACACCAGGCAGGTCCGTGATGATTGTTGAGAATTCCGCAATAGCCCAATGAAAATATCTCGATGTCTTTGTTGAATTTTGAGCTTGGGCTTGACTTAAAGTCAGTTTGCCATAAAATGCTAACCTCACGCACAAGATCTGGACGTAAATTGAAAGTATGCCAGTCCACCACAGTGCGAATAGAAGACTGTATTGTGAGGTTGCCCCTGCTTGAATATCAGCTTGGTAGTTACCAGGATCAACGTAGGCGATAGACACAAACCATCCTGGTCCACTGAAGAATAGAAAGTCCTTTAAATAACTTCCAGATGGCTGCCAGAGTGATGCATTGTTTTGTTTCTCTTCGCCACTGTCATTATCTGCGTCTGAGAATAAGCCATCTTCATCTTGATTCCTGCTAATCAGCTCATCTACGTCGTTCATTTTAGACATCCAAGTACCAACACTTAGACAGCCAAGTTAACAAAAAGCACTGGATATCATCGTCCACCTCTTTTTAGATGGCATTGCAATGCGTTCGGGGGATTGATGATTTTATGAGCACGTGCGCGGCTCATGCTCATTCTCCTTTCTCTCTTCTTCTTGGTTCTTCTGACATCGCTCATATTTTATTGCCAAGAGAAATATGTTATTGTAAGTAGCCGAAGCAAATTACTTTCAATAGTTCAGGTTAAAAGTACATTAAGTATGGGTGAGAATCCTGTAAAGCTCAATCAATGGTAATATCTGTCTTGACCCCCTCCATGCTTCCATCCTTTGAAGTGTCTCTGTTAACACACTTCTTGTACAAACCAAAGAACGTCTCAAAAGCATCAGATGTGGTCAATGCATCCAAAGTAGCCATCTCTTCCTCACTTAGCTCAAAATCAAACACTTGAGCATTCTCCACCATACGCTCTATCTTTACAGACTTTGGCACATACACAAAGCCGTGCTGTACACACCACCTTCCCAAGATTTGAGCCGGAGATTTGTTGTATTTTTCTCCGAGAGATATCAAAGTTGGGTTGTCCATTGCTTTGCCATCACGGAGTGACCTATACGACTGCATTACAACTCCTTCACTTTGGAAATACTCGATTGTGTTCTTTCTATAGAGGAAAGGGTTGATCTCGATTTGATTAACAACTGGCTTGTCCTCACTGGTGATGCCTGCAGAGAGTAGTTCTTTGTAGTCTTCGACTGCATAGTTTGATACGCCAACATTTTTCACCTTGCCCTCCTTCTTCAGATCTAACACCGTCTTGTAGGCATCCACATGCTTCCCGGGAACTGGCCAATGGATAAGATAAAGATCAACGTAATCTGTTCCAAGATCAGAGAGAGTCTTCTCCAACTGTGCTCGAATAGCATCATCACCCTTCTCGATTGTCGTAGTCCAAACCTTGCTGCATATGAAAAAATCCTCCCTGGGCACACCACTTGCTTTGATTGCTTTTCCGACCTCTTGTTCATTGCCATAAAACTCTGCGCACTCCAAAAATCTGTAGCCGCTATTCAGGGCATCGGTGACGCAATCTTCAGCGGTTCGCTGCGGTTCATCGGTGGCTCCGGCTGCAGCAACAGCTGATGAAGCCGAAGCTGGGATGAATCCGACCTTGTACGTTCCAAATCCAATTGCGGGATGGGAAGTTCCATCACGAAGGGGAATTGTTGGGCAATCGATTAGAGATTGCTTTTGTTCAGGTGTTTGGGTACTCATGTTACGTGAAGTAGTTGTTGGTGATGATGAAGTAGAACGGCCGATAGAGGAGGCGACAAAACTGGCGATAGTACGACTAGACACGGCTGCGGAAGGTTTGGGGAGCGATGCCGTGAAGAGGATGGTGCCAAGCATAGCAGTGGCGACGATCTTCATCTTGCGTTGTGTAGCTTGTGTGAAGCAAAAAGTGGATCTTTTATGACGTAGGTAAACGTAGATAAGCTATAGCTACTACCATTACTTAACAGATGGCACGACAGATGAAAGAGAAGGATAAGAAGTTGTTGAATGATATAAATATGAATTTGTTTTACTTCTTTTTTATCTTCCTCGTCTTCTTGTATCCAAGCGTGTTATAATCCAAATCAAGATATAAAGTCTCTTTCACCAACTCTCCATTCTCAGACGACTGTTTCTCCTCGTTCAGTTTGCATCTCCATATGCCAGATTCATCGGTGTTTGCAGGGCGACTCAATGGATTGGTGGGGTGCATTGTTCTATTTTCGAAGAATAGACGGATATTCTGACGATCGTCGTCAGATAGTTTGTTTGATTTCTCCAGGAGTGATTCCCAACCTTGCCTGCCCTCTGATGAACTTTGGGCATTATTTGTTCCAGCAACATTTGCGGCACCCTCATTCGGATCACGAGCCTTCTTCTCTTTTCGCAGACCAGATGCTTTGGCATCTTCCATTAGCTTTCTTTTTCGCGCTTCCTTTGTGCTAGGTTGTTCTCGCTCCCTTTGCGCACTGCTTAGCCCTTGCACTTCTGAGACATCAATCATTTTCATTTTGGATGCGCCACCTGTGCCACGAGCCGAGTTTAGCAGCGCTTGTTTTGATCCTGGGACACGTCGTGCAAGAGGAACTTTCCCTGCAGTGGCGGCCATTCCTCTTCCTGCCCCAGTCAAGCGAGACAGAGTGCCGCTACGCCCTGCCACGCCTCGACCACCACGACCACGACCACGAATTCCTCGGCCTGCTGATGCCAATCCATTACTTGGACGGAATAATGAAGCACCTGAATCTCTCCCTCCTCCCCCACCTCTACCAACACCCTTTGAAAATCGACCTCGACCTGCCCTCCCTACCAACATTGCTGTGTCGGATCTATTGCCACCTACAGTCGAAGCAGTATTACCATTCATCGGTCTTCCACCAACCCCAGCAACCTTACCCACTGAGGCAGTGTTGCTCTTTCCATTTGTGAAATTCGTCCGCTTTTGGAGATTTGTTTCTTTGCTTTCTTCTTCTGCGCGCTTCTGTTCGATTTCAGCATCTATTTTGAAGATGGAAGCATCCATGTTTGCTTTGTAATGAGGGTTGTCATCTGCCTCAGGAAGGATGTGTCGTATTGTGTCTTTCGGTAACAAAGAATATCGCAGCGGAGCAAAAGATGGGCACGAATCTTTCCCTATCAAGTAGGTTGACAGTCCGTCTTCTTTTCCATCTGATGCTGCAGGTTTGCTCTCATCGTTGTTTCGTTTAAGTAATGAACTCCTAGCATCTTCCAGTTCAGCAGTTGCTTCTTCGGCAGCCTCACGGACACTTTGCATTATTTCATTTGTAATTTTCTTCAGTTCCTCCTCTGCAGTACTACCTCTACAGGATGAATGTTCATAATGATTGACTGGCTCTGCGTCTCCATTACCTGAAGAAGATTTGAACATCATCCCACGAAGAATCCCAGCAACTACACGCACCCATTCGTCATCATCTATCTCTGCTTTTTGCAATAGTTCCCAAACAATCTTATCAGTCTTTTTGCCGTCTGAACCTTCAGCTGAATCATCTTGTGACGACATTGGGTAAGAAGCACCAATCAATGAAGAAGATTGATTTGAAGAGGACGAAACTGCCCGATCCGACTCCAATCCCAACACACTCATGAGTGCCCGCAGCTTGATAGGCTTCGCCGCCAAATGAAACACTTTCTTAATAAGCCTCAAAAATTTCGAAGGAGAAGATGGATTACCCGACGGTAATGTTGTCAGCGTATTCCCTGTGCCTGATCGAGAGGACGTACTGCCTTGGGATGCGATGATACGCGACAGGTCAGGTGAGGTCCAATCGGCGCGGAGACGAGATTCGATGAGGACGAGAAATGCGTCCAAGTCCTCATCGTTGATATCATCGTCACCACCACTATCTACATCGCCTGCAAGGTCGCTCATTGCTGCTGCTATTATTTTTTAGTGAGACCGTACAACGACAAGCGTTGTTATGTTGTTTGTTTTAGTTTGGGTTTTGAACTTGAACTAAAATTGTCACAGGTGATTGTGCCACAACAAGTGTGTAAGGATAGAGCACATACTATATTGTCACACGGTTTGCTCCTACCTGTTTGCGTTGCTCTGCCCAATGCCCAACAATAAAGCAGTCACTTTGCTTTGGGTCTCTTTGCAAGCAATCATAATATTGTAATAGAAGGTACCTACCAATATCAAGAAGAGACAAGTAAAGTGAACTTAAATATGTATTTTGATCATTGCGTGAGTATCGAAAGCATAACAATCTTTCCAATAAATATGAATCAGCTGGTGCAGTAGATTATCTTTTCACGCGTTTCCTGGAGGGGTTCGGCAGCCCAGAAGTGTGTTTGCTCTTTCTCATTGAGCTTCCAGAGCTGCCAGTAGCCCGGTGATGCTGCTTGCTTGATTTGTGAGATTGATGATGTGCATTGACGTTTATATCACGAGAACTAAGACGAGGACCTGACATGGATGCTACACTCATGGATGCAACACTTCCAACGCTGTGCACGCTTCTGTTGTCATCCTCTTGTGACTCATGGGAAGTCTCAATCTCAGAAAGGGATGAAGATTGGGACCTGTCTTCGTCCTCGTCTGCGGCAAGTTTTGAATCATCTTCAGGCCGAGGAACGTCGAATTCGTGTCCTTCTAATATCGATTCTGTCGCCGGTGTGGCTGAGAGCTCGTGGCTGTAATTGCAATCTTTCTTGGCCGGTGCGGGATCGACAGGTTCATTGCATTGCATCTTATTGAGTGAGAACTCGTTGATCGATGATGATGTAGTTGTGCTGTGAACTTTACCCTCTGATATCAATTGTGTGCATGCGTCTCCCATTCCAGTCATTGAAGAAACGAGTTTATCTTTCATGGAATCAAGTTCGGTACTGTAAGATGACATGCTGTTCTTTGCGTGGGCGTCGCTTGCAGAGGAAACGTCTCTTCCTAGCGTATCTGCTGCATCGTACTGGGATTTGGCAATTGACTTGACACCTTCCCTCATGTTCGAAAGCTGATTCTCGGCGCTTTCAAATGAACCACTCATCTGACTCGCAAGCCGCTTTCGCTTACTAGCAACATCATCAAGGGTACCATTGATATCAGGAATAACAGAAGTGCTCACGTTTGCCATGGCTTCCAAGCTGGACTTCACTGTCTTCTTCATCTCAGACACAGTCGGCTTGAACACGCCATTGACGATGCATGCAGAGCAGTTCTTTCCGTCTCTCTCTGCGGTTTTGATAACCTCTGCGTTCTTACCGTCAATGGCCTTTATTTCGGACACAACAGAAAGACTCTTCATTGCAAACTCACCAACAAGTTGCTGATGGGTATTTGAAGAATTGACAACTTCTTCCAAGGTTGCACAAGTTGACTTCATTGTTTCATTTGCCTTCGAGTCATTGGTTTGAAGGAGAGATGCTTTCTCCGACACGATTTGATTGGTAGAAGTTATGTTCTCGATCACACTTTGAGCCGATTGAGACATGACTTGATTGATGCCAGTGAGATCCGAGCTGCCCTTTTCGAGGACCTTAAAGTTGTCTGTCTCAGCTGATGCCAATTTTTGCATTTCTGCAGCAACCAGGGCTTGGACTCCAGACATGATTGATGTCATGACTTCATTGCGTAGATTCGTCTGAGTTTGGTGAGATTGCTTCAGATTATCGCAGTGAGCTTGTAAAATGGAACTTTGTTGACCAATGCACTGGACATGCGCAGACCCATGACTGTTGACAAACGACCGCTGATCCTCAAGAGACTTTGATATTTCTTCGTGGCCGCGCATTCCGCTCTCAAACTCATCAATGGATGCTTTGTAAGTATTCATGCTCGAGGATGTCATATCATGCAAAGATTTCGAGTTGCCGATTGATTGATCTCTCCATTGCTCCACAAGTGAGTCCAATTCCTTGACTTTCTCCGCTTTGGACTCAGAAAGATTCGTAATCAAGCTCTTCATTCTCAGCACTAAATGGGAAATCGCATTCTTTGATTCGACAACTTTCTCTTCAAAGTGTTGTAAAGTTTGATTCGTTGACGACTGGATGGAAGAAGAACGTTCATCCAAGGCCTTTGAGCTTTCATTCAGTCTATTCCTCATTGATTCACAAGATTTCTCCATCTCTACTTCACCCTTGACGAACGCCTCACTGGATGCCCGCATATTCAATAGAACTGAGTCAGATTTCGTCTGAACAGATGACACAATACCCTCGTCTCCCGTGATGAGTGTCTTGATTGAATTGGTCACACAAACGACATTCTCGGATATTTCTGACAAAAGTTGCTGTGTCTCGGCTAAAAACTGCTGACCATTCTTGTGACTTTCAGTTGCAACATCAACAGCGTTAGACTGGCTCGACTCAATGTTGGTCGATAAACTCGAAAATGACGACTCGATTTTGCTCAACAAAACAAGCGCATCTTGCTGAAACTGCAATGCTGCTTGCCTGCGCTGGGATTCTGCATCCCTCTGTGAAAGAACTAATGAATGCATATCATTCCTGTCAGCAATGATTTCTTCAAGCTTTGAGATGAGTGATTGAGCTTCCACCGTCAGAGACGACTCTGTGGCTTGCGTAGCTTTGAGAATTAGTGTAGTCTTCTTCAAATCAATTTGCGCCCGATATAAATCTGTTTCTGCTTCTTTCCTTTTTCGTGTCTCCGTTTCAACAACTCCTTTCAGTGCTTTGTTTTCCTTCTCCGCATCGTATAGTTGCTTTTGTTTCACTAACAGCTTTTCCTCGGCCTTTTCTACTTTCTCTTGCAATTCTTGTTGTTGAATATGCTTTCGTGCTAGAGCAGCTTGCGCCTCGTCAACTTGAGTCTGCATATATTGCAGTCTCATTTCCATTTCCTGCCAACTTTCAATGTTACATTCCCCTGATGATTTCTTGTCAGAGAAGTTTGGCATTTCTCCAAATGCAATGGAAGACGACGAGAATGGTTTGTTAACGATGCCGCATGCAGATTGCGCGTAGTTGAGTGTTGAGACTGATTCTTCAATGGCTGTGATGGAAGGTGATATTGTTGCTACAACGACTGTTTTACATCTACCACCAAGAGATTCCTGCAATACCCTTGTCAATTTGGAGTCACTAAAAGGCAAAGTAGATTGAAGTATCAGAAATGATGAATTATATGGTGAGCAAAGTAGAGCAGTGTTCTGAATCAAGAACTTACCGGTACGGAATACGAGCATTGACATTCTTATGCAAACTCTTCTCCTTCAATATAGTAATAACACGCCCTAACGTCAACAAGGACCTATTGATATTCATGCGTTCTCTCTCCCGAGCCACAGCTTCCGGAGCACTCTTATCATTCCCCGCGGACTTGGCACACTCTGACCCAGCAAGATCAACCATGTGCAATTTTCCAGTAAAGTCAAAATCACCATCGCCGTCAATTAGAGATATTTTGCCGTCTACCTGGATTGTGAATAGGGAATGTGACCGCGAGGATGCCTTGTTCATTTTGGTTTCTCCAATCATGCGCTGGTGTTGTCCCCTCTGGATGAGGCGTAGAACATCGGATGCAGATCGGACTTCCATTTCAGTGAGGCCTCTGCAGTCAATGTGTAAGTTGGACGTTCAGTATCAGATAATCAATGTAAAGAAGAATATGTGCAAACAATAAATCTTACCTGCAAAAAGTGCCACCATCCTTACACTCCATAATGTCAAGCTTGG
Organism: Skeletonema marinoi; assembly: GCA_030544225.1. NCBI lineage: Eukaryota > Bacillariophyta > Thalassiosirophyceae > Thalassiosirales > Thalassiosiraceae > Skeletonema > Skeletonema marinoi. The sequence continues at coordinate 1,879,422 of CM060492.1, forward strand.
CTCTATGACTATTTTTTCCTTCCACAAGCAAATCTCTCAACTCTTCATTATATATTTCAAGATACGAACACTTGACCACATGCTCCTTATACTGAGGCTGCTTGAGACACTCAAAAATCGCCTGCGCCGACCTCGGAATAACCCCATACAACTCCGGCCTCTCCAATGATCCCTCCATGGTGTGCGTTTTGCCCGTCCCAGTCTGCCCATACGCAAAGACCGTGCTCTCATACCCCCTCATTACATCGGCAATGACCGGCTTGACAGTCTCCTCGAACACTTCCTCTTGTGACGAAAAGGCAGTGAAGACATTGTCAAATGAATAACTGGATTTCAGCTGCTTGCGGCCCTTGCCCTTGACGACGGTAACGACCTTGTCTTTGGTTCTGGCCGAAATCACGGGAACGGTGCCGTGCCGTTCCTCTCGTTCGTTCATTGGGCGTAGGCGGACTACTACTTGGACGGCTGAACCGTCATTGGCTGATGACGATTTCGATGCCATTGTTGTTGTTGATGTTGTTGCTCTACTTGTTACAATAGTGTTATTCTTCTCAGTGCTATTGCTATTGTTCCACAGTCCATCGACAAAGAGGTCGAGCTAAAAATCAAAAAACAAAAATAACGGCAGATTTTGACGTTCACGACTCGGGAGTCCCTAGTGGCTTCGCCCTCTTCCCTTTTCTCCTGCCTCCCCCACCATTTTCATTTTGTCACTTTCCACTTGCAACACCTCTCAGCTAGATAAGTAGAGAGCTTATCATCTCAACCATAGAGATCACCCGCAGCACCAAGAATGGAACAATTTCATGCCAAGAATGCCGTCCGACACGCGGAGAAGCGCCGCATAGGAACTTGCCAGTTCGCCAACCGAATTGCGACTGTGTCTCTAGATGCCTACAAGTCGGTAGTACCAAAATCACATCGTGATGCAATGAAACAAACGTGTGTTGCTGCCATTGTGGCACATTATTCCAATAAATGCAATCAATCTGAGGAGAAGAAGAATGATGATCTTGGTCAATTACGAGTGTTGGGACTTGGTGTAGGGACCAAATTTGTTTCACATGATGTCATTATCACAGAGGAGCAACAGAATGAAATCAATAATGGCTGTTATGGAAAAAGAATACGTGATTGTCATGCTGAGGTACTTGCACGACGTGCATTCCGGCGACAGGTTGCATTAGAGATATTGACAGACTTGAGAAAGGAAAGTTCATCTGACAGTAACGCAGAAACTGATACAGATGATGATCAATGTATATTAGAGCGTGTCGAGTGCAAGGATGATGGCATGCAAACAAAGATTTGCTACAGATTGAAATCAAATGTCACCATTCACTTCTATGCAAGCTCTGCTCCTTGTGGTAATGCTACACTGAAGAAGTTTGTGAAAATGGAAAAAGAAGTGTTTGATGCGTCGTTGGTAAGTTGCAATGATTGTGTGGATATGCTTGCGTGTCTTCTTTTGTCCAGACTACTAAACTTCTTCTATTCTCTCCTTGTCGTTAGGGCTCAGACGAGTGGCCTCAATCTGCACACAAACCTATTGGGGCTCATTCATTGCGATTGGGACAATTTGCATTGCTCGTGAAGAAGGATGGATCCGCAACAGCGTCACAAGATGAGGACAATGTTGTAGAGGATAAGGTGACTACACAACAACAACAGCTTCCAGAGAAGAAATGCGACCAAGCAGTAATAGAGCAACAACCAAAGAGAAAGAAAACAAAGACATGGCCCTGTCGCGAAGATGACGCCTGGTGTCCTCCGTCATGTTCCATTACAAATTACAATAAAGGAACGATCCATTCCTGCTCGGACAAAATTTGTAGATGGAATTGTATCGGGCTACAAGGGTCTTTCTTGATGCCACTGCTCGATACACCAATGTATATGACAACGTTGACTGTTGGAAGGAAATTCTCTAGAGCTATTTGCCAGAGAGCAGTGTGTTGTCGTGCTGAAGGGTTTGGTAATAATAGTTCAAATGACAAATACAAGCTGAATCATCCTTCGTTGATGGAAACAAATGTGTACATGGATGAATCTGGAACGCATCAAATGGAAGGTCTCAAGATGATTGGCGAAGATGCATCGTTTGACTCGAACTTGTGTTGGGTTTGGTGGCCTGGAAAAGGCTCCAACGACGCAGATTGCATCGATGGGAAAACTGGTCTTATTGCTACAAGCTGCGATGGAGAAACGGTTCAGAACGCATCATATTCAGATGTCAGCACTTATGCATTATTGAAGATCAACTTGGAAATTCTTCGTCTTTGTGGAGCTCCAGAGGCAGCATCTTTGACGGATGAGAAACTCTCGTTGTCAGAGCTGCGCATGCTGAAGCGTCGGCTATCGGCACAATACGAATCGGCAAAAGACACCTTTCTGTTACGACATCGAGTCTTTCGTGATTGGTGCTGTAGAGAAACAAGAGTGAAGATATGACTTCATGACAATGATTGATTGCTTTTAGATTAAATATGACACAAGTATGAATAAACATAACTACAACACCAAATTAGTATCTTTCTTCATCCTCGCCCCTCTCGTTCGCGTATGAATATGAAATGCAAAAGATATGCTCAGTGCTCCTCTCGCCTATAGACTACTATTTAGTCGGCGCGAGGATCAGAGCATTCCTTAGCAATGTGACCTTCCTTGCCGCAGTTGTAGCAGCATTTGTTGCCCGGCGCTTTGGCGCAATCGGCCGAGATGTGTCCAAACCTATGTGGGTTGATTGATGAAGAGAAGGTGAGAAGACAAATCCATCACCTATCAGTCTTGGCATAACAGATAACTTACCGTCCACAGTTGAAGCACCTACGATAATGATGCTTCTCTTTGGTAATGTTGTCTCTCATTTGACCAGTAGCTTCTTCGTTGGTACAATCACGTGAGATATGACCCGGCCTTCCGCAATGGTAGCACGTTTTTGGACGATTCTTCTTCGGCCTACGCAGACCTCCGGTGCCTCCTTCGGGCGCAACAACATCCTCTGCTTCATTGACTTTCGGTTCCTCAGACATGTCGGTATGCTTTAACAGTATGTTGTCTATGATGGAGGTACTCAATGTTCTTCGGCTTCTTCTGCTGAAGACAGTAGCGTGGTAGTGTTGATGTTTTGGGCGGTGTTATTGCGCGCAGTGTTTCTTTGCGGCTTTGTCTTCGATCTTTGACGTGAAGAGAGGATTTTTTGCACGGACAGGCCGAGCGCAGAACCATTCAACCTCGATGTGAAAGATACCGTCGCCATCATTTTTTTGTTCTTTGCTCTTTGCCACACCACTGCACACTCTACGAAGCAGCATAATCGTAAAGCCCAGTCCGCTTGACCAACCACTTAAACTTACAATAATAACAACAACAGCACCATGGCCAAGAAAGGATCCTACAAATTGACATCTGCTTCAGGCGATGGCCCAAAAACATGTGCATTCTTCTTCTCCGACAAAGGATGTCGCAATGGAGCCAATTGCAAATTCTCTCATGATGCTGCAGCTGCTGCTGCGGCTGCTGCTCCCAGTGGCGACGCATCAGACGCATCGAGCTCAGTAGTAAGCTCTGAGACGGAGAGTGATGGTGAAATCATCGAGAAGCAAGCCGGTGCGTATGCATCGCTTGCCAAGAACGTACCAGTTGCCACCCCCAAAAGTATCACTGTTGACACCACCGGTGCAGCAAACCCCTTCTGGACAGCTCCTACTGCTGTCGAGACCCCCAAAGCAGAAGCACCCACCACCCAAGAAAAGAAGAAGAGAAAGAGGAAGAAGAGCCAAAGTACTCCAGCTCCTGGCGAGAGTATTTTCGATCTCGGAACTGAGGATGATGCAAACAACCAAAAGGGTAGTATTGATGCAACCTCACCCCCCAAGAAACAGAAGAAAGTTGCAACCCCCAATCAACAGCAACACCCCACCAACAATAACATTGCGTCCCCCAATGGAGCTGCGTCTTTTCGCAACCTCCAACTTCCTGTTGCTTCCTTCTCTCTCCCCAGTGTCAACGCACCAAAAACTACAAGTGTCACAACTCCTCGTCCTCCTTCACCACAACACGAGCCTGCTCCCACTCCTCCTCCCAAACCTCTCCCTGTAGCAACACCTGCTCATCTCAAATGGAAGGATTCTGTAATTGCAACTCGTAAACACGACAACTACAAAAACGCCTTTGACTTTGAACGAAAGCAGCAAGAAGAGTTCTCTGCGGGCATTTCTGCTCCTCACCACTGGATTGAATCACGTCCTTATGGGCAATGGTGCAAAGGTAACCCTGCTGCGATTGCAATTGATTGTGAGATGTGTGAGACGAAGGATCCTGTCACAGGAACGACTGATCCTAAGTCACTTTGTCGTCTTTCTGTTGTGAATGCTGATAATCCCAGTGAGGTGTTGTTGGATACTCTTGTCAAGCCAGAGTGGCCAGTTTCCAACTATCGTACTTGGGTGAATGGTATTACTGCCAAAGACTTGGAAAATGTGCAGTTTACGTTGCGTCATGCGCAAATGTTCATGCAATCCTTGTGCAGTGATCAAACAGTTGTGGTAGGTCACGCTGTGCATAATGATTTGTTGTCATTGAGATTGAAGCATCATGCAAACGTGGATACTGCTATGCTCTATGTCAGCAAAGATGATGATGGCAGCACTCCCAGTCTGAAGAACTTGGCCATTAACGTGTTGAAGAAGCAGATGCCTGAAGTTCATGACTCTGTCAACGATGCAAGAGTTGCACTTGACTGCGCTGAGTACTACTGCAGCAAGGGTGGAAAGGTGGCACCAGTCGAAAAGGTCTTCACGCGTAAAGCAAGAGCGTCTACTGATGCAGCTGATACAACCATGCTTCTTGTCCATCGCTTGCCTACCTCGACGCAACCCAATCACCTTGTTGAGATGTTCCTCGCCTACACTAACGTGAAACCAAAGAACGTCCCTGATATCATCTTTTCTGGGTCGCACGGCAAATGCAATGTAGAGTTTACGACAAAAGAGCACGCTGAACTTGCATACACTACTTTGGCTGGGGAGGAACGTGAGGACAAGACAGGAAAGAAGCAGAAGAGGGTTAGTTTGAAGGGTGGGGGGTACGTCTGTGTTAGAAAGATGAAGAAGACTAATTAAGATTGAGAGGTAAGTAACGAATTAAGCTTAAGATAAAGAGATAACTCTGGTTGACAAAAATCCTACTTGATTAGACTGAACTACACAAAGCAACTCTCTTGCTTGCTTGGTTTCACGCTTCTGCAGATCTGCCTTCTCTCTTCCCCTCTTCCACCCCTACTTTCAATAGCTTTCAATATCAATCAACACTCATCACTCATCAAAAGTCCGCAGTGATCATGAAAGATAAGTTGTTGGTAGCCACCATGCCACGCACCAAGAAGAAAAGCGATAGTGACTCCTCGTCGTCGTCATCATCATCTGATGATGATGAGCAAGAATTCGACGGAGCCGAAGATACGCCACAAAAAGGCGGCGTTGCTGGGCAATGGTCACCTATGCAGTCAGAAGAAGACAGTGATGATAATGGTGATGATAATGAAGACAGTGACAATGACAACAATGAAGTCTCACTAGAGGCAATCAAAAAGAAGACCCTTGGCCGAAATGTCAAATCCATATACGATCTGGAGTCTCCTGCGGCCAACTTGAACGATGGCAACGACCAACACTCGAAAATGATTATGGATGTCACTTCATTTGCCGATGGCAAAACAGCCGCCAATCATTTGCGTCAAGATCTTACATGTCCCATCTGTCACGATCGGCTGTATAATCCAGTATCATTATTATGTGGCCATTCATTCTGTCAGACGTGCTTGGTGTGGTGGTTGAATGAATTGGGGATTAAAACTGAGGATGTCAATGATTCTGAGGAAGAGGAAGATGAAGCAAATACAGGAACTTGTCCGACATGTCGGCATTCACTTCCGCCGAGACAAAAGGGCATGCCACTATTTCGTGTTAATACCGCATTGAAAGCTTGTTTAGATGCACTCTATGGGGTGGAGATGAACCAACGTCGTATGGCAGAAATAGAACGAAAACACAAAGCAGTCAAGGGAGAAGGTGGCGGTCTCCACGAAAGAGGAAATGAAGAAATTGTCAAATTGACAGAAGAGGGAGAGTCTGATATCAGAAATAGGAGTGAAATGAATGATACAGCAAACGGATGGGTATATTTGCATTCAGCTAATTCTGGCTATGGCACCTCGAAAAAGATTTCAATACGAAGAAATGTTGTGATGGACGATTGTGATCAAAGATATCAGCTTTCCATGGGCATGACGAAATGCGTCTATTCGCGTACTGCTGTATCAAGGGTTGTAGATGTGGAACTCTGCCTGATTGCAATGGAGGAAGACGAGGTTGAAAGTGGAGGCTTTCCGGCCATTATCATTGAAGGTTCAGATGATGAAGCTCTTATATGCGTAGGCAGTGATCGAGTTCATACTTGTATTCAATCCAGTGCCGTCCTAATCCCTGCTTTGGAAACAGAGAAGGCGGCATTTGGAGCCGCACCAAATGAAAATGATATGCTAAAGGAGATCCCTTTGTCTCGGGGGATGATTGGACGAGATGGCAATGTTCGCTTTCGTATCGATGTAAAGAAGATTCTTGATAGTGCCAGAGGTGAAGATCGTACTGAACAAATGGAACTGGTGAAGCTCAAATTCTCTCATTTAGACACGAGTGTCGTCCTAGAATTGCGCCTGCCAATAGATGACATGAATGGTGACAGTAATGAATGCAATATTGATTTCGGCGTAGCTGAAAGCAATGACAAAAACCATTCATCGCGTTTCCTGCTGGATGATAAAGACGAAGAAGAGGAACAGATGCCTAACGACTACGAAGATGATGGGTTTATTGTGGACGATTCTGACGAGGAGAGTAATGAAGGAGCAGAATCGGACAATGATGATTGCGAAATATGTCATAATGGAGGTGATCTTTTAGTTTGTGATGGAGGTGATCATGGTGGAGGATGTGGTAAATCTTACCATGTCGAATGCATCAATAGAGAATCTATCCCTGAAGGTGCGTGTATATTGTAGTACTGTGTATGTATGTTTCTATCACTGCTATTTTGCCTTTGCTGATCTTTTGCTGCTTGGCTTTTGGTGCAGGTGAATGGATATGCAAGGCTTGTGCCAGTACGCTTGGACTCAAAACTGGTATAGAAGGTCATGAATGGGAGGCAGAGGAAGTCGAAGAAAAAGAGGAAGAGGATCAGTCAGCACCACATGAGGAAGACAAGGGCAATGCATTGGTTGACTCAGATGATGAGGACAATAGTAACGTGGTTGATTTGGTTGACTCGGATGATGAAGAAGCGGTACCAGTCAGGCGCAAAAAGCGGAGAAAAGTGTTGGAAGACAGTGATAGCGATGATGAATAAAAGCAGAGTACAAACAAAGCAGGAGCCCTAAGTATTTCAGCGCTGTTGTTAATTTGAAAGACATTCATTGTGTAGGGTGGTGTGAAAATGGCGCGATTTTAGATACTAATTCCTAAGTACGTGGGCTTAAATCTAGGAGGTTGCGCGCATCCACAGCTTCAAGCGATGGCACCTGCTGTCACAAGAACCTGTCAAGAGAACACCACCATGACGCTGCTCCTGCTTCCGGCCGCATAGCATAGCTTAGCTGTTGTTACTCTCACAACAATCGTTAGCATGTCGAATTCGTCCTACGGTGCAATAAGCAACGACGAAGGCAAATCTCCATCCGATGGACTGCCCTTGCTGTTGAAAAAAGAAGACAATGATAAATCAGCAGCTGAGGAAGAAGATCGTGGCTACACCTTCCTTCATATCGTTATTTATGCGATAATAAACGTTATTATAGCAGTGCCAGGCTTGATAGGTTATGCATCGGTCATCTTCAACCATCCATCGTTTCAGCCACACATGGCGGAACTGGCCAAGCTTGTTATCTTTAGCTCATTTGTGCATCAGCTCGCGTTCACTTTGTTCTCGAGCTTAAGTTTTGCCATCGGGACGGTTCAGGATGCGGGTCTGATATTCCTATCTGCAATGGCTAACACCATTGCTAATGAAATAATCAATGATGGTGGGACTATTGAAGAGGTTATATCTACAACACTGGTTGTTCTCCCATTGGGAACGGCTGCTCTCGGCCTCGTGCTGATGCTACTCGGCAAGTTTCGGCTTCTCGATATAGTTTCATATCTACCAATGCCTGTGATTGGAGGTAAGTCACAGTCATAAGTTGCATGTGCATGCAAATATACTTCTTGTGTTGTGATATTTCTTCACGGCGTTGACTAATCCTATAATCTGAATTGCCTTGCCAATGTCTACCTCTACCCACAAGGTTATCTGGCTTTCATTGGATATTTCTGTTTGGAAGCTGGCGTTGCATTGTGTATAGGAAAGTCGATGACAACAATCTCAGACTGGGCCTACCTTTTGGAACCACGCTCTCTACTACTTGCCACACCTGGATTACTCGCTGCTTTGATTTTGACAATCATATCGCGCAAGGCAAAAAATGACGCTGTTCTTCCTACCGCCATGGTAGCTATACCAGCATTATTTTATTTAGTACTTTACTTTTGCTCTGTCACTCTCGACGAGGCGAGGGATAGTGGATGGATAGGAGAGGAAACTCCACCTGTGGCACCAAAAGAGTTGATTCATCTCGTAGACTTCAATCTCGTGCATTGGTCCATGATCAAGAAGTGCATGGGAACGTGGGTAGGAATGTTATTTGTTGTTGCCTTCGCATCTTGCTTGGATATTGCTGCCGTGTCGATAGACATGGGCAAGCCGTTAGATACAAACAAGGAAATGGTCACCGTTGGGGCGTCCAATTTCATGTCAGGGCTCTTGTTTGGATTTACAGGTGAGTTGTGGTTCAATCACTTTCTTCTTGACACATTCCATCATTCTTTACTATATGTTGACCCAACTCTTGCTGGTTTGCAGGCTCGTATATCTTCTCGCAAACTATATTCACTTATAGAACTGGTTGTCACTCTAGATTAGTTGGTGTCTTCATAATGGCTGCATACCTTTTTGTGTGTGTATCTCCAATCAATATTCTATCCGTTGCGCCGCTATTTTTCCTTGGATCTACTTTGATCTTCATTGGTTACGATCTGTTATGGGAGTGGCTTGTTGATATTAGGGAGAAGCTCTTTTTGATGGAATATTTAGTACTCTTGACCACTTTCATTGCCATTCAGATAATCGGGATGGATTTCGGGATAATTTTCGGAGTTGTCGTGGCAGTGATCGATCACGTTGCATCCACAACTAGAATAAGCTCCTTGCAGCGTGTGATGAAGCGATCGAGGGCAGTTTGGAGCAATGATCACTGGCAATTGTTGCAGTTACACGGCTATCATCCGAGCAATCCAAAGATAGTCACGCTAGAACTTTCGGGGCCAGTCTTCTTTGGCTCTTCTCAGAAGGTAATGGACGAAATAATGGATGAGATTGGGCTATCTGTGAGTGAAGATGAAGTCAAGAAAATGTCAATGGCAAGTCCACACACAAGTACACACATCTCTGGATTACGTCGGAATAATAGCTTTCCGAAGAGCCGGCGGGTACAGGTAAAGCCGAAAGTTATGATGCCTCGATATGTCGTTATTGATATCAGTGAAATGCACCTGTTGGATGCTTCCGCAGCCACGAGTTGCTTTGGTCAATTGGCCAAGTTGTGTGAGAAAAGAGGTATCTTTTTATTCGCGGCTGGAGTTTTACCTCGTGTTGAGTGCATGCTACGAAGCCACGAAGTCTCTCTGAAGTTCGAAGAGGAAGTTGAATGGAAACAATCTGTACTGTTTAGTGAAAACAAACAAAACGGAAAGCTGATTCTGTTTGAGACTCTGTTCGAGGCGCTTGAATTTTCAGAACGATTACTCATACAAAGCAAATCAAAGGGGCATGGTCACGAGAATCTAATTCGATCAGATGTATCTCAGCTCAATTCTCATCTTATTGATTCAGATTCCTCTCACCACAAGCTAACCTACATCTTTACAAATATCTTACGAGAAGAACTGAGTGAGGATGAGAAAAGTTTAATTGATGGCATAGGGCCATACTATGAAGAGACCACCTTCAGAGGAGGCGAGCCCATTTTTCAGAAAGATACGCATCCCGATGCTTTTTACATTGTTCTGAAGGGTGCAGTGGCTGTGCCTAGAGACAGAAAACGGTCTGAGAAAATCTCCAATCCAAAAGTGTTAAGTTCTTCAAATTTAATGGAGCTTTCGTTATCTTCATCAAATTTGATGGCCATTGGAGACGATGACACGAGTTCGAGTTTAATCTCTTCTTTTCACAATGTCGGAGGGATCTTCGGTTACTGCGACTTTCTTCTAAAGCGTCAGAGAACCTTTCACGCATACGCTTCAGGCGACGCCACTGTGGTGGCTCGGTTCACGAGCCAAAGCTTAGAGACAATGAAGCGAGATGATTGGCCACTTTACGTGATAGTGCAGAACTTGTTGCTACAAGCAAGTTTGATGGATTTGGCTAATTGCACCTGTCATAACTAAGATATTATGATAATTCTACCGACTTCTCTGTAAAGTTTACGTCCCACAAAGTCAATTTGCACGTATGCAGATGTCACCATCCACTCGTTCATTCGTTGAGAAGAGCAGAAGGACGACCTGGCTGACAGGTCTACTTACTTAAGTATTGTACTTACATTACACCTTACACCGCACAGCATTGGAGAATGAAGGACACAAGTGAGTCGCGGTCGGTCATCTGCTCATTCTTTCTTTTCTCTTCAAATTTCAAGAGCATTTTTTCATTCTTCCTCTTCTTCACGACGTTGAACATGAAGATTTTTATTACAATCTAGCAATAAAATGGCACTCCTACGAGCAAGGATTCAAGTCTTCATCGGTATATGCATATCACTTGCAGCATATTCAATAATATTTCATTATTCAATAATATTTGACGCTCCCATAGAAAGCGTGGAGAATGAAGTTCCTCCCCCTGAAGTATACGATCATCATTATTTAGAGCAGCTGCAGCTTCCGAATTCTTATCAATGTGCTTTGGTTTGGCTGCGTCTGCCGAAGACTGCTTCTACCACAGTCATACGCAGGTTTGTCACGCCACTAAGCGGTGCTGCTAGGCTCTCCCATGCAGAGATAGGACCGAATACTTGTGTAACTCATGTAGGCGGATGCACGGATCTTTGGCAAGGCTGGGAAACTAACCAGTCGGAGTGGGAAGGAATTGATGGTCACTCGATTGCTCCTCCATACGGGGTGTCTTCATATGATAAATCTGATCGTAGTGATGGCAATAATCAGCGTTGCTTTCCAGATAAAGGTGCAAAGACAAAACTTTACTGTTGGGAGTTTGATAGCAATCATTCGACTCTGTTCTATGGACCACACCAGTATGCAAGAAGAAAACATCGAAAAAAGAAGAAAAAAGGTTTACAATCGACTGAGAATACCACGTTTACAACTGCAAAGTTTGATTTGTATCCATCATTACATACGCATGTAGCTATCGATTATTCTCTATTTGGATGGGTCCTGCCGCAAACACCGATGGTGTTCAGCACCTTTCGAGATCCGGTTGACAGATTACTATCATCTTTCCATTATGGAATTCAGTTTGGTGGAGGTAAGACTATTTTATGTATCGTATATATGTTCATGACAAACCTTTGAATTGTGTGATTGATCTCTGTATATGATGTTCTTGATCTATCACAGGTCCGCCAGGTCTAGTTCGTAAGTGCAAATTACCTGGCGTTCAGGATTTGGATGATTGGCAAAGCCGAGTCATATCGGCAAGGGAAGTAGCGGCGTTAAAGGATTTGACATTGTATCAACAAGCATTACGAGAATATCTTGACGAATGCAAGAACGCAGTAGATAATGCTTATGTTCAGTTTCTAGACCCAAAGACTAAAGATGTTGATGTAGCACTGACTCACTTGAACAAGTATGTCATTGTCGGAATGCAAACTGACTTGGATGAATCTATGGAGCGCTGGACGAAGGTTGCTATGTGGACATGTAGATATCATCCAAAAGCGGCGATGATTGGGAAGGCGTTGACGGACCCAGCCAATCTTGATTCGCACTATCGTGAGAGTACCTCACTGGCAAATGGCACTGGAAATGAATTAGCCTCTCCTACTATTGATGAACTCGATTTAGACTTGCAGCAACTCATTAGAACGTTGACAGCGGGTGATCAACTAATCTTTCAAAGAGCAGAAGAGCTCTTCGAAGAGCAGGGCAATTGGTTTAAGTTGAAACAATCAGGAGACAATCACACTGCCGAGTTCGACGTGAGCAGTAATAAATGATAAAAAGTTGCATGTATGCCTCTAGAGTGGAGATTGAGCTAAGTACAACGTCTATTTGAGATGATGCAGCAGACCTATTGTTTCCCCTGCGTTAGTACACACAATGAAGTACAAATGATATGGACTACAATCTTTACTTGAGACGAAGCCAGTACAATAGACATAATGATTTTCCTATACACAAAATTAAGTTCTTCTAGTTTATAAAATGGTAGCGGGTTTGTTCATTTATGCCAAAACAGTCTCTTTCTCCTCAACCTTCTCTTCTACAGCAGGCTTGGGGGCAGGTCCAAGGAAGGCCTCAGGCATGACAGAACTGTGGTGGTGGCTGATCTTCCACTGACCATCCTCCCAAACGTAAACAAATGAATATCTTCCCTTGACCTTATCACCAGTGGCACCCATAGTGAATTCATAGATACCAGCATCTTGGCACCAGTTGTGTCCGATGGTAACATTGGACTCCAAAATCTCACCCTGGGGCTTCTTCTTCAAGAATCCAACGAAGTAGTCCTTGATCAAACCGTAGTCGGTACGGGGAACATCAGAGACAGTGGGGAGAAGGACTGCCTTGGAAGCATAACGCTTGGCAACGGCATCGGGGTCCTCAGTGGCAAGAGCGGAGTTCCAAAGTTGGAAAAGGTTCTTGACTTCCTCCTCAGAGATTGGCTGGGGCTTTCCTGCCTCAGGCATGACACTGGAGTGGTGTTGAGAGATCTTCCATTCGCCATCCTCGAAGACATAAACGTAGGTGTAACGTCCCTTAACCTTCTGTCCAGTGGCACCCATTGTGAATTCGTAGATACCGGCATCCTGGGCCCAGTTGGTTCCAATGATGATGTTTCCGTCGAGGATCTCTCCCTGGGGCTCCAATTTGAGGAAGTTTGTGAAGTAGTCAACCTTTCCAAGGTAATCATTACGGGGAACATCAGACACAGTGGGGAGGAGAACACTCTCCTTGCTGTATCTAGCAGCAACCTTCTCGGGGTCTTTGGAAGCAAGAGCATTGTTCCAAAGGCCGAAGAGACTGCGGACCTCCTCCTTAGTGATGGGCTCAGCAGTCACAATGCCCTCAGGCATGACACTGGAGTGGTGGTGGTTGATCTTCCATTCTCCGTCTTCGTAAACGTAGACGAAACTGTAACGTCCCTTTACCTTCTTTCCGCTGGCTCCCATGGTGAACTGATGATAGAAGAAATAGTAACATTATGTGAGCAAAATAATATCTCAAAAAGCTTCGAAAAAAACATGATGACACAAGATATAAACTCACCTCATAGATACCAACATCTTGGCACCAGTTCATTCCAATGGTGACATGGCTCTCCAAGATCTCTCCCTGAGGCTTCAACTTCAAGAAATGAACGAAATAATCCTCAATGCTTTCGAAATCAGTCCTTGGTGTATCAGACACAGTAGGGAGGAGAACTCCCTTGGTAGCATAACGAGAAGCGACCTTCTTGGGGTCAAGAGTGGCAAGAGCGTTGTTCCACAAGCTGAAAAGTCCTCGCACCTCATCCTCAGTAATAGGCTTGCCCATGGCAATCTCCTCTGGCATAACACTAGAATGGTGGTGTTGGATCTTCCAGACGCCATCCTCCTGCACGTAGTTGTAAGTGTAACGGGCCTTCACCTTGTCGCCAGTGGCGCCCATGGTGAACTCATAAATTCCGGCATCTGATGCCCATCCGTCGCCGATGGTGACCTTACCATCAACGATCTTGCCCTGTGGCTCTTTCTTGAGGAAGGCATCGAAGTAGTCTTTGACGGAAGCGAAGTCAGTTCGTGGCTGATCAGAGACGGTGGCGAGGAGGACGGGGTCCTTGGTGTAGCGGCTGGCTACGATTCTGCTATCACCTGTGGCAAGGGCGCTATTCCAAAGCTCGAAGAGAGCACGAACTTCCTTCTCGCTAATGTCACTTGAGCTCTTGGCAGACTTGTTGAACATCTTTGCCTTCAAAGTGTTCATGCCGAAGAGGTTGAGTGCTGAGGAGCTGGTGGCAACATCAGGAGAGGCAGAGCGGGTCAAAGGGGAGGTCTGGGCAGGGGCGAAGGCCTCTGTTCCGGCGATGACGGCAAGAGCGATAGTGGCGGCGGTGAACTTCATGGTGTATGTGTTCAAAGAATAAAATTATGAGGATGTCGGGCGGAATGCACACTGGCCGCAAAACACAAAATCGAGAGCGTGTTCATCACGGTGACGTACCACCAAGGAAAGCTCCTCCCATCCACCACGTCGAGAGATTTGACTCAAGATACGTGTCCTTTTACAGGTGTTCAGGATTGTTTCGACCGAAGGTGCCCTGAAGGTGCCCCCTAATTGTGGATATTTGGGTATAATAAGAGGCTTAGATCTTCAAATTATTGAGTAAATACTCCTTTTCTAGGATCACAAATTCATGGCTCGCCCCCAGCCCTGAAAGGTGACGTGTGGCTACCATCTGCTTCCTTCTCTGCTGACGTGTGAAAGACAAAATTCTTGTTTGTGACGTAATGCTTGCGTCAGCAAGATACTTCAAACATCTTCTTTGTTGTCGCTGAGCAGAGGAACACGACCACTACCGCGCGTTGAGCAATCCTGCATGCAATGTTTCATTTCTGTGACGTAAGCAGATACCCTTGCCCTTCCAGGTCTTCGATCTCTCGGAAAATAAGTTATTAGGTACGCAAGTCTGCCTGCAATTGAAGCGAATTGAAGCCGCATGTCATGATGAGGTTAAACTTCTTGTGTTGGGAAATTTCCTTCTGTTCAGAATCAAAAACCTTCATTTCATTGTACCTCAAAGTATACTCTCACTATAATAATGTCATCTATTTTCAACCTACAACTAAAGAACATACAAGCATTACATCCCCTCGCCAATGCGCAACAACTTCTTTAGAATCTTCCTTTTCTTCTTCGGCTCTTCAGCAACATCTTCTTCTACCTCTCCACCTAAGAGAGCCAAATTTGATTTCATTTCCAACTCTGGACGTTCCATTTCCATCTGCTCAATCACCTCATCTGGTATCTTGTACACATCCTGACCTGCCCAGCTCACAATCTCATCGCAGTTGGCACCAATCTTATCGCAGAAGCCCTGCATCGGAAGAATCGTAAATGGTTCTTCTAATTGGGTAGCAAGTTCCTCGATTCCGAATAAAAACACTGAGATGAGAAGAGATGCAGGAATCATCATGATGTGATTCCAAGAGTCGCCAAATTGACCATATAATGCGAAGGGAAGGAACAAAAGCCAAATCGAGATGAATCTTGCAGTGTGGCGAGAGTAAAACAATGGCACAGGTGACGATAGAAGACGTTCACTTCCTCCCAATGTGTCCTCAAAGATGGAAAGATTCTTGTTGATCTCATTCTTTCTCATGAAGTGCATAGGGAGCTTTTCAATGGCGACGGATAAATCAAACAAAGCTCTGTTGGGCCGATGCGTTGCACTGATGATTGCATCCGCTTGCTCTGGTGAAAGTCGAGACTTGAGCTCGGCTATGTAATCTTCCTCGTCTTCGTCAGGAGGAGATAAGTGACGTTTCATGGAGCGGACAAATGCCCATGTAAAGAGACTAACTTGGCCAAGAAGGTATTCACGTTCTGCGGGGTCGATTGCTTTTGCTATTTGTTTCGGAGCCGATGCAGAGCCTGGGCTTGAATCATTACCATACCAAGCAGTTGCCATCCGGTTGAGATCACGTGTGTGATTAATGTTTAAGCCCCAGAACTTACGTGCTTCGTCCCAGCGGTTGTATGAAGCGTTTGTACGGAAGACTGATGACAGATAAGAAGATATTTTGTGTAAGTTTTCATATCAGCAATGCTATGAGCATGTTCTGTGCACATTTGTTCTACTTACCAAGAAGTAAACCCAAAGATGGAGATAGTGTCGTGAAAATCGTCAGCGGCAAACCTATTTCTGTAGCCCACTTGCTGGCAATCAAAGGATCGTGCATTACTCCAGAAAAATCCTCGTATCCGCCAGAAACTAAGTTCCAAGCCCAAACAAAAGCGGCTACAGATGTAGTGGCCAAAACTTCTTTACCAATATTCTTGTAGATTCCAGAGCCGGTCAATGTTGTGAGATTGTTTACAAAACGGTCGGATGAGCGGTGCTTCACCCATTCATTGTGAGTATAAACAGTGCGTCGATATTTGCGGCTGCCTTCGCCGTAGGTTTCGGTAACAGGTGCAGAAGGATCGATCGGCGGCCCCATGTTTATCGATGTGGTGGATGATAGAACAGCATGTTTGTTCGCAGGAGCGAACGCCACCGTTTGAGTAGCGGCAGCTAGTATGGCGGTAGCAATAGTGAAGCGGGAGATCATCTTGATACTACTGAATGATACTGCACTTTCCCAGCACGTGAAGTAGGATAATAATGAGATCAATTGCATGAGAGAGTTCTTTTAGCTTACATACGTCATGGTGACGAGTCGTTAGGCACAATCCCAAAGATTTCCTTCATGGGGGCATGCCCGTCGCCCCCTGTGCCCATTCCCAGCGTCATGCTTACGTGTCTCTTTTCAGCTAAAATAGACACTTTTTCTCGCCTGAATGATTCTCTCAATATTGGCGCGCGGCGGCTTTCATCCAGACGATGGCCTCCCGCCAAAATGCTAGCAGTCTCCATCCTACGCGAGAATCGAATAGTGTCTGCACCTGTCAAGTTTACCATTCAAGTAACAAGATATGTTAATGTATTTTGTATTACAATTGTGTCTGATTTCGTACTTAATTTTGTCAAAGAAGTTGAACGTCGTCTGGAATGGTCTGGTAACCCAGCAAGTTCAGAATTGGTCTTTCTTTGTTGTCCTTCAATCGTTGCTCGAAGCGAATGAGACTCTGTGGAACATTGAAGCTGCGCTCCAGGTCCAAGGGTTTCATGAGGTAGAGTCCAGCTAGTGTTCTCACCCTGGATAAGACGACGTAGACCCAGTTTGCGCATCGATAGTTCCAGTCATTGATAATGAGGACATCTTTGGACATTCCCTGCAGCTTGTGGCCTGTTGTTGCTATGTTAGAGTTGACAGGAACCTGTTTAACCTTGGCGTTGCCCACGGTTGTAGCAAAGGTTTCAGTAAGTGGGAACTTGATTGTGGCCGAAAATTCTTGTGGTTTGAGCCTGAAGGTTCGTGCTTTGGTGCCGGAAGGTGTGGGGTAGTGCTCGAATTCCATCCACTCAACGTCATCAACCGTCACAGTCCATACCTTCTTTCCGTCCCAATTTTTCCATCTCCTCTCCCGTCCATCCTTCCTGAGCTTGACCCTCAAGCATTTGCAAAGCGTACCGTTGCCTCGCCCTTGGTTTATGCACATATGGTGGGATCCCGGGTAGATACGTAGTGCGGGCTCGATTTTAGCTCCATTTGCAGCAAAGCCAGTCGACCTTATGTCGTCATCTCCCAGCTGCGTGATGACGGTGTCGTGGAAAGCCGCGGAGGCCTTTCTGTGCTGCATTCGCTTTCGTTTTCTTTTTTTCTTCCCACCGCCTTTTTCATTTTCATCCTCAATCTCAGTCTGGTTTGCTATGGATACTGATGCCTCGATTATGAGAGTGTGGTCGGGAGGAGGGCTATTGTCAATGATGGCAGGGTGCATTTCTTCGATGTGCTTTTTGAACGTTGCTGCTGTGACGCCATTTCTTTCTTTGTTTGTAGAGCATGCAAAACATGCATCAGTTGCGCGTTCAGGCAATGTAAGCGCAGAGCCGACGACACGCTTGTTTATTAGCTCTCTGTCTTCACGTGTATCCTCCCCCATTCTCATTCTAGCTAATATTTCCCCAAACTCGGGGTCGTCTTTGAATCTGTGGCTATTATCAAGAAAGATGGCACAGTTGATGGTATTCTCCCAAATTGAAGCTGCATCGGAGTTTGAGTAGAGGACATCATCTTCTGCACAGATTGGCTTAAGCTGGTGGAAGTCGCCTGAGAAGACTACTGATACTCCTCCATATACTGCGTCATACCTTCCTGTGAGCTTTTCCAGTTGCCTGTCAAGTTTTACAACATCGCTTGCCTTGAAAAAAGATATTTCATCAATAATGAGTATGCGTACATCGTCTCGCCAAACAGCCCTCATTTCATCATTGATCCTACTTTTGTTCAAGTGTGCTGCGCTGTGGATTGTTGTCCCGCCAAAGAGGGCTGCTGCCGAACCCGTTGTTGCTGTGAAGTAGAAAGTATTGTCATTGAAGGCGGCTGCGATAGCAGAGCAAAATCTGTGGCAATAGAGTTGGGCTGCTTCCATTGTTGTGCTTTTGCCACAACCAGCTGGGCCTGTAATGAACATGATGAGCTGATCCTTCCCTCCCTTCGCTTTGAGATCTCGAACCAGACTTTGTTTTGTACGTTGCACATTTTTATTCAAGGGGTCGAGTGTTGCTCCTAGAATGTCTCCTAGCTTGGTATCGTATTGTTCTCCCTCCGTGATGAGCTGGAGCAGAAATGTACAGCAGACTATTTGGTACGCGATGTATTGTTTATCATCAAGATTGTACTTACTTCTTTCTCCCTTTGCAATCTCATACATGGTGGGGATCTTGTTGAGACATTGCTGCTTTAACTTTACCGATCCAGATTCTTCTCCATCATCCATATCAATGTCATTATGTCTCCATCCATCTACAGCACCTTCGTCATTGCTACCAACAAGTAAAGAACCTTGAATGAAAGTGAGGATGTCTGGAGCATTGGACTTGAATGACGCGGGCTGTTGGTAAATGTTGGCGTCAGTGGTGTTTTGAGTGTACCCTGAGTTTGTGGAGGATGTTGATGTTGATGGCTCCTTTGCAGTTGCAAGTACTGATGCGTTTTTGTCGAAGTGAGTTTTGATAGCGCTACATTCACGAACTCTTGCTCTCTTCATGATCTTGCCATGAGACCTGAGGTCTGTGTCAGCAAGCGGTTGTGGCTCGGATACATGCAATTGTTGCAAACCATCATCATTCATATTATTGAAGAAGTCGCTTATGTCAATATCATAACCATCATCTTTGTCCACGTCTTGTCTCTTTCGTTTTCCCGTACTCTTTGGAGTGTCCGTGTAGTAAGTGATCTTGCGTTTGGGTCGCTTCATTTCCTTCTCGGCAATGCGTCTCGTTTCAATGTTTTCCAGGATCATTCTACCTCGATTCCAAAAGTGTGCTGACGATGGATTCAAACCAATTGTGTCGTCGGTCGCTTCATCGTACTCCTTCGTCCCTCCTATGTCAACAAACTTCTGCCAGTATGAATCATTCTCCATCAAATCTTCGGCATGGTGGAATGGATAGAAAAGCATCATGGCCGTTTTTGCGTACCTTTCTCTGTGCTGCAATGTTCCGGTATCTGTGGTGGAATCATCAAGCACGTCTAATGACTTCATGTCGCATAGGCTTGTGGCAAAATTAATGATGGGAATGACTGGATGTTTTCGTCTCGTAAGGTGGCAATACTTTTGGCCTTGATGACCCTTGGCAAACTTGAAGGATTTGGTGGTAGTGCTTTTGGCGTTCAATTGTTTGAAACTCTTGTATTTCTTATTGTACCACATCGTGTATTCGTAGAGACACAAGTTGTTCAGTTCCTCTGGTCGGTGGATGTAGTCGTAAGCAGAGCTATCAGCCCACGCAATTGCTTCCTTTGTATCGACATTCCAATTCCTCCGCAGGCGGAAATTCATGCCATCCTTTTCTTCTAGGACATTCTCTATGTTTTGCAATAATATGTGTGAGAACCCATGCGAGTAAGTGAATCTTTCTCCCCCCTGGGAGATGAGTAAGTGGGCCATAGTGGAGCTTACAACATCCCTAGAAAGAAGTGCGTTCACTCCAGTCATTATTCTACCCAGTCCTTCGATGAAACAGGCTTTTTCTTCGTCGTCATCTCTGTCTTTGGGTGTGGCTAAAGTAGTATCTTCTGCTTCTTGGTTCTGCTTTCTCTTTTCCTCTTGTTGTTGCTGGTGTTGATGTGCTCTCCACAGTCTCCTGCCCAATGAGGCATGAACTCGTTGGAATGCCATCTTGTCTTCGGCTTGTGTGTCTTTTGATTTGTACAATGTTGTGTAGAAAGTATGGCTTGGGTCGCCCAGGGTGACATTTGTATTGCAGGCAAGCACTTTTGAAATCCACTCGTTAAATTGATTGAGAAACTGACTGCCATTCGTTCTTCTTGGCAAGATCGCGTACTGAGATTTTTGTTCTACCTCACCATTCAGATGGTGGCAAACGATGGTGGCCTTATCCCCATTGTTGTCGTCTCGATGTCGATGGTCATCTTGTTTTATGGCATCTATTGCATTATTGTCAAAAATGATTGAATCTTCGCTGGCCATCTCTGGCAAATGCCCTCTGCATTCTACTTTTCCGCACTTGAAACATGTTCCGCGGTGTGTGTAATCATGTTCGTCAAAAACGTAATGCAGCAGGTCCCTGCGTAGATTCTCGTCAAGTAGCCACTCGAGACTTGTTTGTTTGTTGGCTCTATCTCCTTCTGCCTCCGTCATGATGCACTGTTGCTTCAACTTCAATGCTTCAGTGGGCCTTCCTTCCTCGTCAAAATCAAATGGATAGCGAATCACAGCGGGGTCGAGCCATTCCTTTCTCATTACTGTTGAATCCGATGTGTCTCCAACACCGCTGTTTGCATTCTCTTGCGTGGGTGTAAGTGTTTTCTGACGTAGGTGACTGACGCCCATTTTGATACACTCTAATGGCGAAAAAGATTCCCCACAATGTTTGCATTCCAATACTTTGCCCTTAACATCAAGACAATGATCTTGGTGTTGTGCTTTACGGAGGGTACTCTTGTCTTCTACTTCTTGGAGTATTTGATGCATTGGCATCGTAACAGGGCGATCGTGTTCTTTTTCTGCCCCACAATTGTGAGTCACAACAAAATCAGTCCCGTAGCTAGCACAGACAACTTGATCAATGTATGATATGAGAGCATCCCTCGCGGCTTTCCTCTTTCTCTCATCGCTATGAAATAGCGCGTTCCGAGTCTTGTTGAAGATCTTCACCCATATTTGCCAGTGACTATGCAACGTCTTCCTCCCTTGCTCTTCGTCGGTTCTTGAGTACGCAATTGGTACTCCAAACACGCCTTGTCGCCCTGATTGTTTCTTTGGGTCCCAACCTATGAGAGATTCCGTAACAATCTGCATCAAATGCTGGTAAACAAGTGAGCATGCCCCTGGGTAAAGATTCCTGGTTTTCTTCCTCAGCTTAAAGTCGAGCCTACAATTTTCCAAGTGGTCTTCATCATCCCAGTCACCAAGGTTTGGCAGTGACACCTCTTTGCCAGCGTTGGCGAAGACTTGAACTCTGATGGTGCGCTCATCGCATGGGGTCGTAGTTAAGAAAATTGCATGGCCTCCGAAGTAGTTATCCATTGCAAAATGCTTGCGGCGATTTTGTTTGGCACTTAAAGCAGTGTACCCGACTGGTTTGCATGATGCCTCAACTGCTCGGATATACTCTCCAGCCGTTCCAGTTACTTTTTGCTTTGTTACTTTTTGAAACAATGCCTGATCGAGATCTTTCATTTTGAGTTTTGACATCTTCTCAGCTAGTGACTGACCGAACACACTGGATTTGCAAGTGACCACGGCCGTCTGATAACTGCGCTGCCGATTATACATATGGTTCAAGATTAGAAGGAAGTCACCTCTAAAGAATTGTGGGAGCGAGAGTCGACAGTAGTGACGATAGCATTCCAGCACAGAGATGTGAGTCCTCCGCTTTACCTTTGGCCCACCCTGGCCCCATGGAAATTGCAGGGGACAAACGTCCTCCAACTGAAGTTCTCTCATATCTGCATATTTCCCTCCACTGACCAGAAGAGTTGGCATTGTACGATCAATCATAGCTTTGACAAACTTTTGGTTGGATTCGTAAATTCCTGTATCATCTTGTGGCTCATGGGCGCTTGTAAAGTGGAAAGTAGCCCCAGCAAACTCTTTCTCTAGTTCTGGATCATGTTCTTGATCTGTATTGTTGGGCGTTTCTTCGTCGACGATAAAGCTTGGTTTGGGGCACTCAGTTGGTGGTGTAACTCCTTCGTATGCTGGATGGCCAGACTCATTGATGAACCACTCAAATAGATCCACCATTTTCTCCATGTTTAAGAGGGCTTTTTTCTTCGCTATTTCCTTCTGATTCGGAGTCATTCGCCCGCATAAGACGACATATACAAGCGGGTTTGCCCCTGTTGTTAGAAAATGATTCATTACTGACCCCGTATGGGTAAGATCAACCTCAAAAAAGCTGAAGTGACCGCGGATAGCTTTGTGAGCACCAGCTGTATATGCGAAAATGTAGGCAAAAGGGCGAACACGAGCTAATAGCGAAGACATCTGTTCTGTAATGTTCTCATTTTCAATGATGTCCATGGGGATGTGGCCGATAGCGAAGCCGTTGCTGATGGCATGCTTGGGTGGTGCGTCACTTGTAGTGTCACTTTTATTGCACCATGCCTTGTAACATGAGCTGCATGCCTCAAATGCTACATGCCCATTCTTGGTCTTGGTTTCCTTCGCTCTTGGTGACAGAAGAAGGCCTTCGAGTTCGTGACCGCTGATTTGGTACTGGGTAACGTGCTTGTCCTTCAGATTGACTCCGTGGTAGTCCTCATAGGATTTGACGCTTATCCTGTTTTTCTGAGAGCGAAGTGACTCTACTGTTATCTTGTGGATAGACTCACATCCGATTATAAGCCTATCGCATAGTACACAAACAGCGGCGCGATAAGCATTTGGATTGCTATCGACTTGCATTATTCGCTCTTGGTCATGTTTACGTGCCTGTTGGATTGGATGTGTCGTTGCAACAGGAATCTTGTAATCACAACTCTCTTCTACTCCTACGCTCTCCTCTGCCTCTGGGCTCAATGTTGCGATCTGTGGCGGCTTTTCTGTCGAGGCATTCTTGTGTTGACGGTAAATCTTTGCTGTAGCGGCCGCCTTAGCCTTCTGAGCTTGCCTCTCCTCTGGGCTCGTCAAGGCATTCTTGCGTTGACGGTAAAGCTTTGCTATAGCAGCCGCCTTAGCCTTCTGAGCTTGCCTCTCCTCTGGGCTCATCAAGGCATTCTTGCGTTGACGGCAAAGCTTTGCTGTAGCGGCCGCCTTAGCCCTCTGAGCTTGCCTTTCCTCTGGGCTCATCAAGGCATTCCTGCGTTGAAGGGAAAGCTTTGCTGTGGCGGCCGTCTTAGCCCTCTGAGCTTGCCTCTCCTCTGAATCTGGGCTCATCAAGGCATTCCTGCGTTGAAGGGAAAGCTTTTGGCTCATTATCACTGATTGGGTAACGGAAGGTGACTTCAAAACAAGTGCAGGCGCAGAATTTTTTTGTGTGGTGTCAATTTTGGCTTGCTATAATTTATGAGCTTGAGGAGGAGTTTTTCATTCACACCCCGTGGCCATAATGTACCCAGACAGAGGAAAAACTGCGTTTGGGGAATAACTGCGTTTGGGGCGCAAACAGAGCGCAAATCGACATCTCTAATAAATCTGGAGAGGGATGCCCCTCTAAACAACTCAATTTGCGCCCCAAACGCTTTAAAACGAGCCGTTTCGAGGGCCGTTCGAACGCAGTTATCCTCTGTCTGGGTACATTACTCCAAACTGAGGAATGTACATTACTCACAGACTTGTATAATGTACATTATGCAAAAGTCATGTTGTGTTATTATTATGGCTTTTTATGAGATATGAGACAAGACATGGAAGATTTATTGATCATTACCCCTCCCACATGATGCCCAAACTATGATGTGCCGTAGATTCCGAAAAAATCGCTGCTGCTGCTGTCATAGTCAATACGTCCGTAGGCGCTGACGATAGCGGACAGCCGACTGTACCATTCAATTCAGCGTGAAAAATGGGTCTAGTGACTATATTGTGGGCTTGTTTCATGATTATTTGTCGCCGTTATTGCTGCATAGGCCTGGAGCACCATGGTGTGGGTCTTTTTTGTGATCGCATCGGTGGCAAAAAAGCCCCGGCCCGGATGAGAGATGAACATTACTCACAAGAAAGAAAAGAGGCTAATGTAGTGCATAGGCTTCAGTTAGGAATTAGTATGAATTGGAATCTGTACAAACTCTTATACTTACTACTAATAAGAAGTTACGTACATACATACAGTGTGCTACAGGTAGATTTGTCTATGACACACTCACGCGTTCGAGGTCCGTCGATTTCCGGAATAAGCCTAATCTTCTAACGAAGCTTGGATTGTACTTGACACATTTCGAAATTTACTAGGAATAGATCAAGCTCTGCAGCAATGCTCCAGCAACAGAATGCAACCTCATCATCTTAGCGATAAGTAAGATATTTCGAAGGATTTTGAATGATATTGTAGACACCAATATCACATCAACTCGCGCTCTTTGTTCTGAAGGATTGCACCATCAACCTGTCACTCTCCCTGACTTAACTCAAACCACCTATCTTCAAGATATCTTGCTACTTCTTTTGCGCTCGGTCTCTCTTGGGGGTTGTACGTGTAGCACATGTAAAAAGCATTCAGTAGAGCTTGATCAACTGGATCAGAACTGTTCGCAATTGCATCGTCTATCACAGGCAATTCTCCACGAATCATGGCTTTTTCCGCATCTTTCTTATTAAACTCTGATTTCCATACCTTCTTTCCGGTCAGAGCATGATAGATGATCGATCCAAGTGCCCAAACATCCACAGCTGCGGTCTGAGGAAGGTGAGAGTATTCTTCAGGGCTCCGAAAGACGCCGTAGTCCGGATCAATCCTATGGAACTTGCAAGCTTTATCCGGTGATGTCATGTTCCTCTTGATCAAAATTGCCTGGTTGAAGTCTCCCAGTTGTAGCGTTCCATTAACGAACATGTATTGTTTACTTGTCAAATCTCCATGAACAATGGAAGGAATGACATCTCCTTGAATATCAGCCAATCCTTTCGCAGCATCCACCATGAGTTTCAGCCTTTCTTTTGATGCATTACGTCTCAACAGTTTGAAATCTTTCCCCTCCAGAGTTCCCCCGTCGGCAAACGTACCGACAATAACGGCTCCACAGTATCCATTTATGTCCATGACGTGTTTGGAACTACTCAGTCGATCCAATATAACAGCATCTTGCCGCACTCGCTCAAAGTTGCGTAATTTGTACTTGTCAGCCAACCCTCCCTGTATTCCTCGCTTGGGAGATAGTATTTTCATTGCCAACGCTGGATCTAATCCTAACGAAGTATCAAGTACTTTAAACACATCATTCCATCCACCGCTTGCTACATAATGAAATTCATCAGTGGTTACCTTGTCCAATAGTCCCATCTCATGTATTTGGTTGCAATTCGGAAAGGAGGATTCTTGCCACGAACCCATGGCTACGCATTCTTCATCGAACTCTCTACTTCGAAAGTTTACCTGCTTGTAATTAAAATCTTTTGCAATGTATGAATGCTGAGACAAACTATGCTCATCCACGTCGATTTCCCGTGCCTGTGTTTGCTGTTGCATTTGATGTGTATGCTCGGTCAACTCTTCAATTGTACCCAGATAGATCAACCGAGGCAAATGTAATTTCTTGTGTTGATCTTCTTTTCCTATTAATGATGATGACTGGGACCGAAAATTATCAGTGTTCTTCACCAACTTTGATTGCAAGAATAACAGCGAAAGTATACCCCAGATGAGGGTCAGAGCAAACAGAACCTTGACCAGCTTTTTCTTCGGCCAAGAACTGCCTTGCTCGTCCGTTGATCGGGATATGTTTGATGCTTCTTGCATGGATTTTGAGAAGATGATGCTTAAGAATCTACCTCCACTCTGAAGCACTCTTCCTCATATTTGACGGTACCCTGTAAATTAAGCCAATCCAGACGCCCCCAAAGCAAGCAAACGCCTACAGAGTAGGTCAAAGAGTCAGCGCTCGATTATTAGTTTCCCTCTCTCTCTAAAGTCTAGAGATTACAACAAGGCGCTACTTATGGGTTGATGTTGCTTCTTGTAGCTTGCTTTCGGCTTTCGTTTCGGGAGAAGTTGTGGTATGTAATCAAATGAAAGTACTCATAGTACAGTACCGTAACATGGAGTAGAAACGTGCCGCTACATAAGTAGTTCACCATCGAACTCGAACTCGACAAAAAAATGGCGAAGACCCGCATAGCAATCAACTCCGTCCAGGCAAGAGCAGCAACAGAAGTAACGGAGATGAAGATGACGTTGGATCGATAACACAACTTCTGCAATGGCGAAAAGTACAGCTGCTGCTACACCCTCAATAGTTATATTGGGCTCCTACCAAGCATTGAAACAAACGAAAGTCGATCAAGTCATCAAGCTGTCGAAGTCATCGGCTCCAAATATTCTTGATGTTTACAGTGCTGATGATTGTGCAACCAATAATCTTGAGTTTGACTCCGCTGCGTTTGCCGATAAAGAGTGTATATTGAAACAATGCAACCCCAATGATTGGCACAAGTTCAAAGCCTGGGCGGATGTTATTATCTATCGTCATGATCAAGACGATGTACCATCGCATGAGGATTTGATAAATGCAATACACAATGGGACTGTTTTGTGCGCTGTCCCCAGAATCCTTCATCTGCTTGGAGAAGACATCGTACCTTCTGACACTGCAATCATTGAAGGGCATGATCAAACACAGATTGACAATCTCATTAATGCAAACAAAAGAGTGATTGCCATCGATGAGTTGGCTGCTTTTGTCATTGTTGGAGAAAATGCCATGACAATAGGAGGAGAAGGAGGCTCAACATGTCATGTCTATACCCAAGACGAGTCAGGAGAAAGCATCACTGGTCCATTACCTACAACATGGAATGAACCTATCCCAATCGAAGAGATACTCCAATTTCCAATGCCTGCTACTGCCTCACACTTGGATGCACTTGAAGAGCACGTCGATACCGACTTTGTGATTGCTGATGACGTATTACAAATGGCAGCCTTGGAAGAAGAGTGTGCAGACAATACAGAGGAAGTATTCCCAAAAATTGTGGCCTGTGGGCGAACAGAAACGCTTCAAATGCAAGCAATTGTTGATAAGGTGATAGAGCTATCAGGAACAGATCTACCCAAAGTACTGTATGTTGGGACTGCATCCTTTGATAGAACAGATAGATACAATGTATGTACAAAGAAATTCAGAGAGATAGGATGTGAGATACAACGTCTTGATGTTTCAGAGCTGGACACTGTACCTACAATGGACGAAATGAAGGAGGTTGTTACTGAGTGGGCCGAAGTTATCATGTGCTCAGGTGGTAACACTCTTCACGCTCTGTTGCGTTGGAAAGACGTCGGTCTTGACCTACTCATGAAGGAAGCCTCGTTGAAGGGCGTCGTTCTTTGTGGAGGCAGCGCTGGTGCTGGCTGCTGGTTTTCAAGCTTGCACACAGATTCTTTGCGACCTGATAACATGAAGAACAAAGAGCATGTAAAGAATGAGTTAAGTGAAGAGGAGCTAGCAGACTGGGATTATACAAAAATATCTGCACTAGGATTTGTCGATGCTGTGTGCATTCCTCACTTTGATAAAGCAGGCACAAACGGTGTGGGAAGAGAGGAAGATGCTGAAAGAATCCTTCAAGAAAGTCCGACCACTCCTGCTATCGGAGTGGATGAAAATGCAGCGTTGGTCGTTGTGGGCAATGAAGCATTAGCAGTGAGCGGTGATGGAAAGGTAAGTCTATTCAGCGACGGTGAGCAATATCTTGCCATAAATTACCAATGACCCATTGAGTCGATAGGACATCCAAGACACACTCTTGCCCTACCAACCTTTGTCACAACATCTTCTAACTTTCTCTTCCTCTTGCTAATGCTCTTCTTCTTCAATAAAACACATTCAAAAGGCGACATGTCACGTCATCGTACCCTGCGACGAAACGGGTGATATGAAATCAGCACCACTCCCTATCAACTGGGAACATCCCATTCCTGTTGATGAGATACTCGACTTCCCTATTCCTGCAACAGCATCCCATTTGGAAGCACTTGAAGAGCACGTCGATACCGACTTCGTGGTTGCAGAGGATATCGCGCAAGCAATTTCTGAGCCTGTCAACAACAATGATCATGATCAAACTAATGTAGACGATATGATTGCGGCTGATGTGTCGCAGATAAAGATAGTTGCTTCGGGTAACGAGCGGGGCATGCGGCTGCAGCCTATTGTCGACAAGGTGGTGGAACTATCTGGAACAGATCTGCCCAAAGTACTTTATGTCGGCACTGCATCGTTCGATAGAACAGACAAGTTCTTGCGACAAACTCAAGCATTCCGCGATATGGGTTGTGAGATTCGCCGTCTGGATGTCTCGGAGGGCGAGACTGTACCAACGTTAGACGAAATGAAGGATGTTGTTACTGAGTGGGCTGATGTGATTATGGGCTCGGGTGGTAACACTCTTCACGCTCTGTTGCGTTGGAAAGAAGTAGGGTTGGACTTGCTCTTGAAGGAGGCGTCGTTGAAAGGCGTTGTCCTTTGCGGCGGTAGTGCTGGTGCTGGCTGCTGGTTCTCGAGCTTGCACACTGACTCCTTACGACCTGATAACACGAAGAACAAAGAACACGTGCTCAATGAATTGTCCGAAGAGGTAAGTTCATTACTTGACTTTTATGTGGTCCTCCCTCAAAGCAGTGATGCGAGAGATTGGAGGAAAAGAGAATGATTCTTCGTCTTCGTTTTACATCTCCAAGAACTGACGCTTATGCTTACCTTATTCTGTGTCCTCGTCTGCCATTGTTGTGCATTCAACTCAAAGGAGCTGGCAGACTGGGATTATACAAAAATATCCGCCCTAGGGTTCGTGAACGCCATGTGTGTTCCTCATTTTGATGCCACGGGCACGAATGGAATGAAACGTTCTGAACATGCGGAAGAAATGATGAAGAAGGATCCAACCACACCAGCTATTGGGGTTGAGAACGATGCCGCGTTAGTCATTGTAGGGAATGAGGCCTTTGCAGTGAGCGGTGATGGAAAGGTAAGTCATCATTATTACTTGAGCTGCAGGAGGAGCTTGTTTGATGTGCATCATCATCATCGCAGATAGACGCAGCGCTCACCTGTCTCTATATATTTATTGTATATCTCACTCTGATCTCGATATTTCAATGGAACACATTCAAAAGGCGACATGTCACGTCATCGTACCCTGCGACGAAACGGGTGATATGAAATCAGCACCACTCCCTATCAACTGGGAACATCCCATTCCTGTTGATGAGATACTCGACTTCCCTATTCCTGCAACAGCATCCCATTTGGAAGCACTTGAAGAGCACGTCGATACCGACTTCGTGGTTGCAGAGGATATCGCGCAAGCAATTTCTGAGCCTGTCAACAACAATGATCATGATCAAACTAATGTAGACGATATGATTGCGGCTGATGTGTCGCAGATAAAGATAGTTGCTTCGGGTAACGAGCGGGGCATGCGGCTGCAGCCTATTGTCGACAAGGTGGTGGAACTATCTGGAACAGATCTGCCCAAAGTACTTTATGTCGGCACTGCATCGTTCGATAGAACAGACAAGTTCTTGCGACAAACTCAAGCATTCCGCGATATGGGTTGTGAGATTCGCCGTCTGGATGTCTCGGAGGGCGAGACTGTACCAACGTTAGACGAAATGAAGGATGTTGTTACTGAGTGGGCTGATGTGATTATGGGCTCGGGTGGTAACACTCTTCACGCTCTGTTGCGTTGGAAAGAAGTAGGGTTGGACTTGCTCTTGAAGGAGGCGTCGTTGAAAGGCGTTGTCCTTTGCGGCGGTAGTGCTGGTGCTGGCTGCTGGTTCTCGAGCTTGCACACTGACTCCTTACGACCTGATAACACGAAGAACAAAGAACACGTGCTCAATGAATTGTCCGAAGAGGTAAGTTCATTACTTGACTTTTATGTGGTCCTCCCTCAAAGCAGTGATGCGAGAGATTGGAGGAAAAGAGAATGATTCTTCGTCTTCGTTTTACATCTCCAAGAACTGACGCTTATGCTTACCTTATTCTGTGTCCTCATCTGCCATTGTTGTGCATTCAACTCAAAGGAGCTGGCAGACTGGGATTATAC
The DNA here is from genome assembly GCA_030544225.1 of Skeletonema marinoi. Classification (NCBI taxonomy): domain Eukaryota; phylum Bacillariophyta; class Thalassiosirophyceae; order Thalassiosirales; family Thalassiosiraceae; genus Skeletonema; species Skeletonema marinoi. The sequence goes on from CM060492.1 coordinate 1,909,796, forward strand.
AAAAATATCCGCCCTAGGGTTCGTGAACGCCATGTGTGTTCCTCATTTTGATGCCACGGGCACGAATGGAATGAAACGTTCTGAACATGCGGAAGAAATGATGAAGAAGGATCCAACCACACCAGCTATTGGGGTTGAGAACGATGCCGCGTTAGTCATTGTAGGGAATGAGGCCTTTGCAGTGAGCGGTGATGGAAAGGTAAGTCATCATTATTACTTGAGCTGCAGGAGGAGCTTGTTTTGATGTGCATCATCATCATCGCAGATAGACGCAGCGCTCACCTGTCTCTATATATTTATTGTATATCTCACTCTGATCTCGATATTTCAATGGAACACATTCAAAAGGCGACATGTCACGTCATCGTACCCTGCGACGAAACGGGTGATATGAAATCAGCACCACTCCCTATCAACTGGGAACATCCCATTCCTGTTGATGAGATACTCGACTTCCCTATTCCTGCAACAGCATCCCATTTGGAAGCACTTGAAGAGCACGTCGATACCGACTTCGTGGTTGCAGAGGATATCGCGCAAGCAATTTCTGAGCCTGTCAACAACAATGATCATGATCAAACTAATGTAGACGATATGATTGCGGCTGATGTGTCGCAGATAAAGATAGTTGCTTCGGGTAACGAGCGGGGCATGCGGCTGCAGCCTATTGTCGACAAGGTGGTGGAACTATCTGGAACAGATCTGCCCAAAGTACTTTATGTCGGCACTGCATCGTTCGATAGAACAGACAAGTTCTTGCGACAAACTCAAGCATTCCGCGATATGGGTTGTGAGATTCGCCGTCTGGATGTCTCGGAGGGCGAGACTGTACCAACGTTAGACGAAATGAAGGATGTTGTTACTGAGTGGGCTGATGTGATTATGGGCTCGGGTGGTAACACTCTTCACGCTCTGTTGCGTTGGAAAGAAGTAGGGTTGGACTTGCTCTTGAAGGAGGCGTCGTTGAAAGGCGTTGTCCTTTGCGGCGGTAGTGCTGGTGCTGGCTGCTGGTTCTCGAGCTTGCACACTGACTCCTTACGACCTGATAACACGAAGAACAAAGAACACGTGCTCAATGAATTGTCCGAAGAGGTAAGTTCATTACTTGACTTTTATGTGGTCCTCCCTCAAAGCAGTGATGCGAGAGATTGGAGGAAAAGAGAATGATTCTTCGTCTTCGTTTTACATCTCCAAGAACTGACGCTTATGCTTACCTTATTCTGTGTCCTCATCTGCCATTGTTGTGCATTCAACTCAAAGGAGCTGGCAGACTGGGATTATACAAAAATATCCGCCCTAGGGTTCGTGAACGCCATGTGTGTTCCTCATTTTGATGCCACGGGCACGAATGGAATGAAACGTTCTGAACATGCGGAAGAAATGATGAAGAAGGATCCAACCACACCAGCTATTGGGGTTGAGAACGATGCCGCGTTAGTCATTGTAGGGAATGAGGCCTTTGCAGTGAGCGGTGATGGAAAGGTAAGTCATCATTATTACTTGAGCTGCAGGAGGAGCTTGTTTGATGTGCATCATCATCATCGCAGATAGACGCAGCGCTCACCTGTCTCTATATATTTATTGTATATCTCACTCTGATCTCGATATTTCAATGGAACACATTCAAAAGGCGACATGTCACGTCATCGTACCCTGCGACGAAACGGGTGATATGAAATCAGCACCACTCCCTATCAACTGGGAACATCCCATTCCTGTTGATGAGATACTCGACTTCCCTATTCCTGCAACAGCATCCCATTTGGAAGCACTTGAAGAGCACGTCGATACCGACTTCGTGGTTGCAGAGGATATCGCGCAAGCAATTTCTGAGCCTGTCAACAACAATGATCATGATCAAACTAATGTAGACGATATGATTGCGGCTGATGTGTCGCAGATAAAGATAGTTGCTTCGGGTAACGAGCGGGGCATGCGGCTGCAGCCTATTGTCGACAAGGTGGTGGAACTATCTGGAACAGATCTGCCCAAAGTACTTTATGTCGGCACTGCATCGTTCGATAGAACAGACAAGTTCTTGCGACAAACTCAAGCATTCCGCGATATGGGTTGTGAGATTCGCCGTCTGGATGTCTCGGAGGGCGAGACTGTACCAACGTTAGACGAAATGAAGGATGTTGTTACTGAGTGGGCTGATGTGATTATGGGCTCGGGTGGTAACACTCTTCACGCTCTGTTGCGTTGGAAAGAAGTAGGGTTGGACTTGCTCTTGAAGGAGGCGTCGTTGAAAGGCGTTGTCCTTTGCGGCGGTAGTGCTGGTGCTGGCTGCTGGTTCTCGAGCTTGCACACTGACTCCTTACGACCTGATAACACGAAGAACAAAGAACACGTGCTCAATGAATTGTCCGAAGAGGTAAGTTCATTACTTGACTTTTATGTGGTCCTCCCTCAAAGCAGTGATGCGAGAGATTGGAGGAAAAGAGAATGATTCTTCGTCTTCGTTTTACATCTCCAAGAACTGACGCTTATGCTTACCTTATTCTGTGTCCTCATCTGCCATTGTTGTGCATTCAACTCAAAGGAGCTGGCAGACTGGGATTATACAAAAATATCCGCCCTAGGGTTCGTGAACGCCATGTGTGTTCCTCATTTTGATGCCACGGGCACGAATGGAATGAAACGTTCTGAACATGCGGAAGAAATGATGAAGAAGGATCCAACCACACCAGCTATTGGGGTTGAGAACGATGCCGCGTTAGTCATTGTAGGGAATGAGGCCTTTGCAGTGAGCGGTGATGGAAAGGTAAGTCATCATTATTACTTGAGCTGCAGGAGGAGCTTGTTTGATGTGCATCATCATCATCGCAGATAGACGCAGCGCTCACCTGTCTCTATATATTTATTGTATATCTCACTCTGATCTCGATATTTCAATGGAACACATTCAAAAGGCGACATGTCACGTCATCGTACCCTGCGACGAAACGGGTGATATGAAATCAGCACCTCTCTCGCTATTGTCCAAGCCGAAATTACTCAAACAGTTGTTAGAATGAACATCAAAATTAGATAGAGAAAGATAGATATGAATCAAACGCAAATGAGAATGAAAACAAAACATAAATTAGTGAATAGATACAACATAAAAAAATATCACTCTCAATACATATATCCAAATAAGCAACTTTGAACTGTCGAAGCACATGCAAATTGAACGTAGCCTACAAGGTTGTAGCATGGCAGATACACATGCACGAACTTCTAGCCACTAGAAGCAGTTGATTGCCATAGTCACAGCGTGAGATACGATATGGTGCTTAATGTGTAGTTGTCAGTCCCGAATGGACCTCATCAAGACACGTACGACGTTGTAGCGACGCCAATACGACCAACTATCAAGTAGCACTAGAAGCAGTTGATTGCCATATTCACAGCGTGAGATACGATATGATGCTAGAGTAGCTCTGACAGCCATCTGAGAGGGCCTCATCAGCTCACCTACGATGTTGTAGCGACGCCGATACGTCGAACCAATGCTTGAGCCGTGATAAAGATGCTTCTATACTATCATGGCCAACTGTTATGGGTCACTAGAAGCAGTTGATTGCCATATTCACAGCGTGAGATGATACGATATGGTGCTTGAATGTGTAGTTGTCAGTCCCGAATGGACCTCATCAGACCACCTACGATGTTGTAGCGACGCCAATACGACCAACCAATGCTTGAGCCGTGATAAAGATGCTTCTGTACTGTACTATCATGGCCAACTGTTATGGGTCACTAGAAGCAGTTGATTGCCATATTCACAGCGTGAGATACGATATGATGCTAGAGTAGCTCTGACAGCCGTCTGAGAGGGCCTCATCAGCTCACCTACGATGTTGTAGCGACGCCGATAAGTCGTACCAATGCTTGAGCCGAGGTAAAGATGCTTCTATACTATCATGGCCAACTGTTATGGGTCACTAGAAGCAGTTGATTGCCATATTCACAGCGTGAGATGATACGCTATGGTGCTTGACTGTGTAGTTGTCAGTCCCGAATGGACCTCATCAGACCACCTACGATGTTGTAGCGACGCCAATACGACCAACCAATGCTTGAGCCGTGATAAAGATGCTTCTGTACTGTCCTATCATGGCCAACTGTTATGGGTCACTAGAAGCAGTTGATTGCCATATTCACAGCGTGAGATACGATATGATGCTAGAGTAGCTCTGACAGCCGTCTGAGAGGGCCTCATCAGCTCACCTACGATGTTGTAGCGACGCCGATAAGTCGTACCAATGCTTGAGCCGTGATAAAGATGCTTCTGTACTATCATGGACAACTGTTATGGGTCACTAGAAGCAGTTGATTGCCATATTCACAGCGTGAGATGATACGATATGGTGCTTGAATGTGTAGTTGTCAGTCCCGAATGGACCTCATCAGGTCGTCTACGATGTTGTAGCGACGCCAATACGACCAACCAATGCTTGAGCCGTGATAAAGATGCTTCTGTACTATCATGGACAACTGTTATGGGTCACTAGAAGCAGTTGATTGCCATATTCACAGCGTGAGATACGATATGATGCTAGAGTAGCTCTGACAGCCGTCTGAGAGGGCCTCATCAGGTCACCTACGACGTTGTAGCGACGCCGATACGTCGAACCAATGCTTGAGCCGAGGTAAAGATGCTTCTGTACTATCATGGCCAACTGTTATGGGTCACTAGAAGCAGTTGATTGCCATATTCACAGCGTGAGATGATACGCTATGGTGCTTGACTGTGTAGTTGTCAGTCCCGAATGGACCTCATCAGACCACCTACGATGTTGTAGCGACGCCAATACGACCAACCAATGCTTGAGCCGTGATAAAGATGCTTCTATACTATCATGGCCAACTGTTATGGGTCACTAGAAGCAGTTGATTGCCATATTCACAGCGTGAGATACGATATGATGCTAGAGTAGCTCTGACAGCCGTCTGAGAGGGCCTCATCAGGTCACCTACGACGTTGTAGCGACGCCGATACGTCGAACCAATGCTTGAGCCGTGGTAAAGATGCTTCTATACTATCATGGCCAACTGTTATGGGTCACTAGAAGCAGTTGATTGCCATATTCACAGCGTGAGATGATACGATATGGTGCTTGAATGTGTAGTTGTCAGTCCCGAATGGACCTCATCAGGTCGTCTACGATGTTGTAGCGACGCCAATACGACCAACCAATGCTTGAGCCGTGATAAAGATGCTTCTATACTATCATGGACAACTGTTATGGGTCACTAGAAGCAGTTGATTGCCATATTCACAGCGTGAGATACGATATGATGCTAGAGTAGCTCTGACAGCAGTCTGAGAGGGCCTCATCAGGTCACCTACGACGTTGTAGCGACGCCGATACGTCGAACCAATGCTTGAGCCGAGGTAAAGATGCTTCTATACTATCATGGCCAACTGTTATGGGTCACTAGAAGCAGTTGATTGCCATATTCACAGCGTGAGATGATACGCTATGGTGCTTGACTGTGTAGTTGTCAGTCCCGAATGGACCTCATCAGACCACCTACGATGTTGTAGCGACGCCAATACGACCAACCAATGCTTGAGCCGTGATAAAGATGCTTCTGTACTATCATGGCCAACTGTTATGGGTCACTAGAAGCAGTTGATTGCCATATTCACAGCGTGAGATACGATATGATGCTAGAGTAGCTCTGACAGCCGTCTGAGAGGGCCTCATCAGCTCACCTACGATGTTGTAGCGACGCCGATACGTCGAACCAATGCTTGAGCCGTGATAAAGATGCTTCTATACTATCATGGACAACTGTTATGGGTCACTAGAAGCAGTTGATTGCCATATTCACAGCGTGAGATGATACGATACCATATGGTGCTTGAATGTGTAGTTGTCAGTCCCGAATGGACCTCATCAGGTCGTCTACGATGTTGTAGCGACGCCAATACGACCAACCAATGCTTGAGCCGTGATAAAGATGCTTCTGTACTATCATGGACAACTGTTATGGGTCACTAGAAGCAGTTGATTGCCATATTCACAGCGTGAGATACGATATGATGCTAGAGTAGCTCTGACAGCCGTCTGAGAGGGCCTCATCAGGTCACCTACGACGTTGTAGCGACGCCGATACGTCGAACCAATGCTTGAGCCGAGGTAAAGATGCTTCTATACTATCATGGCCAACTGTTATGGGTCACTAGAAGCAGTTGATTGCCATATTCACAGCGTGAGATGATACGCTATGGTGCTTGACTGTGTAGTTGTCAGTCCCGAATGGACCTCATCAGACCACCTACGATGTTGTAGCGACGCCAATACGACCAACCAATGCTTGAGCCGTGATAAAGATGCTTCTGTACTATCATGGCCAACTGTTATGGGTCACTAGAAGCAGTTGATTGCCATATTCACAGCGTGAGATACGATATGATGCTAGAGTAGCTCTGACAGCCGTCTGAGAGGGCCTCATCAGGTCACCTACGACGTTGTAGCGACGCCGATACGTCGAACCAATGCTTGAGCCGTGATAAAGATGCTTCTATACTATCATGGCCAACTGTTATGGGTCACTAGAAGCAGTTGATTGCCATATTCACAGCGTGAGATGATACGATATGGTGCTTGAATGTGTAGTTGTCAGTCCCGAATGAACCTCATCAGGTCGTCTACGATGTTGTAGCGACGCCAATACGACCAACCAATGCTTGAGCCGTGATAAAGATGCTTCTGTACTATCATGGACAACTGTTATGGGTCACTAGAAGCAGTTGATTGCCATATTCACAGCGTGAGATACGATATGATGCTAGAGTAGCTCTGACAGCCGTCTGAGAGGGCCTCATCAGGTCACCTACGACGTTGTAGCGACGCCGATACGTCGAACCAATGCTTGAGCCGTGATAAAGATGCTTCTATACTATCATGGCCAACTGTTATGGGTCACTAGAAGCAGTTGATTGCCATATTCACAGCGTGAGATGATACGATATGGTGCTTGACTGTGTAGTTGTCAGTCCCGAATGGACCTCATCAGGTCGTCTACGATGTTGTAGCGACGCCAATACGACCAACCAATGCTTGAGCCGTGATAAAGATGCTTCTGTACTATCATGGCCAACTGTTATGGGTCACTAGAAGCAGTTGATTGCCATATTCACAGCGTGAGATACGATATGATGCTAGAGTAGCTCTGACAGCCGTCTGAGAGGGCCTCATCAGGTCACCTACGACGTTGTAGCGACGCCGATACGTCGAACCAATGCTTGAGCCGTGATAAAGATGCTTCTGTACTATCATGGCCAACTGTTATGGGTCACTAGAAGCAGTTGATTGCCATATTCACAGCGTGAGATGATACGCTATGGTGCTTGACTGTGTAGTTGTCAGTCCCGAATGGACCTCATCAGACCACCTACGATGTTGTAGCGACGCCAATACGACCAACCAATGCTTGAGCCGTGATAAAGATGCTTCTGTACTATCATGGCCAACTGTTATGGGTCACTAGAAGCAGTTGATTGCCATATTCACAGCGTGAGATACGATATGATGCTAGAGTAGCTCTGACAGCCGTCTGAGAGGGCCTCATCAGGTCACCTACGACGTTGTAGCGACGCCGATACGTCGAACCAATGCTTGAGCCGTGATAAAGATGCTTCTATACTATCATGGACAACTGTTATGGGTCACTAGAAGCAGTTGATTGCCATATTCACAGCGTGAGATGATACGATACCATATGGTGCTTGAATGTGTAGTTGTCAGTCCCGAATGGACCTCATCAGGTCGTCTACGATGTTGTAGCGACGCCAATACGACCAACCAATGCTTGAGCCGTGATAAAGATGCTTCTGTACTATCATGGACAACTGTTATGGGTCACTAGAAGCAGTTGATTGCCATATTCACAGCGTGAGATACGATATGATGCTAGAGTAGCTCTGACAGCCGTCTGAGAGGGCCTCATCAGGTCACCTACGACGTTGTAGCGACGCCGATACGTCGAACCAATGCTTGAGCCGAGGTAAAGATGCTTCTATACTATCATGGCCAACTGTTATGGGTCACTAGAAGCAGTTGATTGCCATATTCACAGCGTGAGATGATACGCTATGGTGCTTGACTGTGTAGTTGTCAGTCCCGAATGGACCTCATCAGACCACCTACGATGTTGTAGCGACGCCAATACGACCAACCAATGCTTGAGCCGTGATAAAGATGCTTCTGTACTATCATGGCCAACTGTTATGGGTCACTAGAAGCAGTTGATTGCCATATTCACAGCGTGAGATACGATATGATGCTAGAGTAGCTCTGACAGCCGTCTGAGAGGGCCTCATCAGCTCACCTACGATGTTGTAGCGACGCCGATACGTCGAACCAATGCTTGAGCCGTGATAAAGATGCTTCTATACTATCATGGACAACTGTTATGGGTCACTAGAAGCAGTTGATTGCCATATTCACAGCGTGAGATGATACCATATGGTGCTTGAATGTGTAGTTGTCAGTCCCGAATGGACCTCATCAGGTCGTCTACGATGTTGTAGCGACGCCAATACGACCAACCAATGCTTGAGCCGTGATAAAGATGCTTCTGTACTATCATGGACAACTGTTATGGGTCACTAGAAGCAGTTGATTGCCATATTCACAGCGTGAGATACGATATGATGCTAGAGTAGCTCTGACAGCCGTCTGAGAGGGCCTCATCAGCTCACCTACGATGTTGTAGCGACGCCGATACGTCGAACCAATGCTTGAGCCGTGATAAAGATGCTTCTATACTATCATGGCCAACTGTTATGGGTCACTAGAAGCAGTTGATTGCCATATTCACAGCGTGAGATGATACGCTATGGTGCTTGACTGTGTAGTTGTCAGTCCCGAATGGACCTCATCAGACCACCTACGATGTTGTAGCGACGCCAATACGACCAACCAATGCTTGAGCCGTGATAAAGATGCTTCTGTACTATCATGGCCAACTGTTATGGGTCACTAGAAGCAGTTGATTGCCATATTCACAGCGTGAGATACGATATGATGCTAGAGTAGCTCTGACAGCCGTCTGAGAGGGCCTCATCAGCTCACCTACGATGTTGTAGCGACGCCGATACGTCGAACCAATGCTTGAGCCGTGATAAAGATGCTTCTATACTATCATGGACAACTGTTATGGGTCACTAGAAGCAGTTGATTGCCATATTCACAGCGTGAGATGATACGATACCATATGGTGCTTGAATGTGTAGTTGTCAGTCCCGAATGGACCTCATCAGGTCGTCTACGATGTTGTAGCGACGCCAATACGACCAACCAATGCTTGAGCCGTGATAAAGATGCTTCTGTACTATCATGGACAACTGTTATGGGTCACTAGAAGCAGTTGATTGCCATATTCACAGCGTGAGATACGATATGATGCTAGAGTAGCTCTGACAGCCGTCTGAGAGGGCCTCATCAGGTCACCTACGACGTTGTAGCGACGCCGATACGTCGAACCAATGCTTGAGCCGAGGTAAAGATGCTTCTATACTATCATGGCCAACTGTTATGGGTCACTAGAAGCAGTTGATTGCCATATTCACAGCGTGAGATGATACGCTATGGTGCTTGACTGTGTAGTTGTCAGTCCCGAATGGACCTCATCAGACCACCTACGATGTTGTAGCGACGCCAATACGACCAACCAATGCTTGAGCCGTGATAAAGATGCTTCTGTACTATCATGGCCAACTGTTATGGGTCACTAGAAGCAGTTGATTGCCATATTCACAGCGTGAGATACGATATGATGCTAGAGTAGCTCTGACAGCCGTCTGAGAGGGCCTCATCAGCTCACCTACGATGTTGTAGCGACGCCGATACGTCGAACCAATGCTTGAGCCGTGATAAAGATGCTTCTATACTATCATGGACAACTGTTATGGGTCACTAGAAGCAGTTGATTGCCATATTCACAGCGTGAGATGATACGATACCATATGGTGCTTGAATGTGTAGTTGTCAGTCCCGAATGGACCTCATCAGGTCGTCTACGATGTTGTAGCGACGCCAATACGACCAACCAATGCTTGAGCCGTGATAAAGATGCTTCTGTACTATCATGGACAACTGTTATGGGTCACTAGAAGCAGTTGATTGCCATATTCACAGCGTGAGATACGATATGATGCTAGAGTAGCTCTGACAGCCGTCTGAGAGGGCCTCATCAGCTCACCTACGATGTTGTAGCGACGCCGATACGTCGAACCAATGCTTGAGCCGTGATAAAGATGCTTCTATACTATCATGGCCAACTGTTATGGGTCACTAGAAGCAGTTGATTGCCATATTCACAGCGTGAGATGATACGATATGGTGCTTGACTGTGTAGTTGTCAGTCCCGAATGGACCTCATCAGGTCGTCTACGATGTTGTAGCGACGCCAATACGACCAACCAATGCTTGAGCCGTGATAAAGATGCTTCTGTACTATCATGGCCAACTGTTATGGGTCACTAGAAGCAGTTGATTGCCATATTCACAGCGTGAGATACGATATGATGCTAGAGTAGCTCTGACAGCCGTCTGAGAGGGCCTCATCAGCTCACCTACGATGTTGTAGCGACGCCGATACGTCGAACCAATGCTTGAGCCGTGATAAAGATGCTTCTATACTATCATGGCCAACTGTTATGGGTCACTAGAAGCAGTTGATTGCCATATTCACAGCGTGAGATGATACGCTATGGTGCTTGACTGTGTAGTTGTCAGTCCCGAATGGACCTCATCAGGTCGTCTACGATGTTGTAGCGACGCCAATACGACCAACCAATGCTTGAGCCGTGATAAAGATGCTTCTGTACTATCATGGCCAACTGTTATGGGTCACTAGAAGCAGTTGATTGCCATATTCACAGCGTGAGATACGATATGATGCTAGAGTAGCTCTGACAGCCGTCTGAGAGGGCCTCATCAGGTCACCTACGATGTTGTAGCGACGCCGATACGTCGAACCAATGCTTGAGCCGTGATAAAGATGCTTCTATACTATCATGGCCAACTGTTATGGGTCACTAGAAGCAGTTGATTGCCATATTCACAGCGTGAGATGATACGATATGGTGCTTGAATGTGTAGTTGTCAGTCCCGAATGGACCTCATCAGACCACCTACGATGTTGTAGCGACGCCAATACGACCAACCAATGCTTGAGCCGTGATAAAGATGCTTCTATACTATCATGGACAACTGTTATGGGTCACTAGAAGCAGTTGATTGCCATATTCACAGCGTGAGATACGATATGATGCTAGAGTAGCTCTGACAGCCGTCTGAGAGGGCCTCATCAGCTCACCTACGATGTTGTAGCGACGCCGATACGTCGAACCAATGCTTGAGCCGTGATAAAGATGCTTCTATACTATCATGGCCAACTGTTATGGGTCACTAGAAGCAGTTGATTGCCATATTCACAGCGTGAGATGATACGCTATGGTGCTTGACTGTGTAGTTGTCAGTCCCGAATGGACCTCATCAGACCACCTACGATGTTGTAGCGACGCCAATACGACCAACCAATGCTTGAGCCGTGATAAAGATGCTTCTGTACTATCATGGCCAACTGTTATGGGTCACTAGAAGCAGTTGATTGCCATATTCACAGCGTGAGATACGATATGGTGCTTGAATGTGTAGTTGTCAGTCCCGAATGGACCTCATCAGACCACCTACGATGTTGTAGCGACGCCAATACGTCGAACCAATGCTTGAGCCGTGATAAAGATGCTTCTGTACTGTACTATCATGGCCAACTGTTATGGGTCACTAGAAGCAGTTGATTGCCATATTCACAGTGATAGAAACGAAAATTGGCTTAAAGTTTAAGTGGTGCGAACTACAATAATTCTGTTTGTCTTATCAGGTCGTTTACGAGATTGTTGTATCATATTGTATCTTGACACTCGTGCATTTGAATTAGCAGTGAAAGGACTTCTTTGGTGCAACTTTTTGCCTTGTTGTCCTGTCGACTGCTCTATCTTTGAGAATCCGCTTGTTCAAAAATTCTGATTTGGTGCGAAAGCCTGTGCCAGATGGTTTAAATGCTTTCGCTTGTATCGGAATCGACTAACTTAGGAGGAGTCCCAATTGATCGCTTCCGCCTTTTCTCTTCTCTTTCATTTTTCCATCAGATCCCTGATCCCTGATCCATGCTACCATAATAATGTCAGGCTATTGTAATGTCATCATCTCCCCCTCGTCATGATCCTACTGAAACGTCCTTGCCATTGTATTCAATCTAAGCAGTGGACTGCATCAACATCTCTCCTTCTCTGGTGCACCGTTGCTGCTGTTTCTATTTTTTACCCAACAGCAGCTTTTATCAATACCGAAATGATGATGCTTCGTGTAGTTTCGAGACGATCATCATACACACATCATTTGAGTAGATCAACTTCTTATGCACCCACCATCTCCTCTACACGACAATCATCATCCTCGCCATCGCATTCAGAAGCAGCATCAGCACAAGTAGCGACACTACTCGATCCATATGAAATCCTCCGTGATCTAAAGTTTGACAAGATTCCACTGCCAAATAAATTATCACCGACATCACTCGAATCCTTCACCAAATGCCACCAGGCATTCTTCTTCCAATACATACTCAAGCTCAAGCCAGACCCTCCGATGACTCCCGCACTTGCGCGTGGTATCATTTGTCACAAGGCGTTAGAGGATGTGTTTGAGCTTGCGCCGTCACAGAGAACTTTGGAGAATTTGCAGAACTTATTTAGAAAAGAGTGGAGTAGTCTTCGTGGTGATAGGGAATCCAATAACAGTGTGTCCCAGGCGAAAGAGTATAATGCAGAGAGTTATGATAGTTTATTCCGAATTGTCAATGATGATGATTTACCAGCCAACGAAAGTTCTCCATTTGATATCAATGCTGAGATTGATTGGGGCCAATCTTCTCTGCAGCTGTTGAAGAACTATTATGAATTAGAAGATCCACGTAACGTCACACCATTAATGAGGGAAATGTGGGTAAATGCAAAGTTTCCGACAGAAGACGACAGCTTTATTGTAAGAGGGAAAATAGATCGCATTGACTTGATTTCTTCAAATAGCTGTGCGGTTTTAAGTATCATTGATTACAAGACGGGGAAGAAGCCTCACTTAAAGTATGCGACAGCAACCAACGAACGAATCGCGAACGAACAATTTTGGAAGATGAAAGTCTACGCTTTGATATTGTGGAAGATGATTTTGCAAACTGAAACGTTGGGACAAAGGCAAATGCAACAGAGTGAGGAGGTTGGGAAGACTGTTGACTATAGGTATGGCCTTTCATGGGAGCTTAGACAGAAATTACTTCAAAGCCTGGGATATGAGAACGAACAGCAAGCTCCTAAGTGGACTGAATTATTGACTCTTGAATCGCTGCGCCTCATGTATCTTACCTCTCACCTGGACGACATGGCTGCCAATTACGACACTCCTCCCGATGCTCCCGTGGGCAAAGCAAAATGTCTAGATTTTTCACTCAATGAATTCATGTCTGTACTAGATCAAACAGAAAATGAAGTCATATCTATACAAAAGCAAATCAAAGAGTTGGTCGATATGCAAGATCCAAAAGCGTGGCACCATTGCAATTGGAAGTATTGCAATTGCCATGAGATGAGAGACAGATTTATAGATGGAACAGTGTCAAATGAAATTATGTAATAATTTATGTATGCATGATATCTCTCCTCTTTTCACCATATTCCAATTTGGCGACGAGTTCTTTCTTCTCTTGCAGTGATTCGCGCAATGAAGCAATTTGGCTATCGTCCATCGCGAGCTTCTCACCGAGGATTTTGACTTGTGCTTGAATATTATCGAGTAATTTCAAATTGGCTTTTGAATCAGCTTCATCTTGTTCGTGCAATTGGTCGAGAGTGGAGGCATACTTTTTCCTGACTGCTTGTCGCTCCGAAAGGCTTGTTTCCAACGAAAATATCTGTTCATTGAGATTATCCAGTTCAGCTCGGTAATCAATGCTCTCAACATTGCTCTCTTTGTTTGCGGAGAGTTTCTGACTGGAAATTTGTTGATCCAGGATACCTGCCGAGAGTAGGTTGCTCTGAAATAGTTCACACTCTTCATCGATCTTCGCTTGAGAGGCAGCTAATTCTTCTGTTACATCGGTAAGAACTCGCTCAAGTATCGAGCAAATGTGCGATGCATCGCCCAGCTCTTCACATTCTTCCAGAGTAGAATCTGCTTTTAGTAAGTGATCCCACCATAACAAGAACTCGTCAACTTTTGTTACGGCAGCAAATACAAATCTTGCATGTTCCTCACGAGCTTCCACAACGTGCGTTAAAACTGCCTCGGTAAACTCGCTTACGAGGGAGCTCTCAGCAGTGTGAGCACACTCGTCGCTTTCTTCCAGTTGTTTAAGCTTCAATCGAATCAGGTTGCCTTGCAAATCCGTCTCTGAGCAGAACAATTTGTCAGACGCATTGATAATTCTGTCCCGTTGATCTTCAATGTGCTTCTTCAGAGTTGTGAATGCTGCAACACGATCAGAGTTACGTAGGAGTTGGTACAACTTATACGTCTGCGTATCAAAGCTGTCAACAAGTTGTTTGGATCTCTGTTGAAGTTTGTTGTCACAATTTAATGCTCTCAAGCTATCATTGATCATTGCGAGAGAACCACTTGACTTTTCTTGGATGGCGTTGCACTCTTCTTTGCACTTGCTTCTTTGACGCTTCAGTTCAATTTTATAATCAGCCTTATTTGGTTCTTTCGACGCCAACTTGACCCTGAGATCGCTTTCTTTTTGTTTCAGAATCTGTCTTTGTCCCTCTGTTCGATCTAATCTGGACTCAATAGCGCTATCCCACTGTATAAGCTCTTTCACTGATTGTTGCAATGTGGATTGCGTGCATGTTAGCTCCTTGCATTCATCGTCGAGTTTTGCTCGTAGCCTAGTGATTTCTACTTCACAATTGTCGATCTCTTCCTTTTGCTCTTCAATCTCATCAATCAAATTTGCCACGATGTCACCCTTTTCCTTCAATTCATTTTCCAGTTCCTCTATCATGATAGACCTCGCCTCCACTTGAAAAATATTTCCATCGATATCGAGTATCGACTCGGCAATAGACGTTGTAGATTGATTGTAAGTCGAGTTGTCCAGGCAATCAGATGATACTTCACTTTCTCCCCCCCTCGAAGAGTCATTCAGCCCAAATAACCCCATGAAACTTGGTCTTCGGACCATCCTGCTTGGCCTCCGTCGATTTCCACTTGCACTTGGTGTGTTTTGGTTTTGATCTCCATCGAGAGTTGCTTTCTTTTTGAAGCCTGGTTTGCGTGATGCCTTACCCCCGGAGCCATCCTTGGTTTCAACTACCTTTATTGTTGTTGTGCTGTCACCTACCACCTGCCGAGGATTCGATACACCTTCATCATCATCATCGTCGTCATCGTTTTCGGGCGGAGGATAATATACCCCACTCTTAGTGGCACCGAAATCACTGCTACCATCGCTCTGATCAGTCTGGCTATTACCTGCATCTAGTGCAAAAGGAGTTTTCACCACAGACTGAGACATATCAAGGCAGAAGAATCCAAATTCGCTGCTGTCACCACTCACGCCGCTTCGATAGCTATTTTCAACATGTCGCATATTATTTCTCTGTCGCAAGGCGTCAGATGGCGATTCTAAATCAAGTGTAAAAGCTTCAATTACATCATCGCCTGAATCATCATCATAATCATCTTTCTCCTCCTCGGACCACGCTAAGGTTTTCTCTTCAGCCATAGAAGAGACAGATGACTTTAAACCACTACTTCTTCCGCTATCACGTGACGTAACCACATTATTATCGGATAGAGTTTGTTTTTCCATACCCTCTCTTCGATCTACAGTATTCAGATCCGACGAATCTTCGTCGATATCGTAATCATCATATTGGACAGAGTCGGTATGTCTCCTCGATACGGGAGGGCCCGCCTTGAAGGCAGTGTCCAACTTTGTCTTTAATCCTCCGGCCTTTTCTTCTAATTCTGAATTCTCAACTCTCATACGCTCCGCTGCCTTCCATGAATTTTCCAAGTTAGTCTTGGATTGGCCTTGGATTGTCATGAGTTCAGATTTGAGTTCCTCTAAAGTCATCTGCTGCAATTGTTCTAAGCGGGGGCATTGTTCTTCTTCTTGTTCTTGAGTCTCAACTCTTTGTGGCACGACGGGAACCTTGACGAGATTGTCTGGTTGGATAATGGCGTTTGGTGCTTCCCCCATGCTTGATACAGATGAAAGGGATTGTCGCCTTGATATTGGTTTATAAGTTAGCGGTGGGGGTGGGAGAGATGATGAGCGTTGCGGATCAGCCGATGCGACATCTCTCCTGCATTTATCTGTCGGAGATGATAGCGTTGATAATGTAGATATTGATTGTGCTCTTCTGGATGTCTTTCCGACGGAACTCGTCTGTGGAGCAATCATTTGCTCCAATGGCATGCTGAGCTCACGAGGAGATGTTGGTACGTTATTATTTGATAATATCATCTCCACACATTGTCGTTCAATATCAGCTAGACCATCACTGACATCATCATTCTTCGTGCAACTAATGGTAGAGAATGACCGGCGAGACTGCTCAACTGTGCTATCCCAATGTGTCGACTGAGAGCCACCACCCCCAAAGCTAGGAGTTGATAAACTCTCCCTTTGATTCCTTTTCGGTCTATTAACTTGATCTGGTGTCCGCCCTCCAAAATCTAAAAATAATCCATCGCCCTCCTGATAACAATCGTCATCGTAGTCACTGCCATCATACTTATTATTATTTGCTCCCCAACCAGCATCGTCCACAGCACCCAATTTTACAACACCAATTTCCACGTCTTCTAAGTCTTCTAATTGGTCGTCCGAAAAGCTGTCAGCACTGCCCACATTAAATGGATCTACATCATCGCCATCCATGCCACTATTGAAACCTTGTTGTTGATTTAAGTGCTGGAGTCTGTAGGATAGAGGATCAAAACTCTGTTCTTCGTTGAATTGTTGTTCTTCGGGCTGTCTACCAGAATTATTGCCGGAGGCAGAACTCCTCCTCTTCATCGCCTGTCCTAAATTGACAAACATGGTATTGTACTGAGATATCTTCGTCCGCGTAAGTTAATAGTCACAGTAGTCCATCCATTCTAGATAGGAGTCGTCTGCGTTGTCATCCTATCGATCTCCTCAATCTACTACTATCTATAGACGGAGCGCGGAGCGGCAGTTTCTGTGTTGTGACTGTGACCTGTGACCCAAGAGTAGATACAAAACTGTGACTACCAGAACAATTTGTGAGTTTGGGTTCATGTTTTGGGCTCCACGCCGACTCGCGGCCAACTCGCAACTACATAACAGAAATGAGTCTTGTTGTTTTTTACATGCTCCCTTTCATACGTGAACTCACCGTGAAGCACTTCACGTCATATTTAAAGTATGTACTTTGTGTAGGAACGTGTCGAATGCTTCCCCATTTTGGATTCGGGAGAGGGGATATGGAGCAGCGTGGTTCTCCAAAGACTATAATATAGGATATTGTGACCTGAGACGAAGGGAAACCTTTACAAAATTTGGTTGAATCGGATGGCTGGTGGCTGGTCAAGCTTCCCAATACATAAGCCATACCATTAAATTGCGTTTAGAATCTTACTATATATGTACACAACACACAACATGGTCTCGATAGCTTGAAGATTAAAATCAAATCAGCTGTGAGAACCCTACGTCTTACACATTAACATTACTCTTCAACTCTGGCGACTGCTGCTCATGGGCCTGGCTTTGCGGTTTCTTCCCAGAAGCCTCCTCTTCATCTTCATCATCGAAGATGCGGTTAGTTCCATCATCTAACGCTTCGAGTTCGTCAAACAATTCATGCAGGAGTAAGGTCGGGTGAAGCTCCCAAGATATCCTCGTTTTGCGTTCAGTTCCTTGTTTGATGCACCTTAAGTTGTTTCCTCTACGGCGCTTGTCTCGGTTGAGTTGGGAAAGGTTGCTCACACCCGCACTCCTGAGTGCTTGGTTGATTGTGGCAAGAGCGTCCAAGTCGTCACCTTCCTCTTCAGATGAAAGCAAGAGAGACTTCATTCGGACGAAGTCATTCGAATACCGAGAGAAGGCATCATCTTGCTCGTGTTGGGACTCTCCAACGATATGCCTGGTCGTCGTCGTCGTTGTTGTCTCGTCACCTTGCTTGGTTGGAACTGAGATGGAATAGGCTTTCATTGCTGCCATACTTGATTGTCCACTTCTTTGTTGGATGGAGCGAGGATGAAATTCAACGACACGTTTGTGCAGAAGCAGAACTTGTCTCTCGGCTTGTCGATGTAGAAATTGTGCCTTCTTGACTTGGAGCGCAGAATCAGAATGCAGAATTAGAACGGCGAAGCGGGAGGCTTCCCACTTCCCAACCCAAGGTTTTGTCGCTCTAGCTCTCTAGAGGAGGTTGGGGTCGGAGTCGGAGGGATGAGTGGACTCCAATAAAACCCGGAAGCTCCAGTTCTGTCTCTAGGCTCTAGAGAGGTGTCGCTAGAGAAAGGTGAGCGAGATAGCTTGCTAAAAGCTAGACTCCTCAAGAGAAGTAAAAGACACTTTTTGCAATAAAGCGTGATCAGTATTGTCCAGGCAGCTGTGAGTACCGTTCGAAGTCGTCCAACTCACAACGCCGCGACCGCGCGCCCCGCCCGGTTCACGCCAGCCAGGCCCTCAAAGACCTTCAGTATACCTTCAGCACCTCTTCACCTTCCTCACCAAGCTTAAAGCTACCTGATAGCTACTAGCCTGCAAACGGCTGTGTCACAATCACAGTTTACTTTCATCAAAAATTCAGTCACAGATAATGGCTGACACAGCCGCAACTAACGACCTACCGCAGGAAAGTGGCGAAGAAGCAGCTGATTATTCAGGGCCGAAATACCACGCGCAACAAAAAGTACTTTGTATCGATACAAACAACAACACCAGCGACGATGCCTTTGCACCTCTTTACGAAGCAGTGATCCGTAAATCGGAACTAAAGTACATCGATCCTACAACCCAAAAAATATTGCCCAACAGAAAGAGAGGCAGAGGCAGAGGTCGCGTTGGGGCTGCTGCTGCTGTTGACGCACTCGATCAAAATACCAACGACTTGGGCACCGGATTGTTGCAAGAGTGGTGTCATCACGTTCACTTTAATGGGTGGAACTCTCGCTGGGATAGATGGGTGACGGAACGAGATATATTTGAAAACACAATTGAAAATCGCAAGAGACTATCAGAGAATAGTGGCAAAGTTGCTAGACCACAGCCAAAGCAAAAGGAAGAGACAAAAAAGAGAAAGAGGGGGGCAGCAACAACGGCGGATAATGATGCAGAGAGTTCATCTTCTCCACTGAATCGTAATTTGCAATTGATAACGAGAGCATGTGAACTTCCATTTACATTGCAAACTGTACTGTGTGATGATCGAGACAAAATTACTGTGAAAGTTTACCCGCCTCCGATTCTGAGTGCAAGTTGTAGCTCAAAGCAACAGCAGCGAAGAAACAATAAAAAGGCCATTACAATGTTACATGTCATTCCTGCACCAACATCGATTGTAGATCTTATGGGACAATACATCCAAACGAAGAAACAGGAAGATTTAGAAACATTTGCAAACTACCATCGACGTTTGCAGCGTGATTTATCGGGTAATAGTTCTTGCAGTGATGGAGGAGTTGGAGAGGAGAGTAGCATGGATTTCATTCTTACAAAAGAAGATCTCAAAATGAACAAGAAGAAGCGGAAAGAGTTTGCATTGTCTATATTGGCATTGGTGGATGCTTCTCTTCCATTGTTTTTATTGTATGCTGAAGAAAGAGACCAGTTCACAAAGTTGATGGCCCAATTTGCCAAGGAAGATGACAAACAAAGTGATAATGATCATCAGACACCAAAGCGGCAACCTAGTCACTTGTATCCAGCCGAATACTTGCTCCGACTCTTTGTGAAAATACCATACCTATTATCTGAATTTGATTTGAAGAAAAACAATCCAGCTTCTATTCTGTTGGCTGATGAGAAAACTCAAGACTTTGCAAGATTCTTATCTGAACTGATTGTTTTCATACAGACACGTGTTGATGAGTGCTTTGCAGGGAATTATCAAGCTGTAGAAGTGGATGATTGACGATATAAATTAATATGAGACTTATATGCATTGCTTAAGATTGATACAGATCATTGAGCATTTTCATCGTGTACTCTACTGCATTGAAGTTATGTGGAGTCCACACAGATCCATTGTTTGTTTTTGGCACGAGACGATAGTCAATATTGCAGCCTGGTGTGTTGTTGGGGTTGCCGCCGGCACTGTGATACTTGACAAACAAGAGACCAGGCGACACGTGTTCGATCTGATACCTTTCTAGATGGTTCAGCCACAAAGATATGACACCATGATCGTCGGTCAAAGCCCTGCGCTGAGCATACACCTGGGAGTCGAGAGGATTCTCATTTGTGAACAATACCCCACTAGCTGCAACATGATCAGTTCCCCACCATTGCTCCATTTTGGTAAGCAACAAGCATTTCTGCTCATCTAAACCTTTCAGCGGCGGATTCATAAATTCTGACACGATCGCCATTAAGCCCCCATCGCTTCTCAAGACTCGTGGAGCCATTTGTATGATTGCACACAAGCAATCTTCGCCACTAACTCCACCGGAGGAAAACAGACCATAGCTCTGAGAATTGGTTGCGATGGAATTGGTTTCACGTAGGGAAAGAGCGGCATCATCAGAAACCAAGTTTGGAGTCGGAATGAATGGTGGATTGGCTAGAAGAATGTCGAACTTTTTGCTTTCTCCTCTTCCAACCAGCTCCTCTATAGATGTCATTGCATTGTCGGCAAGCAAATCACTTTGCACTGTGGTCACTTTCATTCCATTTAATCGAGCATTGAATTCTGTAAACCTTAAAGCGCGCTGGTTGACATCTACCGCTATAGCTTCAACATCCACTGCGGCCAACTCATGTCCAGATTTACGAAGTACATCTAACATTCCAAGTGCAGCTAAAGCTTGTACACCTGATCCAGAACACACATCTAAAACTCGAAACACTGAACTGTCTGTGTTGCCATTATTGAGATATCCCAAGAAACTCGCGTGTAAATGATGCACTAATGCCAAAGAGTCTGGACCAATGTACATGACTGCTCCTTCTTCAGGGCAATCTGATCCGGAAGGGATTGTTGTCATGGAAAGGACGTTTGGATGCAAATCTGTCATGAACACCATGTCTTTGACAAGATCAAGCTGATCTCTGGTACCGGGCAGCTGTGGTATTTGCAATGGAAACAGATGAACCACAGGTACAACCAATTCTCCATCTTTGTTTGCATTGTCGGCCGGTGATAGGTACACAAGCCCCAATCTTAAAAGTAGGTTCAAAGTGTCGTTTTCTCCGACAACTGTTTGAGTAAACAGTGAAGGCGGAACACAACTTGAAAGTAAAAATAGTGTCGTCAGAACCTGAAGAGAGGGCAACCAATCCTCTGTTGAGTTGATATCGATGAACTGTCTCAAGTCTATACTTTGTCCTACAGTAATGGGTCGTACATACGTCGGACCGAACGGGTATTCATGTTTGTACTTTTCAAGCGATTCTTCATCCTCATGATTGTGTCTATCATTAGTTCTTTCATTTATTGGAAGATTGAAGATGTGCTTTTTTATTGTCGAGTGATGATACCTTGTCAGATGGAGCAACTCATGCAATTTGTCAATGTCCTTTTCCCAAGCGTTCTTGTCCGTATATGATCTCCCGACTTGTTGAAGGAAGGGTGTTGCCTCATCTATCCGTGATGCAACACTAGTATCATCAGGAGGTCTTGAAACTTGGTTGTTCCTATTTGCAAATGCCTGTGTCGATCTTGTCCAAGATGCTTTGTGCCTTGATGATGTCTTCACATGAAATGAAAGCACCACGGATACAGTTGTGGAGAACAAAAAGACCAGCGCCCAAAGGAAGGGTAGATTCATTCTCTGAATATGAACTCCTGTGCAGGTAGCACCGGCAAGAGACGCGAGCTATCAGAGCAAATGAGAAGTGGACAGCCAAGTAGCAAGAGGCTAAGTCAAGGAAAGGCAGAGAGGATAGGAGGACATCAGTAGCTGTGGGTTGAGGGGAAGGATTCATGAGAGGAGAGGAAACTTTTGCTTAAGGGCTATTATACGAAGGAACTAGTACTAATTATTGCGCCGGTGCACTTGGCTACACATCACCACCCAACGACCAACGATCATCTCATGGTGATCTGTGAATATCTTTGGCCAGCCACCGCACCACACACACAACCTTCCTCCCATAACGGCAACAATGTCCTTCTTCCTCCACCACACCCCTAGAAGAATGATCCGGCGGCGGATTATAACGGCCACCAATCGACGCCAAATGTCAGCAGTATATGGATATGGCGCTCAATGGACCGGTGCCCTCTCTCGTGGACGTGACAACTTGATTACTGATGAGGCACCTGAACTCAGCCCTGAAGAGATACAACAACTTGGAGAACCGCAAAATCTGATACAACTAAAGGGATTGGATGATGGTATGGAATGTGTTACGGCATCTGCAGGATGGGGACATACTGCGATGATTGCACAAGATAGAGACAACAAACGAAAGCTCATGGTTTGTGGAAGACCGCATGACTTTCAAACGTTGATGCGTCTACGAAGATTGCCACCGTTCATTAGAGATTTTTGTGTACAATACAGTCTGCCATTAGAAGGAGAAGAGATTGATGAACAGTCATCAAAAGAGCCGTCAATACTACAAAGAATTGCTTCATTTTTGGCTGGTGAGAATGAAGTGACTTTTCATGAACATGAGTATCGGCGGTATAGTAATATACCCGAAATGTTGGAAATCAAGATACCTTCAGGGCCAGCAGTCGAAGGTGACCGTATTGACAGCGAGGTGTTTGAGCTACATGGTACAAAGAATACAGAAAATAGCTCAAAACATCAACCAATGCATACACACTTTCAAAATACGTTGGCAACATCTGCAGGAACGACTGCTGTTCTTTCTAAAACAGGAACGTTATACATGTTTGGTTTGAACCAACGTGGACAATGTGGCAGCGGGACTTTCTCTCCAAATGTCTGGGATCCGAGTCCCATTCACGGCCTGGCTTCCAAACGTTATATATTAGATCATGGCACTGGTATAGGTGAGAACTTATTCAAAGAGTTCAAAGAACAAGAGAATCCAATAGTTAGTGTGGCATTAGGACTTCAGCATGGGATAGCGTTAGACAGCAAAGGGCAGGCATTTTGTTGGGGAAAAGGTGAAAGGGGACAACTTGGCCAGGGGAGGAGGTTAGCCGATGATGAAGAAGGACAAGATGATGAACCGAATGAGAATCGTACATTTGAACATGCATTGCACGTCGATAACTTTTATGACCCTTATGCAACAACATCAACAAAAGAAGACATCTACGCTCCTCTTCTGTCACCGAGCGATTCCAAAATTGGCTTAATATCTGCTGGAATGAACTTTAGTTTGGCGGTGACTTCCTCTAATCTTCCATACATTTGGGGGAAGAATTGCGTTCCGAATCCATCTTTTTCAGCATCCGATTTCAATATTCGTTCAAAACCTGTTGAAGACTCGACCTATCCTCGGTATGTACCTGGATTGCCGACCAATCTGCAGATAATAAAGGTTGCATGTGGTACTCATCACGCAGCAATGCTACTGGAGGATGGATCAATTTGGGCAGTTGGAGTTGCAACAGATTCACCAGTGCCAATGTGGGATGAAGCTGTAGAGATTTTGACACCTGGAATCGTTGACACGTCTGAAATCATAAGCTTCCAAGCAGGATTTGATCGAACTGTGATTGTTTCTGGTCTCGAGAGTGGGAAGAGACAAGTGATTGAGATTCAACTTTGGAGTAATGAAGAGCTGCGGCAGTTTGGTGCAGTTCGTCCATCATATCTGGATTGGCTTGGCCAAGAAGATGGGTCGCAAAAGGTCCTCTCGGTCCATCGTGGTTGGATGCACACTGTTGTAGTGACAGAGTCATAAAACACACTGCGCATGCTCCAGCGTGTACTTCATGCAGCTTCTTGCTGACACGGCTTCAAAAGCACGAGACATACATTAGATTCAAGCTCATAGCTGAAACAGCATTGTAACAAACACTAACGATTTCTAATACTCACAATAAGGCACCCAGGTTGGATGCAATGAAGGAGTTCAATAGAGTCTGGCTTGCTTCCCCACTAACATCAAGCCAGCAAGATATGAAGCTTTCACCCCTCTACACCCACCAATCTACTGGTGCTTCTCATCTATCTCTTCGCCCTTCTTCTCTAGAACATCACTTCAATTTTCATCATTTTCATTGCAACGAACAAAACGACAATGGCGTCCAACGTAGGAGCAGCAGCAGCGGCTGTACCGGAGATACCCGAAAACGCAGACGGACAAAATGCACCAAATCAGCATGTTCCAAGTCTCGCTGGATCGGTCTTAGAATGTCCTGACGGATTCGGTGGATCCCTATTGATCCGCCTACAAAACATGTCATCAACTGCCAATCTGGGAGTACGCCTTGACCTCAAACAGATAGCCCTTCGCTGCCGCAACACTGAATTTAATCCCCGACGATTCGCTGCCGTAATCATGCGCCTGCGAGAACCTCGAGCAACAGCTCTTATATTTTCATCAGGTCGGATGGTTGTTACCGGGACGAAAAGCACTCACAATTCTGCCCTTGCAACACGAAAATTTGCTTACATTTTAGAAAGAGTGGGGTTTCAACCGGCAGGCATGCTTGATTTCAAAGTACAGAATATTGTAGGGACTGTGGATGTCGGATTCCCAATCCGATTGGAAGGGCTTGTGTTTGCACATCCCACATTTTCATCATACGAACCGGAGTTGTTTCCGGGGTTAATTTATAGGCTGGTGCAACCACGAGTGGTGCTGTTAATTTTTGTTAGTGGAAAAGTTGTTATTACTGGGGCAAAGACTGAAGCACAACTTATAGAGGGATTGCGCAAGATGTACCCGGTCCTTGTTGAATTTAGAAAGGAAAATGCAACCAGTGTACCAGGTGATGTGCCAACAATTGCAGCGGCGTAGTTGCGTCCGATGTTGTAGGTATGTCGATTTCGAACTTTGCATCACGAAAGTGTTATTACTTTGATCGCCCTATGACTATAGCTCCGTTGCAAGGGTAAAAGCACATTCGACATCATTATTGTCAAGTCATTTATCTTCTGTGAATGGACAGAGAAATACTTAGCGCAACAAGATCTTGTGAGAGTAAGAGCATCTCAAGAAGACTGGAAACACCTGTCCCTATAATGCGATAAAATTACTGCATATGTATTACACAAAACCTTTGTCTATGCACTAAAGAGTTAAGTAGACTAGGACGAAAGAGAGCCGATCCAACGTTATTTTCAATATCCATCAAGTCATTACGTTATCATTTTGATGCTCTACACTCTACACACCCTCCCCATTTCAGGGACAGTATCAGTTTGTCGCATCACATCACAGTAATATTCTACTCTATCTCCCTCCATCAATTCTCTCTACAGGTAGAAGTAGTGTTCTAAATATATCTATTTGACATCAAATCCCTCCCCACGCAAGCACTCCTTATGCAACTCTATCAGCCTCTTGCAATCTTCATCATCTTCCCCATTTGACAAGACACATGCATCACGCGCTTGTTTAGTCTCTGGGCAGCAGCAGCAGATCTTTTTGCCACTCTTGATTCCTACTTTTTGCGTGGCTGGTGGTGTAGCGGGTGCTGATGCGGAGTTTCCCATTTTTGGTATGTGCTGTGATTTGGTTAAACTTGAGCCTTGGAGAAGGAGGTTTCTATCGATACGAATAAGGCGGTGTTGGATGGGATCAGGTGCCTATCAGTGAAGAGTACGATGTGGATGGTACGATAAAGAAGCGGAATGCATGAAAAGCAATGATTCAGTTTCCATTTTCCACTTTTGTGGAAGCAAGAAGAGGCGAAGAACGTGGAAGCGCCAGATTTGTCTCGGTTTTACCCATTGGATCTTTTATTGCATTTCAATTTCACCATGTGAAGCATAAGTAAAACATGCTAGATAGCTAAATCCAAAGGTTACACTGAAAGAATCGCTTACGAGAGCTATTGCCGTAACAAAATGATGGGAGAAGCACATGATGCCGTCGCGATATCGTCGCCCGCAGATGATGTTGTCGGAGCTGCGAGCAGCTCAGCTAATCAAGAGGGTGTGGACATGAAGAACAAAGCTCAAACAAAAACAGAAGTGCCCACAGACGACAAGCGCAAAGGAGATCCTGAACAAAAAGACGCAAGTGAGACAAAGACTTCATCTGCTAGATACTACACGGATATATATGGTCGAGTTCCAGGCAAGGAGCCAAAATATCCTATTCCTTGTCCGAGTAAGTGCAAAGATATAATATTGAACAATTGATTTCATTGAGCACAACTAATACTTAGTTAATCTACAATTGACACATCTTTCGCAGACTGTAAGCGTGAACTTGCGGTCAGTAGATTCTGCCAACATTTAGAGAAATGCATGGGATTGGGCGGACGTGGGGTGTCATCATCTTCCCATTCAAATAGTAGTGGATCACAAGCAAAGAGGAGAAAGAGCTCTATCTGACTTTCTATGCACAAATTATATCAATCCTCAGTGCTGATGGAACTGTCTTCCATGACGACTTGAACATTATTGATATCATCCCCATCATCTCCTTCATACCCATTTTCGATGGACCGACTCAATTCAGGGTTGACTTTTCCCAGCATTGCAGCGGCAACATCATGCGCAGCAATTTTCAAAGCCTCTCTCAATGTTTTGACTTCTTCGTTGCATACCTTGGCAACATCTTCACTCAACAATGCCTGTTCCTTCCAGCCATTGGTTGACTCAATTTGGGACTTTAATGTCTGTCTCAACGCAGTGCACTTTTGTTTCTCGACAATGAATGAGTTGAGCAATCTAGCAAAGCGCCAGACTTTGAGGAAATTAAGTAGCACGAGATGTTGTTGGTTCATCTCAAATGATGCGAATTCTCTACCCAATCGCATGACAATGAGCACCGTGTCCACTAAGCATCCCCAATGCGAAAAGAATCTAACGTGGAAGAGGAGAGCTTGTAGCAACAGTTCAATCGTGAAAAATACAGTAGTGAACAGAAACATGACGTTCCACAAGGGGCTAGGACTTTCGCCAGTCAGGAGGCACTGGCCAATGATATCAAAATAAATAAAGAGGATAGTGAGGAGCTGTGTTGACGGTTTTTCCACAAAAGTAGCTAGCGACTGCCTACAGAGCTCGAATCTCGTAGGGTGATCGGAGGAAGCCATTTCACTGACATTCTTTTTTGTAGCAGCCTTTTCTTCGGTAAATTTCTCAGCCATCTCACTGGCCGTCTTTGTTGTAGCAGCCTTCTCTGCTAGAGCTGCCTGGAACTCTTCGAACGAAACAGTTTGGTTGGTCATGGTAAAAGAAGTGGTTGGTGTGTCGTCTAGAATGAATACAATCCCTGAGGCGGTTCGAAGACGTCCGCTGCGATGGACTTTCAATGAACTGACTGGAGAAGTGCATTGATTAGATTTAGATTTCAAATTAAATTTACTTCTTTTTGTAACCAATCTTTCCCGCCAAGCGAACTTCATCATTTTAGACTCTCGCTCAGCGAAACCATGGTCACTCTCTCGTCGAAAATAACCTCTTCCCAGCAATGTCATGTCTGAAACCATCGATCAACACGTCCTAGAGCAGTATGACATAGCTCAAAAGGTTGGACAGGGAGCGTATGGGATTGTCTGGAAGGCAACCCACCGAAAAAGCGGCCAAACTGTCGCACTGAAAAAATGCTTCGATGCATTTCGCAATAATACGGACTCAATGCGCACCTTTCGGGAGGTAGCGTATCTGAAAGCAATGTCTGGTCATGAAAACATCGTCAACATTCGAGGTGTGCTGCCTGCTTGCGGCGATCGCGATTTGTACATCACATTTGAATACATGCAGACTGATCTGAGTCACGTGATAAAAGCAAAATTGCTGACGGAAATCCACGTCAAATTCATTGCGTATCAATTGCTTCGTGCGTTAAAGTACATCCACAGTGCCGAATTGCTCCATCGTGACATCAAACCAAGCAATATACGTAAGTTCTTCATGTTGTATTTCTAGTGGTATCTCATCGCACAAATACTCACTCACTCAATGCGCTTACTCTTCACTGCAGTCATAGATGACAACTGTTACATAAAGCTATGCGACTTTGGTTTATGTAGATCAATCGACGAGACGTTTGGTAATTTGGAATTGACAGATTACGTCATGACTCGATGGTATCGCGCTCCAGAGGTCCTCTTCGGAAGCAAGAAGTATACCAAGGGCGTCGACTTGTGGTCTGTCGGTTGCATAATAGGTGAAATGATTAGAGGTAGGCCCCTAATAGCAGGTGCCTGCACGATGAGTCAAATACAAAAGGTGCTGGAAGTGACAGGTAATCCGACTGACGAGGTTGTTGCATCGTGGCAGTCTCCATTCGCCCAGAAAATGCTCGTAAATGCCAAGGCAAAACGACGATTGCGACTGAACGAATTGTGTCCCAATTTACCTAGAGATGCCAAGCGCATCATGAAGCGCTTATTTAGACTTGACCCCGACGAACGAATAGCGGCCGATGCTGCATTGGAACACGAGTATCTTGCCGAGTTTCATAATCCAGACACAGAGCCGAGTTATCCCCATGGCCCTATTGATATAGGCATTAATGACAATACAAAGCTTTCTGCCGAGGAGTACCGAATGCAATTATATAGAATGATTCATCAAGGTAGCATCGATGAAAGAATGTCTCATGATGCAAGTGAAGTAATCAAGCCACGAAAGGTGACAATGGATGGTACATAACGATGCTAAACGATGTTAAAAATCTCGTTGCCTACACTTTACCAAAGTTTCTATCAATCCTCAGTCTCATCTACAACCAACACACACGCCACCCTTCTATCCTCACCATTCAAAATGTTAAATGTCCCTATACAATTCATAATGTCCATTTGCTCCACAACCACATCTTTCTTTCGAAACTCTGCCTTAATTTTGTTCATTTCACTCGGTGGAACGGGATGCTCACACCCAATAAATAAATATTCCACTGTTGGTTGGTATAACTTTACCACCGACAAGCATTCCAACGTAACTTCTTCTGGAGAGTGGATATTCATCAAGAAACACGCATCCGGAAAAGCGACTATCGATCCATTCATGTGCACTACCTTGTCTTCTCCTGGTGCATTATCATCATCGTCTGGTTGTTCTCCCACCTGTATGAATCCTTTGACGTCCACTCCAGAGGGTGCATAGGACTCTAATACAATTTTGCGACGAGGTCCGTGTGCCAATGAGTCAGCGAGGAGGTCGGTGCCGCGTGTGATTTCACTGCTCATGTGTCGCTTGATGCCGTATTTGTTGAGTAGTGCATGTTGATTGATAATGCCATTTTTGAGGCATGATTGCTGAATTCCAATGACAGATCTGTAAGATGGGTGAACAAAGGAATATTGTGAATCAATTATTGTTGATGGTTGCGTCTTTTGAATAGGTTGGTGATGATGGGCAACATTTGATGTAGATCTGGAAGACATTCGTCTAGCTGCCGACGCGCAGCGGTTGCTCAATGCCATGCAGCCTTTTATTCTGGTGATATTGTGTGGAGTCATATCTGGAGAGGGTTGTTTGATCCGTATGGTAAGTAGTAGGAGTACAATCTTGCTTGGCAGTATTGTGTGAGCAGGTGGATGGTGGATGAATCAGATTAGATTTTCATTTGATTTGAATCATCAAATTCAGAGCCAATGTTTGTACGTGGGAATTAGTACCATTCCGCTTCCATGCAATAGGGCATTCATTACGACAGCATCACATTCATTTCCTCGCAACCGTTGATCCCACAACTCTTCCATTGAGACGCCTCTGCATCCATTCCACCCAGCAACGCCATGTCCCCTCAATCACTACTCTTGGCCATCATGGCCATCGCATCCTACTCAGCCTCAGCCTTTGCACCAGTAACTCCATATATCGGTAAGACATCCACCACTACCACACAATTAAAAATGGCAGAGGAAATAAAGGCAGCCCCAATGGTAACCGGAGAGCAACTCGAAACCATGCTACAAGAATGGGATACACCCCTAGTGGTGGACGCCTACGCAACATGGTGTGGACCCTGTCTTCTCATGTCTCCCGAATTTGAAGCCGCGGCCAAGGATTTAGAGGGAAAAGTACGATTTGTCAAGTTAGACACTGATTTAGAGCCACAAATGGCTGGTAGACTTGGTATTATGGGGTTGCCAACTCTCTTATTCTTGGATAAAAATGATGATATGGAGGCGGTGGAGCAGGGGAAAGCACCCATGGCTGTTTTGAAGGAGAGGATTGAGGGTGCGTTGAGGAAAGATAGTATTGTTGATTTGGCCAACTATCACTTTTTTGGGGGGCCTATGCCAACGCAGCTCAGTTAGAGAAGAAAACAATTAGCAATGTATGTGTGCAATGATTAGGTTGAAGAGATAAATGGAGGAGTTCGTCTTGATGCTTGTAAAAGAGGAGTTTCCAGGCCTGTAGCTATCGTTTTGACTTGACATGTTATGTGTCTGTTACTATTTTCACAAGGAAAATGTTGTACTGGCAGAGCTATGTATTGTAACTTAACGCACAAGTAACAGCCACAACGTTTGTCAAAGCATATAACTTACTTGTGATCTGATCTGCTTCAAAGCAATCTTGACTTGATCACTCCTCGCCTAAGTCATTTACAAGAAGTGATCTAATGATACCATCTCTCAATGCGCACATACAATTGTAGTTATCACATCTAAAGTCGCTTTAATTGAATACACTTAATTTATCGCGAAAATCATACATCTTGGGTGTGTGTCTCCTGGACTATATTACTCCAAGAAATCTTATGTGTGTTCCAAAAGATGTAGAGCTATTCTCTATACGATCTTGACTAGAGTAAGTTCAGCAACTTGACAAAGCCATGGGAGTGTGCGCGGAGGAGTATTGGATGCCGGGTCTTGAAGGGGATTCTGTTTGGAATTGCTACGAAGTTATTAGGTAAGACAATAATTAACGGACGTAGATGGTACCAGCGGGTGTCCTGGTCTTCCAGTCAGCGTCGGAAGAGTATCCCTGTCCAGATGATAAGTCAACAGTGATAACGGAAATATCGTTGGAAGACTTGTAGTCTCCGTATGCCCTCTTGAGGGCACCAGCATCCTTGGCACGGATAGCAGCGAAAATTGCATTGGTTCCCGCAACAGCCTGGGCCTTCTTGGCCTTATCAGTGATTCCACCACTGTTGAAAAGGATGAAAGCATTCTTTTCAGCGGCAACGGCTCCGAAGTCACCGGCGTTTACAGCTCCCTCCAAAGCAGCAATACGCTGTCCATAGATACCTCTGGCACGTTGCACAGTAACAGCAGAACGGGCACCATCGGCAAGAGCCAATTGGGGAAGTCCGGCGAGGACGGCGGCTCCAGTGGCGATTTGAGTGGCGGCAGCACGACGGTCCATGTTGAGGGAGGTGGAGGCACGCTCAACAGGGGCGGGGGCGAAAGCGGAAGCCGAGGCGGCGAAGGTAAGAGCGATGGCGGCAGAGATCTTCATGGTTGCTATTGATGGTGAGTTGATAACAGAGCGATTATGGGCAAATCTTCATGGATGTCAACCTGCTTGTCTACATGCAGTGACGTACTGACTTCGGGAAGATTTTTCCTCAACTTGCTTCTGTGCTGAAGCCCACGCCCACGGTATCTTCTCTCGCGGACTCCCATCTGACTGAGAATCTTTGCGATCAACGAAACAACGAAATCATCGGAGTTGATTGATTGAGACACAGCAGAAGCAGCAAGCCAGGAGCCGTAGGTAGCATTCATTGGCTGGACAAACTATACAAATAATGAGTGATCAAAGATTCGCCGCAAAGACAATTGTCATCACAGGAGCCGGCGGCAACTTCGGAAGAGCAGGATGCATCCATTTTGCAAAACTTGGAGCAAGAATTGCAGCGATGGATAATAACGATTCTGCGCTGCTTGAAACCCTTCGAGAAGTTAATGCTGCCGTTGAAGGTGACGCGCCAGTGATACAAACCTACATCTGTGACGTGACAGATCCCAAATCTGTGCAAGAAACAGTAGAAAAGATTTCGACCGATTTCGGAGAGATAAACATGCTATGGAATAACGCTGGCTATCAAGGTCAAATAAAGCCTACACTTGAATACGATCCAGTTGATTTCGCAAGAGTTATGAACATCAATGTGACTGGT
Source organism: Skeletonema marinoi (assembly GCA_030544225.1). NCBI lineage: Eukaryota > Bacillariophyta > Thalassiosirophyceae > Thalassiosirales > Thalassiosiraceae > Skeletonema > Skeletonema marinoi. Next base: position 1,942,196 of record CM060492.1, read on the forward strand.
ATGTTCATTGTACTTCAGAGTGTAGCAAAGAAGATGGCAGCACAAATGAAAGCCAACGGTGATACCACAGTCAGCCATCCATTCTCAATTGTGAATACTGCAAGTGTTGCTGCGCTCAGGGGAACACCTGCAATGGTTGCGTACAGTTCAAGTAAGGCAGCAATACTTGCCATGACAGTTAGTAGTGCAAAGGATCTAGCTCCGCATTGTATTCGAGTGAATTCCATTTCACCAGCATTGATTGGACCTGGGTTTATGTGGACCAGGCAAAATGAACTCCACGCTGCAAGTGGAAGTCCATATTTTTCATCAGATCCAGAGCAAGTAGCACAAGCAAAGGTTGGAGGTGTACCAATGAAACGTCTGGGGAGTATTGATGAGGTGATAAAGTCAGTTGCTTACTTGCTAAGCGATGATTCTAGTTATACTACTGGTACAAACTTGGTCGTTGACGGTGGATTAAGTGCAGGTTTGAAGGCTTGATGATTCACTCCTATATACAGTATACCCATCATATTATAGCAATGTTTCTATTAGTGCATAGATTACATTTATTGTATTTGATTTAATAGTTCGCTATGATCTCTTTACTGGTTGCTCGTTCTGATCCATCTTCGTTGACCCAGCCCCCCTTCACATTCGTAATTCCCTTCCATATCTTGCATACACTCAGCCTGAGCACATTCTTCTTCGTTGCATTCCATGACTGTAACCCTCGTAGCTTCAATCCAATTTGTTTCCGAGTCAGCAAAATATCTGTTGCGTACATTCAGAAATGTCTCTCTTACAAATCTATTATGCTCAATGATCAGAGGCAATCTCGGATGTTCATTTGCAACGTATGTTCTTTCACTGCCTATGGTGTTAGCCTTTGCAATTAGCTTGTCAAGCTCGTCAACAAACATGTCAATATGTTCCATTAGAGTGGTACTTGTCGCTTCATAATGCTTTTCATGAAGCATCCTCTTTGTTTCCGAATCCTCTTGCCGATGAGCATACACTAGAGCTTGTTGATCTTCAATATCTCCCGACAACCCCAGATTTGAGTAGAGGATTACATCCCAAACTTCTTCCGCAACTTCACCAGTGCTGTAAAAAAGCATGCGATCATAAGAGTAACCAAGCTCCACCATCTCTTCATTCACATTGTCAGGCATGATTTTGCAGAATGATGCAGGACAAGCTTTATCCAAGAACCCATAACGTGTCATCAAGAAGCTCGGATTCTTTGGATCAGCATAGCTAATACGCAACGAAGATCCTGCTGGCACATCATATGACGTGTATGAGTAATAATTTCCTTCATCATCAAAGGAATAATCAATCTCGGTATATTCTGAACCATGGTTGAAGTAGTCTCCAACGGGAATAATGCGCAAGTCCCCATCCTCTGTTTTCACACTTCTTGTGTAGGCAACTTGGTATGCCCATTGACATATATCTCTGGGATGATCTTTGATAAGATCGTCCAAGAATGGGACCATCTTGATGGACGATACGAGACAATTGACATTCTCACGTTCCTCCTCTGCTAGTTTCTTCATGAGCGGCGGTAAGCATAGTAAACAAAATGGACTCATCGACACTGCATTTGAATAATATCGAGGAAGCGAATCCAACCAATGAAACCAAGCACTATCCTTGCCCTTTTCAACCTCCTTGAGAATCTTGAGCATCAAATAGAAATATTGTATCTCTGATTCTTTTTCCATACTATAAATCATTCCCTCGGCAATTTCCATATTTTCCGCAAGAAGGAATTCCTCCATCATATCCTCACTGTAGCGAAACTCCACCATAGCTTTGTTACTTGATAATATCAACTCTTCAGGCACGTAGAATACAGGACTTCCATTTGGTAGATCTTGCTTTGCCACCACGTGCACATCTTTATTATTGTCATTAGTCTCAGGTGATAGGGTGCACCCCTCTCCTCGTTGGACACCCATTGCTTCTGCCCACATCATCATTTTGGTGACTTCTCGATTGGCATCTTCTGCGAGGTTTAGTGCTACTGGATCGGTTGGTTCGGATGGTTCGTCGTCGGGATAGACGATTGCGTAGGAAAGTGATGTTTGGTGGGCAAGCCGATGATGATGGTGCGTATTTGTGATGGACGATCGGCTGTTGAATCCCGAGACTTTATGTGTTGTGCAGATGATGCACAGCAATACGAATGATAATAACCAGAGTAGCATCATGTTGTTTGTTCTATTTACAGCATTGTGGTACAAAGTAGTAGGTAGTAGTCCGCAAGGAACAAGCAACCAACACAGGTTGGGCAAATAGCATGCTGTTGCTTGGTTCTGATTTTTAGCTGATGCGTTTGAAATGCAAAACGAAAATGATGGCAAGCTCTCTCTTCTCTTCTCCCCTTTCTGCTGGCAAGCCAAAGCGGGTATTGATGCCAACGGGCAGAATCGCCCGGGGGCGGGGCAAGCGGCACGGAAGCAAAAGCTTGATTGATAAGCTTGATATTGTTGGTAGATACTTATTGTGACGCGGCAGCGGCAAGCTTCGAGCTTCGTGGCTGTGGTTAGGTTGGATGGATGAACGAGATAGAGAGACATGTGTTGAGGGGGAAAGTGAATGCCTAAAAACACTTGATAATTGCCTTGATGATAATGAAGCTGCAAAGACTGCAGAGCAAAAATATGGTTCAATATCAATACTTAGAAAGTCTGCTCGCATGACCTGTTTCAACGATAGCCTGCTGTAGCCTCTAGCACCATATCGTATCTCACGCTGTGAATACGACAATCAAATGATTCTAGTATCCCATTATAGTTGGCCATGATAATCTAAAAAGCATCTTTGACACGGCTCAAGCATTGTATGGTCGTATCGGCGTCGTTACAACGTCGTAGGTCACCTGATGAGGCATCTGAGACGGCCGCCAGCTCTACTCTCTAGCACCATATCGTATCTCAAGCTGTGAATACGACAATCAACTGCTTCAAGTATCCCATTATAGTTGGCCATGATAGTATAGAAGCATCTTTTACACGGCTGAAGCATTTGTTGGTCGTATCGGCGTCGCTATAACGTCGTACCATAGGTGACCTGATGAGGCATCTGAGACGGCCGCAAGCAATACTCTCTAGCACCATATCGTATCTCACGCTGTGAATACGACAATCAACTGCTTCAAGTATCCCATTATAGTTGGCCATGATAGTATAGAAGCATCTTTGACACGGCTGAAGCATTTGTTGGTCGTATCGGCGTCGCTATAACGTCGTACCATAGGTGACCTGATGAGGCATCTGAGACGGCCGCCAGTTCTACTCTCTAGCACCATATCGTATCTCACGCTGTGAATACGACAATCAACTGCTTCAAGTATCCCATTATAGTTGGCCATGATAGTATAGAAGCATCTTTGACACGGCTGAAGCATTTGTTGGTCGTATCGGCGTCGCTATAACGTCGTACCATAGGTGACCTGATGAGGCATCTGAGACGGCCGCCAGTTCTACTCTCTAGCACCATATCGTATCTCACGCTGTGAATACGACAATCAACTGCTTCAAGTATCCCATTATAGTTGGCCATGATAGTATAGAAGCATCTTTGACACGGCTGAAGCATTTGTTGGTCGTATCGGCGTCGCTATAACGTCGTACCATAGGTGACCTGATGAGGCATCTGAGACCTAAAACCCTAATTTTTTTCTCAATTCTGATCTTTGTTTTTGTGGAAGTACTTATTGTCTTCTTGTCAAGTTTGTGCATCGTCTCACATCCAATTATGACGTTTTTGCAGATGAGGCACAATGGAAGACAAATCGCATCCACTTTCTTTCTACCTGCATCGATTTCTTATCGCATTTGATGGCATGTTCAACGATTCTCTGGTGATCTCAATTGGAAGCTTGAGGCCTGCTTGGTTAGATGTAGATGCAGATCTGACGCTGCGATGGTTACAGAACTTCTCATTGCGGAACTTTTGGGCTCTTGCTGATTCTGTTGGATGTACTCAAGTTTCCTCTGAGCAGGAGAGTGTGTAGCTTTTTGTTGAAGTTTCCGTTGTACTGGGGACTATGTAGTTTGTGTTGAGCTGGGGAATGCTTAGCTTTGATAGAATCCCTTTTTCGTTGGTAGTTTTGTTTGCTGATTTCATTTCTTGACTTCATCTCCGTAGGCAAGTCGTAGGAAGTATGTTTACAAAGATGGCTCTCTAAAGCTTCGACTTTGAGTTCGTGCGACGCGAGTTGTTTTTGATCAAGAGTTCGTAGGTGAGTCATAGGGAGTATGTTTATGAAGATTGCTCTCTGAAAAATTATGAGATGATCGATTGATTAGAGCTTTGCGTTCTGTCGAGAGATGTCGTGAGAGACCTTGCACAAGCTATCCTTGCACAAGCTATCCTTGCACAAGCTATCCACACACATTTTGGTTGAGTTTCACACGTAGATACAGAACATGTCACATCACTCTCTCTGGCATCTTTTTTGTGCGGTAGGGCTGGGAGTCCCCAATTAAAGGGACTCTGCAAACACAAAAAATCAAATATCACATACATACGTACATGCATGTTCATTTCGATGTAGGGCTATTTACTAACTAATCATCATGCTGGAGCTACAGGTACCCTTACATGCTATGTACTAGTCTGAAAACAACAACAAGAACACAAGATGCAAAATTCCAGCGCAGTCCCCTCTTCTTTTCAACTCAAAGAACACTACAGCCCTCACTTCTCCGAAGCTTGGACAATTTACAATAACGATGGTAGAGATAGATGAGATGACCGTAGCGAGATACTAGATAGATTGACGTCAAGACGAAGGACAGAAGCCAGTGATATCATTGAGGCGGATGACGACGCTTAAGTGATTTAACAACTGGCTGTATTAGGTGGTGCTGTCTGTGTCGGTTAAAATGTCGAATTATCCGCCACCAGACAACGATGATAGCAACATGCCAATGCCAAGGTATCATCAACATTACAATAACAACATTGGATCTCAACAAAATAATGAATACTCCAATCATCACTATCAGCAGCCATTGCATCATCAAGCCAACAATCGTGAGAATATTGGATGGAACAATGACAACTATAGACCGCCCAATAACAATAATATTATGAGCGACAATAAGAAGTTCAATCATTACTCTCAAAACGACATGCATAACAATTACAACAATGGACCTCCGAATTCCCAAAGACATGGCAATTTCAATCATCATCGAGGCGACGGAGGAAATAATAATAGTAACAACAACAATGCTACTATCATCAAAAAGCGAGCGGCAAAGCGAAGAGTCAAGCACGATCTGCCAGGTCCTGCAGGGAATTGGTTTCGTCAAAAGAAAGCTGCTGTTGCCAATAGAAAGCAATCATCAGCAGCAGCAACTGCAAATTCAAGTGCAATGAAAACTGACGAAACTAAAAAGCAGCAATCCAATAGTGGTAATGCAATGGCAAAACTACAAGATGATGGCGAACAATCAGCAGATAGCAAACTCGTCATCTCTTCATCATCGCCACCATCACCATCAAACAATCACAAAACCAAACGACAAGACGAACAACTCTTCCACGATCACTCCTCCGACCTTCACGAATGCAATGCCTGGAATTTAATGTGTACCACTCTCAATCGTATCGTCCCCCCTGCCAATTTACTACGACACAATCACAATCATCATCATCCCAATGCTGCCTATACCACGTACAAAGCGACATTACGAAAGTGTATTCCAGACAATTATGCATTGATGCATGAGATACACGAGGGTAGATATGACACTTGTCATTTAGACAAATATTTGTATTCTAGTGATCTACGTGTACCATTGTTAGTGGGGTATGTGGCAAGTGTACAGTGTCATGCACATTCGGATTGGACGGCATTGTTGGTGGATGAGATGCAGAGTGTTGCCAAGTATCATGGTGGAAATGGTAGTAGTAATAATGCAGGGAGAGGAGTATTATGTTGGATTGAAGAACGGTTGGTGAAACAACATGCCAATTGGATACGGCCTGGTGCTGTTTGGATGATTGAGGGGGCCAAGTTGGCGTTGTTTTCATCGTTGGAAGAAGAAGAAGAGGAGGAGGAGGAGAAGGAGGATGAACATGGTAGCAATAATCATGGTGGCAGTGATGCGGCAATGTCAACGGCAACGGTTGACGTGTCTCCGTCAACAGACAACTCACGAGGAGGTGGTGCCATCGATCGTATGATTTTAGTTGGCGAATCGTCCTTGGTCTATGCGTGGACTCCTGAGGAGGCATCATCTACGTTTACCCATGAAGAGTTTTCGGACTTGATGGAACGGAGGTGTGATTTGGGGTTGCAGGGAGAAGAATTGCCTGACGACGGAGTGGAGGAAAAGGATGTTACTATATGTGATGTCGACTGCACGTCTTCAAAATCTGATGTGAAGAAGAAGAACGACACTGATATTGATGCTGATTATGACGATGTCAATGACGTTTTGATTGTAGAGAAGACAAACGCTCAAACTGATGAGATTGTTGATGTTGATGCATCCAACGAAGAAGCTTCAGCAGCACTAGAGCAAGTTTTGGAAGCTTGTTCTGCTGCAAATGACAAACCAATGCAAATCGAGTCTCAAACGGAGGACGCAATGCCTATTCCTCAGGTGGTAGAAGGCGAGCCAAAAGATGATCCACAGCCACCTGTTAAGAATCTACCGAATCCATATGCAAAGAAGACTTTGAGCCAAGTAACACCGCATGAAGAGAGTACGACAACATCACTGGATGCAGGAAATGTTCCCAGGGATGACGATGCTATGAATTCATCCGTTCTAGTTCAGCCCAAAGAAAGCAGCGCGTCCCCTGCAAATGACAAGGGTATAGATGACAATACTGAAAAGAAATGTTCGGCATTAGATACTGCGCAAAACCCACAACTGCAACCTATTATCAATCGTCCTGATCAACAAATGCAAGTCGACATTGATGATTCATTTGATGACATGTTAGATGAGGATTCGCTGGACGAAGCACTGCCTCCCAACGACGAAGGCAAACCTCGCAACATCACGAATACGAGCATGAGTAAAGGGGACGTTTCGTTTGATGACATGCTTGATGAAGAATCTCTCGATATCACACCTCTCAAAAATGAAGGCAGTAGTGCAGGCAAGCTTGATTCTTCAAAGATGAATACACCGGGTGGAGATTCCTTTGATGACATGCTCGATGATGATTCTCTTGATATAGATACGCCAAATATAGGCAAGCTCGGTCCTAAGACGAACAACACGCCTGGAGGCGACTCATTTGATGACATGCTTGATGAAGATTCCGATGATAACATCGAGGCGATGTTTCAGATAAAGACTACTTCAGACAATCTGTTCTCAGGAGTCACAGTACTTGATCCAGATGATCTTGCAGACTTGGGCGACGAAGATGACGATGATTTTTGAAGGACGCTTCTTCATAACCCACCGCTACATAATTGATTTAGTTGCTACCTACAGTTGACCCAACGGAGTAAATCTCGGGTTCGTGACCATGCCTTGCATTAGACCCTCCATCTGCTTTTTTCGTTTGATAAAATATTCACGGCGGACCTTCAGTGATTGTTTCTGCAAATTCATGTCAGTTCCATTTGCATTCTTCACAATTCTGGCACTAAGAAAGCAAGCGCAGTGACTACAGAATGGTCTCTTCTTGGCAGATTGACTAGTAGATTCTGCACTGTTTGAGACAGTAGCCGCAATCGATAAAGCTGCATCTCTTACATTCTTGACAGCGGTTGCTTGCTGTTTGTCTTCTTCACTTGAGGGCGAATCATCCTTTTCAGCATCTTGTCCGCCATCCTCATTGTCGTCGACCGAAGTGGGCTCTTCGTCTGCGTCTGCAGTAACTGATCCGTTCTCATTTCGTTCACGACATCTTGAGCAATGCTCTACGACAATCTCACCCATTACCATCACCAAATCATTCACTACAGAACCGTCCAGCCCATCATCGTCCAGGGAGGATCCAATCCAAACTGGAACGAGTGGCGCGGGATGACTTTGAATCACAGTTTCTATTTTGACATTCTTTCGTCCACTGCTGACACTAACTGACTTGACCAAAGATAGTGGACGTTTCCTCATTGATAGCGAGGATGTTACCCTGCTAGTGGTGTTGGTTGTATTGGGTGCTGCCAGTGGTGCTGCTCTTTTAGGAGTGACAAACTTTCGATGTAAACCTCCACCTAATGAAGATCTACTCTTGTTGCCAGCGTAGACGAACTTTTTCGGCTTGTTATTATTCAAAAGGCCTCCTCTCAGGATTGGCTTCTTCATTATCGTAGTGACAGGCTGAGTGCTTTCTTTAGCCACAGCAAGGGTAGCGATTGGCTTGCCATCTGCATTCGATGTCAGCGTTGGTTGTGCCGTTCTTACAATTGGAGTATGCTTATTTCTCAATATGGACATGGGACGCGACTTGGTGACAGTGCGCGGTACAATTGAATTGGTATTTCCTTGCGAAATTGTAGGTTGTTGATTTGGAGGTAGCGGCTTCGTTGGTAAGCGATTCTTTTCTAATGGATCTCCGATCAGCAAAAATGTCCCCGAGGCGTATAAATCACCGTTTGACCCATCTTTTTCATCACTAGAAGAAGCTGAGACGCTCACCAATGTCCCGGTGATTCGAATGCTTTGCAAATGTTTGAAATCATTTGCTGGAGTTGTATTAGTTCTGTAGAGATATTGATGTAATTCACCTACTGTCAAAATTTCTGCGGGTGTGTACGATACGTTCCGAGAGGGCAAGCGTTCCGCGATTGGTAATGAGAAGCTAATGCCTTTAAAGCGAAATCGAGTTTCTTCCTTCGGCGTTGGGAGTATTGCCGATGGCGCATTGATAGTTTGTGTAATTGGTTTCATTGGTCTAGAAGGAGGTGGTATGTCTATTGAAGGATCTGTTGGGGCCGCAGCCGCAGTCGACGCTTTCGCATATGGATTTCTAAGCACAGTTTTTGTTGTCGACTGCACTGTTTTGGCGTAGGGGTTGAACACCAACTTGCGAGATGGAGTTGGTGCCGCTAAAGTAGCCGGAGTTGCAGTGGTGGTTGCTGCATTTGGTTTGCCTGCACCTCCATTACTGATTTGTTCTATGGAGCGCTTCCTGGCATATGGATTTGCCACTGTTGTTGTCGGGTTAGTCTGTTGTCTCTGCTGATATTTTGGCGTCATCTTTGATGTAGAAAATGCGGATGCCGTGGTAGCATTAGTAGTATCATTGACTTTCTCGTCATCGTCAGCAAGCAGCTTGTTAGCTTTGGCCATCTCCTCCTCATTCACTGCGATTGCCTTGCCACTTCCTGCACTCGAAAAGCCAAATCCAGAAGATGGGTTGTAAGGCTCATCTTGCTCATCATAATCATGATCACTAGAACTCTTCTGTTGCGTATCGTCGGCAAGCAGCTTGTTAGCTTTGGCCATCTCCTCCTCATTCACTGCGATCGCCTTGCCACTTCCTGCACTCGAAAAGCCAAATCCAGAAGATGATGGGTTGTAAGGCTCATCTTGCTCATCATAAGCGTAATTACTAGAACCCTTCTGTTGCGTATCGTCAGCGAGCAGCTTGTTAGCTTTCGACATCTCCTCCTCATTTACTGCGATTGCCTTGCCACTTCCTGCGCTAGAAAAGCCAAATCCAGAATGTAGGTTGTAAGGCTCATCTTGCTCATCATAATCATGATCACTAGAACTCTTCTGTTGCGTATCGTCGGCAAGCAGCTTGTTAGCTTTGGCCATCTCCTCCTCATTCACTGCGATTGCCTTGCCACTTCCTGCACTCGAAAAGCCAAATCCAGAAGGTGGGTTGTAAGGTTCATCTTGCTCATCATAAGCGTAATTACTAGAACCCTTCTGCTGCGTATCGTCAGCAAGCAACTTCTTAGCTTTGGCCATCTCCTCCTCATTTATTGCGATTGCCTTGCCACTTCCTGCACTCGAAAAGCCAAATCCAGAAGATGTTGGGTTGTACGGCTCATCTTGCTCATCATAAGCGTGATCACTAGAACTCTTCTGTTGCGTATCGTCAGCAAGCAACTTGTTAGCTTTCGCCATCTCCTCCTCATTTACTGCGATTGCCTTGCCACTTCCTGCGCTAGAAAAACCGAACCCAGTCACTGATACATCAGTGACAGTATCATCCCACATAGTAAGTTGATTGGTCTGCAACTCATCATCCTCATCATTATTGTCAGCACTATTGTTACTGACATCATACAACACATTCCGAGACCGCGCCTCATCGTCACGCGAGCGCTGCGACTCTTCAATAACTTCCATTGATAACGACACTGCCAAATTTTGCTCCTCGACGAGACGCTCCATGTCATCATCATCATCATCTGAGCTGTCTTCTTGCTCATTATTTTGTTGTGTATTGTAGAGGAATTCTACTTGGTCGTTTGTTCTTTGTTCTTGTGATGACATTATCATGTCATCATTATCATGTTCATCACTTTGCTTTGCAGATTGTCCATATTCTAGTTCTCCACCATCAGCAGATGGCAATTTATTGGAATCACATTGTTGCTGTTGTAGCTGTTGCTGTGTCAATAATAATGCTTGTTGATGTTGTGTCATTGAAAGATGCTCTAATTGTGAACTATTGTCCTGCGTGTTTAGTTGTGATGATTCATCCTGCACTGACAATTCATCCGTGTATCCATAATTTTGAGTATTTGCTGGCTGAGTTGCCGGTAATAGCTGCTGACTATATTGACTTTTTGCAGCATCATAATTATCGTGATCGTTACAATTGCTAAATTGAGTTTGCAGCATAGAATCATTATAATAGGTGGGCTGAGTTGCCAACATTAGCTGTGAGCATTGACTTTCCAATGGCATAGATGACTGCGTGTTGCAATAGTTTTCAGCATTCCCTGTCGTTGGAGGGAGCTGCGTCAACAGTGCTCGGTCGGCTTGAGAGGAAGATTGATGATGATTATTAGGAGAGAGTTGAGATGATGATTCAGAATTATTTTCATCTTGAGGCGAAGGGGATGTTGGTGCTGATACAACATCATTGGCTGACTCCATTTTGTAACAACAATGATCTTATCTCGTGGACTGTCGAGGGAGACTTGATGTTAGGGGCGCAACCGCTGATTAGTTTACCATGTCAATCGCCATGGTCTTATTATCTCCCTTCTTATCCGATCAGTCTGGGCGCTGGGCGGGTGTTGAGAGTGAGTCGAGTCAAACAGCGTGCTTGAAATCTGGTGCAGGGGATGCATGATAACAATGCTCTTGTGAAGCAGGTAAACAGACACTCTTAAACCGCAATGATAGGTTTAACTATAATTATATAATGTAAACAAATAGAGATGAATAGTTCTACAGTAGAGACACATATCGACTTCCAGCCCGAGCTGGATCGATACAAACAGCCATCTCTCTCTGGAATTTATTATTCACCCAATGAACAAAAGACAGTATCGATATGAAAACAAAGGAAGAAACAACAGTGTACTGCTCAGAAAGGTATGAGTCGGGTAAGCTGTTTATTTCTTGGTAGTCTTCTTGGTGGTCTGTATACGAGAGTGATAGAGAGAGTATAAAGTTGATGAGCGAATATTATATCCGAGCATGATTGATACATGAGAAAAGAATTGATATGAGCGAAGTATCCAACTTACCTTCTTCTTGGGTGCACTCTTCTTCTTCGTGGTGGTCTTCTTAGCAGCAGGCTTCTTGGTTGTCTAGACACACAATGTTGGAACAAGAAAGTTAGACAACAGAATATCGAATATGTCACTTCTCACAAGACACCTACAAAGTTCACTCATTACTCACCGTCTTCTTGGGTGCTGTCTTCTTCTTGGGTGCAGCCTTTTTCTTAGGAGCGGCCTTCTTCTTTGGGGCAGCCTGAAATCAATGTTCGTTGGTGTCATTTCATGTTGAGAACACGACGTTACACGTAAATCAAAATGAATGACGGTACACCTAGAATCATCCTTACCTTCTTCTTGGGAGCAGGCTTCTTCTTAGGAGCGGCCTTCTTCTTAGCAGCAGCCTTGGCAGCAGGACTGAGCTTGTAAGACGCCTTAACCTTGACAAAGTCACCAGCGGCAACTCCATCCTTCAAGGCCTTCAAGAACATTCCGTTCAGCCACTTCTTGTCTGCGGCCATGTTCTCCTGCATGTGCTTCTTGATGGCAATAGTGGAAGAACCGGTGCGGTCCTTGAGCTCAGTGATGGCGGCGAAGATTCCTGCTTTGTATGACATGGTTGAAATAGATTGATTTGGATCTGGGGATTGGAGTTGATGCAAAAGAAACAACAAGCAACCGTTAGTGCGTGAAGTGGGTAATGTAAGTTCATGCAGATCATGCAACGCAAGCGAGCTGCACCGCTGTGACACGCCACCCATCACGCATTGTTGCAGAGTTTATCAACAGTAATTTTCCATTACAAATGGCCAGCGATGGACAAAGACGAGGGCTAAGAGTCAACTTGTTCCAAGGCGGGTTCAGCGAGGCTCGGAGGTGACATGCACCGTCGCTTCGGCCGCCAGCCGTCCGCGCCGCCCTGAAACTCTGGCTTTCAAGACACCGCCGCCAACCGAACACCGCCGCAACAGCATCATGAGACGAGGAGAGCGCGATGATCATCTCACCTTACCTTGTTGGTGCAATGTGGTGGGTAGTGTTCGTTCTTGTGTTCAAAAAATTATGATGAATTGAAATTGGATTCTGGTTCATCAAGCAAAACTGGGACACCTCGCGCCGTCTTTTTCTGACAGCATGTATACCAATTCCTACGCAGCTTCTGTGGAGCGCAAGAATATGAGACCCCTTTTCAGAACCCCTTGTTCCCGCGTAGCTTACGCTGTGGTAAGTAGTCTCCTTCAGAAACAAAAAGTGTCTATCATTATTGACATAAAAGCATGAAATAGAATCAAAATATATGTCGTCAACAGCAGTATTGAGAATGTAATGTACCATAGTCTCCTCGCTTGACTTGAATGAGTAAAGAAATCAAAGCAACGACCCAATCAATAGAACCTCCAATCGCAACTAAAGTACGAATTCTTGTACCCATAACACAACTCATCTTCATTCAGAAAGTCAGTTTCCTCAATTGGTAGACCAAGCTCTTTCAAAGCATTGAACGAACTCTCAGCAAGGTAGCATTGTTCACGTGGAGGGAGTGGATCGCGTTCGTCTGCAGCAAATGATCGTCGAATAGCTTCTATAACTTCATCCGGTGGAAATATAGTTACATCCATTGCAGAATGTTTAATGAACCGATTGATCTGCCCCAATACCGCATCATCGTATTTGACAACATACAGTACCTTGTCATCATCTGTGATAACAACATGCCGCACACCTCTTCCGAGTAATGTCATGAATCGTGCCTTGGATTGAAGAAGCTCTTTACCCCCGGGACGACCCAAGATGATTTCTTCAATCTCTGTTCGTTTGAGGCAAACGTTTAGCCCAAATATATCATCATCAAAAAGGTTTGCTCTAAAGCGATATCTTTTCTTGATCACATGTATATCTTCAAAGTCAACAACAGAACTCAATGGGAAACTTTTACATGCATTCCGACATACTTTACAAGTGTTTATGTGCATTCTTGTTTCTTTGGAGCAGCTGAGTCCTGCAATCCAAACATTGTTCGGCAGCGCTCCAGCTCGAAATGCACCACTAAATAAATCAATGAAATTGTTCATCTTCATGTCATCTTCAACTGAGAATCGATCAGTTTTGTATCCTTCCACTTGTCCATTGCTTGGACTTCTTCCACCAAGGAATACTCGCTCAAGGCAGGATGAAAAATTGCATAGAAAGGGCAGAGCACGTGTCAATGTATCATCATCCAAATGACAATCGTAGGACTCCAGATCGTCTTCAAATTCAATCAATGAGTAAATGTAGATGTCTTGAACATCCCCATAACGATGAGTAACACCTGCGTGCAGTTGGCAGGATTTATCGATGTGTAGCATTGTCACCCTTGGCATCACATCTACGAGCATTTCACGAGAGACAACTGCTGTTTGGAGCAATGATTGATAGGGTAGAAAATCGCAAACATGTGCCCAAATTTCGGGCGCTAGCGATGGTGCGGAGACTTCTGCAGCAGCGGCAGCAGCCATAGTCTCAGCCGCAGCGGTATCATCGGTTGCTATGGAGTCATCAACAATATCAGTGGCGGAATGTTTGCTGACGGTGTTGGTGTTGGTAAAAGACACATGAGATGTGATCAAATTTCTCACGCGGGTAAAGAAGTTTATGGATAATTTCTGTCGCTTTGAAGCCCTTCTATCGGGAGATAGATGACTTGCATCATTCGACTTGGCCATTTAAATTGTTGTATGCTCCGTGAGGGCGGAGTATGATATTATATCCTCTCTCCCAACATTAATGATTGTGAAAGTAAGGTTGAGTTTGGAGTTTGGGGTTTGGGTTTCAGATTTCTCTCAGCCACGACGGTTCACCGCGCTAGTAAATTGCGATTTAGCGTCTCCCTTGTCGTTGTCACAATAACCGGTACCTAATATACCAATTCCTTCGTTAGATGTTGCGAGTCGTGGATGTCGTCAACTGACTTACTTACCTCTCATTCGGTGATCAACGGCAGCTCTCTGGGAGACAACAGCAACGAGGTTCTTTCATTATTATTAACGACAATAGAGCCGTTCTCCAAACATTACATATAACGACGACGAAAGATGAATGGCAACGATGAGAGCGCTACTTTGTTGCAGCTGACTGGCGGATCGAATGTAGATGTAGACGAACCAGCTGCGATCACATCGACTTCCTCTTCCAATACTGTCGGCGCAACAACAACAATCGCGGCACGAGAGGATGTCTCCGCATCGATCCCCAACGAAGATGCGCAACTCTCGGAGCAAATACAGCAGCTAAACATCCGATAGAATATCATCCAGAGCAATCCGTCATCTCTTCCGGAACTGCGTGCCTACTGTCAATCGGAATCTATTTCGCAGGTAGTCTTCGCTCAATATTTATCAAAATCTTCTTCCGGTACTACCTCGGTTACCCATTAGATTGTTCAACCTGCGACTACAATATTCTTGTCGTCGACATCTGCAAGAACGAACATGTAACATGTGAGATTGTTCAATGCGTCATCGAGCATGTCCCCGGAGCTGCTAGCGTTGTGACTACTCGAGGACTTACACCTCTCCATTTCGTGTGCATGAACAAAAGTGCCACCCATGATATTGTTTGGTGCGTGATTGAAGGCAATCCGGATGCCCTGCTGGATCGAGATGAAGATGGCTGGACCCCTCTCGTCTGGTTATGCTGCAATAGACAACTCGATGAAACGGTAGCAATGGAGATTTTGACGTTGTTTGTTAAGACGTGCAAAGCACCGGCATCTGCACACCGCACAAATGAGGGATTACTACCGATCCATTTAGCGTGTAAACACCGTTCTTCCGACTTTTGCTGCATGCTCATCCAGACATATCCAGATTCTATTCGGCATGAAGGTGAAGGCGAGCAGGTGCTTCATTATGTGCTGTTTAAATCCGTCAAGGACAGCGTTGCTTTGGCTGTGATGAAGATGCTTCTCGAGAAGGATCCAGATATGATTCGTGATGTTAGACTGAATGGTATGTCCCTTCTTCACTATGCTGCCTCGAATCATCTCCCACGAGCTGTCGAAATCTGCCGCTTACTCGCCCAAGCTTTTCCTGGGCTTGAGCTCGAGCTTGATGAATCTGGTCTACAGCCTCTCCACATTTCTTGCTATCGCGGCAACTTGCCCGTCATGAAATGTATTCTTGACATGCATCCTGATGCAATCCGTGGCGAAAGTAGCAACGGCTCATTTCCGATTCACTTTGCGATTAGTGCTTTGACGGAAAACACTCAGGCAGCTGTCGAAGTGGTAAAGTTTCTCTTGTCAGTCGATCCCAGTGTGGCGTCACAGGTATGCGGAAGTATCTTCCCATTATTCATTGCATGCACAGAAACAAATGGGTCGAATTTTCTCTCTGGCTGCAGAGTGATCAGATTATTGCACGATGCCTATCCTGAGGCGATTGTCATTGCTGAACAAACTTTCAGGCAAGCCATCGACAGAAGTGAATTCGACGAAGAAGTAGCATACCTCCTAACCGACTTTCTCGACTATGCCGCCCAAGCCAGTGATCCTCGGCTCATCATTACTCCGGATGAAGATGGCAACCTACCACTTCACAATGCTCTTTCTTTACCTGCCGACTTGGGTTCAATCAAGCTATTGGTGCAAGCTGATCTTTCTACGCTTCGAATTCCAGGCAACGGAGGATACTTGCCTATACACATTGCATGCGAATATTGCGAGTTCGATTGGTGCCCCAATGTTGTCAAATACTTGGTTGATCTTGACACAAGGTGCCTTCGTGTCACAAACGACCGGGGTGATACACCTCTTCCTCTTCATTGCGCGTGTCGTGATGCGAATTATGATGTGATTGAGTTGCTTTTAACTCAGAAGTATCCCACTGCATCAGTAGGCGTAAGGAATTTTAATGGTGATTTGCCGATTCAACTCCTTCTCGAACATGATGATCAAGAGAGTGCCGGCTACGTCAGTTGTATCTTCCTTCTCATGAATGAGAGCGAACCCCGAATTGATGAATGATAAGGACCTTGTGCTCGCGTTGGCAAGCTGACTCGGAGCTAGCTGGGGGTGCGCCGATAGGATAAAATAGATTTAGTTTGAATTGCCAACTTCATGCTCTCGGTACATCTCTATCACTGCATGCAGGCTCTCACCCAAGTGTTGTACAAAAGAGAGACATAAGACACCTATCCCCATTTTGCTGTCTGGAGTCGATTCGATTCGAGTCTCTATCTGATCTGACTCACCGACCGCGCAAATCGACATGAGGATGCGTGCGTGCAGCAACGCTTGCTCAAACAGCACTTTCACACAAACTCCT
This sequence comes from Skeletonema marinoi, assembly GCA_030544225.1. NCBI lineage: Eukaryota > Bacillariophyta > Thalassiosirophyceae > Thalassiosirales > Thalassiosiraceae > Skeletonema > Skeletonema marinoi. The sequence goes on from CM060492.1 coordinate 1,959,110, forward strand.
CACCTCAAATCAATCGTTCCAAGTTCAGAGGCATGGTGATCCAGCAGCTAGTACGTGTGAGTATTTACAGCAGCGCATTCATACACCAAGGTCGACAAGGACCGTACAACCAGCAGCTGCAGCGTAGATGCACCAGCAATAGCTTCATCAATAACGAGATAAATTTAGAAGCAATGCCCAGGGGCGTAAAGAAAGAGAATCTTCCCGTCAAGACTTGCACAGTATGCAATCGACCTTTCACCTGGAGGAAGAAATGGGAGAAGGTTTGGGAGTGAGTATACATAGTAGCCTGCTTGTCCTTGCTGGTGCCTACAATATAAAATGCATTTCTGATAGCTGCCAAATTTATGTTCCCAACAGTGAAGTGACAACATGTAGTAAAAGCTGCAATAGGAAAAGAAAAGAGACGAATCGACAATTGAATAAAACGATACATGATTCAAGCAATGTTGAAGATCCGTTTGTTGCTATAAGAGAGAACATCAACATTGGTTGCACAGAGTCTTCTATTGATGACGAAGAACAATTATTAGACAACATGGACAGCGTCCTGGAGTCTGATTTTGATGACGAAGATCAATTACTGAACTCAATATGCGGTGACATGCTAGCGATGGAAACAGGTGCACAAGATGACTCTTCCTTATCAGAATCAGATGCCATTACTGACGCAAAAGCCAAACGGAAGGCAGAGAAGAAGCGCAAGAAAGCAGAACGGAGGGCTCAACGTGAAGGCAGAGGAGATCCAACTGCAGGTCAGAAGCAGTGCACTCTATGCGCTAAATCAGTCAACCTTTTGATAAGATGTCAGCACGACAAGAGTGGAGAGTGGGCCATGGTTTGTGGCAAATGTTGGAATGGTGTCTCTGGTGGAGTAGTTGATGGAGATGATTCGCATCCATACTACAGATATGGTGGGCTTTGGAAAAATAGACGTGCTCAGAACTAAACCTACCTAATTATCATAATACTGTCACGAAGACCTTCTTCCTGTTCTTGATAAAATAAACACAGAACCTTTATGTCCACGCGTAATTCTTATATCATCGTCCACAAAGATTGTTCGCAACCATCCTGATGGACCAATTATCCCTAGCCCAATGTCAAGATTAAAAGGCGAATCTTGTATTGCAACCTTACATCGGTCAAACTTTACATCTATCTTCCTGGCATCTTGTGCATTTGGGACAGCCGTGACATCCACTGTGATGAATCCCTTGCTGAAACCATTCTTGCTGAATATAGGTGTTGGATTATTCACTTCCACAGCTACAACATTTCTCACTCTACCGCGTTTCAAGTCAATTGCTTGCGTGCTTTTGATGGTATTATCTGCTTGTCTTGCACTATTGAGAACACCAATCTCCTCCAAATTGTCTTGAATGTTCTGAGGAAACAGAGGATTACTGCGCCCAAGAGGATTGTTGCTGTAGGATTGATTCTCTAGAGGATTGACCCATGACCGCAAATTGATACGCTTTTGTGGTAAGCTTGACAAGTCTTGAGCTGTCCAGAGTAACTCCCAGTTTCCAGCTACAGCTTGAAGCACATCTTCTGGTGGAGTTGGAAAATTATCTTCTAAGATTTTGACTGCTTGTAAAATCGACGCGGTGAGCTCTTTTGGTGTAGGTTCGTTAGGAGGAACTTTTGATAGTAGATTCAATAGCTCTATTTTATCATTTGTTGATGGAGCATCGTTTTTTGTTGATTTGGTTGCAAAGAGGAAAGACTGTCTGATCCGTGTAGGTGGCCCGTTGTGTAGATGAGTAGAGGAAGGGCAAGCTGTGAATGCATCGGCGAATGAGACGACCAAGGCACAGATAAACGGAGATTGCATCATCGTGCTGCAATGGATTGTTTTCGCTAGCTGCACAGCAAGATGCTGTCCTCTATCGCTGTACAAAGATGATAAGCAAAGCGCAAAAGCGCAAAAAATGGCCACTCTGCAAGATCTTCAGCCCTCCCGCCAAATTTATCCACGTAGGAATTAGTACGTGGACAGACTTTCCCCAGCTGGTTTGAACCTCGCCTCCACTATTCAACCATGAAATCGCTCCACTAGCCAAATGATATGTATTGTGTATGCTAAACATTAGAGGTTCGACCGAGCTAACGACATTATTAATTCCTGTCATCAAATGGCTGCTTCTTCGCCCTCATCGGTCGGAATGCTAACGGACGACATGGCAGCTGCGATACGCCCGCCGTCAATTCCATCTCATCTTGTGGACATTCCAGCTTCTCAACGGCCGGGGGAGCAGGATGACATTGAACGAACTGTCTCCAGCAGCGTCAACGAAGAGCAAAATATAGATATTAAAATTACAAGTAAAAATGGGGGGGCATCCGGCTCTGCGACAAAAAATGGGCATACATCTGGCATGCACAAGCCGAGAGCTGAAAATGCAATTAGTGAAAAAGAGCAATTAATCAGCAAAAATGATGAATTACAACAATTAGAGATAGACGAAGAGATTTTAGATGGACTATTTGACCAACAAAATAATCATAATGAAGGGGAGGCGGACGAAACTTTACAGCTACACGCTACAGATCAGTCATCAGAAAATAACGCTACAGCACATGAAAATGAAGAAAACAATACTACTGTTCCAGACAGCTTTGAAGCAAAAGTAACACAAATTACTGCATCCGTACCACCAAATAGTGACGTTGTTCTCAGTCTAAACGATCAACATTACAAATCAGTCATGTGGCTACACTACAAAGAATTGGGGAGAAATAGAGATAGCGCCAGAGAAGCAGAAAGTGCCGATCAAGTATTCCAATTATTCCAACAACACATGGGAACTGGTAAATTCTACAAACTGTCACCCTTTGGAGAGAAGATACATGTCAGTGAAAAAGTTGCCTATGATAAAATTATTGCAGATGTGCGTCGACGGCTGGTGTCGTACAAACATTGGTCCATTGGTATGGAAGGGACGGAAAAGAAAAAGTCACCATCGGCTCCTATTGTTCGAAAGAAACGAGAACGACCGATTGAGAAGAAAGATCATGCGGAGGAGTTGATTGCTCCGACATCACCGCGTAGGTCAACAAGGCCTCGCACTGCACCAGAAAATCAACCGCAGCAAAAAATAATGAGAACAAACTATGGTGTTTCTGGTCCAGCTGAAAACGACATTGTTCTCAGCTTGAATGATGAGAGATACAGGGAGGTCATGTGGAAGCACTTTCGTCTACTTGGGGCAAAAACACCCGGTGACAATTCTCGAGAAGAGGAGATTGGCAACAGGCTATTCCAGTGGTTCAAAACTGGATTGCGACGAGGTGGTCACTTTTACAAGAAGGAACCTCGTGGAGATGAAATCTTCAAGGTGGATGATGATTTGGCACTGCGAAAGATTATTAGAGATTTGAAGAGGCGGATGGAGTCATCTCACAAGTGGTACAATCATGAAAATGCAACTGCCGAGTTGGAAAAGTTGTTGGGAGGATCAGGAGATGTACGCTCAGATAACACACAGCAAACAAACTCATTCGTGGCAACTTCCAATACTACATCTCAATTGACGTCAACTGTCGTGCAAAATTCTCTTGCTGACTTACTTGATTCATCACATCTTGGAAAACGTCTTCCTCCGATCAACACTCTATCCACCGTTCGAGCTATTCAGACGCCAAATGAGCTCATTCAAACACTGTTGCTAGCTTCACACAAACTAAATGAATTGAATGGCACTAGTTCCAAGCACCGCAAACAATTGCGACTGTATGAACTACGAGAGTTCAGTGCTGTATGTGGATTGAATCCTAGCATGCAAAAAGATATACCAAGTCTTGCTGAACTTGCGGAATACATGGAAACCACACCGAAGAGTTTGAGGAAGTGGTTTAGAATGTACAAGAAGGCATTGACTCGACGATTTGATTTCAAGAGCTTTGGTGACGACAGGATTCGAGATCATTATGATGTCTTTTATGGATCTGATTTCTACCAATTTAGCAAAGATGCCGAGGTTGCAATAGAGAAATTCTTTGATGATACAGGGAAGAGAATCATGAAAGACTATGATAGTGGTGGAGCAGAAGAGACAATTGAAAAAAGTACTGGATTGGATACTATCTACAATGGTGATGCAAATATCTTCAACAAAACAACTACGGCACAAATCAGTGGCGAGAGGCCATTTCGGAGAGCTGCTATGCGCACAATCGAAGAAGATATTGACAGTCGTCCGATATCTTCGGATGGCGAAACGGTCTTCCAGCGCCACTTTCAACGAAATCAAGCTCGGTTGCAGTCTATCCCTGGGTGCCCATTTACACTGTGTTCGAAAGTCAAGCGTATTGAGAAGGGACAGAAAATCAGAACAATTTGCATGGTGGATGGGTGCGAGAAGCAGGCGCAGACTAAATGCGATGGATGTTGCACAGCACACTACCGGACGCTTTCTTCTGTTCCTTATGAAAAGAATGCTGGGTATGATGGGCCTGTGCTGGCAGAATCGATGGAGTATACAATAGAAGAGAAAATTGAAACCCCAGCGAGTCCTTCGTCGGATATTGGGGGTAGAAAAGGACAAGATGTCGAAGAAATGGACATGGATAGATTGCTACCGGGGTCGCGTATTTACGTTGAATGGAGTGGTGATGATACTCTATACAAGGCAACTGTGAAGAAAGTCATGCTTGATAGAAACGAACCTACTGTCAAACTTCATTATGATGGAAAGAAGCGACATATTCTTGATACTGTTCCTCTCAATATGGTGAAAGGCTTTATAGCGGGAGAGAATGATCGCACGAAAGCAGCAGCTAAACGCCAAGTCGATACTGCACCAACAGACGGTGAACAAAATGAAGACGGTAATGCACATGACGCTGAAATCAGTCATTTGAAGAAGAAACCTCGGCTGGACTCCCCCAAAGACGACGATGATGCGGAAGTCGCCTACATCAACTTCAATAATGCAGCTTCAGAACCAAATGTACCACCGCAAAGTCCCTTGGCGAGATTTTCTCCCATCTCCAGAAACAGAGACAGAGCGAGATCAATTGTCTTGATTTCGCCAATATCAACAAAGCCCTTTTCGAGTTGTCCAACTAAATTGCAACCTCAGCAGCTGCCTACATCCGCTTTCATCGGTATCCGATCTGCTCAAAAGTCCACTGTAGCGGCGTCTCGCACTAGCTCAAATGGCGTGAGCGATAGTGCAAAAGAGCTATTTGCGCCAGAAACAGAGGTATCAAAGGCCGAAATGATTCTCGAAAAGCCTCAGTCACAGCAACAGTCACAGCAACAGTCGCAGCAGTTAGAACCTGATAGCATGTTCAAATGCCCTAAGTGTTCTGCTGATTGTATGTATGATTCTCGAATGTGCAGCGTTTGTTTCATGAAGTCTTACTATGTATCAGGACAAGTGTCTGTTGGTCAGCAGAAGCGAGATGTGGCTTCTGGGCAACGAAAGCACCCGAGCCGAGACCGAGACACTGCTAACCAAAATAGGGCTCAAGAGACAACCACCAAGCAGAAACCATTGCAATCAAAGCCGGTTGTATGTCATTGCCCCGACTGTGAGAAAGGAGACTTTACGATTCAAGGGATGTACGCTCATTGGGGTAGAGCTCACAACGTTGGAAAACTTCCATGGAATAGGGTGTCTTACTCCTGCCCATTTTGCAATTTGCAGCGAAAATTCAACACTTTAGCTGCAATCGAGTCACACACGAACTCTGCACATCCACGATGTGAACTGTTGACCCCTAACGCTCCAAAGCAGTCGCGGTCTTCAAACTCAGCAGCCGCACCATCAAATGATAGGTCCTTGAGAGATAGGAAAGCTCTTGCGCAACCAAGCACATTTGCTTCATTTGAAACCGCTGAAGTGTACAAACCCCCTCCACCTGAGCCACTCAAGTTTAAGAGACTCGAATATGCTCAATTACTCCCTGATGGCAGAAAGGAATACCCACGAGATTTGTCGAAGGTGATTGAAATGATTGAGGATCAGTGTAAAGAACAGGAAGAAGCCGTCAACACTGCACTCGATCAAAGGTCCAAGCTTTGTAAGAGCGAGGCTGTTAACGAAGCGAAAGAGTTGAAGGAGGAAAGGCTAGCTTATCAAAGAGGAATTCGTGAGAGAACTCGAATGGCTGACCAGGAACGCATTGAGAAACATCGCTATAATGAGAGGCACGCAGAGCTAATCATGCGCTATGAATACGAAAATCGTAATAAAGCTCGTGACAGAGAAGAGATTCAGCTGAATAGACTTTGCTCACATCCTATTATGATTTCATCCAGCAAGATGAGATCTGGACCACAGAACGGAGCTGTATGTGACGACGAAGAGTGCCAATTTTGTAAGGAAGACAGTATCTACCGTGAACATTTGCTGTTAGATAATGAAGTTCCAGAGTTCAAATTGGACTTTGCTACTGATGAGGCCCTTGACCTTCAGCAGAAAGTGAAAGTCTTGAACCCCACCGTACGAACGGTCACTGACAACGATTTCGTCATCGATGGAGACGGAGACGATGAGAACGACGCCTCTGATGGCGAAAAAACGATAACAACAACAAATGGAAAGAAAAGATTGAATAACAGCAGACGTGCTGCAAGTACAAACAATCGTTTGAGAACCGAAGAAGAAAAGCTACTCGATCTACAATATACCAAACACAACTTTGAATTCATCTATAAATACAACCAAGGGCTGATTAGGAATGCGTGGGGCGAGAAGAAAGACACACGAGGTAGAAAGCCAATCTAACCAACAGCATAACAAGTATAGTTCCCAATTTATTTTACTTTGCTCATGGCGGCGAAAAGTTAACTAGATCATAGAAAGTTCTATTGGGCAGGATTGATTGATAATCACTTTCCAAAAGGCTATGAATTCGATTCATTGCGTCCTTCGTCATTTTGTGTTGTTCACTCGTCAGGCTCCACCATAAGGTCAAAGTCCATCTCTTGTTCTCATCAACATTATTATCATAAAGCTTTCTCAATGCCTCCCAAGAGGTAAGAACAGATGTTGCCCGTATGGGGAAGGTGATATTATTACACGGGTATGAACGAAGCAATATCAACATTTCATCAATCATATCCATCGTATATGGTGCATAAATGTCAGTTAATGATGTTGTCCAACCGATTGACAGAGTTGTTGATTTCATCAAGGAGGTTTCTGAGGTCAGCAGCTCCATAAATTCGACTGAATCAAACTTTGGTTGCATATCTTCGCCTTTGCCTCCTGGACCAGCAAGGATGTCAGCATTGATCCATACATGTTGATGAAGCTGATGTGGTAAATCCTTTAGATAGTTCTCTACATCGTTAATAGATGCTTGTAGGGCCTTCATTGATTTGAAGTCTAGCTTGAGTATATTAGCGTCCGTATCTGTCATCGAGGTTGATTGGAAATTAGCCTCATTCAATTGCTGCAGCAACGATGCCAACGTCAACTCACCATCCACTTGAGGTGGGTGACCCATGACCGATTGGCCTTTTGCTTCGGAATAAATGATATCAGCCTCAATTGCATGAAGCTGCGTGTGTTTAGCTGATGACGCCAAGACATTGTCCAGTTTGTTCTGGTCGTTGACAGCGTGGTACCAACGAAAGTCGATGAGCTGAACCGGCATGATGTTACTTGCCACCCAGAACCCAGAAGCCAGAAGCAAGATGTGTCGACAATAGGACGATGTAGGGTGCCAACGAACACAGTGGCCGGGTGCGCAAAAGGTTGGACTAAAATTGTGGGCAGAATGCATTGTTTCTCGCAATCAAACACTAAGTATACCAATTCCTCCGTATGAGGCTTCTCTAACCATTAAATCATCACATGATCGCTTTCAGAAGCCATGTTCTTAGAATAGAAAAGCCGATCACCCTTCGGTGTGCCTCGTTCGAATTCAGAGCATTAGACAAAGTAGACAGTAGACAAGTAATTGAGCTCCATAGCTTGCAAGGAAGTAGTAGCCCAAACAAGCAGCAAACAATGAACAGAACAACCAGTATCCCCTGGGATGAAGGCATGCCATCTCTCGTTGACCACGGGGATAGCTCTTTATCAGTAGCATCTTCAATCTCCAAACAAAGCGAGCTATTGCCGCAAAAACTACAGTTCAACAACTCGGGTGATTCAACTGATGTATCAACTAACCCAAGTGTCACTGCTGCTGCTGAATGCAACCCTGCAGAGCAAGATGCAGCTGGTAGCAAGCGAAAGAAGAAGAAGCAGACGAAGAAGAAGAAGTCAATGTTTTCGAGAATGAAAGCTCCATTTCGTGGCCAAAATCAGAAGACAGAAGTCAAGGAGTTGCCTCATCAGACACCACACACCCTACATACTACTGACAATAGGGGCAATGTAGAGTGCTACGTTCTTGATGCACGTGCCATTCTCGTAGAAGAACAAGAGAAAGCCAAAGCTCTGCGTCCTGTCGGCTTGGTATCTGATGGTTGTGGTAATGTTGAGTGTCGCGCTCTGAAAGAAGGGTCTGCTCGCATTGAAGTAATGAAGCCACCAGTAGTTGAGGAACTGTTAGAGAACCCCTCAATGGAGGAGCAGCAGTGTAATACTGTTGAGCAGCTCAAAAAACAGATTTGCATGCAGCCATCTTCTGATACCGCAATGGTGGATGGTTGTCACAAAGGAACGGCCAACTGCTCCTTCTATGATCAAGTGTACGCCCAGCTGATGGGATCCCCTTCCGACCTCAATGAACCGATAGCTTCTTGCATTGATGAAGAAAATCTCAACCTACCAGATTCAAAAGACGTCATGGATGGAATCAAAAGAGAAGTTAAAGGTGGGCTGAAGCTCTTAGACGACTGCGTTGTGGAAAACTTGTTTCCTACGAGGGAAGACATTTTCACAATGCAAGGGCTCGCTATTACGCATTCAGAGACAGAAGTTGAAATGGAGCATTCGTACACGCAAGCTGAAATATAAAGGAGATATGCTTGGCGGAAATATTCGTTTAGACTTGTGTATTGGTATTGATTGTGTTAGTTAGAACTATTTAATGGAAGCGTGTTGGGATACGCCGTATAAAGTAAATCATAGTAGATATTGATGATAATGATAGTGAATCCTGTCCTTGCGTTACTATTGATAACTTGTCCCTCCTGGCTTGGGAGGCCTACCAGACCTACTCTGCTTATAATTAAAGACCCTACATAACCGCAGGAAAGGCTCTACTTTGCAGTCTTCATAGATTCACCCAAACTTTGTCTTCCTACCATACTTCCTACTTCCTACCCTTGCTTGCTTGGTCTTTCCTCCGTCGGTTTTTGGCGCGCCATTCATTTCCTCCGCATCGCCCGACCAATAAGCAACAACAGCACGAAGCATCATGGTAAAGAACATTTGGTAGCAACATCAAGAAAGAGCAGCAATCAATTTCGGTGTCTTATATTCAAGCTTTATATAGCACTGCTTTCATTATAAAAGATCTGGCACTGCTAGACACAGTAAATACACAACAATCATGAAGGTCAAAGCACTCGCCCGTCCGCAATCAACCACATCCCGCTCCTCCCTCCATGATCTCCGCCCAACACACAAGAATCTAAATCCACAATCACATCCCCAAGCTCGAGCTCGCGAATACACCCGTGCAGTCACAGCAGCCAAGTTAGATCGGATGTTTGCCAGCCCCTTTGTGGGCGAGTTGAAGGGCGGACATGTCGATGCGGTATCATCTCTGGCGATATGTCGAACGAATTTGTGTCCGGTAGTTACTGGTGCTGTGGATGGTACTGTCCGTATATGGGATTTGCAGAATAGGCGTATGGTTGCCTCGTTGGATGGGGCGCACTCGCGTAATGTTAGTGGTATTGTGTTTGGAAATGGCATCGATGGACAGTTCTATAGTTGTGGTGAAGAGGGTATTATCAAGGCTTGGAGTATCTATCCAAAAGGCCAATACATCACTGCAGATGTTGATGACGAGGATAAAAAACCAAGAGCAAGAAAGGGTAATCTCAAATCAAGCCAAGATGATGATGATGCTGAGTCTCCACATGGCCCACTGAATGTTTATCGACTTCCGTCGTCACGGAACAGCTCGTTTGCCAATGCATTCCATTCGATAGATCACCACTGGTCGGACTCACAATTTGCCACAGCATCGTCTGATGCGGCAGTCCATCTGTGGGACCCAGAGAGGTCAACTCCAATTACGTCATTCAACAATCTTTGGGGCAGTGATGATACAGTTACAACCGTTAGATACAACCCAGCTGAAAGAGATTTGATTGCTCATTGTAGCAGTGATCGTGGAATAGGATTACACGACACCCGTACAGCATCGGCATTGCAAAAGACAATCATGGGAATGAAATCTAATTGCCTGGAATGGAATCCGATGGAGCCCTACATGTTTGTGGTTGGAAATGAAGATTACAATGCTTACACTTTTGACATGCGAAAACTAAGCCGCCCTACCACAATCTTCAAAGGACATGTTGGTGCAGTCATGAGCGTAGGCTGGAGTCCAACAGGAACTGAGTTCGTCACGGGTAGCTATGATAAAACAATACGAATCTTTTCCACCCGTAAAGAGGGTGGGACTGCCTCACACGGCGGGTATGGATCAAATGGAACTGCGAGGGATATTTATCATACAAAGCGTATGCAGCGCATCTTTTGTGTTGGTTATACACTGGATCACAAGTACATCCTCTCGGGAAGTGATGATACTAATATCCGTATGTGGAAGGCACGTAGTTCCGAAAAGATCGGGCAGCTATCTGCCAGAGAGGAATCATCATTACAGTACAGGCAAGCGTTGGTGCAGAAGTATGCACACTTGCCGGAAGTCAAACGCATCCACAAAGCACGTCGTGTGCCCAAGTTTATTAAGAAGGAGACTGAACAGGCTATGGTACAGAAGGAAAAGAGAAGGAGGAAGGAAACGAATGTTATTAAGCATTCGAAGCCCGGAACGGCTAAATTCACAGATGAGAAGGGGAAAGTTGTCGTGAAGACTGTTGATTAAGATAGATGGAAATTTGATGAAATGCAATGAGGCTAAATGCAAGCAGGTTGCTGCATATGAGATACTGTAGCGTTCCTAACGGTAGTCACCTATCGAAATATCGTCGATATCTAATGCTCGTGATCAATAAATACTGCATCCAATGTTGTCTACTAATTTCGTAGCTGCTACGAGCCATCGACCGAACATTGGAATGAGATCATTCCTCTCACCACCTGATCTCAGATATGTCATACTTATATATATATACTAAGTTAATCAGCTGAGGTCATTGTCATTGTATCGTCACGTGAAAGAACCTTTCTCTCTTGCTGCACCGCGCGAATAGGGCTTAAAGGCTTTTAAGAGTTTGACTGCTTCCTCTCTGCCTTGCCGAAACGATATCTATCATCTGCTTCAAATCGACATGTATTCATTGTACACTTACTCCTATTCAAAGTCATGATCTTATGATGTCGATATCGACACGAAGCATCTAATCGCTGTACAATACTGAGCTGCAGGTGTTAAAAGGGCCAACAAAGTGAAAAATATTAGGTTTAGAGTAGCATCTAATAGAGGCAGCAATCAACATACATCACATCAAATTCGAAAATGAGCAACCATCGCATCTCTAAAATCAATCTTCTCCACATCACCATTGATTGTACTTAGCCATGGCATACAAGCGTGACGATAATGAAAATCATCATATATTCATCGACGGACATCATCCTATCGTTACCATGTGACAACGCAACTTTTTCGCTCATGCAGTATGTATGTCGAAGTGGCGATGATGCAGGCTGCTTCGCTAAGAGCACAGTGCGTGCGCCATCAGCGCACCGCAACTCTGCAACGACTTCTCGCTCCATCCAACGAGCTCCACACCGAAACATCTCACAACGACCAACCTCACAATACATCAAGAGGTGACGACGACGTTCACTAGAACCACCAACCAAACAGTTCACCATGTCGCAAAAGCCAAAGAATATTAGAAAGATAGTACGAGATGCAGCCACGCTTGCTTTCGCGCTCGACCCTGAAGATGGTGGTCAGCGGAGGAGTTTGACGAGTGTCAAGGACGGTGGGACATTGACAAAATGGGCAAACGTGGCGAAATTCATCATCACTACTCTTGAGCAAGGCATCAAAGATTCAAGAAACGTTGGCGATTCCTCTCTTCAGACGAAATTAGAGGAGGCGTTGGCAAGGTTTCATGAAGCGAACAACCACTATAACGATTTTGAATTCCTTCGGGGTGCCCTCGCAACCAAGGGTTATGATTTTTCCGGCGCTTTCCAGGCTTGTGAAGAGCAGTTGAATCAAGATAGGCGTCGTTTCGCTGAAACGGTGGTAAGTTTATTATGATCTTTTATGTCGTTTGCTAGAGTGCTTGCGATTAATTAATTTTCTCATTCCTCCTTTGATTCCAATACTTTTGTAGGAGCAATCTCGCAATGTGCCTCAGGGTGCTGCACTTGCTGGTGTGGCTGGTGCGGGTGCTCCTCCTACTCCCAATGTTGCTCCACCAGTACAGGCGCCGACAGCGGGTGCACCCGCTCCCGCTGCTGGTGCGAATGAAGATGAGCTAAAACAGCTTCAGCTCGAGGTTGCTAGATTGAAGGTTGAGGATCAGAAGAACCAAAATAATCATAATCAGAGGATGAATGGGTTCGATATTACCCTCAGGGAACAACAATTTCAACTGGGCGAGCAACAAGGTCAAATCAACGAATTGACTGTTCAACAGATGAGGGACCGTGAACAAAATCAAAATCAATTCACGGTTGTTAATGAACGATTGAATCTTACCGCAACAAAGAAGGATCTTCAGTCTTTGAGGGAGGAGATGCGTCGTAATGAAGACGGTCTCGTCGGTGCAGCTCTTGATTTTTCTGACTCCTCTTCTGATGACGAGTCAGCGTCGTCTCCTCGCCGTGCTGGAGGTGAGTAACTATTCCATTCTTGCTTTGACTTGTATTCTTTCAGACCGCAACTCAATAATCTCTCTCGTTGTATTGTGCCTCCTCAGTCAATGCTGTAACTCCCATGGACAAGAAGACTGTGAAAGTGTCTAGAGAAACTTATGATGCTTTTAGCAGCCTACTAAATCGTGCCGTTGAGTATGGTCAAGAAGGAAAGGAGACTGAAATGAATGCTTGCCTCAAAAAAGCAGAAGATTTCATGGCCAAGACTGACCTTGCAGAAGAACGGCAAAGATTTCACCAAAGGTTCAAAACCGGATCTTCATGCGCAAGAAGGCTCTGCAGCCAGTATGGCTTGAAGCCAGCTGCCCGCTAAGCATAAGTAGAGCTTGCGATGGGGGTGTAAGAGTAGTGGGATATTACTACTCTCGTAGGTTGTTAAATAATATTGTAAAAATTGTCTGTTTGTCTTGTATCGTAGCTTGAACAATCTTTTTTACTAGAGAATAGATAGTCGCGAGAGAATGCACGCCAAGCTCGAAGATGAGCAGCAAGCTCAACTGCAAGAATCTGATTCTCCAAGGCCGGCCGACCCCATTGCCAGCAAGAGCAGGCAAATGGGGTCGGCGGTGGATTCGTTCTCACCACTACTATTCAATACCTTTACTCTTAGCATTGTGGCAAACGGCAGTCGGTCATTTGAAACATTTTGTAACATTTCAAAATGAGCAAGGTTATGTTATGGGTGTTACAGCTCAATCGCTGGTATGGATGACAAATGTGTGGTAGCCTTGTGTTCTCTTCTACTCTCCCGTCTCTCCATCTTAATGCCGTGCAGTCATTGACTTTTACTTGTAGGGCCACGGTTAGCTAGCCACCGGTTACGATTGTCTCTCGCAGGTGGCAGCATAAAAAGATACCGGATACCTATCTCAAACCGATGAGGAGGGTCCGAGTAAGCCAGAATACTGACACCTGGCGCGCTGGACTCATTTCCATTTCAGTGCATCCCCTACCAAAGTATTTCATCACGCGACCGCAGTATATAATGTTACTCACGAGCGTTGCTGCAGACAGTGACTTTTTCTCAACAGAGCTAGATGCGTCATTCGGATATGGAGGTTGGCACCTACTAAATAAAGCTATTATAACCTTGAGATTCAAACAAAATCATTATGCAACTTGATCAATTTGGTGTGCGGAAGCATTATAAGAAGGTGAAAGCAGAAGTGATGAAAGGCTGCTTGGCCGAGAAGCCAGAGAAATTGATTACTATAATACGACCTTGATTGACTTTTAAGCTTCAGGCTGCCTGACAATTTTCGTATTGTACTGATAACAGAGGTGGCGAATAGCACTCGACGCAGCGGTGAGTGAGTGAGTGTGCGTGAAGTCGAGTCAAATTGAAATCTTGGTATGTTTCTACGGTGGAATTCAAATTCTACGGAGCATCACAAAAAAGAAAATGTAGTCGCACAACATCATCATGATGACGAATCTGCCGCGGTGATCAATAACTCTCTCAAAAAATACACTATTAACATTGCTGCCAAAAACGCCAGCATAAGTATATTAAGACTTTATCATGGTAGCAACTAAAGCATCATCGCTCCTCTTGTTGGTGGCAGCATCAGCTGCAATAATCTCTCCAGCGACTGCCCTTTTTGTTCCGACCATCACGACTGGGAGCAGCACATCTCGACAGAACACATTGCTACGAGATCATCTTGATAAGAAGTCTTCGCACCAGTTTCATGCGCCACCATTATTGTGGGGCGTAGTATCCTCCTCGTCACTGCGTAGAGGAACCGCTTTGATGTCTTCTACGGACGAACATCATCAGCCATCATTATTTGATGCGTCAGAATTTGATTCTCATGATGCAACAGAAAATACAGCCTTCTTTGAAGATGTCGAGAGTGAATTCGATAGCTTGGACGAGAAGCAACCGACATCGCAAGATGAGATTATCGAAGCTACGTCGTCAATAACCGCGGACTACGCAGATAATGCACTCACCGACGAAGAAGTTCGTATACTCGATGATCGTGAAGAACGTCTCTTTAATTACATCAACAATACGCAAAAGGTGGAAAGTTGTATATTGGTCGGTGTAGAAGATTTATCAGCTCAACGCAAGGCGAATAAGGCCTTGCGAATGCAACAAAGGGAAAGTGGAGATCTCACAACTACTCTAGATGACATTAGTCTATCTTGGACGCTAGAAGAGTCCATGACAGAAATGAGAGAATTAATCAAAACTGCTGGATTAAATCTCGGGGGTGAAATTACCCAACGATTGCAAGAGGTGAATCCAAGAACATACATTGGAACTGGCAAGGTGAAGGAGGCACAGCAATTATTGGATGAAATTAATGAAAAGTTGGATCATCGCAATGAGGGGACTTGTTGTACTGTGGTGTTTGATGCGGAGTTGACTCCTGGACAACAAAAAGCGTTGGAGAATGTGTTTAACAAAAAGGTCATTGAAAATGATTTCTTGGGGAGTGATAATGATGAAGTGGTCAAGGTGGTGGATCGAACTGCCCTTATTTTGGATATATTTGCACAACATGCCAAAACTCGGGAGGGGAAGCTTCAGGTGGATCTGGCCTTGCATGAATATCGTAAACCACGACTAACAAGAATGTGGACGCATTTGGAGCGTCAATCTGGAGCGGGTGGGGTTGGATTACGTGGTCCAGGAGAGACGCAGTTGGAGGTGGATAAGCGTATTTTACGGGACCGAATTTTGGTATTGAAAGATAAGATTGACAATGTTCAGAAACAGCGTGATTTGCATCGTCGTGGGCGGAAGAAAGGTGGGTTACCGGTATTGGCACTTGTGGGGTATACGAATGCTGGTAAATCGACATTGTTGAACTGTCTTACGCGTGCGGGAATATTGGCAGAGGACATTTTGTTTGCCACGCTTGATCCCACGACGAGAAGGGTGAAACTGCCTGGTTACAAGACCCATCCAGAAGTTCTATTGACTGATACTGTCGGGTTTATTCAAAAATTGCCAACACAATTGGTAGCAGCATTCCGCGCTACGTTGGAGGAGGTGAAGGAAGCGGATGTTCTTGTGCATCTAGTTGACGTGAGCAATCCTTGTTGGAGAAAGCAAGAAGTGTCGGTAACAAATGTGTTGGAAGAGATTGGAGCTGGTGACAGTAAGTTTGTTGCTGGTGTGATGTATTTTAGTCATTTTGTGTGTGATTCCTGACACTCATGTATTATTGAACTTCTTGTGTTACCTCTTCTTCAGAGCCCATTGTCCGGGTATTCAACAAACTAGACTTGCTCGACTCAGAAGATGCGGAAATGTTGAAGTACGAAGCTGCTTGTTCTGAGGACTTTTCAGTGGCGATATCGAGCTTGACTGGTGAAGGGCTGAGTGATTTTGTAGCTGTGGTTGAGGATTCATTGAGCGATTTGTTGGTTCCTGTAGAATTGGAATTACCATATTCGTGTGGCAATGAAGTTAACTTGATTCACGAGGTGGGAAGTATTGAAGTGATTGATTACAGAGAAGGGGGGACATATGTGATGGGAAGGGTACCTCGATCTCTTGCGATGAAACTTGATAAATACAGTGTTGGCAATATTGAAGGAGCCGAAGCGAATGGTGAAACTAAGGATGAAATAGATTGGGCAGCTCTTGGCAAAGGTAGGCACGCAAAGAAAGAAGCGTCGTATTAGTAAATGCAGTTGCAGCTAGTGAGCAGGCTAAGAATAGAAAATGGTTGCTAGGGCTATCTGTTCTTCCTTCGTAGTGGGAGTAGGGAGCGCAAGGATCCACGTTTTCGTTGTTTCGTCTCGTTGACCACTTTGGGCTCTGATGCTGATGACTCAACGTCAGACAAGACGGGTACTATTTCGACACCAACTGGGTTCAATGTTGCCTGCCAAAGCGACAAACTCCTCAATTCATACCAGCTCTCAATGCCGCGAGGATAGGTCTTTAGCTGGCACCCATTGATTTTAGTAGATAAGTCTGGAAACTTACTATCAAGCAATGCAATTTCTCCACTCGTTTCTTCGAACATCAAGTACCACCTCCCTTTATATATGATTGAGATACTGATTACACCGCTTGCATTGTATACTTTGTTACAAACAAGTTCAACTGCCTCGAGAGTTTCTGAAGATGGAGATGCTGCGTCACGCTCACATGCAAACTCAAAGAAGCAAGTAGTAGCATCATCCTCTAGCCAGTGCTTGCCTTCTTCATCTACATCGGCTTGAGACATTATTTCACACAGATATTCTTCACAGCTAGCAGCTTCTCTTTCCATACATTTGGTTATGTTTGTTGAGTATTGCATTGGTTTGACGAATTTGTTAGAAGCTGGCAAAGGCAAAGATGAAACATCGCCGACGAATTCCAGCTTGTGTTGATTCAGTCTCATTTCTCTAATCACTTTTGGTATCTCTTGTAGAGAATTCATTGCTGGCAAATCTACTACCCCACTATACAACCAAGATCCAAATCGAAACATTACCTCTCGCTCCGTCCCTAGGTTATCAGGTTTGAGGATGTAATAGCTTTGCACATAGCCGTCGCTCACCAAGTCTAGATTGGCATTGGAACTAGGCTTAAGCATACGTTCAAAATTGGGTGAAATGGAAACATGAGCCCTTTTCCACGCAGACAACTTCATCCATGTTGTGTCATTGTACATGGCTAGAGTGGATCCTTCATTCTCACCTGTGAAGTAGGCTTGAAAATCCACATCCAGCAGACCCAAAGCATCATTTTGAATCGCACTGTAGAGTACCCCTTCGAAGTAAAGGAAAATAAATGCGACCCCTTTTGAGTAGAATCTACTGCATGCAAAAGCAACGTCTTGAAATAGACTGGAAGTGTCGCCGACAAGCTCGAAATAGATCTGCCGAGCTGGATCGAGCTTCTCGATATCCACGGATAGTACCTCAGACGACACCTCTGATATGAGAAAGCTCTGAGCTTTTTCAATCTCATGAAGGGGTACGTGGAAGATGTGGCTTTCTGGTGAGTCATTTTCTGAGCATTGGAGCGGTACAAAGTCGTTTTGTTGTTGTTGGAGCATTGATAGGATGACTGAGATGTCTTCTAATTTTTGGTCAAAAACTTTTTGTAGATCTAACGCCACCTCGCCCCGATAGCAATGATTTCCACATTTGTAAAACGCCTCCCTAAAAGCTATTTCCCCGTGGCATTCTCTTGCCGAAGTGGACTTCACAATGCAGGTCTCGTTAAGGCAAGCTTCATTTTTGAAGAACAATGTATTGCTTCCGCAGAGATCGTCGACATCAAGGGAATAACTATCGATATCGTTGTCTTCTTGTGCTTCGTTCGGTTCCAGTTCTTGAGCATCATGAGACAAGAATCCGTGAAGCTCGTTTAACTCCGAGTCCAAGCTTTGCTCGAGTCTATCTAACTGGGCGTAAAGGCTTTCTTGAGCGCAATCAGCTTCCATGTTGGAAGGAACCCACGGTTATTACAATTCTTCAGAGGTGAGAAATGGCTTCTCACTTTTTCCGCACCAACAAACTTCTTTCAACACACAAGGCCTCTTATAAAAATGATTTTTTTCTTTCCAACCTACATTACTGCTACAGACCTAAATACCGCTTCTGTTGGTCAACTGTCTACTCACAATCTACGCAAATCCTCGAGCGTTGCTATACCTTACGTGTTGTTCAAACGCAGGATTTAATACCTCACTCTCTCCGCCACCATCGTAATCGTCATAGACATCGTCTCCACTATCTTCCTTGTCAAATTGCTTCGACCGATCTCTCGGACGATACTTTTTGTAGGCAACCGCGAGCGCAGCAATTACTATACAGTATCCGACTGTGACAAACGAAATACAAGTTGCTGTGGTGCACGTGCCGTGATATACATCATCTTCCATCGGTCCCATCCCTACGTCTTTTGGCAAATCATCTGGTAAATCGTCGGCGGGTCCTCCGGCAAATGGGATCATACCAAAAGGCCCATCTTCTATTACATGTGCGGTAGTTTCGATATGTATCGACGGCATCTCAAACATGTCGTCATCAACGTCGCCAGCAGGACTCATTTTGGGCCTGCAATTATATGACTCTGCAAAGCCAATACGATCCTTGGCCAAGTCATAAAAGAAGGCATGACCCTGCATGGCATTGATCCCTAAAAATGATCCCAACTTGCTATCAAGAGAGATTTTCGCCCGGTACGTACCCGTGCTTGGGTTGTACTCCATATAGTGTGAGGACGGAATGGCCAACAGTCCATCAAATGGATGCCTGGGATCTCGATCACCTGCCATGTTTGGGACTGTCCGTGGATTGAACGACTTGTCAATTCCATCATGGGCGGCAATCTGAATAATAATCGTGGGCAACGACTGAACTTCCTTTTCCGTCAATATCATCTTCCCAAAGCTAAATTGTTGTCCTACCAATTTCTTCCACTCTGCCATGAAGGTATCCTGTATACTTTCATCAAAAATCAATAATGGCACTCCTGAATCAAGTATCGTCCCACCATTCTTGGCGTTGAATAGTTCCTCATTAAAATTCAATTTCACCACCGACTGACCATCCCGTTCTTGGACAATACTCTGCCCACCACCCTGACGAAAGAAGATGTTACGAACGTGAATCTTGTAGCGTGTCTCGCCTTGCTTGGCAATATTCTGAACAAATACCAATGGTGCATCCAGAATTTTGGGATTGTACCCACCCAACGTCACCACACCAGATCCACGAATATCCATTCCATTCATCATTCGGTTTTCAAAGCACATACAAAACCGAGGGTATTTCAATTTATCTTGAAATACCATTTGATTCACAAACGATGTTCGTGCCGTCGAAAATCCCATGATACCATCTCTCACCTGTGAAGAATACCACCCCAGTGCCTCAGTTTGACATGCAAACACCAATGGAAAACCAAACCGTTTTGGAACATCCGTCCCATCCGCCTCTTGTATTCCCAGTTGTTCCATCTCTTCATTGGCACCACCTACGTAGACATAGTCGCGTGCTTCATATGCTGTCCATGCCGACTTGTCCACCAGGTTGTAACCTCGTGCAATACACTTCTCACGATTACGATCACAGACATCTTCCCTCTGCCCACCGACACATCGTCCACAGGGCATGGTGGTGAAGGAATCTGATTTGGCTTGTTCGTACGGCGCAATGACTTGACCGCATTCCGTACATCCTTGACAGGGAAAGGCGGTGAAGTCAGCACCACTGGATACGGCGAGTACGCGTTTTTGTGCTGGTGTGCCTACCCACACGTCGATGAAGTGTGTGCCGTCTCCGGATATTTCTTGCAGGTGTCGACTGCCATTGATGTTAGTATTGTCGTTGAATATGTCTACTACATGTTCATCATTGGAATTCCGTAATAATGAATTGTTGTTGCTTTCGTGAGTATAACTCCTAGCCCATCTCGCGAACGTTGCATCGACGTCCTCTTCCATTTCTTCATGGAGTAAATGCAGTAAATTGCGCTCTCTTAGAACTGATGCCCGCGATCGTAACGGAATTTGAACAAGGTCTTCTTCGTTGATTATTAGATCTTCATCTTCCGTTACAAACGTTGTTTCTTTGGGCTGTGACGGTGATGATGATGATGCTACCTTATTGGCCGCGGCTGAAGATATGAACGCAGCCACGAGGATTATAGCAGCTCGTGCGAAATGACCGCCAGAATGGGCTGAGTTGTTCATGGTTTGATATGAAAAAGATATAAGAGTGCTAAGGGACGCTTAAGAGAGTGTTCAGCAGCTGTTTATTGTGAAAGAGCGTGTTGTCCATGGAGTAACAAGGGTCATAGTGAGCCCGGTTTCGACATGGTCATTATTACAATATATTATTTTGCCCAAATAAAAAAAACTGAGTTGTGTCAACGTACGTACGTACGTCTAAATGAAAATACTGTGAGTATGATACCCTTATATTTTTATCATCACCGCCGCCCGCCGCTCCACTCAAAAGTTGAGGTGAGAGAGACCATGGCTGCCGTTGACCCCCCTATGCCCGTCGTAGAAGTGGTCTGACTTCACTACTGTCTGCACAATTGCGGTGGATAATTTTTATTTAACAATCTATTCGCTGCGCAGCTTATTCGCCCATTCCTTCTTTGAGAAATGGAGGCTAGAAATTAAATTATTTTTCCACAGAACTGCCGATAGATGCGGATGATGGTTTCCATTCTATGTTACCACGAACTTGTACTCACATCTTTCCTTTCTCCTGTACACACCCATTAGAAACTATGCTACGACCAACTCCCCTACTCCGTCAAGCCGAAAGGCTCATCAACCGCAACCCCCTCCTCTACGGACCCGGCCCTGTCGCCCGTCGTCCCGAGGGCGGTATTGGCGCCATGCCCCCCCTTCGTGGATTGGTCGTTTGTGCCTCCCAGGGATTGGCTGTGGGATTAGCTGGTGGATTGCTTTACAATGTTGTTTGGGGGAATCCTGGTATTCAAAAGGTGGAGGATTATTATAAGGAGAACCCTCCTCGCTAAATATGTAGTGAGGGAGTCTTAATGATTAATTGGTGGATTGTTGGGGTGGGAGAGGATGATTATTAGAGCGGATAGAAGTAGTTGAAGGAATGTTGGTGGGGGAATAATAATGACACATGTGGAATAGTCGAATGAGAAGATGATGCAAACTCTCAATACTACATGGAACTGATTCTTTGATTAAGATAATTGTATGATGTGGGGGATTTTCTTCAAATCTGATGAAATAGAACAACAAAAGCATGTAACAACGTAACATGTATTTTTTACCTACTACTAATACTAACCTCTGCTGAAACATCGACTCTAAGCTAAAGCTGGCTGTGCCTTCGCAATCTGTTGGGACTTGAGATGATTGCCTAACAGCGCAGCATCCTTGTATGTCCTCTTCATTGTGATGAGGACACCTCAAAAGGGTGCGGTGAACTCGATCTCCGGTCCCGCTCTTGCAATTCTAGCATTCCCTCCCTTCTCTTCATCGGTCTTTTCTGCCACAACTCGTTCTGGGATGAAGACCGCAATGCATAACCCAATGAAAAGAAAGATGATACCACCAAGCAGTCCAAGTCTAAGGCTTCCGGTGCCTTGGTTCAAGGCTATGAAGATAGCAGGCGGGGCCCAAGACATACTCACAGAGCAAAAGCTGTTGAAGCCCCAAAGCTCCGTCACCTTTTCTTCGGGAACAATGGAAACGAAATAGCCATTTGAAGACGGGTAGTACCATCCGTAGGCAATTCCATACAAGACGCTAAAGAAGTAAGTAATGTTGGCATCACTCGGTTGGTAGACAAAAGCTATGAGGAACACACCGATGATCAGAAAGTATGCAACGCAGAGCAAGTAATTCTTCTTGTGACCAATCTTCCGAGCAATGTAGCTGTAAAGGTACAATACGAAAAAAGAAGCGACACAGAAATTGAGAAGATGAAAGTTTGAATCAATGCAAAGAGAAATCGAGCCTTGCTTACGCACCGATGAATCGCTACACCAATAGGATTGGTGGCGAAATTGATCATAATGAATATAATGATATCTGTACTCGACATCTGGAGTTGCTCTGCCAGGTAGGTAATTGTCAAGTTTGTATAGGAACTGACAGCCGCCTCATTGAAGATGCTTGCCAGTAGGAATACAAACGCACTAGGCTCTGTTTTCCAAAGTGACACTGATGTCTTACCGATTTCCACTAAGCCAGCAATGTAGAGACTTTTTCCATTGTCCAAGAATTTTACAGCTTTCACAGGTTCATACCTCTTGTATGAGAGGAACAAACAAAACCCACCAACGACCGATGCTAGTGCCTGTGAAAATCTGGCAACTGCAACACTGTCCCATCCAGAGGTGAACTGAACAACACCAACAACGATGAAGAAGCTCAGCATAGCAATAGTTTCCCAGAGGCGTCCGCTTGACGTAATGCCATGTAGATCGTGATCCGACGGAGCATTTACATACGACCACAATACCATCGAATTTGCCATAAAAGTACTAGCGGCGATAAAAGACTGAGCAATCACCATGAAGAACCACGTCGATTCAAAGATGAAAATTTGAACAAAGTTGATAATCACTAATATCGTGGCACAGACCCTTCCAAATGTCAATCTGTGATCAGAGAAATCTACTACTGCCCCCGCATACGGCATGAACGCAGCGGTTGATAGACCCCCAATCAAAGCCATCAACGCCAAAATATCCGACGGTAACATGCCATACACTGTATTACCGCAACTCACATAGGATCCATTTTCATTCTGAGGACATCCGGCCGCTTGGTTGGCAAGCTGGAGAACACCCAAAGACAGGAACATGAAACTAATGAAGAGAATGGATCGACCGAATTGATTGAAGTAGAAGGCCTGGATGTCTTTGCGTCCGGAGTCGTAGAGGAGGAACTCATTGCAGCCGGCGCAGCATCCACTTTTGTTTGCATTTGTTGCTGCGTCTTTTGATGATTCGGTTCCGGGTGGTGTCATCACTTTACTGGACGACGCTGGAGACGTGTCCGGAGACGTATCGGGCACTGCACTTGAACTCAATTGTGTCGACATGACTTTATTATTTGAATTTATGAGCAGCTGAGGAAAGCTTCAATGATGCCCTTGGTCTTGTGATCGTTGGCTTGATTCCCGTCGTGCACCTTCTTGTTTCCGACGCTTGAAAATTTTGCTTTGACATTGTGCAGGTCTTGCATCTTGCATCTGCATCTGCTGAGCTGATTCACAGCGAATAGGGGGCTTTTCCCCCTAATGCTTGGGGTCTATGCCCTCGGAGACAACCACATTGGATTCATTGAGCAGTAACTATCCAAAATAATCTACTTATACCCTAATAATGTCTAAAATACTATATCAAACTTCTCCAAATCAGGGGCACAGCCCCACATCCCGCATTAGCAATCAAGAACGTAACGGACGCGTCAAAATCATGATGCGTCCATTCCACACTATTGTACATAAGTACTGTAAATACTCACTCTAGAGTTGACACAGCTGTGCATGACGATACGTGTGGAGTGATTGTGACACAGCGAGTGAGAGTTGTGTCCAAGCGCAGCGAGGACACAACTCTCACAAGCTGTGTCACAAATCACGACACAAGTATCCGTCATACACAGCTTGACATCTCGAGAGTGTGTAATTCTGTGTCACCCTACTTTCCAGTAAGACACTCACATGATGTGACTAATTGAACCGAGTAATCACATGTGTCACAAGTGCCTCTGACACAAAGACACAAAATCACACTCAACGCTCCAACAAATCACGGACACAAGCTGACACTGACTGTGTCCAGAGATCTCACACTTCGTGCTCCGACACAGCATGTGGCTTTGTGTCAGAGGCACGTGTGCCACCTGTGATTATCTACTCGGTGTAATCAGTCCCTGTCATCTGAGTGTCGTCTGGAAAGGTGACACAATACATAACTCCCCCCCACCACCTATCTCCGGAGCCCACGCCACCACCGAAGCAACACATTTTCGCTACCGTACGAAGAACAATTAGGTTACAAACTATCTGCTAGATTTCCAATTATTGACTGAATCCATTAATTAATCTTTGCGCAGCCTACGCACATCAAGCATCAAAAGAAACATTATGTCAGAACAACAGCAGCATCCATCTGACACGTCCTCCATCATCTTACCCCCAAGACTCGTTCGAAACACTCAATCCTCCAACCCTGATGATGACTTGGAATGTTCGCTCCACTATCTCCCAAAACCTCTCCTTCGCGAATTCAGCCATGTATTCAACAATGAACACGTACGATTTGGCAGCAACGACGGCAACTTGCAATTACTTGCAATACCAACGAATCAACGTGCAAGAGAAGATTTAGTAGCAGTTGGTGATCACATTGAGGCAGAAAAGGATCGTCTGCTCAATGTCTTTTTAACATTTGGCAAATGTATATGTGAGCAACTCCGATCACAGGGATATTGGGCAGACTATATTGATCCATGTTCCGGATTGCCCATGATATCTCTCAATTGCAATAAGGTCTATTCGGAAGTGGATGGAATGGAATGTTTGCTCAATTACAAGGCTTATAATGCTGGATTTTGTAAAATTTTGACTCACCCGAAATGGGGAAGTGCTGTGTATCCAGCAACGATTTTTGCGTATGCACCGGTGGAGGTTGCGAAGAGTTTGATGGCATTGTTTCCGTCTGCTTCGTGAGTGAGAGTAAAGTATGATTGATGTGGTGCGAAGGGGGGAGCATGATGTGAGTGTCATTTTCAACGATGGCGTCGATGGTAATAATCAGGTACACGCTAAAGTCATTGTTTAGTTCCAAAGTTTTATATATTTTTTGGATTGTTGTGTCCTGTGTGTTTTTCTTTGTTGAAACTAAAGTTCAGAACTTCGATTCTTTGTCGCAGGTTTGACATACTCAACTTGACTCCGCTCTTTCAAGCATTCAGGTTCGACAACCACGTCTCCACGCTGCTAGAATTGAGTTCAGCAGTAGCTTCAGATTTCGCTTTGTTTTTCGTCCCATGCCTCCAACATATCCCTCCTTTGACGACCTGGTTGGTACGGTCTTCGTGGCTGCATAGCTCGACTTTCTTTTCATGTTACATGATGCGTACGATAATACTTGTACAGAATATAATACCGAAGCTTGGGCTTGCTGCTACAATCGAGCTTCTAGCTCTTGCTCGACCCCGCTCCCTTCAGTTTCAGCATTACTCGAGGAGCGTTGCATAGTGGAGAAATGATCTGCAAAGCATTCACTGATGTGTATCGTGTCCAGTATGCACGCATGTTTCGCAAGCGATTGAACTCGCAAGAAGTTTCCCGCGAAAAATTGCGCGAAGATTTCTCTTTAATCTCAAGAGCTCATTTTACTACTATCTTCTTCTCTCCTCGTCCATTGTGTGTCTTTCTACGACCATATCGTTCGGTGGGCACCGTAAGTACGTGGGCTGATGCATCATTGGTTACAAACAAAAGTCATCCATTTCATAGTTCTATTCCAACTTCTGATGATCATGGTACAACTAAACGCCATCGAATGGCTTTAATGATGCTTATCAATCGGTTTGCGCTCTGATGGGGTTGCTAATGGAGATCCAATTCCACGCCTATACACAAACCATCATCGCGGCGAACTTCAACCCATGGCCCTATACCCATCCAAAATATGACCATTTCCCTAACAATCTTCATTGACCTATATCATTCAGATCAATCCTACCATCCAACATCGACCCAACACGCACCGCAGATGTTTTCAATAGAGAGGGATGGGGTAGGGTTGCGTTTAGTTGAAATGAGGATTTAATAGGCAATATGTATGTGTCTCCAGAGGAAGTTGTTTTGCGGCAGTATATTGCTTCTGAATAGATCAGAATGTGATTAACACTACCCAATCAAGGCTTTTAGGTTTAGGTTCGATGGATACGGCTGCATTTGATCAATGTTTACATTGTCGGAACAAACTGCATTCTCTCATGGGAGATTGATGTTCAACCACATACGTTATCATCGAGAACCTTACCATTGTCCTCATCCTTATGTAAGTGGTGACATTGATCTCGGCGAGTGTATACTTGAGCAATACGTTTTCATCCGCATACTTAGTTGAAAGCTTCTGCTTTATCACTGCACATGATTATTTAGCATTCCAACACAATGATAACAACACTTTTGGATTGAGACGCAAGGCATGGGAGCAATCACTGTCAGAAACCAACAAATAGTATGTACATAAGGATGATGAAACAACTGCGGTGTGTTGAATGGGCGCAGTGTCAGCCAGAGGGATCTCGTTCACATTCAATTTAAGTGGTAAAGTTTGTGCCAAGGCAAAGTCAGATTGAGGGGAAATAGGAGGTAGCAAGCAACCGGGAGTACTGAGAGTGAAGAATGGTACTCTTTGATGAGTACCAACTTTGCAAGCGGTATGCGACAAAGGGTCGAGGCGGCAATTGAATAGGTGATTGAATCGGCGGGAAAGTGGGTGCTACGACTTAGCGAGCACGACAACCACTCTAGGGTTGACTTACAAGCTAGAAGGACAATGTGTATCTCATTACGATGCATATAGATAATTTGCTCTTTGAGAGGTGCTCCAGATAAAGGTTCTGTTATCATTATCACCGATGTAGCTCTGACTATATGCAATTATTACTGCTGTCGAGTGATTGACGGAATCCTCCGTGTACACCCTCGCTGGCTATTCAATAGTGTCTCATGCCTCACACTAAGCAAATCATGTATATAACTTCACCATCGTCAATCACTTGGCAATAAGTTGTAATATTGTAGCAGCTGATTGAATCATTCATGTCCCAACTTGTGATCCACTTGTTTGTTGCGTTGAGATCATAATCAAGTTAGGACTTCTCTGAAAACGTAATGAATGAGCCGCAGTCAAGATCCATACTTATCGCAGTCTGAAGAAAAGACGAGTATTATCTTGATAAAGATCTTAATTTATTCTACAACAGATATCAAAAGTCAACCATCAGCAAGCGTTCAACTGAAGCATAGTTCCCATTTTCAAACGATCGATCCACACATCCATTCACTACACCCACAAAAGAGCTCTGAAGATGACTTGTACTACGTTCTACTCTCTTTTAGTTCCTTCGGAAAAGTTTGGGGGCCTTGGTGGATTTGGCGACGGGGCTGGACGTGGCGACGGGAGCCGCGGTGGCAGGGACCGTGGGGCTCTTGGTGGACTTGGCGACGGGGCTCGCGGTGGCGACGGGGCTCGCGGTGGCAGGGACCGTGGGGCTCTTGGTGGACTTGGCGACGGGGCTCGCGGTGGCAGGGACCGTGGGGCTCTTGGTGGACTTGGCGACGGGGCTCGCGGTGGCAGGGACCGTGGGGGCCTTGGTGGCCTTGGTCTTAAGGTTCCTCTCCATCATCTCATTCCCTTGAACAGCATAGTTGGGTTGGTTCATTCCACTGAAAGCGGTCCAACCGAAGATGACGGCAACTACTGCAGTGGACACAAAGACGAGGGATTTGACCTTGCCGTACTTTTTGTTGCGGCGTTGGTTGTTTGCGTCGTTAGCAGTTCCGTAGGCCACAGCGCTGGAGAAGATGCTGTCAATCTCGATGCCATCGGCGGCGTTGGTGTCGAAGTTGGTAGACATAGTCATGATGTTCGTAGGATGATTGGGATGGAGATGAATCAATTGTGTGGTGTGTTTGCTACATGGTCGGCACCTCCTCGAAAAATGAAAAATGACAAGCGAAAAGCAATCTTGTAGAGGGAGCTGCAGGGGAGCTGCTTGTGTACACCGGACGCTCGCCGATTACGAACGGAATTAGTAGTAGCCCCTTTATCCCCGTACGGGCCAAATAGCGATTGTACGTTAGGAATAGTATGTAGAATTACTTGTGTTCCACCTTAATTTGTTTTTCCCTCCGCGAAGCCCACGTCGCACTTTTGGGTGAACCTGGAGCTGAGCCGAGCCAACCGTTGCGTGGCTGGAGTCTGGAGCCAACATGTGGTACTTACAATAAAATGCTCGGTAAGGTGGTTCTCTGCGACACACGAAGACACTTTATAGTACCCGCCGGATACTTGTGCACATAACTTCCGCGACCGTGAATGAATCAAGCCGCCCGGCGGCGGGAAGTCAAGCACAAATTTTCAGAGCAAGAAAATTCCATCTTTTTCGAAGTCATCCTACTATATAAGACCATCTTTTCCCTCTTTTTAGCAATTATTGCTCGCACGTAAGTAAGTACTCTTACTTATGTTACAATCTTACTTCTTTCACAGGTCTTTTCTTTCTCATCTTCTCATAGGCAATCCACACAGAGCAAGAAAATTCGCATCTTTTTCGATCTTTATTGTTCTCTTTGAAGTCATTTAGCAAAATGTTACGACTAACTTTTCTCTTTCACAAGTCGTTTCTTTCTAATCTTCTCATAGCTGTGTATGTACAGATGGATCAAGTTATGGTGTCATTTTGACACCACATAAAAAAGGACCTGTTTTCGGGTAAACAGCGGAGTTTAGGGGGGCCCGAAGAGACCCTTTTTCAGGGACCGCGT
The DNA here is from genome assembly GCA_030544225.1 of Skeletonema marinoi. Taxonomy (NCBI): domain Eukaryota; phylum Bacillariophyta; class Thalassiosirophyceae; order Thalassiosirales; family Thalassiosiraceae; genus Skeletonema; species Skeletonema marinoi. Next base: position 1,988,047 of record CM060492.1, read on the forward strand.
GCCCAAGGATGCCAAGTTAGGTGCCTACCTACCATCCCACTAGTCTTCTATCTATAACAACGTAACTGTGTGCGAAGAGATTAATTTAACGAGTAATATGAAAGACCTACACACCACAGTGGCTTGCTTTTGCCTTTTCTCTTTCGCTTCCTTGTTCCTGGGGTTGTTAAACGCATTAGCATCAGTCATATTCCGATACACAGTAGAGTAAGCAAATCTGTTTCTTCCTCTTTGTTTGGCAATACTTCGCTTGAACTCTGGACTTTGCATCCCACATTTTTGTGACTTTATCGTAATCTCAAACGCTCATCTTACCACTCCAAGCATTCTTCTCTCCTCGGGCCATTTTCTCTACAATCGCATGATGGATTCCATTATACCGCATTTTGTTTCCACCCCTTGGAAGAAGCACATGTTTACTGTCCAACTGAGCAAGTGCAGGCAGGGATGTTGTGGCGCACACTACCCATCTGCCAGCAATGGAATAGTATGAGAGGGGCATCGACTAAAATGTAAAGTCACGCGGCAAAACATTCAACCAGCCATGATGTTGGCAAACAGTGAATTTGCGCTTCTTCACGAGAGCGATAGCAGTCTCGTGTTCTTTCCTCTCTCGCTGCAGTCTCGTTGCTCTGATTCTTGAGGTTGCGCTCTTTCCTCTCCTTCCGCTCCATCGGCATCGCCAAACCAGTAATCTTCGTCTACGGCAGCAGCACCGCCAGGAAACACCACATCGGCCCCGCTGCGATCACACATCATCGGCAGCACATCAAGAACTTTTGAGCGCATCTTTTATCTCCTTCAACTCGGTGCTAATATGTACATAGGGCAACTGTTGTGTAGCGGTAGAACTTGCATCGGTGATTTCAATAGTCTTAAATGCAGTGGATGAGAAATGAGAATCTCCTCTTCTCCTACTCTCAAACAAGTATGTCGCTGTTTTTGATGTAAATATTCCAGCTCACACGCAAAAGGCATAGTTTCACGTGCTGATATGTAAACATATGCGATTGCACTGCGAATACCAGAGATAAAGATTGAGATTCCGATTGAAATACTTTGATAAGAACTTATCCATGTCGGGTGTAATATCTCAAGTGCCATCATGAACTTCTTTCAGATATGCCTCCGCGGAACTCGATCCACTTCAACTGCATTATAATTTATATCCATGTGCTCCTCACAACTTTGTAACCGAGGGCGTCAACTACGTCTTCAACATTTGATAAGACAATTGTGCGTTTGATCATCACAATTGGGTGGGATGGCAGCCATCACAATGGGGTGGGATGGCAGCGGCAGCCTCGCATATTATGTAGGTTCTGAGCTTGTAGACTGTTGATTAGATGTTTTGGTTGTGCCTCATCTTGCACATCAGCCTGCTTCATTTTGATACATGTTCCTCCACAAGATGCTCCTCGGAGTATACACAACGAAGACAAAGCGAACAAATTGGCCCATGTATGTTATGATCCTGAACAATCTTCTCGACTTGTGACGAATTGGCCCACGCATCAGGAGCAACGGCCGGGCTCTTCCTGCTGCTTCTCTTACTTCCCTTACGCATTATGCGTTAGTATTATTACTTGGGATGCAGTTGTATGTTTGCGGATAGTGGAGAGTGGAGAGGAGCGGAGCGAGCGGAGGTGCCGGGCGCCGGGTTTCTGTGATAGTAAAGTAGCAGTCTACGGGCCAGTCAATTCTGTGGTGTCGAACTGACACCACAATCAAAAATGTATTTTCACACTTCGCGCAGCACGGTAATCTCAACGCAAAATCAAGGGGATCGGCGAGAAATATTACAGCACATTGCACAAAATAGTGTCAAAATGACACCACAAAAGAACACCAGTTACTGAATTCCTACGTTTATGACACCAGAAATTTTTGTAAGTACAGATGGATCAAGTTATGGTGTCATTTTGACACCACATAAAAAAGGACCTGTTTTCGGGTAAACAGCGGAGTTTAGGGGGGCCCGAAGAGACCCTTTTTCAGGGACCGCGTGCCCAAGGATGCCAAGTTAGGTGCCTACCTACCATCCCACTAGTCTTCTATCTATAACAACGTAACTGTGTGCGAAGAGATTAATTTAACGAGTAATATGAAAGACCTACACACCACAGTGGCTTGCTTTTGCCTTTTCTCTTTCGCTTCCTTGTTCCTGGGGTTGTTAAACGCATTAGCATCAGTCATATTCCGATACACAGTAGAGTAAGCAAATCTGTTTCTTCCTCTTTGTTTGGCAATACTTCGCTTGAACTCTGGACTTTGCATCCCACATTTTTGTGACTTTATCGTAATCTCAAACGCTCATCTTACCACTCCAAGCATTCTTCTCTCCTCGGGCCATTTTCTCTACAATCGCATGATGGATTCCATTATACCGCATTTTGTTTCCACCCCTTGGAAGAAGCACATGTTTACTGTCCAACTGAGCAAGTGCAGGCAGGGATGTTGTGGCGCACACTACCCATCTGCCAGCAATGGAATAGTATGAGAGGGGCATCGACTAAAATGTAAAGTCACGCGGCAAAACATTCAACCAGCCATGATGTTGGCAAACAGTGAATTTGCGCTTCTTCACGAGAGCGATAGCAGTCTCGTGTTCTTTCCTCTCTCGCTGCAGTCTCGTTGCTCTGATTCTTGAGGTTGCGCTCTTTCCTCTCCTTCCGCTCCATCGGCATCGCCAAACCAGTAATCTTCGTCTACGGCAGCAGCACCGCCAGGAAACACCACATCGGCCCCGCTGCGATCACACATCATCGGCAGCACATCAAGAACTTTTGAGCGCATCTTTTATCTCCTTCAACTCGGTGCTAATATGTACATAGGGCAACTGTTGTGTAGCGGTAGAACTTGCATCGGTGATTTCAATAGTCTTAAATGCAGTGGATGAGAAATGAGAATCTCCTCTTCTCCTACTCTCAAACAAGTATGTCGCTGTTTTTGATGTAAATATTCCAGCTCACACGCAAAAGGCATAGTTTCACGTGCTGATATGTAAACATATGCGATTGCACTGCGAATACCAGAGATAAAGATTGAGATTCCGATTGAAATACTTTGATAAGAACTTATCCATGTCGGGTGTAATATCTCAAGTGCCATCATGAACTTCTTTCAGATATGCCTCCGCGGAACTCGATCCACTTCAACTGCATTATAATTTATATCCATGTGCTCCTCACAACTTTTGTAACCGAGGGCGTCAACTACGTCTTCAACATTTGATAAGACAATTGTGCGTTTGATCATCACAATTGGGTGGGATGGCAGCCATCACAATGGGGTGGGATGGCAGCGGCAGCCTCGCATATTATGTAGGTTCTGAGCTTGTAGACTGTTGATTAGATGTTTTGGTTGTGCCTCATCTTGCACATCAGCCTGCTTCATTTTGATACATGTTCCTCCACAAGATGCTCCTCGGAGTATACACAACGAAGACAAAGCGAACAAATTGGCCCATGTATGTTATGATCCTGAACAATCTTCTCGACTTGTGACGAATTGGCCCACGCATCAGGAGCAACGGCCGGGCTCTTCCTGCTGCTTCTCTTACTTCCCTTACGCATTATGCGTTAGTATTATTACTTGGGATGCAGTTGTATGTTTGCGGATAGTGGAGAGTGGAGAGGAGCGGAGCGAGCGGAGGTGCCGGGCGCCGGGTTTCTGTGATAGTAAAGTAGCAGTCTACGGGCCAGTCAATTCTGTGGTGTCGAACTGACACCACAATCAAAAATGTATTTTCACACTTCGCGCAGCACGGTAATCTCAACGCAAAATCAAGGGGATCGGCGAGAAATATTACAGCACATTGCACAAAATAGTGTCAAAATGACACCACAAAAGAACACCAGTTACTGAATTCCTACGTTTATGACACCAGAAATTTTTGTAAGTTGGGATATGTGTTAGTCACCATCTCCCACAATGTAAAAATCCCGGAGGCCCGATACCATAAAGGCCGTGCAAGGCGCCAAAAATCCAATTCTTCCGGGCCGGGGCCATTTTTGCTACCGATCACAAAAAAGACCCACACCATGGTGCTCCAGGCCTATGCTACAATAACAGCGACAAATAATCATATAACAAACCCACAACATAGTCACTAGACCCATTTTTCACGCTGAATCGAATGGTGCAGTCGGCGGCCCGCTATCTCCAGCGCCTACAGACGTATTGACAGTGATAGCGGCGGCAGCGATTTTTCCACCATCGACGCGACAACATAGTTTGGGCATCATGTGGGAAGGGTAATGATCAATATATAACGCTGCCATGATAACCCCATATCCGCATAGGTATAAGTCGGCAAATAATCGTCGGCGATAGTAACAGAAATGAGTATTATAGCGGCATTTAGTGAAGAATATGAAGGCACCAACATCAACTGAAAATCATAGCATCAACGATTAGAAATGACCACTTATCCGCTCCTATCTTCAATATCACAACATGATTCTGATCAAAAACCTTCATATAATCAAACTAAGCGATTATTCTGGGGAATGGGCGGCCATATGTCTGCAATGATCCTTTTACTCTGGTGCTACTTGCTCTACTGGTGTATATCTTCTGTGGAAGTGGAAGCACATCACACATCATGCACATCTTCATAGAACCCACTGTAATGTTGCACGCATACATATCATATCACTGCTAAAAGATAATTGAACGGACGGATATTCTTGGGAGCCGTGGATGCGGCTTTGGTGAAGCTTCTATGTCTGTATATTTGGCCCATGTGCACCCAGGAACAAATCTAACATACCTTTTGTTGGGGGAGACAAGATGTTTCTAATGCAACCACACTAATAGACAAAGCTGAGGCGTGTAATCTTGATTGACACTTTTAACTATAAACATTGCTCTGTTGATTTTCAACCATAAGATGCCACTAATAATATTACCTGCAACTTCTGCTATTCAGCTGCAAGATGCAACCAAACATACCAATATCGCTTCTTTTCTATACACTGCACATTCATCTTTTAGACGCTCTTTTGGTACTTAAGAGCAATCTTGAGTTGCATCTCATCATCAATTATGTTCTGTCACTTCTGTGCTGTTATGTGCAAGGCACTCCAAAAAACATTTGATCAACATTTCGATAACAACAGGAGGTAGTAGTAGCAGACCAATGGATGCAAGATAGATGCATCTGCTTTCACAACCAGCAACATTTTTGTCGAGTCATCATTATGTGTAGGTGTGGGAGGTTGGTTCGTTCTGGTGTTGAGGGTGGGATTGATTACAAAGACCATTCTCCTGGTAGAGGCCTCAGACGCTCGATATTCTAACAGATTCTGAACTCTCCTCTATCATTGATCTCCATGCCTCTGTATCACTTCTGTTCACAGATATTCCCAACCAACACTCAGCATATCACGCCCATTTGGTGCTGTGGTATTATTGTAGTATTATATGAGGACTATTAGCCATTCTCATCGGCGGCCGTGTCATGATGTGTCGAAAATGGGCAAAACGTACCGCAGCTAACTTGGCGGTGGGTACGTCAAAAGCATTGATTATTGCAACCTAATGGCATGACCATTCAATATAAGATATGAAAGAGGTCCTGTGACCATCTTGTGGGTTTGGAACTTGTAATTCATTGTTGTATAGACATGTGCCGTGATTGATGCCGTCGCTGTTCGGGCAGATTTCATGCCTTCTTAAATCTCACTGAATGCCGCTATAATACTCATTTCTGTTACTATCGCCGACGATTATTTGCCGACTTATACCTATGCGGATATGGAGTTATCATGGCAGCGTTATATATTGATCATTACCCTTCCCACATGATGCCCAAACTATGTTGTCGCGTCGATTGTGGAAAAATCGCTGCTGCTACTATCACTGTCAATACGTCTGTAGGCGCTGGAGATAGCGGGCCGCCGACTGCACCATTCGATTCAGCGTGAAAAATGGGTCTAGTGACTATGTTGTGGGTTTGTTATATGATTATTTGTCGCTGTTATTGTAGCATAGGCCTGGAGCACCATGGTGTGGGTCTTTTTTGTGATCGGTGGCAAAAATGGCCCCGGCCCGGAAGAATTGGTCTGCACGGCCTTTGTCTAGTCTGCGCGACCGGGGTGTAGCCGTGAGCTACAAAAGTGAAAGCCCCCAGCTTCATTTTTTGCACTTTCGCGTGTTTGTACCTACTATGAATTCCCACGTTAAATTTTGAAGAAAGCTTGACACATACAATCACTCACCTACAAACCACTAACAACCACTAACAAACACGTACAATACTTATTATGTTTGCAAGAGCGATTTGAACTCGCCCCCGAAAAATTGCGCGAGAGAAAACTTTCCCCTTTTATCATTTTCTCTTTCTTTTCCTTCAAGAGCCATTATCCTCTTTCGATTTCATTGCTTGAATTAATCATGAAAATTCTTTTCCTTGCAACAATTCTTTCCACTGTTGGGGCGTACTGTCCCAATGCATGTTCGGGTCATGGATCTTGTGGAATCAATGGTAAGCTTTTTCTGGTTCATTCATCTGCGATTCGTTTATTCTCCTCGAACTTCTCTTCTCATCGTTCGACTCTTTTTCTCGACTTCTTCTCTAATCTTTCAGACAAGTGTACGTGTTATAATCGTCCCAATGGTGATCCTGCATGGACAGGACATGATTGTTCCTTAAGGACATGCCCTCAAGGAAGTGCATGGGCATCCGAATTGGCAGTTTCCGAGAACAATGTTCATCCTAGAATGGAATGTTCGAACAAGGGTCTTTGCGATCGTGAAAGCGGCGAATGCTCGTGCTTTGAAAACTACGATGGAAAGGCGTGCGAACGTACGATGTGTCCCAACGATTGCTCTGGACGTGGTATTTGCTTGACTCAAAAGGCGCTTGCTATTTTGCAGGGTACAGTTTACGACGCTCCTTGGGATGCCGATAAGGCAATGGGGTGCAAGTGTGATGATGGATTCCGTGGTGCCGACTGCTCGCAGAAGGAATGTCCCTCTGGACCCGACGTCCTTAATGGAGATGGAGGCTCGGAAGGACGCGATTGCTCCGGCCGTGGGATTTGCAGCTATGAAACTGGTCTGTGCACTTGTTTCAAGGGATATTACGGAACCAGATGTGAGTTCCAGACAATTTTGGAAGCATCACATGGTCGCAGCTCGCAGTCTTCTGGTCCTTGGTGAGAAAGGAAGTGGTCTTTTGATTCCAGATAAAACGACTTTCAACACCGCACACGCCTGGTAGATGTAATTACGAAGTAGCATAAGATAAGATTCTCTTGACTGACACTGTCCTTCGTCTCCTTGTCGAGAGTAGAGATGTCTTGACTCCTTTGAGCTTCAGAAATTGCTTCTTGAACGAACGGCTCAGCAAAATAGGTACTTGAACCGAATATGATCCTGTGTAAAAGTGCAGTGCACATAATGCTGCTGGACTTCAATCAACGAAAGATGATGACCATTGTGCAGGACATACATATCCTATGCAGAATCACTTATGATCTTGTCCATAATGATACTGACATGGAAGATCCTTCGCTTTCATGTACGTCACGATATTCAATTAGAAATGCTATAGACTTATATATTTCAATCACTGCCAGTTCATCCTCTTTCATGTAAAAGATTTCTTATGCTCTCAGCAGCCGACATGAAGTCATCTGTCGGCACATCCAATGCTCTCCACCACTCATCTGGTAGCGTTTCATTGCCACCACTACTACGATCGGCAGCAGCAGCCACAGAAATGACAGCACACGCTAGAGTGACAACGTTATACTGCAATATAGTTGTTCCGAGAACTACATCGATTGATATCTCATTCAGTATAGTCCAAGCCTTGAAAATGACAGCCTCGCTGGCTCTAGGTGAAAGCAAACAATGATTTTGATCCTGGCTTTTCGTTCCTCTACCAAAGTCGAGTGTGTCCATAACAATCAATACGCATCTATACGGATGACAGACTAAAGTATCGAACTGCAGCATTCTTAGCAGCTGCTGTTCAGTTGATACCATTTGCTCCTTGTCTGACCAATACTTTTCATCTAAAAGAGGAGGGTGCATTGTTTCTATTATTTCAGGCGCGCATGTTGCTGCTGCTGATGTTGTAGTTTTTATTGGAGATTGCCCAAGTGTTCGTTTTGGTAGATTTGACTGATTGGCATCACAATTTATATCCACCTTTGTTGACGTAGAGTGACCACCAACATCTTCAAACCCCAAGATACTTGACAAATTAATGACATCGCGAATTCGTCTTGGTTCTTCCTCGGCTTTGCAGCCTAAGAAGAGACATGCTGCTGCAATACGCCCCAGATGACATTTGATTTGTTTCATTTCTGGCACAGACGGTTGAGTATCATTATCATGTGCACGTTTCCTGCCCTTTTGATTTTGCTCCGACTGCTGGCAATGATGATGTATTACTTTTTGGAATTGACCTACATATCGACGGAATAGAATAATGGATGTAAATCTAGAGTCTGAGCCCAATTCCATCATCTGTGAAGCCAAATAAATTCGACAAAGAAGATAGTTCATCGATTGCTCTAAAAAAACTATCTTTGATTTATTGTCGTCATCATTCGGTGGCACGATGCAATGCTCTGAGGGTAATGGTGCTCTCAGGTCCATGGCAAATCTTATGGATGGAGAGGGGAGGCAGGATTATTGGTATAGGATCCTCTTGGCTTCCTCATGGAGGCAAATAATGGCACATAAGCCAGGCGGAAATGGATCTGAGAATATGAATAAATGACCAAAGCAAAAGACGAAAGCGAAAGAGGAAAGAGGACGACAAATACTAGTTCCTACGTAGCAAAATGTCACAGCGACACCAGACACCTTTCTTCCTCACCTGAAAAAAGGGCACGAGGATGGAGGGAGGAGTGCGAATTTGAACTTGATCCACCGAACAAGACCAGAGCACATCGAGGTATGGTAACAAGAGAATACAAACATGAGTGACCGCACCAACACCAACGGAGAGAACAATAACGTCTCTTGGGACAGTCATCTCGTCGCGGTTCTTACATATGATAGGAATTCATCCGCCAGCGGAGTGAATCGCACCAATAGCCAAACTGACGAGATGGTGGATGGAAAGGCGCATGGAACTGTGACGTATGCGGATGGCAGTGTGTACATGGGAATGTTGGAGGAGGGCAACAAACCAGGCGATTTCGGCACGGGGACATACGTGGGAGGAAGCGCGTATACAGGAGAGTTAAAGGATTAAAGGATGGCAAGCCGTATGGCTTTGGTACAATGACTTATCATGATAAGAGCGTCTATGCTGGACAGTGGAAGGCGGGGGAGCGATGCGGCAGCGGTAAAAGTACAGCTGTGATAATGACTAGTGGAAAGCATACCGTTAGCTACGCTGAGTCGGAGTGTTCAACTAACAACTTCTCTCCTGATCGACCAGCTAAGCAGATAATGAAGACCGTGTCGCCGAGCGACACCCCCGAACAATCTATTCGGTTCGGCAACTAAAGCTCAAGCTAACGAGAGTTTGGCAACTAAAGCTCAACTTGACGAGATTTCGCCTGAGAATGCTAAGAGCAAGAACTCCGAGCACGAGGAGCGCATTGAGAAGACCAATTTTATTTTGCTCCTGCTGCTGGCAATTGTGATGGATTACTTTTTGGAATTGACCTACATATCGACGGAATAGACGTCTGATAGCTTAGTGACTTTGCCGTATTAGCACAGCGACACCAGACACCTTTCTTCCTCAACCTGTAAACAGGCGTCCGCAAGGAGATCGGCTCGTAGGAGTGAAGTGTAAGCGGTGCTAGATGAGTTGCTGCTGTTTGTTGCGTATTGTTATTGTACTTTTGGGGTTAAAGTGCAATGTTTGATGTGTAGATGTGTGTTAAAGTAAATAGAAAATTGTGCGAGGTGCTACCTCTCCCCGCGCGCATCCAACCTTCTCACTATACATAATCACACTAGTGCGAGTGGTGTGTGTCAACCGTCAGATGTGAAGAGGGTGTGGACACAAACGAGTGGCGCGCCACGAGTTTTGGTCACGCCACTCTTCAACATCTGAGAGTTTGATTACACCACGAGCACGACGGTGGTTATGTTTGTGAAGCGTACGAGTGTTATCTCAAGCAACGGCTTGCGGTCTAAAATTGCTTTACATGGACCACGAACACTTTGGTTGTAGACGTTTTCTGCCATTCATGCTTCGTTACACTCTGCATTCATGGCGAACAAAACACTCCAGTGTGGTCACAAATTAACCGTTGTGTGACCAACACTGCAAGGCTGTGACGGTTTTTTTGCGTGATGTGACCAAATCGTGAGTGGTCACAAATAAAGCATTTTGTAACCGCACGCTGGCGCTTGTGATCAACACAGTGGCGTCACTAGCATAACAACAATTGACTCGATAAAATGGCCAAGTCGAATGATGCAAGTCATCTATCTCCCGCATATCACACATTAATCCTCTAGCAGTTGTGCTATCAAGGATGATTGGATCGCAGATCGCCATTCTCCGCTGCCATAGCAAGCACAACTCTATCTCTTCCTTTTCAGATATCTTACTTCTTGACCTGAGATATCTATATTACCATCCAGTACTGCAGCAGGCATGATGCAAGGTTGTGTCTAGAATATCTAACTGAAATCTTTCCTTTTGCAGCTATTCTATTGTTGGAAAGTTTTGGTTGACGAAAGATTTCTTCGCTTGTTATTATGACATTTCCTTGTCAAGAAAGTTTATACTCTTATATAATTGTTCAATATGATGCAACTCTTCAATGAGATATATGAGGAAGTAGGCTGGAGAGGATTGCTGAGAAATGAATTGTTTGACCGTTCACAAAGGAATTGATTGTTCTTTTTTTCACTCTCTCCAGATCTCAGCTGAAAGTGTTGTAAGTCATTATACGATAGAACTCTGTCGGACTAATCTGCCCATCCTGATCAAAATCGGCCCTCTCGATCATTTCCAACAGTTCTGCATCATCCATTCTTTCTCCCAACTCATTTGCCACTCTCTTCAAATTGTGGACTGTTATAAAACCCGTCTCGTCGTCGTCGAAAAGGTGAAAAATCTTTTGAACGTCTTCTTCCGTGTCACTCCCAGCCAATTTGCTTGTCATCAAGTCCAAGAATTCATCAAAATCGATTTCTCCCTTGGCATCCTTGTCAATGTCTTGAATCATTTGATACACAGTTTGATTTTTGGGTCCTTCCAAACCTAGAGAACGCATTGCCGCTCGAAGCTCCTTGGGATCGATTGTTCCACCACCGTCAGTGTCGAACAAGTCGAATGCTTGTCGGAGCTCTTCGATTTCATCGTCGGAGAGCCCGGGGCGGCTTGACGTCTTCTTAGAATCGTTGTTGAGGGTCGCCATGGGTGTTGCTTGTTGTTCTGTTTTGTGATTTTGCAACTTTTTCAAAAAATGTTTTTTGAGATGGGCATCTTCCAAGAAAACACACTTCATTCATGACATAAAACCAATCTATCTCTCATTCCAAGGCAAGAGCAACACCATGGCCGAGAGACAGCCTCTTCACCAACCTCTGCTGCCCGTGAGTGCCTTGGTGCATGAAGAGATTCCACCTAAGAAGCACCTATGTTGCTTTTGCTGCTGTAACATGCGCGAGACAGTGCTCTGGATACAATTCTTCTTTGGCATCGTTTGGGCAACCGCTTGGTTGATTTCTTATAGTTTAGGTTACTACAAGCAATGGGCATCGGATCCACAAATCATTGCAGATTTGACTTTGGCGTATTGGAAGGTGTCAATCATCAATGGTGTAGGAATCGGTGTGGCTCTCGTAGTTATATTTGGGGCAATCTATTACAAGCCGGCTTTGGTCTTTCTTGGAGCTATTTACACTATCATAGAAGCCATACTCACACCAATCTACATTTATCCTGTTGTCAAGGACTTCTATACGTCTTCGTGGATGTACATTGTTTGGCCTATCATTTACGGGATGTTAATTGTTTATCCTCATGTTGTTTTTACTTATGAACTCAAGACGGGTGTGTGGGAAAATCCAAACTTTAGTGAATAGGTCATTGTGTTTGACAAAGTGTGGCGAGACTGATTATCTAATTTATCTACTCTTATTGTATAAAAATCTTATTCGAGCATGATAAAAGAAAGACCGTGAGGTACAATAGATATGAAAGAACGGTGTGTTTGTCATTCAGCTCAGGATATATTCATAAGCTTAGATGGGCATGTTCTTCTATGATTGAGCATTAGATAAGAAGAAAATCAGAACTTTGTTGCCATGAATATACATCTATTGCACTGCCACACATCACTAGATGCACACTTATTTCTACATTATACAGTCAAAGTTAGATGTGATCTACACGCCCTACAACAGCATACAATCACATCATTTCCAGCTTGGTTGGTATTAGCGGCACGCACCACTCTATTTTGTTGACTTTGCGTAAGGATTGATGATTGCCGTGTTTGGTTTGGTTGGAATCTTTTTGAAATCAACCTTGACCAACTGCTGATAGTCATCACCTGCACTAACGATAGTTCCCTCCGTAAACAGTTTGAAGTTTTGTGAGTGATAATCTTCCTGCATATGCTTCATTTTGGATGAAAGGGTTGCAGCTTTGTCCTTTTCAATACGCCCAACTAGCTGACGATAGCCATTGACCACCTTGACTGCATTGGCATCATATTCGTTCTCTGGTTCACGAAGTAGAGTGACCTTCTCCCCACAACTCACTTTAGCCTCCCCATACTTTAGCCCAGTGATGGAAAAAACATCATCTCTCATGCGGAGCTGCCTTTCTTCTTCCTCTTGACGACGCTTTTCTTCTTCTAATTGACGTTGTCTCTCCGCCCTCTCTGCTGCGAGTGTGCGTTGTCTTTCCTCTTCGGCAAGTCGTTTAGCTTCAGCAATTTCACGCGCCTTCATTTTCTTCACGGCGGCTGTATCCTTCTTCTGCTTCTTTGCTACCGCATTCAGTTCCGTGCACTCTGCAACATTGGCATCACGTTTCTCCAAACCACCCACAGAGGAGGCAGCAGCAGCAGCAGCAGCCTGCTCCTCTGTCATGAATCTCTTTTGATCTTCCTTTGCCAAATTTCGAAACCCCCACAGCGTTGTCAAGTCTTTACGATTTCTATAACATTCTGCATGATGATATTGATTTGTGTAGCCACCCTACACAACAATTTCAAGAGCAAAGATATTTTAGGTAAGTGCAGGAGCAATGACGCAGATGAGGGGAAATAAACATATTATTATGGCAGGCTCTTCTCACATTGCGGCTCATCGGCGCACCACTTTTGGCACAGATACGGATCGATCCTTTCTGGATCTTATCACGGCATCCCTGGCAGCGCGCTCTTGCATTGGCAGAGTACTCTATTGACACCATGATGGTTAGCTCTAACGGTAGTTTGGGCAAAATGTGAGGCAAATGAAAGGCAAAAAAACCTCGCATTACTGCAAGTGAAAGTAGATACTTACGGGCAAGGGGGCTACTCTCTTTTCCCCGAGATTTCTTGATTGCCAAACTGGATAAATGTGTTAAGAAACGGACACCAGTACTATCAAGAGTGTCCAAATTACTTGTCTTGGGGCATTTCTTGGGGCAAAAAGGACAGCGCCGCTGAGGGCACCAGTTCACTCATCTCTCCTCAGCTCAAAATCTTCAGTTAGAGAGTGTTTCACCATCGCATCTATCGCCTATCGCTGAAGAAGGAATATTGTAGATACTGCTCTTGTCAAGATGGAGAACGCAAAGCCCGGTCAGGCTGTAGAATTACATGGTCTACAAGGCGCAGCTCATTTGAATGGGACGAGGGGCCACCTTGTCAGATTCCTACGAGACGAACAGCGATGGGTTGTAAGCTGTGAAGGTGATGACTACAAAGTTGTGAATGTCAAACCAGCAAATCTTAAGCGGGCAGAACCCAAGAAAGAATACTTCGTTCACCCAGTCACTGGGCAAATTATGGTGCCTAGGACAACGTCAGCTCCGGTGACTGATACTAGCATAGTGAGTGAAGGAATTGCAAATCTTCACGCAACTGTGTTGGGTGCCTTTCACAACCAAAGAAAGGGCGGAGTGGTCGTATCCTGCGGTGATGACTATATGCTGGCTATAGAATTCGATGGTCCCCATGGAAACGGAGGTGTTTACGGAGAGATGGTGTTTGCAGATAAATGCACTAGTGCTCAGGCCGTTGTTCGGAAACGCAATTGTCAAAGAGCGACGGAGTTGGGAAGAAACTTCTTAGCCGGAGAAACAATCCAATACATTGATACTACTGAAATTGACTTTTTCAGTCTTTTATCAAAGTACAAGATGCAGGCAAAATGGGAAGGTCTCATCGACCTCAAGTCTGGCTTGAGATTGTACACTGTGACGATTGCAAGATAATCGACATCGATCTTAAATAGTACGATCGCCACTATCACCTTTAATACAAGTTGATATCCTAGTACAAACCGATGAAGAAGATGTACTTGATCGTGAGGATAGATTGTTCTACGATAGTTAGTGCTCAAGCTCTTTCTTTGTTTAAGTTAATCTCAACGTTATTCCATTGCATTCATTATTTACGCTGCCACTACTTCAACATCAACTACACTGTCATCTTCTGCCTCTTCTGTTGCGGATTCAGTGTGAATGTTTGCATCAAATTTACCCATGTAGGTAGCTGTGAAAGGAACATCGGTGCCTACTTTGTATCCCTTGCAAATATCCTTCACATCCTCATTGACTGTCACTTCACCGGCGCTTCCAGATAGACTTTCAAGCCCATATGCTTCTAGCGACTGTTCACAAGTTTTGATAATAGCCTCTTGAACAGCAAACCCGGTGATCTGTGGCTGGGCGTAGGGAGGAACCTGTCCTTTCCTAAATCCAGGGAAGTTTGCCTTCCTGCTTGCTTCTTTCTCAGTTGTTGTTCTGATTTTTTTAATCTGAGCTCCATCTGCGGTTGCCGACAACCAGAATTTATAAACACCTTCATCGTCACCTGCGCCCATATTTTTCATGCGTGAGCCTTCCATAGAAGACGTAACTTTTGTTAGTTCTTCACCTCCTTCAGGTTCTGGCGTAAGTTCAGCGGCGTATAAAGTTGTGGGCGATGATGGAATGATTGTGGATTGTGAAGAGAATGTTGTGAAGGCGGTGGCTTGTGCTGCCAAGCCCAAAAAGAGAGGTACAGATAGCTTCATTTTGTTGCTAAGTATGTATCAAGAGGAGATGAGGCGGTAAGAGGATGGCTCTTGGTGGTATTGTAAGGATATGGGCGTTGCTTCTAGCTGGCCGGGGATGTTGAATCATCGGCAACATCAACTCATTTGTGAAAAAGTGCGTCAGAGCTGGCGGGAACTGGCTGTCTGTCTTCTCCGCCCGGAGAAAAAGAAGCTTTCCTCCTTCCCCGATGCAAAGAGGTTGATCCTTCACCTATGCTAAGTATTGTAGTCAAAGCAACGAATGGTTTAATTTATAAATCTGCCAATTGTTTCTGCAAAGTTGTTTGAAGTTTCTCAAGTGCTTTGAGAAGATCATCAGCTACAATTAGAGGCACTTCTTGCATTTGTTGCACCTGTAATGGCACTGTAACTGTTGCTGCATCTATTTTCATTGCACTCGCTTCTTCGTCTGCAAGACTTTCAGTGCCCTGTTTCATTAAATTGATTGTTTGTTCCTCCTCATTATAGAGAGGGTCAGCATATCGGAAATAGGCCGATAGTAGATTCGGTGAAAGGACAAGGCCATCACAGATGCTCGCAGGGAAATCAAAACCCTTATTTGCGTTTGCAACTTCTGGGCTGAAACTCTGTGCGGCTGGGTTTATTATCGGATCCAACTCTAGCTCCTCTTGTGTATAATTCCAAACTTTGGCATTGTATTCTTCTACTATCATCCCACCAACGCGTTCGTCTGCAGCTTGTAGTGATAACTGAAAACCAATAATCCATTGTGGCAAGTCCATTCCCATTATTTGACGCATAACACCATCTCCGGCTGTATCCTCTTTCTCAGCTGCAGCCTTCTTCTCTAATTCCACTTCTTCATTGATTGATTCCCAAGTCTCGTTGGCTAATTGTGACGCAAACACTCCAATCAGTACACTCACTCCCAACGCAATCAAAAGCAACGCGTCTTGCATTCCAGATTCTCCAGCAGTACCGTCAACTAGTTGTTTTCCAAAGACACCGAGGTAACTATCGAGAAGATACGGCTTCAAACTGCCTAAAAATATACCACCTGCAAAATCTAGATACGGAACATTGGTGACACCACTGAATTAATGAAGAGAATTGTGAGTATTTGAACGCAGCAATAAAATATATACATGCAATACATTGAAGAACTTACTACACATAATTGTATAGTCCAATTGGAATGGGCAAGACAGGAGCAAGTCTCAATGTCAAGATTGCTTTGAGACCATCTTTCGCAACAACCTTTTCAATACCACGCAAAGAGGGATACTCTTCAACTACCTCCAACGCCTTCGTTCGTACAGGTGTATCCAGTTTCGCCATCCCAAACGCAACAGAGCTCCCCACCGTAGCTGAAAAAGCAGAAACAACTGCACCTTGCCATACTCCACCGAATAAAACCCCAGATGCCAAGGCCAACACGACTCCCCCGGCATCAAAACAGAATACCTTCACTGCAGTCCACGCCAGTATAAACAATCCCAACTCAGCTTCTGTACCAATAGTAGAAGCATAATTCAACACATTTTCCAAACCATCACGTAACTCTGGATTCTCCGTTGCAAAATCTAATCCTAACGCCGATACCAATGCAGCACGACCCCCAATACGAAGTGCAACAGCTCCAGCAGCAACGACAAACGCAGTAATCGTGACAGCCGTTTGTGCATCCGATTTCTCTGGCTTTCCAGTCTCCTCATTAATTTCGGGGACATACCCATTCTGAAGTCGATAGTTCTTCGTACCCTCTGCCGCCTTTAGTATTCCTCGGATTGTTTTGCGTCGATCAGTTAGGATTTTGAGGCGTGATTCTTCTTCGACTCGTCGTAATTCTTGCTCTTCTTCGTCGGATAACGCTTGCAGTTGTGTTGTTGATTTTATGAATGTTTGAGGCAGGGGTTTGCTGATTGTGTTGTGCAGATGTGGGGAAGAGGAGAATGCAGACACGACATTGTTAAGAGTTGTCAAGAATGCCAATAGCACTATGATGCGCTTCATTGTCGCCATTGTATTAGCAGCCTTCTATGATACTTTCACTAGCTTATGATATGATAGGTGCGCTGCTTTATTATTGGAGATGAAAAATGAAAAAGTGACGATCATGACGTCAGCAGTAGCAGTTCTTGGATACATGGGGGTGTTTATTTGTATTGTTTGGATGGATAATGTTGACAACATATCCAACATCCCCACACTCTCTGGCAACATAAAAAAATCAAACACCATGATCCATGATGAAGCTTTTGTTATTGATCCTGCCATTCCTCCCCTTCCTAGAGGCGTTTGCACCATGCCCTTCCCGGTCTGGTGTCACTAGCTTTAATCCTCGTTCGCTTGGTGTCGATCGTCACCAGCAGCTGCAGTTGCCCGTCTTGAATATGAAGATTGATAAGAAGAGGAGGGTAAGTTTTTGATGTCATGCTGTCATCTTTAAATCACCTTGCACCGCCCCGCGTATTATTCAACCTCTTTTTCATGACACAACAGAAAGAACTAGGACTTCCCGAAGATGCAGATGAATACGATTTAGATGTTGCACTGAACAATAATACTGACGCTGGGATCACAAAGATCATCGCTGGAAGTTTCATATTGGTTATGTTAGCTCTTTTGGTGGTGGGACTAGTCATACCAAGCATTACTGACTATGGTGACGGTGTGTGTAGTCCAATTCAGAATGGTGGACGGTGCTAGATTGATAGATAGATAGATATCCTTAGTTGTGTAAAGAAAAGTGTGTTAGCTATTCCCAAATAAATGCTTTTCGATCGTAAAAGGAACAGCTTGCAGCAGCTTCCAGTTCTGGTGAACCAAATGAAATCCAGTCTGCTCCATATGCCATACTTTCATGAGCAGTAAACTCAGATAGTACATCTGCTTCCTCCGCAGTATATTCTTCTACACCACCATCCAACGAAGGAAAATTCACAATACGGCATCCACCATGCATAGCTGCTACAAGAAGCTTTCCACGACAGCTGCTCTCTCCACTCCAAGTAGATGGATGCCACTTGATCCTCCAAACTCCTCCACCAACAGAAACTTTACTGAGTGGCTCGGCCATCTTTCTATAATCGTACAGTCGCACGTGCTCGTCGTAGCTTCCTACAGCAAAGATGTTGTCCAGAGATGGATGAGATGATATAGCTGTAACTCCTGCCTCGAATTCTGTATCTCCAACTTTATGCACAGGTCGTTGTGTTTGACGAATATCCCAGATCTTCATCGAGCACTATCATTATTGCGGTCAAACATGGAGAAACAACGATATGAGAACATTGAATCATGCAATTGCTTCAACTTACGCCATACAAATAATAAACAGTGATGACAATACTCACATCATCTGCACCACTAAGTACAACATTTTCTGCCCCTCGTAGGAAAGAGCATGTCCACACTTCGGATGGACAACCAAATAAAGTGTGTGCATTCCATCTATGTGTTTCTTCTAGTTTTGGTGCTTTCTTTGTATCTCCATGATATGACACTTGATAAATGGCGACTTCGCCATTCGAGTAGGATGACACAATTTGGTCCTCACTTTCATTAAGATAGTCATTCCACACAAGTGCAAG
Organism: Skeletonema marinoi; assembly: GCA_030544225.1. Classification (NCBI taxonomy): domain Eukaryota; phylum Bacillariophyta; class Thalassiosirophyceae; order Thalassiosirales; family Thalassiosiraceae; genus Skeletonema; species Skeletonema marinoi. Next base: position 2,006,796 of record CM060492.1, read on the forward strand.
ACAAAGTCCTTTGTCATTTTTTTCATCTGTTGATGCTAAATGATTGAGACTCCACGAAGTAGTATCAGTAGTAGAATCGGTGGGCATGTTCTTTTCTAAACCGTGGATATGTATACTGCCAGATGCACAAGCACTTGCAAATAGAGGAATTTCTACATCATGTTCTACCGCTCCTTCGATTTGGTTGTTTTTTCTCCTCCGTTTCCATTTACCGTCAAGAACACCACTCTCCATCTGTAACACACATGCTGCATCGCCAAATTGCATTTCAGTCTTTGATGTGGACGGAGTTGGTATCATGTGCAATCTTAATTCACCGCATCGACTTGAGCCTGCAGGTGAAGAAGCTGTATCTGGATCTTCTGTGTCCGACTGAGAGGACTCATTTAATTGATAACATCCAACTACAAGAGGAACGTCACTTGGTTTGTCGCTGCTGCTGTTGATGCCATCATCTCGTGTTATTGGAAAGAATGTCTCCAGACTACAAGCATTGAGGGGAGTGGTTAATGCATCAAACCAGCCACCCTTTTTTTTCTCTTGGGTTGACATTTTCCTGCAGTGTGATGTCGTCTTTATCTACTGTGTGCGGTTGATTGCCCCATACAATAGCGAGGGCTTCCAAATTCAAAGCCACTGAGGAGCTCACAGAGCAGCATGCTACTGCATGCTAAAGCGCGCGGCGCGGCCTGATATGTATGTATGAGGACTCAAGAGATTTACTTGAAGGGACAATCAACGTTGGAATAGTAGGTAAGTACTTCGGAAAAGAACTCCTCTGCGGCACTGGGCGAATCTGGGAGAATGTTGGCTGTGGCTCGCTTCGCAAAGTGTCTCCTGTGACAAGAACGCCAGCAAAGAGTTGATTGACATCAGGCTGACAAAGGTGTCACCTCTTCCTTCATCAGAGCACCTTGTCGCCCAATCGTCAACGACGTATATGCTGCTAATGCGTCTGCCACTAGTTTATGAAGCAATCAATCATATTTGCATAATGCTTTAACACAAAACACAAGAACATGTATTCAGCTAAAGTTTCATTCATACTCGGGACAATGGTGCTGACTGGGGCAGCAAGATCAGTTACCGCCAAGCTGTTCTATCAGCTTGGTTTCAATCATCCCCTATTTCTAACACTGCTCTACCTCATTGGGCAAGCATTGAGCTTGATTCCATACAACATCATGGTCCTATTGAAAAAGCGTGGTTATCATCTCGTTTGGGATGACCACGCCATTCTTCCTAGATTATCAAACAGAATAGAAGAAGAAGAGTCAGTGAGCATGTCAAGCCGTCACACAGTGCGGACGCGACAAACTATTGTAGATTACACCACCCCAGATGATGAGATGGAAAGAGCCGAGAGTATGGCGTCTGTAGATTTCAACAAAGCAAAGGATCAGGATGCGGAGAGCCAGAGGCGAAAATCGACCGTGAGCGTGAGATTTGCATCTGAGGAAGATACAAACAACACACCAATTGCTGCACGGGCAAGCATTTCTTTTGCAGATGGAACAAAAGAGAGCGACGGAGCCGGTTCCGTGATGGAAGATCACCTCGAAGCTCAAGGCAAATCAACAGCAAGTTTAGATCCAGTCAATACTTCAGAAAAGATGGCCAAGAAGCCTAGTCTTTTGGATCGAGCTAAATCAGCACGTATGTCGTCAAAGACACTCGACACCGCCCGCCGGATTAGTGCCAGCACACATGGTCTCCCTACACACTCAAGGACACGCAGCTGTCACGCCAACATCCCTTGGTATCTAAAACCAGCCGTCCCAGCTTTCTTCAACCTTTTGAATTCTTCAATGCGTTGGGCCTCTTTGGTTTACGTAGCTGCGTCAGTTGCCGAGATGCTCATCTCAGGTATGGAACTTGTGTTGAGTGTCTGTGCAACGAGGCTCGTACGTGGAAGGAAAATCACTTGGGTACGATGGGTAGGAGTTTTAGTCGTCACCTTGGGAATTGTTCTTGTCGGAGTATTTGATACAAATAACGTGGCTGATGGTGAGACCAACGACGAATCGACAGTAAACAAACAAATCATTGGTATTTTGTTGATTCTTGGTCAGAGCGTCATGAGTGTAATCCAAGACTTGACCGAAGAGGTGTTTATGCAAGAAACTGCCTTCCCACCACCTTTATTGGTCGGTATGGAAGGTGCGTATGGGATTGTCATTGCCCTGATCCTATACTTTCCCATCGCACCATTGCTTGGAGAGAACCCTTCTGACGTTGCAACCAGCTTGAGTGAGGGCAACGTGATTGGACTCGCCATCGGATGGACCTTGCTAGTAACAGTGACAGGCATTTTCAACATAGCTGCGACTGCTGTAACTAGCTCCATGACACGCAATGTGTGGAAGAATATGCGTACGTTGCTCGTCTGGATTATGGGTTTGATCTTGTTCTACGCGACAGGAAGCTCGGAGTTGGGAGAAGGCTGGTACATTCCTGGAAGCTTCTTCATTTTGTTGAGCTATGGAGTCATGTGCGTTGGCATCTTTATTTATTATGGAAAGGGTGCTCGTGCTACGTAAAGCAGAGCTTCCATAAAGAACTATCGTATTGTAGAGTATGAGCTCGGATATGATTTAAGAAGACAATGGCTCTTCACTTCGCTCAAGACATAATATTGTGTCACTTTTAATTACATTACACACTAAACAAAATAACACATCTCATACACTTATCCAGTTTGTCTCAGCACAGTAACTTTTGGTTGAGAACCGCTTTTCGAACCTCCTCGCTGATAACTATTAGCTTTCCAATTTGGCACCTTCAACGATTCTCCAGTGTACTTTGAACTCCTCACTACCGGTCTAAGCCTGTTCAATTCTCTTACAATATCTTCAAATGATGGCCGATCTTGCGGAGCTTCGTTCCAGCACTTGACCATTAAATCATTCCATGGACAGCCATCCGGGACCTCAGGTCGTAGGTTATCATTTGCAACCATAGCAATAATTTGAGTACTCTCTAAACCTTCGTAAACCTGGCTTCTTGTCGCCAACTCCCATAAAACGATGCCGAAACCGTAGACGTCACTATACTTAGATGAACGCGCATGCTTCAACACCTCTGGTGCCATCCAGCATGCAGTCCCTACCCCATGGGTCATGGTTCGTGAACCTGCCAGAGTTGCCCTCGCAGAGCCCCAGTCGCCAATCTTAGCACTCATTGTAGATTTGCTCTTAACTTGCTTCGTTGGAGTACTGCCCCCGCTCGCGGAGTCGCTGCCACTATTGCTTCCGTTTTCTCGTGAGGCACTGGTGCTCTTCTTACTTCGAGAGCTGCTGCCACTCTTCTTGCTCATGTTTTCGCTGTCACTTTTCTTCTTTGCTATCGATGTCCATGGCAACAGTAGCTTGCTGTCATTTGACTTGTCCTTTGATTGGTCGACTTCAATGAAGGTCTCATGGACGAATATATTGTGGCTTTTGAGATCTCTGTGAATGATCGGCGGGTCTTGCGTATGCAAGTAAGCCATGCCCTCGGCAACTTGCAATGCAAGGTTTAGGCGAACGTCCAACGTCAAGACACGCTCTGTATCGTCGAGTACTTGTCTCAAACTTCCTAAAGAGCATAATTCGCTGACAATCCAAATAGCTTGTGCTGTCAGGGAGCATCCAAAAAGCTGCAGGACATTCGGATGCCTCAGAATAGCCATCATACCTGCCTCTCCAATAATCTCTTCGACAATAGCCTGCTGCTGGCTCGATTTTCCTGCCACTGCAGCTTGCGCAAACACGAATTCTTTGACTGCTACACTCGAGCTACCCCATTTTGCACTCCACACACGACCAAACGTACCCTCACCAATAATACGGTGGAGAATGATCTCTTGGGGATCGATGAGGGTGAGTAGGTGAGGATGTTTTACGAAGCGGTTGCTCATTGCCCTGTGGTAGGCTTCTGCAACATTGGTATTTTTCACCGTACTGTATGTCAATGTGTCCAATGAAATACCTTTCATGTGAGCGTCTCTATCAAAAATGAATGACATGATTGTTTGATTGATACTCTTGTTGCACAAAAGCGCGAGGAACATCCCAATTACTGCCCCAAGCGTCACGCTGTACACAAGGATAGTGTAGCCAATAACATTATTTGGTACGGATGTTTCTTCTTCCTTCTCTTTTTCTATAACTGGATCTAATTGAGAAATTGCCATCACAGCTCCATGAACACGATCATTGGAGAGGTCCACTGTTACTGGTTTGAAAGTCTTTTGAGTACAGCTCGTCCGAAATTTTGATGTTGTGCGCTTTGCATCGGAGTCATCGCATTGCACTTCCACTGACTTGTAAGACCACTTTGAAACAAAATTGTCCCCTCCAATGAAAACAGTTCCGACGTAGTCGCCATAACCGTTAGATAGAGTATGAATCGGCTCATCGTGGCCATCAAAGCCTGGCAACCAAGACCAAATAAACTCGTGTTCAGGATCTTTCCTTTGTTCCTTTCTTTTCGTTTCGTCGAAGTCGGTTTCATTGAAATTGGTCTCGTTTGTTCCAAGATCTGTACCATTCAATCTACGTTTCAGCGAACCTTCATCTGCGGACACTTTGACGCCATCAAGCTGGTCATCTGGTTTTGAATCGTCAAAGGCATGTGCACCATTGCCTGTTTCTTCGAAAAACACCTTTTTCTTAATGGTTGCTTTGAGAACAGCGATTGTGTATGGGCGTGATCTATCAGGCCAAGTTGTGTGGTTAGCAGTTCTCCCTGCAACCAATAATCCGTAGGGTGTCAGGAGCATATTCCCCCCACCAGTAGGTAAGACCGAGTGAGCGGGATCTGCCAGACAAGTCCAGGAACCTGACTTAATCTCGTAGGCTGCTAGACCAAGGCATTCTTCATACGTGGCTGTGAGGCGTTCAAATGCACCCATCACATACAACACACCGTTCTCCTGATCAAATTGGATGGCTGTGCCGACGCCATCTTGAGTCACATTTCGCATTGCTAGGCCCCCTCCTGGATGAGCAACCAAATGCCCCGAGTCTTGGTCATACACGGCAAGACCTGCGGGAATATTGTATCCATCAATGGCGTTGAATTTCCCTGCAACATGAAGCTGCCTCCTCTCAGAGTCCCATGCCAAGGCAAGAATAGTTACCGTACACCAAGAACACGTTATCTGACCGACAGGTAACGGAAGCCAAACTTGGTTGATGGAATTATAATGCGCAATGTTGAAAATTTTGACAAACTCATGCTTCTCCCCATTCCACACCTGTGTTTGAAACGACCCCCCAACGTAGATGTCATTCGGGCCAGCAATGGCCGAACTTGTAATTTTCATCCCCTTCGATAGAGCGGAGTTACACAGTCCTTCACCAACTTTTGATAACTGAGAACCATCCCATTTTCCAACCGAACAGTACGTGGTTTGGCTATTTCTATACGTCGTATCGAACGCTCCCACAACAATAAGATCCACACCAAAGGCATTGTCTGTAACATGAGGTCGATCCACTCCCTTGGAACTAGGTTCCTCAGACTTGCTAAATTCTTTTGCATTGCTGTTGGTCACAATTGTATGATTCGCGAGCATTGAGTACACCTCGCCCCCCGAGTAAGAATTATACAGGCTAAGTTGAATTCTTTGTTGCAAACTCCATTTTCCAGATTTGAGGTTGAGTTGGGCAATGTTACATGCACCGTCCTCCACCACCATCTTCCCTGCGATGACAAGCTGAGGGTCTTTGGGTATGGCAGTGCTTGCTGACCCAGAATCGGAAGTTGAAGATGTAGATGAAGCTGGTATTGGCGTCCCTGGTGGTGTTGTTGAAGAACGCGGACTTTTGTTGGAAGTATCATACATTATGCCCATTGAGTCGTCCTTTAGCTCCCCCTTCACATCTGTAAAGGATGATTGCAGCTCTCTTCGGTGAGCGATGTGGTGATAACGATGATCTTTTGTTATTACACTGATGGTCCCGTTCATATGGTAGATATGCCGCCCTGGTATTTGTCCATTATAGCTGCTACTGTTCAGATTTGTTGATGTGGTGTGCGAAGGAGCCCAACCCACTCCCCCCGTCCTCTGCAATGATTCATTGCGTAGATGGCGATGGTCGTCTCCCCTCAAATGAACTAGACGACGATGTATAGACTCTATAAAATTTGAAGTTGATTCGGGGATCGTCAGTATCAGAGCAGCTGCCATCAGTAAAACCATCATTGAAAACACCAACGCAAGATTCGCATATTGCCTAAAATTGCCCCTCCTGCGGTTTCCTCCGTTTGGAGGTGTGAGCGGTAGCGACATATGTTTGCTATAGATATATTGTTTATGAAGATTCAGTACAGCTATTAAGGGACAAAAATAATGGTTTGTCAGCAATACAAATTTATGATTTGAAGAAAGTCACTTCAAGACAGCAACACTGCCACACATCAATAAACTTACTCTATGTAAAAAGATACACACTGCAGATAAGTAATGATCCACCCTATTTGCACGACAACGCAAACCTCTACTTAGCACTCGTTGATGACTAAGATAGTTAATAACCCCGGCCGTCGATTTAAGATGTAGCGATTGTGCTCCACCTTCCCTTGTACTGGTGTGAACACAACAGCTGCTCTGGTTGATGGACCTGCATAAATATCTTCAAGTCAGTGCCTGAGGTCGAAAAGCGTTCTGGGAGTCAAAGAAAGTGGTGTCAAGTGTCATGAAGACAAATCAATCTTTACGTGCTTGAATTGTGCGATGGAGGGCAGGCCCGTCAGATATGAATATAGTCTCAAGAAAAACATCTAAAGTTTCAGTTGTGACGACTTTGTAGCGACGCCGATACGAGTAAAAAGAGCGTGACCCGTTTAAAGATGCTTCTATACTGTCATGAGGGGGAAATGGTCCACTAGAAGCTGTTGATTGTCATATTCACAGCGTGAGATACGATATGGCCGTTAACAGAGGAACTCGTGTGTCTCAGATGCGGACTCATCAGTTCACCTACGACATTGTAGCGACGCCCATACGTCTAACAAATGCTTGAGCCGTGTAAAAGATGCTTCTATACTATCATGGCCAACTATGATGGGTCACTAAAGCTGTGGATTGCCATATTCACAGCGTGAGATACGATATGGCTGTCGACAGAGATTCAGTCGGCCGTCTCAGATGCCTCATCAGGTCACCTACGACGTTGTAGCGACGCCCATACGAGCATACAATGCTTGAGCCGTGTAAAAGATGCTTCTATACTATCATGGCCAACTATGATGGGTCACTAAAAGCTGTGGATTGCCATATTCACAGCGTGAGATACGATATGGTGCTAGAGAGTAGAGTTGGCGGCCGTCTCAGATGCCTCATCAGGTCACCTACGACGTTGTAGCGACGCCCATACGAGCATACAATGCTTGAGCCGTGGTAAAAGATGCTTCTATACTATCATGGCCAACTATGATGGGTCACTAAAAGCTGTGGATTGCCTTATTCACAGCGTGAGATAAGATATGGCTGTCAACAGAGATTCAGTCGGCCGTCTCAGATGCCTCATCAGGTCACCTACGACGTTGTAGCGACGCCAATACGAGCATACAATGCTTGCGCCGTGGAAAAAGATGCTTCTATACTATCATGGCCAACTATGATGGGTCACTAAAAGCTGTGGATTGCCTTATTCACAGCGTGAGATAAGATATAATGCTAGAGAGTAGAGTTGGCGGCCGTCTCAGATGCCTCATCAGGTCACCTACGACGTTGTAGCGACGCCCATACGAGCATACAATGCTTGAGCCGTGTAAAAGATGCTTCTATACTATCATGGCCAACTATGATGGGTCACTAAAAGCTGTGGATTGCCTTATTCACAGCGTGAGATAAGATATGGCTGTCAACAGAGATTCAGTCGGCCGTCTCAGATGCCTCATCAGGTCACCTACGACGTTGTAGCGACGCCAATACGAGCATACAATGCTTGAGCCGTGTAAAAGATGCTTCTATACTATCATGGCCAACTATGATGGGTCACTAAAAGCTGTGGATTGCCTTATTCACAGCGTGAGATATGGTAAGATATGGCTGTCAACAGAGATTCAGTCGGCCGTCTCAGATGCCTCATCAGGTCACCTACGACGTTGTAGCGACGCCCATACGAGCATACAATGCTTGAGCCGTGTAAAAGATGCTTCTATACTATCATGGCCAACTATGATGGGTCACTAAAAGCTGTGGATTGCCTTATTCACAGCGTGAGATATGGTAAGATATGGCTGTCAACAGAGATTCAGTCGGCCGTCTCAGATGCCTCATCAGGTCACCTACGACGTTGTAGCGACGCCCATACGAGCATACAATGCTTGCGCCGTGTAAAAGATGCTTCTATACTATCATGGCCAACTATGATGGGTCACTAAAAGCTGTTTATTGCCATATTCACAGCGTGAGATAAGATATGGCTGTCAACAGAGATTCAGTCGGCCGTCTCAGATGCCTCATCAGGTCACCTACGACGTTGTAGCGACGCCCATACGAGCATACAATGCTTGAGCCGTGTAAAAGATGCTTCTATACTATCATGGCCAACTATGATGGGTCACTAAAAGCTGTGGATTGCCTTATTCACAGCGTGAGATAAGATATAATGCTAGAGAGTAGAGTTCGCGGCCGTCTCAGATGCCTCATCAGGTCACCTACGACGTTGTAGCGACGCCCATACGAGCATACAATGCTTGAGCCGTGGAAAAAGATGCTTCTATACTATCATGGCCAACTATGATGGGTCACTAAAAGCTGTGGATTGCCTTATTCACAGCGTGAGATAAGATATGGCTGTCAACAGAGATTCAGTCGGCCGTCTCAGATGCCTCATCAGGTCACCTACGACGTTGTAGCGACGCCCATACGAGCATACAATGCTTGAGCTGTGTAAAAGATGCTTCTATACTATCATGGCCAACTATGATGGGTCACTAAAAGCTGTGGATTGCCTTATTCACAGCGTGAGATACGATATGGTGCTAGAGAGTAGAGTTGGCGGCCGTCTCAGATGCCTCATCAAGTCACCTACGACGTTGTAGCGACGTCCATACGAGCATACAATGCTTGAGCCGTGTAAAAGATGCTTCTATACTATCATGGCCAACTATGATGGGTCACTAAAAGCTGTGGATTGCCTTATTCACAGCGTGAGATATGGTAAGATATGGCTGTCAACAGAGATTCAGTCGGCCGTCTCAGATGCCTCATCAGGTCACCTACGACGTTGTAGCGACGCCCATACGAGCATACAATGCTTGAGCCGTGTAAAAGATGCTTCTATACTATCATGGCCAACTATGATGGGTCACTAAAAGCTGTGGATTGCCTTATTCACAGCGTGAGATAAGATATAATGCTAGAGAGTAGAGTTCGCGGCCGTCTCAGATGCCTCATCAGGTCACCTACGACGTTGTAGCGACGCCCATACGAGCATACAATGCTTGAGCTGTGTAAAAGATGCTTCTATACTATCATGGCCAACTATGATGGGTCACTAAAAGCTGTGGATTGCCTTATTCACAGCGTGAGATAAGATATGGCTGTCAACAGAGATTCAGTCGGCCGTCTCAGATGCCTCATCAGGTCACCTACGACGTTGTAGCGACGCCCATACGAGCATACAATGCTTGAGCTGTGTAAAAGATGCTTCTATACTATCATGGCCAACTATGATGGGTCACTAAAAGCTGTGGATTGCCTTATTCACAGCGTGAGATACGATATGGTGCTAGAGAGTAGAGTTGGCGGCCGTCTCAGATGCCTCCTCAAGTCACCTACGACGTTGTAGCGACGTCCATACGAGCATACAATGCTTGAGCCGTGTAAAAGATGCTTCTATACTATCATGGCCAACTATGATGGGTCACTAAAAGCTGTGGATTGCCTTATTCACAGCGTGAGATAAGATATGGCTGTCAACAGAGATTCAGTCGGCCGTCTCAGATGCCTCATCAGGTCACCTACGACGTTGTAGCGACGCCCATACGAGCATACAATGCTTGCGCCGTGTAAAAGATGCTTCTATACTATCATGGCCAACTATGATGGGTCACTAAAAGCTGTTTATTGCCATATTCACAGCGTGAGATAAGATATGGCTGTCAACAGAGATTCAGTCGGCCGTCTCAGATGCCTCATCAGGTCACCTACGACGTTGTAGCGACGCCCATACGAGCATACAATGCTTGAGCCGTGGAAAAAGATGCTTCTATACTATCATGGCCAACTATGATGGGTCACTAAAAGCTGTGGATTGCCTTATTCACAGCGTGAGATAAGATATGGCTGTCAACAGAGATTCAGTCGGCCGTCTCAGATGCCTCATCAGGTCACCTACGACGTTGTAGCGACGCCCATACGAGCATACAATGCTTGAGCCGTGTAAAAGATGCTTCTATACTATCATGGCCAACTATGATGGGTCACTAAAAGCTGTGGATTGCCTTATTCACAGCGTGAGATACGATATGGTGCTAGAGAGTAGAGTTGGCGGCCGTCTCAGATGCCTCATCAAGTCACCTACGACGTTGTAGCGACGTCCATACGAGCATACAATGCTTGAGCCGTGTAAAAGATGCTTCTATACTATCATGGCCAACTATGATGGGTCACTAAAAGCTGTGGATTGCCTTATTCACAGCGTGAGATACGATATGGTGCTAGAGAGTAGAGTTCGCGGCCGTCTCAGATGCCTCATCAGGTCACCTACGACGTTGTAGCGACGCCCATACGAGCATACAATGCTTGAGCCGTGTAAAAGATGCTTCTATACTATCATGGCCAACTATGATGGGTCACTAAAAGCTGTGGATTGCCTTATTCACAGCGTGAGATAAGATATGGCTGTCAACAGAGATTCAGTCGGCCGTCTCAGATGCCTCATCAGGTCACCTACGACGTTGTAGCGACGCCCATACGAGCATACAATGCTTGAGCTGTGTAAAAGATGCTTCTATACTATCATGGCCAACTATGATGGGTCACTAAAAGCTGTGGATTGCCTTATTCACAGCGTGAGATACGATATGGTGCTAGAGAGTAGAGTTGGCGGCCGTCTCAGATGCCTCATCAAGTCACCTACGACGTTGTAGCGACGTCCATACGAGCATACAATGCTTGAGCCGTGTAAAAGATGCTTCTATACTATCATGGCCAACTATGATGGGTCACTAAAAGCTGTGGATTGCCTTATTCACAGCGTGAGATAAGATATGGCTGTCAACAGAGATTCAGTCGGCCGTCTCAGATGCCTCATCAGGTCACCTACGACGTTGTAGCGACGCCCATACGAGCATACAATGCTTGAGCTGTGTAAAAGATGCTTCTATACTATCATGGCCAACTATGATGGGTCACTAAAAGCTGTGGATTGCCTTATTCACAGCGTGAGATACGATATGGTGCTAGAGAGTAGAGTTGGCGGCCGTCTCAGATGCCTCATCAAGTCACCTACGACGTTGTAGCGACGTCCATACGAGCATACAATGCTTGAGCCGTGTAAAAGATGCTTCTATACTATCATGGCCAACTATGATGGGTCACTAAAAGCTGTGGATTGCCTTATTCACAGCGTGAGATAAGATATGGCTGTCAACAGAGATTCAGTCGGCCGTCTCAGATGCCTCATCAGGTCACCTACGACGTTGTAGCGACGCCCATACGAGCATACAATGCTTGAGCCATGGAAAAAGATGCTTCTATACTATCATGGCCAACTATGATGGGTCACTAAAAGCTGTGGATTGCCTTATTCACAGCGTGAGATACGATATGGTGCTAGAGAGTAGAGTTGGCGGCCGTCTCAGATGCCTCATCAAGTCACCTACGACGTTGTAGCGACGCCCATACGAGCATACAATGCTTGAGCCGTGTAAAAGATGCTTCTATACTATCATGGCCAACTATGATGGGTCACTAAAAGCTGTGGATTGCCTTATTCACAGCGTGAGATAAGATATGGCTGTCAACAGAGATTCAGTCGGCCGTCTCAGATGCCTCATCAAGTCACCTACGACGTTGTAGCGACGCCAATACGAGCATACAATGCTTGAGCCGTGGAAAAAGATGCTTCTATACTATCATGGCCAACTATGATGGGTCACTAAAAGCTGTGGATTGCCTTATTCACAGCGTGAGATACGATATGGTGCTAGAGAGTAGAGTTGGCGGCCGTCTCAGATGCCTCATCAAGTCACCTACGACGTTGTAGCGACGTCCATACGAACATACAATGCTTGAGCCGTGTAAAAGATGCTTCTATACTATCATGGCCAACTATGATGGGTCACTAAAAGCTGTGGATTGCCTTATTCACAGCGTGAGATAAGATATGGCTGTCAACAGAGATTCAGTCGGCCGTCTCAGATGCCTCATCAGGTCACCTACGACGTTGTAGCGACGCCCATACGAGCATACAATGCTTGAGCCATGGAAAAAGATGCTTCTATACTATCATGGCCAACTATGATGGGTCACTAAAAGCTGTGGATTGCCTTATTCACAGCGTGAGATACGATATGGTGCTAGAGAGTAGAGTTGGCGGCCGTCTCAGATGCCTCATCAAGTCACCTACGACGTTGTAGCGACGCCCATACGAGCATACAATGCTTGAGCCGTGGAAAAAGATGCTTCTATACTATCATGGCCAACTATGATGGGTCACTAAAAGCTGTGGATTGCCTTATTCACAGCGTGAGATAAGATATGGCTGTCAACAGAGATTCAGTCGGCCGTCTCAGATGCCTCATCAAGTCACCTACGACGTTGTAGCGACGCCCATACGAGCATACAATGCTTGAGCCGTGTAAAAGAAGCTTCTATACTATCATGGCCAACTATGATGGGTCACTAAAAGCTGTGGATTGCCTTATTCACAGCGTGAGATACGATATGGCTGTCAACAGAGATTCAGTCGGCCGTCTCAGATGCCTCATCAGGTCACCTACGACGTTGTAGCGACGCCCATACGAGCATACAATGCTTGAGCCGTGGAAAAAGATGCTTCTATACTATCATGGCCAACTATGATGGGTCACTAAAAGCTGTGGATTGCCTTATTCACAGCGTGAGATAAGATATGGCTGTCAACAGAGATTCAGTCGGCCGTCTCAGATGCCTCATCAGGTCACCTACGACGTTGTAGCGACGCCCATACGAGCATACAATGCTTGAGCTGTGTAAAAGATGCTTCTATACTATCATGGCCAACTATGATGGGTCACTAAAAGCTGTGGATTGCCTTATTCACAGCGTGAGATACGATATGGTGCTAGAGAGTAGAGTTGGCGGCCGTCTCAGATGCCTCATCAAGTCACCTACGACGTTGTAGCGACGTCCATACGAGCATACAATGCTTGAGCCGTGTAAAAGATGCTTCTATACTATCATGGCCAACTATGATGGGTCACTAAAAGCTGTGGATTGCCTTATTCACAGCGTGAGATACGATATGGTGCTAGAGAGTAGAGTTGGCGGCCGTCTCAGATGCCTCATCAGGTCACCTACGACGTTGTAGCGACGCCCATACGAGCATACAATGCTTGAGCCGTGTAAAAGATGCTTCTATACTATCATGGCCAACTATGATGGGTCACTAAAAGCTGTGGATTGCCTTATTCACAGCGTGAGATAAGATATGGCTGTCAACAGAGATTCAGTCGGCCGTCTCAGATGCCTCATCAGGTCACCTACGACGTTGTAGCGACGCCCATACGAGCATACAATGCTTGAGCCGTGTAAAAGATGCTTCTATACTATCATGGCAAACTATGATGGGTCACTAAAAGCTGTGGATTGCCTTATTCACAGCGTGAGATACGATATGGTGCTAGAGAGTAGAGTTGGCGGCCGTCTCAGATGCCTCATCAAGTCACCTACGACATTGTAGCGACGCCGACACGTCTAACAAATACTTGAGCCGTGTAAAAGAAGCTTCTATACTATCATGGCCAACTATGATGGGTTACCTCAAGCTGTTGATTGTCATATTCACAGCGTGAGATACGATATGGTGCTAGATTAGTGTTGACTGCCGTCTCAATTTGGGCCTCATCAGGTCACCTACGAAGATACGATATTGTGCTAGAGTAGCGTTGACTGTCGTCCCAAATAGGACCTCATCAGGTCACCTACGACATTGTAGCGACGCCGACACGTCTAACAAATACTTGAGCCGTGTAAAAGAAGCTTCTATACTATCATGGCCAACTATTATGGGTCACCTCAAGCTGTTGATTGTCATATTCACAGCGTGAGATACGATATGGTGCTAGAGTAGCGTTGACTGCCGTCCCAAATTGGGCCTCATCAGGTCACCTACGACATTGTAGCGACGCCGACACGTCTAACAAATACTTGAGCCGTGTAAAAGAAGCTTCTATACTATCATGGCCAACTATTATGGGTTACCTCAAGCTGTTGATTGTCATGTTCACAGAGTGAGATACTATATATATGGGCGTTAACAGAGGAACTCGTGTGTCTCAGATGACCTCATCAGGCCATTGTTGATTGTCATATTGACAGCGTGAGATACGATATGGTGCGATCTACATGAATCTTTAGCGTGTCGCATCAGATCACTTACGAGATTGGTGTAGGGGATGCCGACACATGCGCATTTGCATTAGCAGTGAAATGCTACTTCTTTGGTCGTAACACTAGCGATCTTGTTGCCCGCTTGACTTGACTATTTTTATAGAGATAAGTGAGTAAGTGTCGATTTTCTGTGCCAGGTTGTAGAGTGGATCCGCTTGCATCGGAAAGTTGTCATGATTGTTCCGATAAATTTTCGACCGGTGACCTTTGGTCAAACAAATTGGGACCGATGACAAAAAAATACCATGTCGATGCTATCGATTTGATACCCCCCATATCTTGGGGAATGATAGGAATATTGCCGAGACGCGTTCAAAAATAACTGAATGGAAAGTTATTGGTCTTTGAACCAAATGAATCGACTTGGCGTAATTATGCAGCAAAGTCAAAACAAGGTACAAACAAAGTACACGTATGCAGTATGGTACCTAAGGACAGGTACCTAGAGGGTTAACTTACTGGAAGGTAAGGAAGAGAAATAGGAGTACCGCCTCCTACCCAGGTGAAGTGTTGTATGTGTCATAGCAGACTTGAACAGCGCTCGCTTCGCATCTTCTAGGACTTCTGCAAGCACTTTTCACTTTTGCTTCTTGCCTTTGCCCTCATATCCTCTGAAGTGTCTTGCAGATGTCTTGCCTGCAACATGCGCCTGCTGACTGCTGATACCTGCACCGAAGTTTATGAACTCACAAAATAATTGAAGCACAACACAACATCTACCACTACCATGAAACATTCTCACATCGGCGAGGCCGCTATCAAGGAGCTAGAAGCCAATCATAGCGAATATAAAGATGAGCTCTGGGCTTCTACAACTGGAAAAGTAGTAGGTGAAATTCAGCATAGTCCGAAGGGGATGTGGGATCAGCTGAATGACGTTGACAATGGTCATACTGATTGGTTACCTGAAATGTATAGCGATCTGTTAGCCAAGACAGAAGTATTTTGTGATTTCATCAGTCTATCTCCTCCCGATGGTGTGTTTTTGGAAAAGATCAAGGCATCCCTCGCAGTTCTTGCAGAAAAGAGCAAGAAGTCGGGCAACAAGATCGTCGTGCGTTTCTTGTTTGGTAGTATCATCGGCTTCCCTGTGAACTGCACAGCTGTTCTTGAAGAATTCACTGAAGGGTTGAGCTCTGATACAAATCTTGAGGTATGGGTAGGTGCTTGGAGGAAAGACATGTGCTGGAACCATGCCAAGATCGTTGCTGTAGATGGTAAGCACGTCCACACTGGAGGACATAATCTTTGGGACGACGTTTACTTGCAGAAAGATCCGATTCATGACACTTCAATTGAGCTTGAAGGCCCTGTTGCCATCCAGGCTCATCTGTACTGCAACGGTCAGTGGGAATATATCAAAGAACATCAGTCTACAGTGAAAGGGTGGATCGTTGACAAAATTAGTGATGGATTTCTGTTGCCCATCAGGTCTCGTGTCATCGTTAGTGAATGGCCTAAATCATCGACGCTAAAGAGATTGGCGGGTAAGGGAACTCCTACTTATCCGCCAGTCTTCAACACGGACATTATTCCTACTGCTGGCGATAATGAATGCAGTGCCGATGAAGTCAAGATGTTGGCTCTTGGACGCTATGGAAAAATCAGAGGTAACGACGATAGGTCCGCCGATGATGCAATCATCGCCATGTTTGATGCTTCTCAAGACTCTATTCGTCTTCTGCTCCAAGATCTTGGCCCTGTAAACAAAACAGTAATGGGCAAGAAAATCGTGTACAAGAGTTGGCCGAAGTATTACATGAAGGCTTGGGCGAGGGCAATCTTTGTTCGAGGAGTTGATGTCGAGATCATCCTCAGTAACCCTGGGTCTGAATCTAACCCTGGGGCTGGAGCCGAAAAAGGGGACCTCTACAGCAATGGATGGAGTTGTGAGGAAGTTGCTGCTGAAATCATCAAAACTATGAGTGAAGAGTTCCCCGAGGCGACTGAGGAACAGATGAAAAAGAAGGTGGTAGAGAATCTTCGCATTTGTTTCTTGAAGAATAAGAAAGGTGCTGCGTGGGAAACCGGCAGCAAAGTTGGATTGCATAGCAAATTTTTCATCATGGATGATGTTTCTACCTATGTCGGGTCTCAGAATCTGTAGTAAGTTATAGCTTGTGCTTGTGCCATGTATGTTGTTGCTCAAATACTCACAATAACAATACTCGTTGTTCCAGCGAATTCGACCTTGCAGAGTGGGGAGTGGTGATCGATGACAAGCCAACGACCACGCAAATGATGCAGGATCTGTGGAATCCAGCGTGGAAGCATTCCTATTTGGATGGATCTGATTGTGATGCAGAAAAAGTAATGTCTATTCTTGGTGTGGATCGTGGTCCTAATGTCTCTGTTGACAAGGAGGATGTCGCGGCGATTGAAGCTGACATTGATGTTCAATGCCCACATGTTCAACAGATTCAGAAGTCAAAATTTTACCATCATTAGGTGTACTAGATATGATAGCTGTGCACTTTTGTTCATCCTATAAAACAACAGTCTAAGTCTACAGCCTACAGTCTACAGTCTACAGCTCATAACTCATTTCTTCTATACGTTTCATCTTCCACCCACTTTGACGGAGCTGCGTCATCCAAGATTGTTCAGCAGGTGTATAAGGCGGATCTATTGAATTGTTTTCCAAGAGAGTCCAGAACTGCTGTTGCAGCTTGTCTTCAGTTGTGAAGAATTTGTGCCTACGCAATGAATGATATGGTTTCTTCGACTCTTTCGAACTGACCACACCATCTGACAGACCTATACGACTAGTTGCATCTATCGCCACTAAGGACAAGATCAAGTCTTTCACATCCATGTCAATATATGGTGGAAAATGTATACGGCTCTTATGGTTGGTGTAGTCCAATACTCTTTGGAAAGCACCTTGATCACTTTCAGCATGAAAGGGTGACTCTCCAACACTCATTTGGAAAATTAAGCACCCAAGCGACCATAAATCAATCGCACCTAATAGCTCATTTTGTTGGAGCATTGAGCTGGTGGTGCCGGTGCAGCCACTTTTAATGCCCCCACCACGAATCATTTCTGGACAGACATAGTCAGCTGTTCCAACAAAGTCATCATTGTCTATCCTACTGCTTGCTAAATGTTGTCCTTCAGCAGATGTTCCAATTACCACAGCAGATCCAAAGTCACATAACTTCAACGCGCCTCTTGATGTGAACAACATATTTTGTGGTGATATATCTCGATGAATCACTCCTTTCTGGTGTATGTACTCTAACACTCGTACCAATTGTCCTGCATAGTATCTTACCCATGCAATGTCCATCAATGGGGTGTCACTGATACTATCATTACAACAATTGTCTCGTCTGATCTTTGCGCAGTGATTAACTAAATCAAGCATCGTCCCACCAGAACATAATTCTAATACAAAGTATAAATATGAATCATCATGAAAGCAGCAGAACAGCTTTGGTATCATCAGTGCAGCAGATCCAGAAGAAGAAGACGTGTCATTATCCTGGTTGGTAGATAGCACTTCAGATAAGATGCGCTTTTCTGTCATGACAGCTTGAAGAAGCTTATGACGTAATATCTCTGATTTGGGAATCATTTTGACTGCATATCCTTGGCCATCATTTTGTTTGTCTTGTGGCCGTGGCAGCTTGTAACCTACGCTTCCATCATGAACTTCTTGCGTAATGACATGTTCTGCATAGACGACTGAGCCAAATCTTCCCTCTCCTATAATAGGTCCATAGAGAAAGTCCGATGGCGAATAATCTCGTGGCTCAGCCGTGGTTGTCATCTGTATTGTTCATGGTGGATCCTCCTACTTATTTGAGGACTATCAAGCTAAAAAAGCAAAGCAAAAAGAAATGCTCTACTTCTTGTATGGCGCATAATCCAGAGGGAGACGGTATCTCAAATCTCAACCCTCAAGATTTAAGATTTATCTAGGATTTTAGAAGATGCACGCGCACTCCGATCCGATCCATGATCCGATCCGTCCATCCTAGACACGGACTCCATCCACGCTCGCATCTTCAAGCACGTTTATCTTTTACAACCACTTTTATCTTTTACAAGCACTTTTGCCCCAGTATCTATCTACTTTTGCCATAGCAATACAAAATAATTGAAGCACAACACATCTACCGCTACCATGAAACATTCTCACATCGGCGAGGCCGCCATCAAGGAGCTAGAAGCCAATCATAGCGAGTATAAAGATGAGCTCTGGGCTTCTACAACTGGAAAAGTAGTAGGTGAAATTCAGCATAGTCCGAAGGGGATGTGGGATCAGCTGAATGATCTTGACAATGGTCATACCGATTGGTTTCCTGAAGTATATAGCGATCTGTTGGCCAAGACAGAAGTATTTTGTGATTTCATCAGTCTATCTCCTCCCGATGGTGTGTTTTTGGAAAAGATCAAGGCATCCCTCGCAGTTCTTGCAGAAAAGAGTAAGAAGTCGGGCAACAAGATCGTCGTGCGTTTCTTGTTTGGTAGTATCATCACCCTCCCTGTGAACTGCACAGCCGTTCTTGAAGAATTCACTGAAGGGTTGAGTTCTGATACAAATCTTGAGATATGGGTAGGTGCTTGGAGGAAAGACATGTGCTGGAATCATGCCAAGATCGTTGCTGTAGATGGTAAGCACGTTCATACTGGAGGACATAATCTTTGGGACGACGTTTACTTGCAGAAAGATCCGATTCATGACACTTCAATTGAGCTTGAAGGCCCTATTGCCATCCAGGCTCATCTGTACTGCAACGGTCAGTGGGAATATATCAGAGAACAACAGTCTACCGTGATGGGGTGGATCGCTTCCCTATTTAGTGATGGATTTCTGTTGCCCCTCAGGTCTCGTGTCATCGTTAGTGAATGGCCTAAAGCATCGACGCTAAAGAGATTGTTGTTGGGAAAGGGAACTCCTACTTATCCGCCAGTCTTCAACACGGACATTATTCCTACTGCTGGCGATAATGAATGCAGTGCCGATGAAGTCAAGATGTTGGCTCTTGGACGCTATGGAAAAATCAGAGGTAACGACGATAGGTCCGCCGATGATGCAATCATCGCCATGTTTGATGCTTCTCAAGACTCTATTCGTCTTCTGCTCCAAGATCTTGGCCCTGTAAACAAAACAGTCATGGGCAAGAAAATTGTGTACAAGAGTTGGCCGAAGCATTACATGAAGGCTTGGGCGAGGGCAATCTTTGTTCGAGGAGTTGATGTCGAGATCATCCTTAGTAACCCTGGGGCTGGAGAAGAAAGAGGGAACTACAGCAATGGATGGAGTTGTGAGGAAGTTGCTGCTGAAATCATCAAAACTATGAGTGAAGAGTTCCCCGAGGCAACTGAGGAACAGATGAAAAAGAAGGTGGTAGATAATCTTCGCATTTGTTTCTTGAAGAATAAGAAAGGTGCTGCGTGGGAAACCGGCAGCAAAGTTGGATTGCATAGCAAATTTTTCATCATGGATGATGTTTCTACCTATGTCGGGTCTCAGAATCTGTAGTAAGTTATTCCGTGTATAGCTTGTGCTATTGTGCTGCTCAAATACTCACAATAACAATACTCGTTGTTCCAGCGAATTCGACCTTGCAGAGTGGGGAGTGGTGATCGATGACAAGCCAACGACCACGCAAATGATGCAGGATCTGTGGAATCCAGCGTGGAAGCATTCCTATTTGGATGGATCTGATTGTGATGCAGAAAAAGTAATGGCTATTCTTGGTGTGGATCGTGGTCCTAATGTCTCTCTTGACAAGGAGGATGTCGCGGCGATTGAAGCTGACATTGATGTTCAATGTCTTGCACATGTTCAACAGATTCAGAAGTCAAAATTTTACCATCATGATGTGTACTAGATATGATGAGCTGTGCACTTTTGTTCATCCTATAATACAACAGTCTACAGTCTACAGCTCATAGCACATTTCTTCTATACGTTTCATCTTCCACCCACTCTGATGGAGTTGTGTACTTAGTGTTCATGATGGCTCCTAAAACACGGACAGGACCTAAAAACGCTCAAGAGAGAGAGAGCTTGATCTTGATCGGTGATCGATAGCGCCATAAAAAGGAGACGGGTATCTCAATGGTCGATCACTCGCCGGAAATCATCATATTTTACCACCATGGCGGACACATCAAAGGTTCGGGCAGTAGCCTGGGATCCAAGCGGAACGGCAGCACTCTCCCTCTGCCCCGTCCCCTCCACAAATTCACGTCCATCAATCTCAGCCGCCGCCGATGAATTCCTACTCGACGTCTTTCTAAGCCACGACGGCACCGGCTGCAATGCCGAGGAAACAGAGTGCCTCCTCCGTCAATTGGATGCTCGTGATGATTGGTTCGAGGAGCAGGCACAATCACGTCTGAAAAAGGGCAAACAGTCAAAATCTATGATTACGAAATTGTCAATGGATTATCGTGCCGCTGTTTGTGAATGTTTGATGCAACTTCAGGCCAAGCAACAAAAGCAGCAGGATATGAGTGATGATGATGATAACAACGACAACAGTGACAATTTAGAATTGCTCACGTTGTCATTTGCCATCTCGCACTTGGCTGAAATATTCCTCCTCCCTTCACTATCTGCATCATCCAACTTTCGTGGGGGATTGTCTGCTGCTGCCGCCAAAACCACCAACAACAGTCGATTGGACGATGGTCCATCTGGATCATTAACTGCAGACACTATCCGATACTTACGATTGCATCATTCCAGATCGCATGCGTTATTGGATTCACCCGAGGTAGAGGAGTTGCTGTCAAGTGATCAGCCGGAATATTACAAATCATCCAACAGTGCCATTCCTGGTCCATTTGAATACCCGTATTGGAATTTGATACTTCAGTTGGTCAAAAGTGGACAATTGGACAATGCGTGGACGGTACTTACACATCACTCGGCATGTCGTCATGCCGAAGAAGCTGCCATGACAGGACGGCCATTAACTCCCGAGGGAGAGGGGTTTGCGGTACTACGTGCAATTTTACTTTCGGCACCATTGCCGGGGGGAAGGGGGGATGATTATTGTGTCGATGATGCTGGATTGGATGATTTTCTGGAGGAGGATATATTGGAACGAGAGGAGAAGGAGGCTAGATTGAATAATGGATTCAACAACAGTAATGATGAGGAAGAAGAGGAGAATGTTCCACCGGAGAATATCAATGAGCAATATGTTGATGGTGTGCCTCGCAATGGCTACCTATTGTGGGAGGATCGTCCCCGTCATGCGGATCGATTGCGCAAGTTGAGATATCTTCGTGATTTACGTAAATGTGGCCAACCGTCAGATGAGAGTGAGTATAGTTCTCCAACAGTGTTGCCGGAGGTTTATCAGCCCAATAGTGCCATGAGTATCTTCCACACGTGGCAAGATGTTATTAAACGGGAGGCCTCCTTCCCTTCCAGTGGCAGTTCTGGAGGATTTGGGCTTGGTGGTGGACAAGGAGGTGCACTTGATGCTCTCTTTCGAAGATTCCCTCCCCTGCAACAAATCCTATCGGTCCTTGTTGGGAAGGTGCCCCCAAACATTGCCAACGACCCCAGCCTCACATGGAGCGAAACTCTTCTCATGGAGCTACTCTATTCTCGACCTGACATTAGCCCCGATGACATTTCAGCTCGTGCCAATGCAATCATGTCCCGCAAAGGAGACGGAAGGAAGCATGCACTGGATGAAATTATTTTGAGTATCATGAGTGGAAGTGCAGGTCAAGTTGTAGAGACAATGTTCAGTTTGTGTGGTGGTTCCAGCGGAGCGGCTTTGCCTGCAACAGTGACTTCACTATTGTGCAATCTATTGATTGATGCTGGGTGCATTTCTTCGGAAGAAGCAAGTTCATCATCGGTGAACATCCAAACAGAACTGCTCATTCTTGCGGCTGAGGCAATCTTATCATCGTTCTCTGTACAGGAGCAATCCAATGTAGGGGTACGAGCTGCAGTTCGTCTCTTATTGCCCCATGCGCCTCCAACGCGAGTTGAAGGAGAGGTTGTCTACGAACCACGCATTTCTGCCACCATTGCCGAGGCAATTTCTCATCGATTACCAGATACAGATGCCGAGGCTCGTGATCTTCTTCATCTTTGTGAGGAAGCCATTCGGCTTGGATCTGTACGCATTGCTGATGCGTGCGAGTCGATAGCATTCAGCCGTGCGTCTTTCCACAGATCAAAGGGTCATTTGCATCGGGAAGTGTATTGGCTTTTGCGTGGGATGGAAATCCTATCAAATGAATTACCAACTCAATTCCAACGAAAGTTTGGATTTGCCTGCAGACGTCACTTTGATGCATTGTGCGAGAATTCGGCAAATGATTTGATATCGATGCTTGCATCAACAACGTATGCTACAAATGGAGAGAGTAAACTCGAAGAAGAGGCCTTTGTGTCTGTTTTACAGGCAGCACGAAACGTGTTGGAGGCAGTGGTGCAGGACGAAGACATGGCGTCGTTATTGAAGGGTCATATGGAGGCAAACTTACTCAAGTATGTCGTTGATATTGCATTGGCTGATGCATTGGGAGATACTACCAAAATGGCCTCGGATATTGTTCGTTGTTTGGAAGAGCGCTGCTTGCCGGGAGAAGAATACGGCGGTGTCGTATCTACGCTAGCGAATCCCAAAATGTATGCCAAATTGCTCCACATCTCTGTTGCCATTCTCCACAAGGAAGAATCATTATTCAATGGTACGATGGAGTCAACAAAGTGTGCATTCTCTGTCCATGGGATGCACATTCTCATGGCTCGGTTGACTCAGGTGTTGTCTTGGGAAGGGATCACTACTTCGTCGTCTGCAGTACCGAAGACACCCACCAAAGAGCGAAAGGAGTATTTTCATGCGATGCGCTTGACTCTATGCAAAGGTCTCATGAGAGCATTTGCTTCGGCTCAGACAAATTCAAGCAGCGAAAAAGATGGCAGGGGAGGTGGTGTCGAGCAATCACTGGATGACGAAGTCGAGCTCATGTTGAGCCCATGCATCTAACATATATATTTCTAGTCATTTACTATTATCCAATACAAACAAAATGTACGCTGTGATCCTACCTACACATCATTATATATGCTATACTAATAAATCAGGAGGAGAGTCTCTCAATTTCCTTCTTTGCCTTGGTAGCAAAGGATGGATCTGCTCTTGCCAACTCTCCCAAAGCTACTATCGCACCATCAAAACTACCCCTCTGCTCTTCAGCACCTGCAAGTATACGCCATACTTTTCCTTCGGAGGGGAATATCTTGGAAGCCAATCTTGCATCCTCAATTGCTCCATCGATATTATTTGTATCTAGCCTCGCATCAGCTCGTATTGTAAGTGCATGAAACATGGCATAGGAATTCATCAGCGCTGGATTGGAATTCTTTGATAAATCTGTAACGACCGAGGTCATTAATTCTTCCTTCTTTGCGGGAGATGCTGTATGCTCGGCTTGATGAATATTGGATGCAGCCACAAGGAGTTCAATTGGTAAATCTGCTTCTGGTGCAGCTACATCCAACACTGCGGAAGCATCAAGAGCATCCTTGATATCGTAATACATCTTTTCGTCACTTCCATTCTTGACCACACATACATTTGGACCCTTGCCACATTGTGAAAGACACCCCGTACTCTCAATAGTCAGTTGGTTGTTATCATCTGATGGAACAAGATCTCGAAATGTGCGGAGCAAATTATCGCCGCCTCCCTTTTTGCAGCAGTCTTTGTTGTGACATACTTTGACGACGCACTTCTTTTGCTGGGTGGTTCCAAACGAGGATGCCGAGGGGAATAGCAGTAGTAGGAGTAGTGGAAGGAGGAACATCGTGGCAGTGTTGATCATCATATAGGAGGCAATGATTGGTATGATTCTGCTGGCTGGAGGAACAAGTGATTTGATGGCAACATCTGAAAGATTCTACCAATTCCTACGTAGAGAATCCGACGTGATTTGGGCGCTTGTTTGGACTTTCGACTTCACTTTCACTTCTCGATGTAACGTCCTCCCACCAAGCGCACTCACCTTAGAACACAGCCAACAAAACCAACCGGCGCAATGCCATCTCTCAACCAAGACGAAAACGAGGAGCAATTGCTCACCAGCGGCGAAACTCACGCTCCCGCCGCCACGATGGAGGAGGCAGGCGGCGATGACAATAATCAACGCTCCTCGATTGCGCTCTCCGATGACTCTAGATTTTCTATCCCCGACGCTACTAACGTCAACCACAAGTCAATGATTGATGATGATAAATACAATGACGTCAAATTCGACGAAGAAGTGAGTGACAGCGATGCCACCAAAGAGTTGGAAGAGGAAACAATGGGTGGTCGTGCTACCACGACAAGGAGCAATAGCACGATTGAAGAGGATATTCTGTCCTCCAAAGAATCATCCGCTAAACCTGACAATGGCTCGAATGATAATGAAATATTTGGCACCGATGCAGAGAAACATGGGGTGGATGCTGCTGCGAATAAATATATGGGAAATGAGGAGGGTGATAATCATGACACCTGTGCATTGGGCACAGGCAAATCGAATGAGTCTTCACGCCAGGTTGTTGAAACTAGAAATGAGTCCAATCACCATCGCCTTCAATACAATCAATCCTTCTTTCCTTCATCGACACAATCCAACGGGACTATTGCTAGAACTTCAAGGAATGAAAAGCAGGATGAATATGTCAAAAAGGGTGCGCGCGTGAAAGCATTGCTGGCATCTGCGCTTCAAGCAGTTGCCGACGGACTTGGCAAGGGTGGAAATTCTACAGCAGCGGATATAAGTGGCAATGATGGAGATGAAGTGAACGTAGGAGGAAAATCTAGAAAGACTGATGCTGACTTTGTCCATGTTCAAGATTTGGCACAAAAGAAGTCGGAGGAATGCATCACTCTCAAACGAGTAAGAAGTTCATGTTATCTCCATTAGCTTTCAACTTCACACTCATCGTACTCACAATATCATCTCTCACTCTCAAACAGAAACTTGAAGAATGTCAGCTGCAGATTCAATGTCTCCACAACGAATGTTCCGCCTCGGAGCGAAATGCCAGCCAAACTCAATCCAAGATTGATCGTACACTCGAAGCACTCAAGATTGCTGGTGCAAATGCCGCCAATGCTCGTGCTGAAGCCGATGCTGCCAATGCACGTGCTGAATCACTCAATGGACAACTGAATGATTTACAAGCAGTCATTGAAGATACCAAGAACTGTATGGAAATTGTGAGGAGGGAGAACGATGAAGTATCTCACGCAGCTCGTTCTGTCGAGGGCCGATTGATTCAGGTTGAGTCAGAACTGACAAGGGCGGCAAGGGTGAAGAGAGATGCAGAAGAGGAACGTGATGTATTGAAGATACGAGCTGAAAAGTCGGAGAAGCTTGCAAGTGTACTCCAAGACAAGGTGAATGATTATGAGGATGAAATTCGGCACCTGAAGAAGGATATGGTTGAGATGGATGAGCTAGAGCAGATGAGATCTGATCGCACCCAACGCATTGAATCAGAACTGCAGGATGCTCGAGTGGGATTGATGGAAGCTACGTCGGCAGCAGCTGAAGCAGAATCCACCGTGACGTCTCTCCGCAGTGTCATTGAAGAATTGCGCCGTGACAATGAATCACTTCATGTCCAGATTGACGAAAGTCGAAATGCCATCTCGAAAGACCGCGCAAAGCAAAATGAGATACTGACATTGGCTGAAAAGGAGGCCCAAAAGTGGAGATTGAAATGTGAGGAAAGCGAGGAAGAGAACCGCAAGTTGAAGATGGACAAAGCTACTGCGGAGAAGCAAGTGGATCAATTGAAGGGCCGCATTACTAACTTGGAACGACGAACAAACGACCCCTTGAAATCTGTGGCCAAGATGACTGCGACTTCTACATCCGAGAAGAATGCTGTTGTTACTCCGAAGAATGCATCAGATCTTGGAGTTATCAACGCGTTTGGGTCGAAGGAAACATCCTCCTCTGGAGCTGGAACTGAAGAAGGAAACAAGCGCAAGTATGTGTCGGAGCTTCCAAGGAGAGAGCAGCCGAAGAACCCTCCAGACTCCTACTCTCGTCAGCTAACATACTCGTCCACCAAATCTCATCAGGAAAAGGATTCCAACAAGAGTGACTTGTCGTCAAGAGAAAACAAGCGCCCTAAGAAGGCGCAGTCTAACATTTGCTGTCTTTGCAATCGCGAGGGTGGGATGATTTTGCGATGCCAGTGTGATAACGTCAACTGTGAGACGCGTGCCCACCCGATGTGTATTGGCAAGTTCCGTCTTGGCAAGGCTGACTCGGCCAAAACAATCTTGTGCAGTAAAGCTTGAGTTGTCGGCTTCAGAGGCGAGGCAATTGAAGCAGATGTTCGTTACGCTTTCAACTTGATTACTAGTACTATGTGTAGCATCGCCGAAGACTTGCTATAATGATTTGCAGTCATTTGTTCTGTTGTGGTTGTGGGTAGGAATGTCATCGTAAATAATCCATCATGTGTTTTGTTTCTCGGTGTTCTTCAGTTTAATGTTGTCCCCTCCTTGTATCCATCCATCAGGGCTGAGTCCGAGATGGTATTGAGTAGTACCATACACAAGATGAGTAGTGACCTTTCGTGAAAAGGCTGTGAAATTTTCACATAATGCTCTGAAGATTTCACACGCCCTACAACTTGTTCCAAACGCAACACCATAATTACCACCGACCGCATACCAAACATCATGGCCCTATCGAAGAAAGAACGCAGCCGCTTGCTGAAGCTTATTGTTGTCAAGTATGTCCCGGAAAGTGTCCGCTATGAGTATACTTCCATGTCCCGAGATGCATCCAAATTATTGCTAGAGGCACTCGATTCGATGATTAATCATTATTACATGGATAAGATTCATTCTGAAACGATAGCGATGGTAGGATCTACATCAACCTTGGGTGTTGTATGGTCTAGTGGAAAGACCATTGCTGACTCTTCATGCCCACTCGCTTGTTTGCTGAGAGGCTATTCTATGGTACCCATTTACCAAGAGCATGTAGATATTATCAAGGACAGGATCTCTGGATGGGGCGCATCGTCGTTCTTTTCATCGCCGCAAAATCCAATCTTCCTCATGAGGTTTGATATGCAATCCGAGAGAGCTTATGAGGAGATGAAGACGCGTAAGGCTAAAGGCAAGGAATTCTGCGAGTTTCAAAACTCTACAGTACTCGCCACAAAGACGTCCTCGTCTGCATTTCAGTGGCAAAAGCTTTCCCCAATTGATGTGAAAGATCTGAAACTATTTCAGTCCTGCAAAGGTAATGTTCTCACGGGGACACTTATTACCATACCATCCGTCATCAAGGGCATCACCACATTTCTCAAAGACGATAACGGAGGTGTAATTCAAATCGCGCTGTACAACTACGTGCCAGGTAAGATGTCAAGACTGAATGAAACCGAGTATGTCAGAAAGCATCTGTCCAAAGGTACGAGGGTGTTAATTGCCGAGCCATTCACGAAGATATTTGTGGACGGCAACAGAGGTGTTCGAATTGATGATCCTAGAGAATTTCGGATCGAGGGAGACAGTCAGTCTGATATCTATACTGCACGCGAGGATGGAAATGAGTTGTACGAACAGAAGATGTATCACGCTGCATCTGACTCATACATTGCGGGTCTCAAAAATGAGAATCTAGTTCCAACGTTATTGTCTAATAGAGCTCAAGCTCACATCAAGCTTGAACAGTGGCCTCAGGCACTGGCAGATGCAGCAGCATCTCTCACAATCAGACCTACTTGTGAGAAGACTCACCAACGTTATAAGAAGGCTCTTGCTAAGGTTACGGAAGAGCAACCAGATAAGAGAGATGCGTTGAACTTGGTTCTCGAACCCTCGAACTGGGAGAGTGAGCAGGATATCTCCCAGAATTCAGGATCCACGGCTGAAGGACTAAAACAATCTGGCAATGAAGCCTTCAAATGCCAAGACTACGAGCGTGCTGTTACGTGTTACACTTCTGCCCTGCTTGCAGCCAGCAAAGTTGTGAGAGTAGTACTTAGCAATTGGTCAATGGCGGCGTTGCAATATGACTCTTATCACGAAGCCTTGGCCGCATCAGCAGCTGCTCTTCGGATTTGGGCTGACGACAAGGCTGTCTACAGACTTTGTATTGCGCTTGCGCAACTCAATGAGTTTGAACTGGCTGTATCTCTTCTCGATTCCTACGGCAAGTCAACTGTGAGTCTCGAAGAACTCAAGTCCAGTTTAACCCATTACTCGAAGGTCTTTGTTGGTGCAGCAAATGGCGATGGCACGACTTTGATGACCTCACCACCATCGAAGTTCTGTCCTGACTTTGCTTCTGATAAGATTGAAACCTTCCTGCATCCAGTAAAAGGACGTGGAATAAGAGCAATAGATGCGATGCCGAAGGGCAGCCTGATTCTCATCGAATCCCCCCTAGCATCTTCCTATACTGATGCGATGGAAGAAATGTCATTCAGTTGTACATTGGACCAAAATAGGATTATGAATGACAAGTCTCAAACGCTCTTGGAAAGTACCATAATGCAACAAACGAAGCGCAACCAGCTTCTGGCACGACGTATTGATAATCTGTACGATGGTCAAGCCTCTCGACCGCTTCTTCGTCTCAAAGATTTACTGGCATCGATTGGGGTAGCAGATGCGCCTCTCCTTCTGCCACCTTGGTCTGAATTCTCCGACAAAGAGACTGCAGCAGCTTTATCTGCCGAGAGAGTTAGGAACATTATAAGCATCAACTCATTTGGAAGCGTTAATGAGAGCGAGTTGCAAAAAGGAACTTCACTTTTTGCGGCCATCTCAATGTTTAATCACTCCTTCAGTCCGAACTGTGCAATCCTCCCATATTCGTGCTCTTCCAGAGCTATTGTGACACGCAGGGCAGTCAAGAAGGGCGACGAAATGTGCATAAGTTATCATAACGATCCAGGTGTTGTAAAGAGGAAGTGGGGCATTGAATAAGTTAGATCTCAGAAGGTATTTTAATGCCATAAGCATAAGTGTAACTCCGTTTAGAAGCTTGTCGAGGCATACTAGATACATACCATTTGTAAGGAACGAATGATTAAATTCTGGTATTCTTTGCAAATATTGTGACTCTTCACTGATCAGTATCATTTATCTTCAATCAAGCTAAGATCACTTAAACTGCTTTGTTATGTTGTTCTCTTAGCTTCCTTTCCATATTCATCACACTCATCATTTCTTTCAAATACTGCAGCTGTCCCAAACCCGACATAAATCAAATGATCCGCTTATTGTATATTCATATTAATTCAATTGGTATGCGATCGTCGATTCGGCGAAAGAGAAAGACTATCTACACCATGCTTCCATAGAAAGATGAGCATCCACAGACAGCAGATCGGACTTCCCAACAGACAGAACCCCAGACACCAGAGAGATCCATACACCCAATTGTCCTCGCTCTTGAATACAACTCCACAGAAGCAAAGACAAGCTCCGTAGTAATCAATAACTGTAGCAATTAACCAATTTGAATTCCATTCGAGTGAATCTGCCTGGAAAGGGAATAGGGGAAAATTTGAAGCGGTCATGGCTATGGTGGTTGCAGTTACGGCAAACAAGATCACATAGAAGCCAATGAATAGCCATGTCGGACACGATCTGCCGCTGCTGCTGGTATTGTTGATGCCTGTTGTGTTCACCATGGTCATGTTCTGCCTCTAGTTGGTGTGTTCTGATTTCTGTCCTGTGCACTCTAAAACTTTATCTTCATTAGTACGCAGCAGCTCAACCGGACCGATTTGGGACAGGGCCGGCACGCCAGCATTCGGCGCGGCAATTCTCTTCTCAGATATCAGCCAGCATTGCGATACTGCACTTTGACTTTATCTGAGCTGAGAAGAAGTTATCCAGTGACTGATTGCCTGAATTCCTTCATCATCTCTGTGTCTGTGTTGACTTGTTCCTATGTAGCATTTGCCTCGCATCTGCATTGCTTAACGCACAAGACACGCACAAAGCAAGGTCCATGTGAGTACTCCTACGTACATTTCCACTTGCTTGCAACACTGTTCTGGTGTTAGTGGCGTCGCTGTCCCCACCCCGGTGTGGCGCAAGCGCCACACCTCCCCCCGATTCGGTTCTGATCTTTGCTTGGCATCGCATGGGCTCCTCAATATTCTCATCTTGGCTGCATCTTGCACCTTACTATTTATCTTACACCTCATTTAGTTGGTCCTGTCCGATTGATTTTTCCCGGACCTTATTTCCGCGACTTCGTTTTCGATTTCCCCGCAAACGCCCAAAAGTGATTACACACACACCAGCACTTCCCATAGCTCTAGCCATACTAAGTAAGTATACCTTACCTACAAGTAGTAGGAGTACTTATCTACCTTACTTCCTTCCTAGCTCTCCCTTTTAGTATGTCCGGTCGAATTAAATTTCCGGACGAAAACTGCTGTATTTGGAAGGTTTTGCAGCGTACGCCAAGGTACGCTATTTGTATAGTACCGGTGTGAGTACCGGTTTAATATATTAATCAGTACAATAATGTCACATCAATACCACAACAAGCAATGCGGTTGCGGTACTTTAAAACTAATGTACAGAAAAAAAGCGAAAGTTAGACTGCAAGAAAAGAAGCTCAAGAACATAAAAATCATGATGAAGACCTTTGCCATCGCATTGCTGCTAGTAACAGCTCTACTCAGGATAGATCCTGCCCAATCATCAAGTCATCTAGATGACGAGGTCCCAACAGAAAAGGCGGCGAAGCCAAAGCTGAAGCCGCCAACGCAACTTCCCGAAGTAACTCATCGTGTGTACTTGGATGTTGGTGAGAAGAAATCCACTTTTTTGATATTATTGATTCCATGCGCACATTTTATTCACCAAGACATCATCTATACATTCATTGACTTAAAAAATCCCAACGAGCAGAAATATCGACTTCGCCTACTCCAACAAAAGGGCGGATTGAACTCGGCCTCTTCGGAAAAGTGGCACCGAAGACTGTAGAAAATTTCAGATCACTCTGTGCTTGCGACAAGGGAAATGGAAAGATTAGCGGCAAGCCCTTGTGCTATAAAGGATCGAAATTTCATCGCATTAGTAAGTTGTTCTGAAAAAAACATATACCCTGGCGTGTATTGATGGCTGTTTACTATGATGAGGAGCATCATACTCACACATCTTGTGTATCTTTCGCGTATGTTTGTAGTTCCTAGTTTCATGATACAAGGTGGGGATATAACCGAAGGGAATGGAGCAGGGGGAGAAAGCATATATGGTGGTTACTTTGAAGATGAGACCTCTGAGGTCCTCCACAATAAGTTGTATCTGTTGAACATGGCAAACAAAGGCCCTGACACGGTAAGCTCTACTTTGTGACGTCTTTTCAATCTGCTGCAAGAATAGACACTGACATATTCGTATGTGCTTTCACACCTATATAGAATGGGTCGCAATTCTTTATCAATACCGTCAAAACATCCTGGTTAGACAACAAGAATGGTAAGCTCCATTTTATGACCTCTCTTGATATCAATGCAAGAGGAAACTCTCACACATTTTTCGATGCTTTCGCACCTAGTTATCTTTGGAATGGTCTTAAAAGGGTTTAAAGTGGTTGATCAAATAGAATTAGTTGGCACAAACGGAGGGGAACCCATGGTTGATGTTGTGATTGAATCATCAGGAGTATTGCCACTAGTTGATATAAAACAGCAATAAAGTCTTTTGGTCGAGTTGGTTACCACAATGAATCTGGACGCTCGGCAAGATACTTCGCCACACCTGGATGAGATTGAATCTGGTCAGCAATTGCATTCAACACGACGCACTTTTCAGCTGCTTTGGTAGTGTCCTCAGCATCTGCAGGGAAGCAATCGCGGAGCAATGCCCATATAGCAACATCCCCATAAGTCGTAGTTGCACCAAAAGAATAACCGTCTGCATCTGATGTTTCTTTCACTGCCTCTTCAATTTTCATTAGCATGGTTGGCATGTCGCTCTCAAACCATTCCTTTCTTGCCTCTGCTTTCTCTTCATCAGTTTTGTTTCTAGTAAATTTAGAGAATCCCTTTTGTCTAGCTGCATCCTTTACATCGCGGCAATGTTCTGCAATACAATCAATCATGCCTTCCTCTTCAGGTGTTTTGCCCATCAACCCAAATCGACGCGCAAGATAACGCTCTATCGCCTTGGATTGTCCAATTGTCTTTCCTTCTGGTGTGACCAGGACTGGAGCTCGGTTGAGATTCAATTTAAGATCACCATTCTCCTTGGCTTCATTAAATTCAGGTGATTGGAAAGTCGCTTGATCGATCTTGTAGCGGACGTCAGTGTAGCTTTCCTCTCCGAGAGCAAAAATGATTCTACTTGTTTCTGCAGCACCGCGGATATCAAAGTACTTGAGCTGAAGGGCAAAAGCAGCAGTTGAATTGAGATATGCTGCGAGTAGAAGGAGGGCGTTGGTTGTCTTCATGTTGATGCGTAAGTAAGTACGTTGCAAGTTGCAAAAATTAATGGAGTGCGAGTGAAAGGTGAAAGTCGTCATCACGAATCAGCATCCAAGCAAGTATTCTTATCTATGAATGCGTGTTGGCCAAGACGTGACGAAGAACAACAGGTAACTTCTTGATAGTAAAACGGGTGAGCAGAAACCGATTCATCATGAGAGAGAGGCACAAAGTCGAAAAAAGCTGCACTATTTTATTGTAATGCAGTTCTCATACGCATATAAAGTAACTAAATTCCTCACGCATTTCCCATATTTAGTGGAGAAAAAATGAATTGAAAACATACCAAGCCGAGAGTTAAGGTTGTTGGTCGTTTCCGATAGAATCTCATACTTACTGAGATTTTATGCGTTTCCAATTCTTGGACATATCCCAAATTTTGTATCTTTTGATAGTTTTTGTATTTTTGTTTGTAAAATTGACTTTCCTGCTCTGTGCAACCATAGTTAAAGAATGAAGCGGTCTCTTGCACAGTCACAGACAAAAGCCAATCGGTGTGATATTATTTTGTAAATTGGAAGCGACGGAGGACACCCGGAACCCCAAATTACCCCCAAATCGCCTTACTGGCGATTACGACGGTTGCGGGCCGCCCAGTTGTTGTTGCGGTTGTCCCCCTGCTTCCGATTGTTAGCCACGGCACGTGACCATGGCTGAGGAAGGTCTTGAGCCTTCGTTTCAACTCCAGCACCAACAAGCTGGTGATACTCAAACTCGTTGACGGTGAGCTTAAGCTTCCAAAGGACGTGATCATTAACATGTCCAGACTCGCAGCACTTCTCAAACAGCATCTTTGCGCTCTCAAAACGCACTGGCGCATCCTCTTTTGGAATGAGATTGGCACAAACCGAGAGCATGATGGTGAAGGTGTACGCATCAGGCTTGATATCCGGTTGAGAGTCCAACCACTCGAAGACACGGAACGCCATCTCAAGAGCTTCCTCGCGGTCCACATCATGCTTGGTGAAGGCACATGCGTTCATGACGGCATTGGCGGTGTAAACATTCGGCTTAATATCAGGGTCTTTCGTATTCTCATAAAGATTCCTGAGATTGGTCAGAATCGCCTCAGCTCTCATCGCAGCGCCTTGCTCTCCAGACTTGGCCCAAGCGTCAATGACACTAGTGTGGGACCTCGTGTTAGGCTTGAAGCTCTTGTCACCAGCAGAGTACCTTTGCTCCATAATGCTCAAGATCTCTTCAGCCCTTGCAGCAGAACCACCGTCACCACTCTTCGCAAGCGCATTGATCAAAGTGTTGTAAGTGTAGGTATCGGGCTTCACGTCAATGTTTCCTCCTTGGTAAAGCTCATCCATGTGATTGAGGATTTGCTCGGCCCTCTGAGGACCTCTCTTGCATCCGCTCCTAGCCCAGGCATCAATAACTGCATTGAATGTGATCGTGTCAGGCTTAACATCGGTGTTTCCTGACTTGTTGAGCCTATCCATCCACTCCAAAATCGCCTCAGCGCGCTCGGCAGCTGCTTCTCCTTCACCACTCTTCGCCCACGCATCAAGAACAGTATTGAAATTGATTGTGGTAGGCTTGACATCATTTCCACCATGATTACGGAGACGGTTCACCATGTTGTGCAATACACGTTCAGCCCTCGCCGCAGCTCCGGGCTCACCACTCTTCGCCAAAGCATTAATAACCGCATTGTAGGTGAACGTGTTGGGTTTGAGATCCTGATCTCCAGCGGCATACTTGGCTTCCATCTGATCCAGCAACAAATCAGCACGCGAAGCCGCACCACGAAATCCGCTCTTAGCATAAGCATCAATCACAGCAGTGTAAGTGAATGCATCAGGTTTCAGACCCGGAAATCCACTAGCATGCAGCCTATCCATTGCAACAAGCATCTCTTCAGCCTTTGCAGCGGCACCCCTCTCCTTACTCTTCGCCCAAGCATTAATGACAGTGTTGAAGACATAAGTGTTAGGACGCAAATCGGAATGACGGACTTGATCCGATTGGTGCAAAGCCACCATGTTCGCGAGCAACGCGTCAGCACGTGCGGCGGCGTTGCGCTCCATACTCTTTGCAAATGCATCAATGACGGCACCGTAGGTAACAACATTAGGTTTGACACTAAGATCACCTTGATCATACATCATGTGCATACGTTGAAGGAGGTGCTCTGCTTCCTGAGCGGCACCCTTTCCTCCAGATTTAGCGTAGGCATTAATAACAACATTGTACTGGGTGACACAAGAAATGTTGCTGTGAGTAAGATGTGCGAAATATGCGTTGTCAAAGAATTGACATCCAGAAGAAGCTTACCGTAATAGTGTCAGGTTTCACAGACGAGTTTCCCTCACGATACATTTGGTTCATGTTGTCCAAAATCCTGTGTGCCTTGGTTGCCGACTCCTTCGCTCCGCTCTTCGCATACGCATGAATAACAGTGTTGAAGGTATATTTGTCAGGACTAATATCCAAGTCCTCTCCACCAGTATCACGAAGCTTCTCCATCCACGCCAAAATCTGTTCCGCCCTGGAAGGAGCAATCTTCTCACGACTACGCGCCCATGCATTAATCACGGCGTTGAAAATTCCAGTGGTAGGCTTCAATGCCTCGTGACGTCCTCCACCCTCACGATACAAACGATCCATCCTCTCCAAAAGAGCTTCAGCCCTGCGAGCAGCGGCCGCACCACCATTACTCTTCGCCCACGCATCAACTGCCATGGTGTACATACGAGCAGTGGGGTGAACACCATGAGGATTTTCAGAATTGTATTCAGAATGCACGCGATCCAGCCACATTTCAACCATGCGCGCTCCCTCGCTCGACTTTTGCTTTGCCCAGCCATTCATAATAGTAGAGAGAGGTAGAATATTGGGGTCCAACAGTCCGACAGCAGTATCTTCCAAGGTTTGATTCATTTGCATCAGCCATTCGCGTTTTTTGTGTGAAGAGTCATGAGCAGAAGGAATGGGCACACCGTTGTATGCCTTTTCATTGATCTCACTAACATCGTTTGGATCAGGAATGATACGCTTTGGTAGAATTGATGGTCCACTACTGGATGGCTCTTCAGGAGGCGGAGGAAGAGCAAACGATGAACCACCAGCTGTACCATTCGCGGCCACAGTTTGATCAGCAGGTTCCAAAACAACAACACCCGACGAATGAGATGGAGTCGGAGAAGCATCACCAATTTCCGTACTCGCTGCAGTAGAACTAGCAGACCTAGGGGGCAAGAAAGATGACTTGCTTCCCGACGAGTTCAAACCCAAGCCAGCAGTTACGTTCGCCTTGGCACCACTATCAACAACACCATATCCATGCTCTTCTCCAGCAGGTGAAGGATCAGGTGCCCCTCCAAGAATAGCAGGGTATCTCCTTGTCTGCGCCGCCTGCTGTGGATTGTACGGAGTTTGAAGAATCGAACTCAACGCGCCTGCAACACCACCTACAGGTTCAGCTCCACTACTGGTACGTTCCGGAGGATTGAAGGAAGAAGGATACGGTCCATCCAAATTGCCACCACTGTTCCCACGTGCACCAGGATTGAAGGAAGGTGGATACAATCCATTCGACACTTGACTCTGCGGAGGCACAAAGGAGGGAACATCACGGTAATTCCCACCTGCCTGCGGAGGAGGGGGAGGAGGTGCATAACCACCATACGCATCATTACGATTGTAGTTGCCACGACTTCCATATCCATCAGTTGGGTATCCATCTGGTCCATAACTGTAACCGCCACTAGCACCAGTGTAGGCATCATGACGAGGATAGGGAGGAACCTGACCACGCGATCCACCATATCCCTGACTGGGAGGAGGTGCTGCTCCATATTGACCAGCTGCTTGCTCCCCTCCCCAGCGAGGGAGTTGATTCCATCCCGGTCCCTGATGATATCCACCCCTACCACCACCGTGTCCTTGAGATCCACCAGTGGGAAAGGAGGGGGGATAAGGTCCCGAAAGATTATCCATGGCACCAGGAGGACCAGCTGGTTGATTCGCAGAATACTGATGCTGTCCATTGTAACCACCTCCGGAAACACGTCCATTGTAGGAAGGGGGAGGTGGTCCACCGAGTGATGCAGCTGCAGCGGCGCCACCACGATTATCATTCACACCAAAATTCCCAAATGCAGAAGAAAGACGGGAGACATCTCCTCCATCCTGTAATTAATAATGGAATTAATGCATTTATGCATGAGTGATGCCCTGTTTTTTAAAAAGCGATACATTTGATGTACACCAATGAATAAATGCACACAAGTTATGCTCACCTTGTTCCCATGATCCCCCATAAAGTCAAGATTGACATTACTATCATCCAACATCCCACCCCTACCAGCCTGTGGTGCAGGACGAGTCTTGGCTTCATCACCAAATCCACCAAAGTTCCAAAGACCTAATCCAGAAGTTTCCCCACCTCCACCGCCGGCACCTTGGGGAGGAGTTCCATGAGAAGAGTGATGGGACGAAGTACGATTGTGATGGTGGCCATGACCACCACCACCGCCACCACCACCCACGCTTCCGCCATGACCACCACTTCCACCATTCGAGGATGGAGGACGTGGTCCAGATTCCGCCGTAGGGTTACCACCGCCACCAAACGATTGACTAATCGCTCCCCAAATTTGTTCGGATGAGGGGGGATTGAAAGAGGAAGCGTTTGCGGAGAGTGCTTTTGGGCCTTCGTTTGTTGTAGACATGTTGTTGTTGTTGTTGTTTATTGATGGGTGAAATAAGTTGTTTTTTTATGAGGAGAGTGAATAGAGGAGGATGCGACGAGTTAAAGGGGTGACCACCGTTATATAGTATGGATTGGCCCTAGTGTGCTCGTGATGTTATGCGTGGTGGTGGTGTCGGTTTGGGAAGGATAGACGATGATTATATCCAAAGAACACGACGGACGACGATTGCAGAACCACTCCCTTGAAAGTGAAACCACTGAAGCTGAACTATTGGTGGAATGACCAGCAGCAGTGATGAATTATTTATGAAAAGATATGCTTAGGGCGGCGTGGAAGGCGGCCGCACTCCTTTTCACTTACTACGATATGACGGATCTTTTTTGGCTAGCAGGAGCGTCTCGTATCCAATCATGCGTTGGTGGTTTTGGTCGATCTCTGCCCAATGATGTGCGAGTTTCCTCTTGCGCGTTTCGTTGGTGGATGTGGATCATGAACTGGGCGAAAAAAGATGTTTGCTAAAAACAAAGTTCTCTTCTTGGATTCTTGGTGGTAGTTGCGCGGGGTGGATGGATAAAGATCCCATGACATGACCGTTAAATGGCGATTTTTGGAGATTTTTGAAGTAAAAGTATAACTGTTATCCGGTTTACAGTCGATGTGACTTCTAACTGTGACCGAGATAGATTTACAAAACCTCGTTCAACCTCTCGAGGGTTAATTAAACGTCTGTCTGACAAAAAAGAGGAAAAAGGAAGAACCAGCTCGCAGCCCTTCATTTTCAACATTCGTGGCCGTGCGATGGCATACCAATTCCTACGTGAGGGCTTTAGTAACCCGCCTCCCCCCTGGTGCTCTGTGCTCTTCTGCTCTCATAGGCACCTCTTCCAGGACACCTAACCACCCTTTGTAGTACTGCTACCACCCCTTAGACCGCAATGAGCGCTGAAGGAGAAGAACCTTACAGGTCCGTTACGTTGGTGATATCTGGTTGGAGTGTTCTGGCTGGAACGAGCGGAATTGGGGGGTTGGAAGTCTTGAAATCTTGGCATTGCTCCGATCCGTCGCTATGCACTATTCTTCCATGTGTATGGTTGGATAATGAAAGAATATCACGACTTCGGCCCTCTCTACGCTGCACAGAATATGTTGTAGGCATTAAATGCTGCCAAATTGAAATATCGTATCCAGCATAGATTCTCACATACTCATTTTTCCCAACACCCTCTCTCATACCATCGCCACAGTGAACAACCACCTGCAGAGGCTAACGACGGGGGCGAAGCCCCTCCTGGCGGCTTAACTGATGCCGACATCGACTCCAACTGGGATGAAGCCATCGACACGTTCGATGGTATGGAAATCCCCGAAGAATTGCTCCGTGGTATCTATGCCTACGGTTTTGAGAAACCCTCCGCTATTCAGCAAAGGGCTATCAAACCCACCATGTTGGGCCGTGATTTGATTGCTCAGGCTCAGTCTGGTACTGTAAGTAGAAACGAGTGCTGTGCTATTTTTATCATTGATGCTGGTGTTATGGGTGTGGTCTCTCGTGTCGAGGGAGGAAGGAGGGGAATGACGATTGTTAAAAACACCATCTTTCGAGTCCGAACAGAGTCACCCTCGTCGTGTGGATAAATTCAACTCGAAATCGGACCCTTTATTATTGCAGAGCATCACACTTTGGCCACACTTGGATTGGACATTTGTATCATTGACAAAATTGTATCCCAGAGTCGTCATCTCACCTGTCTTTCATCTATTTATTCCTCTCTATTGTACAGGGTAAAACCGCCACCTTTGCCATTGGTACTCTCGCCAAGCTTGATCCCAAGCTCCGTGAATGTCAATCTCTCATCCTTGCTCCCACTCGTGAGTTGGCCCAGCAGATTCAGAAGGTTGTCATCGCCCTCGGAGACTACATGGAACTTCAAGTTCACGCCTGTGTCGGAGGTACCGCCGTCCGTGACGACATCCGTACCCTCCAGGGAGGTGTTCACGTCGTCGTGGGTACCCCCGGTCGTGTCTATGACATGATCAACCGTCGTGCCTTGAGGTTGGACTCCATCCGTCAGTTCTTCCTTGATGAGGCCGATGAGATGCTTTCTCGTGGATTCAAAGATCAGATTTATGATATTTTCAAGTTCCTTCCTGAATCAGTTCAGGTGTGCCTTTTCTCCGCTACCATGCCTTTGGATGTGTTGGAAGTTACCCAGCGTTTCATGAGGGATCCTGTGCGTATTCTTGTTAAGAAGGACGAGTTGACTCTTGAGGGTATTAAGCAATTTTACATTGCCGTTGAGAGAGAAGAATGGAAGTTGGACACCCTTTGTGATTTGTACGAGACTTTGACTATCACTCAAGCCATCATCTACTGTAATACCCGTCGTAAGGTCGACTGGTTGCAGGAGCAGATGCAAGAGCGTGATTTCACCGTCTCCTGCATGCACGGAGATATGGACCAACGTGAGCGTGACATTATCATGAGAGAGTTCCGTTCTGGTTCCTCACGTGTGTTGATTACCACCGATCTTCTTGCTCGTGGTATTGATGTCCAGCAAGTGTCGCTTGTTATCAACTTCGATTTGCCCACCAACCGTGAGAACTACATCCACCGTATTGGTAGATCTGGTCGTTTCGGACGTAAGGGAGTTGCCATTAACTTCCTTACTGAGGGTGATGTACGTTACCTCCGTGATATTGAACAGTTCTACCAGACTGAGATCACGGAGATGCCTATGAATGTTGCTGATCTTATCTAAAAATAATGAAAGTCCATAAACAGAGTACAAAGTAAACGAGTATTTTAACATGTGAAAGTCATCAAGGAAGATAGTGCACTATTTAGTAGTTAGCAGTTGCGGGCTAGATTGTGATAGACATGTATTTTCAAGGATGTTTAATGCTTACTCATCCTTCTTTGCCTTGGTAGCGGCAAACATACCATATTCCATCAAGCCCCTCTTGAATGCTCTGTGCATCCTTTCCAGGCAGTAGGCATCCCTTGCGCATTTCAAGTACTTCGTAGGCTTGAAGATAAATCCCCTAGGATCATACACTCCAACCCAAATGGAATGGCGCCAGGAGGCAATGGTTGGCTCGCACCAGTCTGCTGTTTTGACAGAACTCATCAATTTGGTTGCGTCAATAAGTTCTTCGTATGCTTCAATAGAAATGAAGTAGGGATGAGTCCATTCCTCGTACAAGAATCTTAAGTCACGCTTGTCTTTCTTGTCAAAGGGCACTTCCCGATCATCTCTTTGACACCATGTTGCCATCACGAATTTTCCACCTGGTTTCAACACTCTCATCATTTCATTGATGTAGGCTTCCTTGTCAGGCATGTGCTCACCACTTTCGCATGCCCAAACGATATCAAACGAGTTATCGGGGAAGTCCATTTCGAGAGCATTCATTACCATAAACTTCGTGTTGGAGAGCCCACGCTCTTCAGCCAACTCTGTACCACGCTTGACTTGATTAGGACTCAATGTAATACCTGTCACATCTGCCTTTGGACCTAACTTGTCAGCAAGGTAACGACTTGTTCCACCAAAGCCACATCCGACATCCAGCACTTTCGCGCCCTTGTCGGCCTCTGCATCGATACCACCGAACTTCATCATCTCATCAATAAAGTCATATTTCGCTTGGATGAAATCCTTCTTCTTGTATCCATTCTTCATTTCTTCTTCGTCATAATAGCCCAAATGGATGTGTTCTCCCCAGTAATACTCAAGAATACCATCTTGCGTCCAAGCATCGTATTCCTCTGCTACAGAATTTTCGTTGTAGGTACGGGATGGACGATCAAGCACGACCTTAACAGCGGCTGTACCGACAAGAGCAGTACCAGCTACGGCAGCAGTGATTGGATTTTGAACAACTTTGGATACAATCTGTGTCTTGAGCCCCATAGAAAGTGCAGTTGAAGATGATTGTTGCTGACGAGGTTGCGTTGTGAAAGCAGATGAAGGAGCTGCTAGCAGAAAGCTGCATGCAGCTGCGGCGGAGGCAAATGTTCTCATGTTGTTGAGCAAGAAGTAGAGTCTAAGTATTTAATGCTGTTGTTAGTAGCAAAAAAATTGTGAGCCAATTTCGCCATTGTCAGCACCACTGACGCGATGAGATGAGATCTACACATGCGTGGCGTACTTCGTGGGCAAAGTACCAAGCCTCAATGTAGCCCATAAAAGACTCCCAAATCACAGGTAGGTGTGTAGGTACATAGGTAGCGTAATGATACCATAATGCTGAGCGGTCTTCCCATTGCATTCGCATTCTGTTCTCGCTTTCATCATCGCTGAGCTGAGCATGGCAATGCAATATTGACTCCTGGTACAATATTGCAGTGTGCCTGCTCCTGATAACATTGTCTCTTCACATTTCAAATAGTTTGTGCACTTCACTACTAGTAGAAAAGAAAAGCAGGTGGCAGGTTCGCTTTCCCCAAGACGATAGCACGAACGTTGCCCAAGAAGATTTACACAACTACACAACAGGCACGATCACTTTTATTGACAGGAACGATCTCCTCCAGAATTCTTGCTTCAAGCTTCAAACTTCAAACACTGCCATCATTCGGAGCAACAGACCTTGCATAATTCGAAGCACAAACAACCGTCAACATGGATCATCAACCCACATACCCTGCCACTCCTACAATGGCCCAGTACAATCACAATAGCATCGTTTGCCCGTCTACACCTCAATCGCGCAAGCCTTCGATCATGTTTGATGGAATGAATGTGGTGCTTCCATTTCAGATTCAGTTGTCATCCGAAAGCTACCCTACCAGTGTCGCCGATGCACCCGAAGAGGTGGTTTTTTCTCTCAAACCAAGATCAAACTTCACACGTACTGAAACAGATGGTGCAACAACTAAAGTCGCTATCGATAGTTTCCCTCCTCTTCCTTTTGGCTGCACGCAACGCCAAGAGGTGGTCAAACCATTGTCGAACCCAAGCAAGCTTCCTTCACAAGTTCGTCCAAGATCATTAACTCAAGCAAAACAGCGTCACACCTTTAACGCTAGGTGTGCTTAAGAATTGTATTCGCCACAGAAGAGGAGAGATTTTGCCAAGAGGAGTAGATTTTATCTCGTGTAAACATAAATGTACGCATTATTCTAATAGTTATGATGATTCGGGCAGTGCATAGTTCAACACCAATGAGGTAACCACGTACACTGCATACATTCCAATTGCCATGTAGCCATATCCAGCTGGGATGACACCCTTGTTGACTGCTAGCCCCGAAAACAGAATAAAGATGCAGTTGGCAAAGCAGAAAACAAATCCAGTTGAAATATCTGGTGTTAGACTGACATAAAGGATCTCTTGTTGCTTGATGCCCCTCAACAAACCAAAACCAGCACCCAAACCAATAAGAATGTTGAACAAAGGTCCAGCGAAGCATGCCGTTATCGCCATGTTAGCTAGCCCTTTTCGAGCCATGGTAACGTTTGCAGACAGGTCAGCCATGGAATTGCCCCAGGCTAAGATCGTGAGACCCATAATACTGTTTGGAATGCGCAACGTTACGCCAAGGAACTCAAGAAGAGCCACAAGCTTATCCGCGATAGCATCAATCCATGTTGCTGCTATGACGAAACCGTAGAGAGCAATAGGGACCTAATATGGATATGATCGATAAACAAGGAAGGCAAAGTAGGATGAAGTTTGAGTCAGTGTGCGATCTTTAACAATTCGGACAGCTCCAACATTGGAAATGTAACACTTACTGCAAGGAAGGTGGCCATTGTTCCCTCGCCGCCAGGAGCATATCGCAGTATCATTAGTCCTAAAGGCAAGGTCACTGCAACAAAAACACCCATTTGCCATCCCCAAAGATTGGTATCGAAATTGTTCCATGCATAAATGCCCACCCATAACGGAGATAACGCTAGCGACAACGCAACAAGTGCCCGGCAGTATGAACCCTCACAAGGAATCGATACTGTCAGCTGAGAAGATTTGTGCAGAGGTTTTGAAAATGGATATATTTAGTGAAGATGAAGAAGCTTTTCATATAAAAATTGGCCAGCT
Source organism: Skeletonema marinoi (assembly GCA_030544225.1). NCBI lineage: Eukaryota > Bacillariophyta > Thalassiosirophyceae > Thalassiosirales > Thalassiosiraceae > Skeletonema > Skeletonema marinoi. The sequence goes on from CM060492.1 coordinate 2,050,581, forward strand.
GGCACAGACTCACCTTTCTACAAACAGTAAATGGAAATTCACAGATAAGAAGAAGCTTTTCCAATCGACTACATTCATCATCATCTAGAATATCTCTCCAACATTCCCGAAAGTGAGTGATGAGTTCCTGTTTCCCGTCATGTAGCGCTCCAGACCAATTATGAGCAGCAAAGCCTGTGCTACCTGTTGAGACGCAAACATTGGTTTCAATATCCAAGTCTTCCATGACATGATAAGGTGCATCAAAGGTTTCTTCATTGTTTGTTTCGTCCTCATGGTGGCGATTACGAGTTAGTATCCCGTTCGGACCACGTAGAACGATTGGTCGATCCCACTCCTTCGTGCCTTCAACAGAGGACTCAACTCCCCATCCACTAGAACGCTGATGACCCATTGTATCAAAGCCTTCAATGAATTCTTCATCTTTACTGTAGTTCGAAAGTGCATTCAGCACAGCAGTCAGAGCCGTATTACCCCCGCCGCCACCCTGTATGTCTTCTAACTGGGACGGAGCACTAACGTGAGTCCTTGCATCATCAAAGTCACCGCGATCACGATGAGCATCTTCATCCACTGAAGCCGAAGCAGTGATATTGAGTTCATCACCAGCATGTGCCGATGCAAACCTTTCTGCATCCAACTGACGTTGTCGCTCCACCATCTCAGCCTGCTTAGATAATCTTGGTAACATCACCGCACGATGATACACATCAGCAATGAGAACAATCAACACAAAGATAATGTACATCCCAATAAAGGTACGTGTTGTTGCCTTTGTCACCTCTCCCCTGAGCAAATTCAACGCAACAACCAAAGTCGCAATCCCCAAGGCCATAACATCTCTCACCAATGCTCCACGACATGTCAATCCATCATTTGCCATTATCACCGCTCCAGCTACCACTGTTGTAATGAACATTGCTGCACCGGTCAACTCTCCCAAACTCATCTTATATCCATTCTCTGGATCAGACGCAATAGCATTCATTGTTGCAGAGACGTCCGCTGCACCATTCCCCAAAGCTAATAAAGTCACACCTGCAAAGCGTGGGGGCAAGCCAAGTTTGAAGCTGAACATCTCCAGGCTCGGGCTAAAGTATTCCTCGGCAGTGGACCCCAACAGACGAAATACTACTGCCAGTCCAAGTAGCAGGATGGGAGAGAGTACGATAACCCATGCAGTGGTGGACAGTATAGACGTGTGGCAGAATACAAATGGTAACAGGAGGCCATCACCTTCGTCACATGTTCTTGCGTAGAGACATCTCTGGGATGGTTCGCTATTGCTGCTTTTTCCCGTGGTTGTTTTGGTAAATATTTCATCGCATCTGTCTGCTGAATAGTCTCCTCCATTATCTTCATTGTTGTTGTTGTCATTATTGTTGTTGGCATCGTTGACATTGTTCTCGTTGCCATTATCATCTAATCGACGTACACTGCGGTCGGATAGCAACTCTGTAAATTCATTTAGCTCCGAATATTGATTGTGATTGTTGTAATGATTATTGATTGAATGACCAACCTCTGTTTGTGATGAAGCTGAATAGAAATCTGTTGCACTCCATTCCGAGAAACATGCTGCCAACAAAGCGAGCATGGCCAAGGAGCAGGCTGTAAGCCGCAGAGCCATTTTTGTTTGAAAGCGTTTGTCGATTTTCTTTGCGGTAATATAATTCTTATTGGATTTAGCAGATGTATGAAGTGGTGATAGCGGTGGTTGTGTAGCGTTTGCGGATGTAGATTCATCATATCTTGTGTCACTCGGGTGCGCGAACTCATTATCTTGTGATTGTTCGGCGTTTGCGCTCTGTGATGAAGAGCCATGTTCGACTGGCCGACCATCTTCGTTCCAGGCAGGAAGCGAAGAGTATGGACGTCTGCGGCTACTGGTGACGGTTGTCATTGTGTGCTAAGGAGAGTTGATTGTGCTGCTCTACTACGAGGGCGACTCCATGGTCAAAATGGATTCGGAATGGAATCAGGGCGGGCGGGGGAATGAGAATGAAGGGACCCATCCAGAGGCCAATTTCCTGCCCCCTACGTAGCTCTACGTAGGTAGGAATCGTCCAAACCCTTCTGGCAGCTTGGCTCGCAAAAAAGCACCTTTGTCGCGGAGTTTTATCACGTTGACCTTTTCATTCCTCGAGATTTTCATTCACTACGCCTCACCACTTACTAACCGCTAGAAAGCACCAATAACAAACGCTACACCGCTGTCGATTAATCTCCATTGGAAAAATGCCACCGAAACGTCGTAACATCTATGGCAAGAAGAGCAACAAGGGCGGCCTTGCCTACAAGAAGGGCGATTACATTGAGGTGAGTAGAGATCTACTTCGGAGATAGATGCTGTGACATCTCACATCTGCCGAACCCGACAGTTCTCTATTGATTGTCAAAGCCTTCTTTTGGAATTTTGCTTGATGGATACAATATTTCCAATGATAAAATGAGGCAAGATAGCAAGATTCTACAAGATTCTCTTGCTAATCAATCTGTCTATCTATCTCTAACGCGACGATCTATTTTTGCATTTCTACTTGCGAATGCGCACCGATCTACATTGGAACCCCCATCACAGTATGAATACAAAGGCAGCATCGTGACCGGCAAGCTCAACAAAAAGTCATCCGAAAGCACGGAAGCTAATCCAGTCTGGGTAGTTTCCCCGATGGACCGACGCCGCAAGGATGAAGAGATTCCAGAGAAGCAACTTGGGAAGGTCATTACTGCCATTGAGGCGATGAATAATAGGGCACCCAAGTTGGGTACCAAGGAAGAGCAAGCTAATCGCGCCATGTCTCCTATGCCTCCGATTGCGACTCCGTCGACATCCAACAGTAGTGACAGTGGCAGCGATGGTTGTAAGGAGGAGGAGGAAGAAGAACCCTCGACATCTGCTAGTAGCAAGAACAAGCGTAGAAGTGGTAGGCTAACACCCAGTGTCGACTCCAAGGAGAATTCCAAGACCACGTCCAAGAAACGAAGAAGCAGGAGCGATGATGATTCTAATAATAACAGCGGCAGTGATGGTGCTGCCAAGAGCCAGAAGAGTGTCAAATTCTCACAAGAATTCAATGACTCTTCTTCCGAAATGAAGAAGAAAAATGGTAGCAAGAACAAGGATGCGACTGCATCTGCACGCAGGACAACGAGAGGATCTGGTGAAGCTCTGGCAGGATTGCTACCAGATGTCATGCCAAGAAAAAAGGGTGTCCCAAAGCCGAAAAAGCTCAAGAAGAACGAACATGTAGTTGTGGTGAAGATGTTGACAGGAACATTATATTTGCATCGAGGAGATAGGCGAAGGGCGGAGTTTGTGAGAACCAAGTAATAGGTAGTGCCATGCAATTGTCGAATTGAATCGAGTCTACTTTGACCGCATATCTGTCCACTCTTTCTTGCTCCGTGATGAAAATCATGAAGTTGCAAGGATGTGAACTCAACCCGAAGGGCTACAAACATGACATTTATTGTCAACTGTGTATATCTATCATATGTAATGGGAAGTAAAGCTATTTTTCATCTTATTATTGTTCTTCTTGACTGTTGATCGTATCGAGCATTTCTGCACTTGCAATGTTGTATCAAATACCCTTTATGAGATACCAATCATAGATTGCATCCCAGGATGACACATAGTCAGTCATCACAGCTGTACGCCTTAAAGGATTAGTAATGCATTTCATGTTCTTAGAGCAATGGAAAAGTATTTCGAACAACTTCTCAAAAATTAAGTATCTTATTAAACTATTATATAGCTAGCTTGAACTTCTTCAGACAAATGCTTGCTTTGCTGAGAGGACAATAGCTGCAACCAAACCCCTTTCTTCCCCTACTATTATGACTAAATGACATTAAGAGCTGTCACTTGAATCTGATAAACTCAGCCCTTCGCCTATCTCCTCGATGGAGATATAATGTTCCTGTCAACATCTTCACCACAACTACATGTTCGTTCTTCTTGACGTTCTTCTTGGGAGCAGCCTTCTTTCGTGGCATGACATCTGGTAATAGCCCAGCCAGAGCCTCACCAGAAGTTCCTCTTGTTGTCCTGGTGCCAACTCTTGCAGGGACGGTCTTTTTTGCCTTGGCTACATTCTGCTTCTTATCGGCAGACCTGTCATTGAACTCTTGTGAGAATTTGACACTCTTCTGGCTCTGGGCAGCCCCATCGCCACCATTATTATTATTGGAATCATCACTTCTGCTACCACGCTTCCTTGTGGATCTTGATGAAGCCTTGGGAATCTCCTTGGAATCATCACTGTCGGGCGTCAGCCTACCACTTCTGCGCTTCTTGATATTAGCAGATGAAGAGGGTTCTTCTCCTCCGCTTCCATCATTACTGCTGTTACTCGAGGAAGTTACTGGGGTTACTTGACGACTGAGACCCGCCTCCTTTTCACCATCCTTGGAACCCAACTTGGGTCCCCTGTTATTCATCGCTTCGATAGCACTGATGACCTTCCCAAGTAGCTTCTCGTGAATTTCTTCATCCCTGCGGCGGCGGTCCATTGGGGTGACAATCCAAATGGGGTTGGCTTCGGTGCCATTGAGAGACTTTTTGTTCAGCTTGCCAGTGACAAGGTTGCCCTTATAGTCATACTGGGGAAGTTATTTGGAGGATCGGAATGGTGTGAGTAGAGATGTTCCGCAAGAGATAATGTAGATGTGAGTTCCGAAACAGGAGATTGAAATGTTGCAGACAAGCAAATATAGAGCAAGGAACAGCAATGATCACATCTAAAGCGGTTGCGTCCCCATCAGCCCGACGATTAATAACAGATATAAGTTCTAGGGTCTTGACCAACCGCGACGCATCTAATTGCCGACATCTATGCTCTAGACGTCACATCTTGTACTTACTTCAATGTAGTCGCCTTTTTTGTAAGCGGGGCCCTTGGCACGAACAGAGCGACGAGGAGGCATCGTGGAAAGGATCGTAGTAAATGTTGGTGCTATTGCTCGGGGGTGCTGTAGTAGTTCTTCTCTACGGAGAGTGTCGTAGCATCTGCAGCGTGTTAGTAGTTGGCCATTGTTCATTGTCCAGTAAAAGTGTACCTTTAATTGTCAAAAGTAGGTGTGTAGGAAGCTATGTAATTCCACCGTAGACAGTAATGTCTTAGGGGCGGGGTTATCGAACGTTAAAAAAGCTCCCATGGGACGACCGGCTCCCATGGGAGCTTTTTCCTCCCAGCAAATGTTCCCGCCAAAACTCTTCCCATGGGAGCTCCCAGCAAATGCCTGGCAACAGCAACATGGAGGCAACATCATGGTGCAAGGCACCATAGCAACAACCCATGGCGTAGCAACTCAGCTCACCGTCGAAGCCGCCCTCATCCCTTCTCATGACGACGTCGTCTACTTCGTCTGCCACCGTGTCTGCCATCGGTGGCAATGTTATTGACGCACGACCTTTCTTCTCTTCTCATTTTGTGCGTCGTAAAAATAGTTGACTTCTGTTCATCTTCGAAGAGGAGATCGGTACTCACCGGGCTAACTCCTAATATATCAGTGTACATGTTGACCTATTGAGTCATTATCGTTCCATCTATGGGGGAAATGTTTGTGGGATCTGCGGCGTTGGCAACTATCTTGACGGCGAGGTTCCCACGTTGGGAGAAACGATCGTGGAACGTCTGTGATAATCTTCCAATATTGAAACAATTATTCCTAGCAGCTCTTCCAACGACAGCAATACGGACAAATCATCCGATGGGAGTGAGGGGAATGGTTGCAAGGATTTATTCCGAACCTGAAGCTGATTCTCATCCTGGATAAAGTAAGCAGCGCAGCAAACTGATCAAGATCAAGAAGAGTCTGTTTTCTTAGGCTTCTATTCTGAGGTGCGCAGCGAGTGCACAACAATGGCGAAGATCTCTAGAAGGGATGATAAAGATCTTGCACAGTCCAAAGACACAACTTTATTCTACGATTCAAAGACGGATGATGGAGATCAAACGTTCGACAACTCAACGACAATAACACTCAAAGATTTAGAGTGATACAAGTAGAAGTCATACATAGTCATAACAACTTAAGCATCCCTCAAGTTGCATGTTGATGATCAATAATTGCGGTAGTATAAACGTTTTCCTGGATAAATCTATTAGCCTGTCTCTGAAGTCGATTAACGAAGGAATCCCATTCAGTACCCCCAAATAAGATGTATTATCACGCAACCCGAGGATTCCAGACTGCGGCCACAAGTATTAGTAAGCAGAAACGCTCATAGCAAGCGGGCGATGAAAGGGGCGGTTGATTGGCGGAGATACTGTCCTTGTATGATTACGTTGAGCAGCGTCAAAATGATGCTCATACATGGGACGAAATCAATCATCAAATTCAGCCGTGTATTCTAGTCATTTCGTTTCCTTTCTGATAATTACCTTCTAATCCTCCAATCCACAACTTGCCGCAATGTCTTCATCCCCTCAAACTACCATAATAGGGACGAAACCATTGCCGGGCCCAACCAATCGTGGTCATTGGCTCTATCCTATCTAGCGAACTCATCGACTCCACGGACTCTCTGACATCTCTTCTTCCTGAGATACCACAATACTATCTTACCACAATACTCTTAATCTTGCCGTTATGGTAGTCGTTGCTGTTTGCCGACCCCAACATGACGAGGGAGATGATCAGCGATAGCAGTGAGCTGAGAGTCACTTGTCGCCGGTCGCTGGGAGTCGTGGCCATTTTTTTGATGGGAGGTCGATGAGCTGACCGCCTCCCATCCCATGTCCCATTCAGTGTCGCGCCATTTCTTTGCTGGGAGATGGGAGCTGGGAGGGGCAAATGGGAGCTCGATAACCTGGAGCCTTAGCTCCTTAATTTTGAAGCAGCTCCTTTTTGTATATGGAAGAAAGCTGATCGTGAATTGAAGTTTTCTCCTTTCTTGTTTGCCCTGTGTCCGATAGAAAAAGAAAAGATTGCAATGCCTCGCAAGTGGTAATAGAATGCAAGACTCACACGTACGAACATATGGAGAAGTATGTACTAACTCTGAGCTGGGTTGATTTCTTTCTATTCTATTACGAATTATTCAAAATTTGGAATCTGACTGCATTGTCTTGTTCGCTATTACCTGTCACCTTGTCACTTCCTACGGATAAACTCCGCCCGAGGATTTTCCCCGCGATATAAGTACAAGGTTCCAGTATTCATTACAATCTTCTCCACATTTTCTTCGGCCTCTTCACTACTATTCGTTGAAGCCTCAGCCTCTGAAGTTTGAGGCTTTGGAGGTGGGGCCTTTTGGTACCGACGACTTTTTCTCTCACCCTTTCTTTTCTGCTTCTTTCCACCTTTCCCCTGGTGCATCGTTTTTTCAACGAGTTTTGCTCTAGCCTGCTGCTTTAGCTGTTGTAACGAGATTGGTTTTTGAGATAGCTTCTTTGCAAGTTTTGCCTTTGCAAGCAGGTCGTGTGCCAATAACATTGGAGGTGGAGTTGGTGCTCTGGGTTGTGGAGGAGGGGATGGTGATTTGGGTGGCGGCGGAGGCGGAGTTGGCGCTTTGGGTGATGGAGGGGGAGAGGGTGCCTTTGGTGATGCGTCAGCAATTGACTGCATCGGTTGTTCTTCCTCTGAAATTTTGTTGGACGAAGAAGAAATTTCACCGCTACTCGACCTCTTGCGTTTGATGGAAACTGTGTCCTCTTCCTCCTTTTTTGCTTCGACGGCATGAACTGTTTCAGGCTGAGGGACGGTTTGGGGGGCATCCTCAGCCTCAACTGGTGCCTTTTCTTCCTCCGTAGGTGCTATCACTTCCTCCACAGCCACCTTTTCTTCCTCCACCTCCATGGCTACGTTAACTGGCAGCTCCTCTTTGACTGGGGGAGGGGATGGAGCAGCAGATACTTCCTCAGTCACTGGAATCGGTGGCTGTTGCTCTTCCCCATCCCCATTATCCTCAGTCTCTTTTGCTTCTTCCGAGTGTACTGATTTGAGATCAGGTGTCCTCTCTACATCCATTTTGAGATCAGGTGCCCTCTCTAAATCCATCACAACTTTGGTCTGTACCACCTCCACTTTAGGCTCGGCCGCAGTAGGCTGTTCGATCACAGGCTCTGGTTGCTGTTCAATAGGAGCCTGTTCCACTGGTGCCTCCACCTCAACTTTGGTTTCTACCTCTACTTTTGGCTGTACTACCTCCTCCTGTTTGATGGGGGGAGACGGCACGGGGGGAGCGGGAGCTGCTGGCAAGGGAGCCGGTTCCTCTGCCGGTGGCTGTGATTGTTGCTCATCCCTCTCAGATGTCGAGGCATCCATCCTCTCTTCATCCATTGCATCGGGTTTGGTAGGTGGTTCCTCACTTTTGAGAGCCGGACACATTTTTTTCGCCGGTGGTGGCTGTTGATCGCTGTTATCCAACGGTGATGATGTTGAAGAGCCATGTGACACCTTCCGTTTGTGACTAGCCCCATTGCTATCGTTTGCGTTTTCCATACGCGGTGACGACTCTGCCGAATCATCACCTAATTGCAAATTTTGTTGTTGTGGCGGAGCACTGGCAGCAGCAGCAGTCTCAGCGGCTGGCTCTGCTGCAACCGCCACTTTTTCTTCAACTTTGGCCTCCTGGGTTAAGGAATCTTCCACAGCTTTCCCTATACTAGACTTTTCAATTGCTGCCATCGCTGCCGCTGCCACCGCCGACGATGCCTTTTGCTCATCACTAGCAGATCGTCGCATCTGCGCTGATTTCGGTGCAAACACTTCACTACTTACTAATTTACGGAAACAGTCCTCATCCATTTCCATGTCGGGCAACTCTCGTCTGTCAAAGGCGCCGCTCCCCAGGCCGTGGCCAAAGGAGACGAGCCATCGATTCATTGTGCTGCCGCTGCGTAGATTTTTCACTTTGCGTATTAGCTTTACTGTTCGTCCAAATGGTTTTGTCACCTGTGTGTGTAAAAAATGATTGATGAGGGGGAATAACGGTTAGGGTTCGGCATCAACATTTCAACAAATAATATCCGCCGTGCGATGAGCCTGAAAAGTGCAAATTCACATAGCTGCTTATCAATCCATTACCCAACAACAATACAAGATCATAACAACTCACCTCAACAATGTCTCCAGCAACAAAATCGCGGCGGCCGCCTCCTCGGCGAGAGGATCGTCTACCAGATGGGTGGTACGCAACGTCTGACATTGGTCGAAACGAAAGTGTATGTGTACTATTAATGGCCATAAAAGGGGACGAGTGCAGTCAGGTAGGATGCCGAGGGAGTGATGGTGCCGCTGGGTGAATTGATGGAGCCAATCAAGACGGGGAATGGTCGTTGCAGGCGAAATTGAATTGTGTGAGCAACACATGGACTTCATCTCTCGTAAAAAATATTTTTTCCACTATCCCCCTTTTGGGGGCTGTGAAGACAATTTTTACATGCTTTAGTGATATTCGAGGGCCTGCCCCCTTATATGAGCGCACTTGGCCCCCTCAACTCATCCAAAAATGAGCCAAATCATCATGTCACCATGGCGGCTTATCTCCTACGCCATATATCAATACCTAAATGAATAATTAAAGTTAATCCTTCAGCTCATCTTGTCTATGGTATCATGTCAAACGTTTGTGCCCAGATTTGCGATGATAAATGACGACTACATTGAGAAATTAATACAGGCAGCGATGCGACGGATTTCGCAACTTGTTCAGCTCTTCGGCCTCGTAACGAGAAGTAGCATCATCTCCGTTGCAATATGCAGCCCCCAGACAAGCCTCCGCCATTCTTATATATATGATAAGCGACTTTCATCCAACAAATGTATGATAGTACCCACCCCCTTCCATTATACACTGCGGAATTTTGAACACGTCCGGCACGAGCACATAATAACGTTTTTCATGGAATAAACGTTCTATTTGGGACTTGCACCGACATAACTTACTCTGTTCAACCACCATTATTATAGTGATGGATGGAGGAACCAAATTGCCGATAAAATACAGAGGATGGAGCCCTTGGCAGCAGCTACATGTCGGACGCTCCGTCGACATTTCGTAGATGCCAAATATTGCACATAAGAACAGGTTTAAGCGCTTTTGAACGGGATGACAGACTCTCTGATGGTTTATAGTGGATAGGTGTGCGATAAAGTACGGTTGTGGGCATTAATACCGACAATAATTGGGTGATATTGCCTTAAATGATGAGTTGACCTTGCTCGGAATTGTTGGTGGTAGCTACAAACGGTGATGATAATGGGCAAGGTAGACATCATGACCACGTGCGAAAAATTAACCGCTGCTTTAATAGGTTGTTATTAGCAAATTCGTAAGTTTTCGCACGTAGCCACTGAATATTGCAATTGTTATTCATGCAGGTCAATGTTTGTTTTCCTCAGTGAAAGTGGAATTGAAAAAATATCTCCGTGGTTTGACATGGTTTCGCTTCTTATCCTACGTACGGTAGCGTAAGTAGGTACGTAGAAATTACGTATTATTTTTAACACAGGAAAACCGGATCTGAAATTAATGTGGCAACGGCAACAACGATTGGGTCACAAAAAAGATTTTTGAAATTGTGGGAAATGGGAAGGGAGGAAGGGAAAGGAGAAAGGAGGGCCGTACCTAAAGAGGTAACTTATGTGCAAATATGAGTACCATCCATACATACTTCTAGCGTCATTAGGCTTGATTGCGTTCAGCTCTAAAACTTCAGTTACATAGTTGTGCTCTCCGTCTACACTTTGGACAAAGAGCGACTTATGCAGGCATGAAAAGAATCAGATGTCTGACAAATCTGTTAATTTTCTAAGACATACTTAAAATATAATATCCTTAAGCAGCAGCTTCCTTCTCCAACCTCTCCAACTTGTACTTGTCCATAAGTTCGTCCTGTGTTTGTCGTGGCACGGGTGTGTGCTTGAAGTACTCCATCGTGAATTCTCCCTTACCTTGAGTCAAAGAGCGCAATTCTGTAGAATATCCAAACATGTTCGCCAGTGGAACTTGTGCCTCAAGCTTCAATCCACTTCCATCATCGTTCATGTCACTGCTTTGAATCATACCCATACGTTTACTTAAGGATGCAGTCACAGCACCTTGGAACTCACTAGGGATTTCAACTTCCACAGTCATGACTGGCTCCAAAACACTTGGTTGAGCAGTCTTCATGGTTTCGCGAATGGCATTAGCCATACAAATGCGGAATGCCATATCAGAAGAATCAACTGCGTGACTGGCTCCATCTTGCAATACAACGCGGATGCCCTCAACTTCACAGCCGACCAATGAACCCTCGTGCATGGCATCTCTCATACCCTTTTCACAACTGGGATAGTATTCCGGAGGGATGTTGGTACCAATACATTTGTTTTTGAACTCGTTTGGCTTGCCCAATTCTTTGATTTCTTCTTCTGTCATCGGTTCAATGTACCCCGAAACCTTTGCATATTGACCAGAACCTCCAGATTGTTTCTTGTGCAGCCAGTCAAATTCAGCTCTGGCAGCAATAGTTTCCTTGTAGTTTACATTGGGCTGCCCGGAGACGACTTCGACATTGTATTCACGTTTCATACGTTCAATATAAACTTCCAAATGAAGCTCTCCCATCCCACTCAAAACAGTCTCCTTTGTTTCACTATCAACCTTGACTCGGAGCGTGGGATCTTCCTTTGTGAACTTGGTCAAAGCTTTGGCAAAGTTATTCTGCATTTTTGTCTCGGCAGGTTTGACGGCCAAACTCATGACAGGCTCTGGCACAAACATCGAACTCATGGCAAGGTTCATATCACCATCACTAAATGTATCCATACTCCTACAATCAATACCAAACATGGCTACAACATCTCCAGCATGTGCTTCGTCGATCTCTTCCATATCATTAGAATGCATGCGAACGATGCGGGCAAGCTTGATCTTCTTTCCATCATTGACGTTGTGGATTTGGTTTCCCTTCTTGAGCATTCCCTGGTAGATGCGCATATATGTTAATTGACCAAACTGAGTCTCTTCGAGTTTGAATGCAAGTGCCAGCAGAGGATCGTCCTTGCTACACGACACTTGAACCTCGGCTTCGTCTTTGCTTCTATCTAACGCATAGTTCGCCTTCTCACTAGGTTCTGGTAGGTAGTCAAGGACGCCATCCAACAAGGGTTGCACTCCCTTATTCTTAAATGCGGAACCCATGAAAACAGGAACAAACTTGCAAGCAATAGTCTGTCGCCTAATAGCCTCCTTCAACTGATCTTCCGTTGGCTCTTCTTCCATTAAGAACAATTCACCAATTTCGTCATCAACATCAGCCAACTTCTCGATGAGCTCCATTCTCTTCTCCTCTACCATATCCTTCATATCGTCAGGAACTTCTCCTTCCACGATAGTTTCACCCCTCTCACCATCAAATGTGTATGACTTGTTCTTGATCAAATCTACCACACCTAAATGATTATCCTCCAAACCTATTGGGATCTGTACCTGAGACGCATTCAGCTTCAACTGATTTCTCAAGTCATTAATAACCTTCGTCGGATTACTTCCCTGACGATCCAACTTGTTGATAAACGCAAGTCTTGGGACATTATATCTCTTCATTTGTCTATCTACCGTTAATGATTGAGATTGTACTCCCGACACTCCGCATAGGACAAGGATTCCACCATCCAACACACGAAGTGCACGTTCTACCTCAATTGTGAAATCAACGTGACCAGGAGTATCGATAATGTTGATGTGAGAATCCTTCCATCTACAAAATGTCGCTGCGGATTGGATGGTAATGCCCTTTTCTCTTTCTAGATCCATACTGTCCATTTTGGCACCGACTCCGTCTTTCCCTCTTACATCGTGAATGGCTTTGATTCTACCCGTGTAGAACAGAATACGTTCGGTCAGGGTAGTTTTGCCAGAGTCGATATGGGCTGAAATTCCAATGTTACGCCTTTTGATTGCATCCAAGTCCTCAGAAGAGGAGAAGAATCGTGATGAGCAGGATTGGAGAAGGAGGTTGTTGGCAGAGATTGCCTTGGTGGCGGCATTGTTAATTGGCCGATAGGAAGCGGTGGCGCATCTATGTGTAGCAGAGGATGCGAGTGCAGATGCACCGCCTCGTGGGCCCAGGAAGCGTAGGACGGAGGTCGCCATGGTTTTATGCACGAGCTGGAAAAAGATGATGATTCATTTTGCGGCTGTGGGGATTGGGGATCACGGACGGAGAAGTGCAGACCGGACAGACACGGACATTGGTGGACCGTCTTCGGTCCTTTGTCCTTTTGCTCCAAAAAATAAATAGTCCGCCCGAAAATGACGATGCTCCGAAAAACGAAAAATGAAAAATGCAGCATGCTGCAAAATGCTCACTTCGATGCTGTTGTGTTCATAAATACACCGAACAGTCAACGCTAATCCTCACCAACACCCTCTGTTAGTAGCAAACATGTGCTCGAAAGTAGACTGTCGTAACTGCGGCCTCGCGACGTGGCAAGGCTGCGGGATGCATGGTGAGAATGCTTGCATCTGATGCATCATGAGTATTATGCGAGAGTGACAAGGGTTGCCCTCTATCGTATCAAGTGCTAACGTCCATTCTTTGTTAATCTTGCTACATGTAAACAGTTAGATGCGCTCTATACGGCATCAGTGAAGAGGATCGATGTCCAAACTGGAGGAAAGGGATCTACAAGCCCTGCATACAAGATAACTCGACAACTGATGCCCCTCGCTCTGCTAGTGAGAAGAAGTAGTTGTATGCGTTGAGTTCTATGCGTAGGGCGTAGCAATTGATCTGTATTGATGCAGTAGCATCCGGCGAAACTGCGACAGCTCTTCTATCTGTAGGGTGAAATGTGAATATCCACCAACAAAAAGAATGCAAAATGCATGGTGCATTCTTCACATACAAAGATTGCAGATGTCATCTTCTGGATACTCTGCTGATACCTTCCTACACATCTAATAATCAAAACAGATAAAAACGAAGTCGCAAATTGTTTCTTGTTACAACATTACACGTATACATACACTGAAGTATTTCTTATGCAAAATGCAGCAAACGTGCATCCGGCACAAACAATACAATACAATAACACACATCCGAACAGATGCCACTGCATTGCTGCATTTCACTCTGCCCAATCACTGTTTGCACGATCGTATCCATGAAGCTTTGTTCTGCCCTTAGTTTTCAATATCACCTTCCCAATCCCTCATTCCTTTTGCTCACGCTTTTGACGCACTGCCCAGCAACCAGCAGCCCAAGCCTTTTGACCCTCTCAAACTCGTTCGGTACCAATCATTAAGCTTGTTCCTCATTGAGCTGGTTTGCATCAATTTCATTAGGCTCGTTAGGCTCATCCTCATCTTCCTCCATGATTTCTTCAATACCTTCAACTTCAACCTTTGACACAGAACTCTTGCCATTGAATCTTGAGAAATTAGCTGTGGAGGATCTACCACTAATATGAAACACGGACATCCGCATAGCCCTCTCACCGCTACAGCCGCAACCCAGGAGGATCAACTGACACATATTTTTATCAGCATGTCTCTTCTTGAACTTCAAGTACTTCGGACGAAGATAGACCAATACATTGAAAAATCCTTGAAGAGGGATGAAGATGGTAAACAATGCAATAAACACAAATGGACTTGACCCTACTGTAATGAATTGTGACAGTGACACACGTGTGCATGTCGGAAATAGCCATGTAATCCAAAATGATAATACGTAGAACATAGCTTGGTTGGCAAATCGTCTTGAGTGATCAGTACGTTGTTGCACGTCACTTCTACCAGCCGAGGTAACGCTTGAATTGTACTTTTTCGTCTTGGCTTCTTGTGCTCTCACCTCACAATAGATCTTTATCATACAGAACGATGTGACTATGAATGACAACCAGACTGGTCCGTAGAGGAAGATCATCCGGGTTACTTCCAATCACGGCAGTAATCGTAGCATATAATAATGGCACAGCATGCAAGAGTTTCTCAGCAACCTTCAATTTTGGATTACCATTCTTCCATCCGTATCGGATGATGAGAAAGTAGTAGACGGCTAATGATCCGTTATATAATGGAGGAGCAACTCCAAAAAACTGTTGGAAGAAGCCTTGCGCATCGCATGTGGCCTTGTTCCCACTTGCCAGATAAACACCTTTCGTTCCAACCGGTATGGGCCACGTCCCCATAAAGAAGCTCGTGCTTGCAAACAAATCACATAGACTTAAACCTAGAAGTAGTCGATGAAACACTTCCGAGCGGCGTTTGCGAGATTTTAGTACATGTTGGATGATATAGGTTGAAGATAGGATTGAGATGAAAGCAAAGGGCTTGGGAGTGATTGCTGTCCACTTCTGCTTCCAGCTAAACGAAGACATGATAATGCGAGCTTGATATATTTTGTCGTTTTCTGCTTCAGGCACTCCTTTCAAAAATCCAAAAGGCCGTGTGTGACACAACACGTTATGGGTAGATATGAATCAATCCGAATAGCTTCGTTGATATTGTTCGCTTCGTAGGCGTTGTGACTACGTGTTGTACTTACAGTGTGCTTGGCTTGAGGCTTGAGCGAGGCGAGGCAGCTGCTGGCAGTTTGTGGCGTGGCTGCTTTGAGTTTCTGCAAGTGCCCACCCCTACCACCGGGGACAAGGGCGACGAGAGAGAAAGAGAGAGTCGCATGCTTGCCCCCGCCGATCAGACGACCAAAAAAAGCGTCCCGCCGATTTCTGGCGGGAAGTCCATTTAACTAGGGCGCTTCTCTAGTTAAAATTCGTCGAGTAGACTTCGACACCATGCACATCGATTCGTTGAAAATCCTCCGGGAATAAGGGACAGGATGCATAGTATGGGACAGCGGCGGCTTGCTTTGGGTCATAACAGTCAGGTACAGCATGTGTATCACATCGCCATTTCGGCCAAAATGGCTATTTTGGCACCCAAGATTATGCGACATATGTGACCGTTGTGACCCAAAGCAAGCCGCCGCTGTCCCATACTATGCATCCTGTCCCTTATTCCCGGAGGATTTTCAACGAATCGATGTGCATGGTGTCCAAGTCTACTCGACGAATTTTAACTAGAGAGGCGCCCTAGTTAAATTGCCGTTCGCGGAATAATCGGCGGGACGCTTTTTTTGGTCATCTGTGTGGCGGGGGCTTACGCTATCTTGGCTTCTCTCTTCTCCCATGCGTCCAGTCCCCGGTGGTAGGGGTGGCAAGTGCCGACTGCCGACCACGAGCGAAGTTTTCGTGGTCCGCCCGTCACTCAGCATGCAGAGACCCTGTGCGCGATATGATTAATTCCTATGTTTCAGCACCGTGACAACGATGTAATCGGTAATCCAGCTGTCCATGACTATTCCAGTGTTGTGTTGGATGAATTGCTTGCTGCGTTTCTCAGCAGCATAATAGACCGGACATTGTTTATGGTGCTCAATGAGAATTTTTAGGGAAAAAATAAGAACTGCGTCACTCTCTCCTTTGCCTGCAGGGCTCAAGATAATTCGGGTTGGTTAGCAGGAGTTAGCGAGACTTATTTTTTGGAACCAACATGCCAATTGCCGGGTCTGCCTTGTCTGCCTTGTCTGTGTCTTCAAAGATGGAGAAATGCTGCCTCCTCGAGTGCTTGTATTGTATGTCATTTGATCTCTGAGTCTTAAATGCATCACATGAACTCGTCCAACAAATCAGATGAGAAATAGGTAGCCTTCTGTTGTTGTCATTCGATGCTATTTACACTATGTATATCTTACATTACTGATCCACCTTTGATTCAAGCTCGTTCATCAACACTGCAATCTTTCCAGGCCGCTTCACTTCATCTATCAAAAGTTGTTTTATGGTTGCTTCTGATTCAAGTTCACAATCACATCGCTGTGTCTTTTCCTTCTTGCAAACTGCCGATCTCGTCTTCGGATATGATGCTGCAAACACTCCTGGAAGGACATTGATATTGTAACCGAGAACTGCCAATTGTGCTAACCGAAGAAGATTGTAGCACTTCCTTCCTCTGAATTCTTCCACTTCTGCAGCTAAATCTAACGTCATCATGCCTTTTCTGGGGCCGTTCCTATCAATCATAAGTATTGGAGATTTGTCGAAATGTCTCAAGTATTGTTCATGCTCTTTGCTTCGATCCAATAAAGAGAGCAATGCTACTTCGATGTGATCTTCTGCTTTCGATACTGTGCTCAGTGAAGTCTTGACTTTGCTATTGAAGCCACCAGCTGTACCGTAGACTTGGACGACAGAGAGGTTCCACCAAAGATCTTCGAGCTGTACCTCGGCAGACTTTTCAAATGACGACAATTCAGTCAACCGTCGCCGTTGTTGTCCATCGTCTTCTTCCTCTTCATCCGGCGATGCTTCTTCTTCTTCGTCATCACCGAAAGACTCTCCTCCGCCTAAACCAGATTCATCGTCGTCTTTATCTTCTACTGCATCGAGTTTACTTCCAGAACACTTCATGCAGTCAAACTCTTCCAAATGAGATGACATGGTTTGCTTCTCTCTAATCATTGGCAATAGGTCTGCGCCCACACTCGAGAACAAGTGCCTTTCAGTCAAGAATACGTCCTCTTCTTTTCCAGCGTTTACTCTTGTATCATCTCTTGTCGACGCAAATTGTGGTATCACGAATACATGCCCTGGCATATTTGTATGTACAAGAGCTTCACGTGTGGCATGCAATGATGCTTCTTTTGAGAGTACAAGTCCTCTCTCCAATTCCAAGCCAGTGACGATCCATCGCGTTGGAGCGGCATGTGCAGCCATATTCATCAGAGCTTTCCGGCTTATTGATGGTTCTTCTGACGCAACAATTGTAACAAGAGAACCTTTCAGATGGGCCGACTGGGGAGTTTCACTGTCATTTGTACCAAATGTCTCTTTCACCAACTCTCTCGTACGGGCCAATATATCACCGTCTTCTACAGAGGCATCGAGATAAATCAACAAGACGCTCGGTTGATTTGTGCCCCAAGCATAAATATTGGAATCTGCCAATGATAACAAATTCTTCACTACTGACTCGTCTTTCATATCTGCTAGGGTGATTTGTAATGTAAGCGATAATGTTACGCCATTCACAGCATCGAAAAGCTTATCATCCCACCACGACTGTATTGCTGAATCACCCTTCTTCTTTCCTCTCAGTTTGGATGTTGCAGCAGGCGATCGAATAATATTCACAGTTGCAGAGCCTTCCACCAAAGTAGAAGGTGTTGAGGAATCATTTGCACGTGCGCCCATCCATGACGCTGATACATTACAAACAGTAGCACCTTTGGGGTATCCTTTGAGCGAAGATTTCAGACAGAATTTGTTACTAGACTGACGTGACGAAGTAGAACCTGTATCTGATATCATCCAATCGTTAGATACAATTTTCGGTTTGCCTAGTTTGCTTTGTTTTCTCCAGCTGTTGGATTCAGTATTGAATAATGGCAACGAACCTTCCTTTGTCACAATTAGGCCAGGTGATGCTGCTGATCGAGCATTTTGTGACATGAGCAGTTGTGTACTCCGGTATACTCGTTTCCATTCCTATTGCATTGCAACAGACCATGAGAGAAACAACGTGAGCGAAATGGACAACCAATGCAGTGTCGTCAAAAGTAAAAGTAAGTTAAGCAAACTTCTTACCTGGAAATGAAAGAATGGAAAGCTATTAATGCCCGGAGGAAACACATCTTTTCTCAGCC
Organism: Skeletonema marinoi; assembly: GCA_030544225.1. Lineage (NCBI taxonomy): Eukaryota > Bacillariophyta > Thalassiosirophyceae > Thalassiosirales > Thalassiosiraceae > Skeletonema > Skeletonema marinoi. The sequence goes on from CM060492.1 coordinate 2,069,231, forward strand.
GAAACTTTTGTTTGTACAAGACACCATTCTCCAAAGTGACGACATCATCACTACTCACAGTCCCTTCGACAGTACAAATATCCATTTGGTAATCCTTCGGCGCCCAATACATGCACTTGACATCCTTCGCCTCCTTATCACCATTCTCATAGAGTGTTCGATACGTCTGAACCTTACTCTTTGTACCTTCATACTTTTGCAACGCCATATCCTTTTGATTATAAATCGCATACTTGGTCTTGTCCTCAAACCAATTCGTCGAAAGATCCAACAACTTCTTCCCCGAATGTACATCTGCAGCAGTATACAATACCGATTTGGGCACATAGGACCGCGACGACGTCCAACTTGGAGCACTCCCCAAGGACAAATACATCCCCTGGGTATACACTGGACTTCCCTCCCCCACATCCGAAAACGCCTTCACCGCCCACTTCACCTTAATATCTTTCCTCATAATCACCGCTTGCGAATAACACCCCTCCGCCGATTCAAACTTACGTTCACTCGCATTCTTCTCCGAATACCGAATATCCATCTCACTCAAATACTTGCAATGCCTCCACAATTGATTAATCACCTTGGGATCATTCTTATGAAAGGTGAATTGTCCACGCAGATACAGTTTATCTTGATCGCCAAATCCATAGGTGACAATGTCATAGTCGTTCCATTCATCAGTGTCAATCCATCGTGTCATGTCACCGAATACTACGTCAATATCGGAGTATCCCCAGTGGGAGTATGAGGTGAGGTAATCGGCAAAGATGTGACCAAAGGCGGGTTTGTATTCGACTAGTATGTATGGATAGTAGATGATTTGGGAGGATAGTGTGGGTATCAATTTGTCCAGTGGAGTTTCCAATGCTTGGCGTTGATCTGTCACACGTGTGAACAACTTAGCTAGTCCGCATTGATTCTCTTTGGAGGATATGTCTGTATTCAAATCAATCAATTTGACATTGGAGGGTAATGTACCCACATCTGGCAGTAATTCTGGTGGAATGAAGCAATGAAAGATGAGGTAATCGATATGAGATGCTGAGCCTGCGGCACTCATTGCGAATAGGTCGAAGTACGGTGGGAAGGTGGGTGATGCTCCATCGGAGGGGGGTAGATAGGGTATGACTATTGCCATTCGATGATCATTGTTGGATTTGGTTGTAGATGATTTTTTAGAGTAAAAGTGACTTCCATCGGCCATTTCCGCCACATCGTGACCAAGATTGGCATGATTCGGTGATGGTACGTGTGCACCCAACGCACTGAATAGAAGGAAGAGTGTACCCACAGATAGGATGGAAATTATCGCGTACAATGCTCTGGAAGGGCGAGGTTGTGTGAGATTGATGAGAATGTTGTTGACGACGTGACGGAGTTTGTGTCTCATTGCTGCGTTGCTTGAGTTTGATCGGCTACTGCTCATTTTACCGCCACTTGGTCGTCTAGAAGCGTGCATAATTATTGTTGTTGTTTACGAGATTGAATGATAGATTGCTTGGGACAGCCACCATGAACAAGGACCATGAATTCAACTCTCTGATTTCATCGATGACATTGCAAAAAACAAAAAATGAGATCTAGACTGCCTCACTGCCTCCTCTCTACAATACGAATACTCGAAAAACCCGAAACAATTTTTTTCTTCATAGGTAATTTGCGGAAAAACCCGAAATCCGTAAAAAAGCACCCACTGTCGCGGACCCACGCCTGCCAGCCCACGTCCGATGTGCAACACCAAGACAGCAATGACAGCCATTATGATTATTTTGACGCTCCCAACTCGCTATCCGCTCAATCAGGCCCGCTCCAGGCACGCACAAGGCACATCTCTCTACTTAGAGTGGAAACGCAGGAGGAGGTAGGAGGATAATGCCGCACGTAAAGGAGGGCGGCCAGCCCTCCTCTGCTGCCTCGAAATCGACATCGACCATGCCAACATCCTCCTGCACCAGCCGCCAAGACGAAACGTCTCTGCCGTCTACTGCTGAAGGCATTCTCATTCCACCGGGGTCGGAGTCGTTGGGGCTGTCTCTCTCTTTTGGCCGAACCGGGGCGGTAGTTGAGAATGTTGAACCAACTTCCAAGTTCAAAGCAATATTTGAAAAAGGCGATGTCATCGTTTGTATTGATGGCGTCAAGATAACCACCAATGAAGCCGAATTTTTTTCGAACAGCGATAAGACACGCATATTTAGGATTATCAAGAAGAACGGTCAATGTTGTATCGAAACATGCACGAACAAAACAGTGTCAAGTGGTGGAAAGGCAGGCATTTGTAGGTTGCATGCTTACGGACAGTGTGTTTATACCGATGAGAAGGAGGGGGGATGCAAGCTCGTAGCATTGACGAGAGGAGGCCTTTGTAACAAGCATTATAACGGACAGTGTGTTTATACCGATGGGAAGGGAAAATGCACAAACTATGCAAAGACGAGAGGAGGCTTTTGTACCAAGCATGTTAACGGACAGTGTGTTTATACCGATGGGAAGGGAAAATGCACAAACTATGCAAAGACGAGAGGAGGCTTTTGTACCAAGCATGTTAACGGACAGTGTAAATATACCGATGGGAAGGGAAAATGCACAAACTATGCAAAGACGAGAGGAGGCTTTTGTACCAAGCATGTTAACGGACAGTGTGTTTATACCGATGGGAAGGGAAAATGCACAAACCAAGCATGCTAAAGGAAAATGTATTTTTGAAATTGACGGCAAGGGTACAAAATGCCCCAACAATGCATTGGTATATGGTCTTTGTAAAAGTCATGGTGATAAATTGAGATGCAAACAGCGGTGTGGTGACTTGAGGTGCATCCGTGAAGCTAAATCTGGGGGCTTTTGTGGCGTCTGTGGCGGTGATGCCGAAAGTCAAGCTACTATGGGGGAGTGTGACCCACTTTCTGTGCTACTTGAAAGAATGGGAAAAGAGATCAGAGATACTTTAGAGCCCTTCATGTCAGAGTATCAAATCAAAGTTATGGAAACGTTACATGACTTGAGGAAGAAATTGAGGAATGATCCATTCCAAGAGGAATCATTTTCAGTGAATAAGCTATTATCAGAGCTTGTCCGTGAGTTGATGCAAGAGTCCCTCGCCGATGACAAATATCAAAATGTACAGTTGCGGTGTGGTGACAATGTCACTTGTCAGTCATTGGATGAAAATGTCCATATGACTATGTTGCAGTTACTCAGGGCAGCTCTGAGGGACTTCGGTGATGGTGGTATGGTTTACAAGGGAAAGTTGTCTAAAGAACACGTAAATGGTCTCATAGATAAAATCATCGATCTGCTCAAGAAGAATAAGCGCCCGGACAAAGATGGCTTGTGCATTACGAAGGCAGGATCAAGTGGAATAATGGGACCGACAGGGCTCGCATCATCCCGTCGATATGACAACATTGTTTACCCAGGGAATGTGTATGATCGTGACGGATTTACGGGACTTGGTTTGCGGCTCCCTCGTGACAAAAGAGGTCTCTCCGAGAGGTTTGCCGCCATATTTCTTCTGGGGCTTGGCATTGGATGCAACATCTACCTCCCAGGTGAAGCGATTCCAGACACTGACAATTGTGCCACTTCAGATGTGTACCTGGCGCCTTCAAAAACAACCTCTATTGCTATACATGTAGCTGAGTATGCTATTGCAGTCAGAGGCCAAAACGCTCCGCCTGGCTATATGATTGTGCCCGAATCTCAACTGTCTCCAACGGATACGACCGGTGCTGCTACTAGAGGAATCACCGAAGTCACTGCGTCTACACCGGCAGATTCAACGCAACCAAACACACCTGCTTCTCATGGTGATGAAGAAGTCGCAACGCCCACTGTGCATAACACATCCACTCATTCACGCCAAGATGAGTCTGATGAGGAGGATTTTGATGGGAGTGAAGAATTCCCAACGCCCATTGCGCATGAATCCACTCACTCACGCCGAGATGAGGAGGATTTTGATGTTGATTTCTCGGCGGAATGCCGGAACAATGACGATGACTGTGTTGGTGAGGGTGAGGGTGAGGGTGAGGGTGGGCGCAAACAAACATCTCCCGTCACTGTTGTAGATCTTTCAACTTTTGGCCAGAATTCAAAAGCTACAAATCAGCTGGGGGGCAATGGTGGTTCCAAAAGTGCAAGTGAAACTGCCGTCATCAATGGATCTGCTGAAAACTACAATGGGATTACTCACAAGAGGAAACTTCCTCCAGAGAATATCAACGATGACGAGATCGAGTCGCCTCCCAAGGTCCCTCGACATACTGAGAGTACCGCACCACATGGGTTTCTCCCTGCAGGAGTACATCATCCGGGAACGATGTACAGTGGAATGTTCCTACCGATGGCAGGAGCAATGCAACCAGGAGCAGTTTTCGAAGGAATGCCACAATGGCCGGCGGGACCGGTTCCTCCTGCTTGTTACCCCCCACAACAAATTGCGTTAATGGAGGCACATACTACTTTGGTCCGTGAGCAGGCCCTTGAAAAGCGAAAGAGTAGGGTCACCGACGATGTTGCCCGTCGCATTTCATCAAAAGCACATGCCAAACACCGACATGACCCGGCAAGATTCCTTCAAATTCACAATAGCGGTTTGATAAAAGTATTTGCGGAAACTGCAGTTACTACCACTAAGTGTGAAGATCCTCCTCCAGGTTTGTCACAAGAGTTGGTAGAAACAATAGATAGTCTTGTCGAAGACGAGAGGAAGTAAGAGTAACAGCATTTTTGGAAAATGATGTTGATTCAGATAGAGATAGACCAGGACCAGTTATTTCGTTTGCAATGAATTCATGTTAGTGCTGAAGGCATTAAGTTATAAGATTCTATGATTGCCCATGAGTACGATTACCCTTCCAAATCTGCAATTCAAATCGCTTCACCGTGAAGCTCCTCTTGCTTGATCCCTCAAGCCTCAAGCCTCAAGAACCAGCGGTATGTAGAAATCCATTTAGTAATATATCATTTATGGGTAAAAATTTCATAGATTCAGATAGTCTCCCACACGACCCTCAAGCCTCAGAATCAAGAGTCGGAGAGGGGATCATGCGACGTGGCTAAAGCGGGCTGCATGGTAATCTCTCTTTTTACTCTATGGCATCTTTATGTATATTATCAATACGAGGGGGCAATAAGGAGGGCAATACCCGCTAAATGAAGCTCTAGTGCCCGCTTTATACATCAACTCTTAAGTCGTTCATGCATGCACTTCAATGAAGCCAACTGGAAAAGGAAGAAATAACTCTAGAGCCCTCTCTCCAGAATACATCATTGTGTTCCGTCGGCAACCAACTACAACAGCGGAGGGCGACAAAAGAGGGATATACATTTGATAGTTGTCTCTGGAATCTCAGCTGTTGGCCGAGGAAAAAAAGAAGTGATAACAGAGCAAACGGTTTTGTCATTGCTCTGCAAGAAATATCGTTGACACAATCATTCTTGATAACGTCATCCAACCAACACCATTTTACTCCAACAATAATAACAACCGTTAAGATCCAAGATGGAAGCCGGCACACGCGTATGGTCGTACGAATCCTCCGGCGAAGATCCGTGGATCCTCTCCGAAATTATCTCCCGGTCCGACAACTCCATCAAACTCAAACACATCATTGCCGGAGGGGATGACTCCACGGAGGCCAAATCATTCGACCGGCCACTCCTCACCAACGATGCCGCCACCTCCTCCTCCGAAGGTGCCAAATACGAAGGAGTCGAATTGGCCAACGCCCAATTATCCGAGGCAGACATTGCCGAGGGGATGGATAACGACATGATCTCCCTCCCCCACCTTCACGAACCGGCCATCCTCCACGCAGTCAGTGAACGGTACTTCCGCGGAGAAATCTACACCTGGACCGGTCCCGTCCTCATTGCCGTCAACCCCTTCCAACGCTTGCCACTCTACACACGAGAGATTTTGGAGAGCTACCGTCAAGAGGGATTTATCCGCTCCCAAAATTTGGGGGATAATGCCAAACCACTGGGACCGCATGTCTACTCGATCGCGGATCGATCCTACCGTCAAATGATGGCAGAGGAGCGGAAATCGCAGAGTATTTTGATTTCGGGGGAGAGTGGGGCGGGTAAGACGGAAACTACCAAGATTGTCATGCTGTACTTGACTACATTGGGTACTCCCGAAGACAGCTCGGGACCAAATGTGGAAGTGGGCGTGGAAGAAGTTCATGATTCGAATGAAAAATTGTCCATTATGGAACGTGTCCTTCAATCCAACCCTATTTTGGAGGCATTTGGAAATGCCAAGACACTCCGTAATGACAACTCGTCACGATTTGGTAAATTTATTGAATTGGGGTTTAATCGGGCAGGTATTCTACAGGGTGCCAAGGTCCAAACTTACTTGTTGGAAAAGGTTCGTATTGGATTCCATGCCAGTGGTGAGAGAAATTATCACATTTTCTACCAATTGTTACGTGGTGCAACAGAAGAACAGCATCACAAGTATTGCTTTCATGATGGATTGACGGGGGGGTTGGAATTGGCCAATTATTTCCATTTGACTGGGCAGGGTGGTGCTCCTACCCTACGTGAATTTACCGATGAGGAGGGGTTGAAGTATACCCTCAAGAGTATGAGGAGTATGGGATGGGATGAGGGTAAGATTGACATGGTGTTGAGCATTGTGGCGGGTATTTTGCACTTGGGACAGGTCAAGTTTGAAAGTAAGATGAGTGACGGTGGACAGGAAGTTGCTCAGATTGCGGATGAAAAGACTGTGGCGGATGCTGCCAAGTTGTTGGGTGTGGATTTGGAAAAGTTGACTACGGCATTGACTGTGAGGATTATGGTGACGCGTGGGGATGAAATTCGGATTGATTTGGCTCCTGATAAGGCACAGGATGCAAGGGATGCTTTGGCCAAGACTGTGTACGGTGCTCTCTTCTTGTGGGTGGTGAAGGAAGTGAATAATTGTATCATGTGGGAGAATGATAAGGACATTCGATCTTCAGCGGGAGTGCTGGATATTTTTGGGTTTGAGAGTTTTGCCATCAACTCGTTTGAGCAGCTTTGTATCAACTTTACGAATGAGGCGTTGCAGCAGCAATTCAACAAATTTATCTTCAAGTTGGAACAAGAGGAGTATGAAAGGGAGAATATTAGTTGGGCGTTTATTTCATTCCCTGATAACCAGGATTGTTTGGATACGATCCAGTCTCGTCCCAAGGGTATTTTGACCATGTTGGATGATGAGTGTAAGTTGGGACAACGTGGAAGTGATAGGAACTGGGTCAAGCGGTTGAATGATACGTATCTTCCAGAGAGGAACCAGGAGATTTCCGAGAACACGCGTTACAGTGCCACCAAAATGCAGCAGGTCAAGGGAATCTTTTGCGTTCGTCACTTTGCAGGGAATGTCGCCTATACTGCCGAGACTAGCTTTCTTGAAAAGAATCGTGATGAGATTCCTCTCACAGCACAAACACTGTTTGAAGAGGATTCGTCTGATTTGATTAAGGAAATTTACAACGTTCAATTGTCTGCGTCGGAGGACACGTCAGCGTCTGCAAAGTCTGGGCCTGCCAAATCTAAGACTGTGAGCCAGCAATTCAAGGCACAGCTCACTAGTCTGATTGAGATGATTGAAACCACTGATCCTCACTACATTCGATGCTTGAAGCCCAACGATGCAGCGAAACCAAAATTGATGACTCGTAAGCGCCTTACTGAACAACTTCGTTATGGTGGAGTGTTGGAAGCTGTCCGCGTAGCTCGTATGGGATATCCTGTCCGTATGGATCATGGTGGCTTCTTCAAGCGTTATCGTATGCTCCTTCCTTCTGTCGGTGAAGACAGGCTTCCTTGGAGTGCGGAAGATCAAGATCCTCAACAGCTGTCTGAAAAACTCTTGGATATTGTGTTGGAAGAGGGAGCCAAACCAACGATCTACGAAAATGAGGACGGTACTATTAGCCGCGCAAACCAGATTAGAAAGGCCCAACGACAGCCCGAGGAGATGGTCTTTCCTAAACAGGATGTACAGCTTGGTAAGACGAAGATTTTCATGAGGAAAGGTCCCCATGACAAGTTGGAAAGTCATCGCGTGTTCCACCAAAATGCGTCCGTCACATTGATTCAGAGCTGGATGAGGATGATGCAGCAGAACAGGAGGTACCTTATCACGGAGGACGCAGCACTTACTGTCCAGAGATGGTACCGTGGTTGCTTGGGACGTGCTAGGTGGTGGAGACTTCGTGAGGCTCAGGCTGGTCAATTGCTTACCAATAATTTCCGCATGCAACTCAAACGCCGAAAGTACAACAAAGCTCGTGCTGGTACTGTACGTCTTCAAGCTCAATATCGTGGTCGCATGGCTCGCAAGGTTATTGCTGCGACTAAGATTCAATCATACTATCGCATGCATGTGCAGAGCAAAGCATTTAGGAAACTCAAATCTGCGATCAATTCATTGCAATGTCGCGTACGTCAAGGCATTGCGAAGAAGGTGTTTGAGCAAGTCAAGCGCGAGGCCAAGGATATGGGCAAAGTCAAAGAGCACAACGAGAAGCTCAAGGCAGAGATGGCAAGTCTCAAAGCAATGTTGCAAGCCCAAGCTGCAAATGATGCAGGCAAAGAGAAGAGTGAGAAGGCTATCAAGGAGAAGCAGGACGAAATTGATCGCTTGGAATCACGTATCGCGCAACTTGAGGCGGCCCTTGCGAAAGAAAAGGAGAAAGTTAAGAAGTTGGAGAACAACCTTGCCTCACAAAAGGAAGGAAACAGAAAGCTCACATCAGACTTGCAGTACCAAAAAGAAAAGACCGCAATCGTTCAGACTCCAATGCGTCGAAAGCATTCCAGCGAAGGTGTTACAGCAGAGCAATTGGCAGAGGCTGTGGTGATTGGTGCCACCGTATCTTCAGAGGATCTTGCACAACATCACGCTGAGGTGGCTAGGTTGGAAGAAGAATTGGAAGAAGAGAGGAAGATGAGCCGTGCTATGAGAACACAAATCAAGAACCTCAAGTCGACGATTGCAGACAAGGGAGTGGTCGATGTTACCGCTTCTACTGACTACATATCAGATGCTGTTAGTGAAATTTCTGGAAGTGAAATGGATACAAGTGACGTCCCAGACCCAAGTGAAGTGGAACAAGCTCGGTACGTACAACTCTTGTTGCAAGGATGGTTGAATGAGTGTTCAGACGTTCTATTTCTGTTTGAGAGACAAGGTGGTTTTGTTCATTACCCGTTGCAAATATCCACCTTGCTCTACAATAGAAATGGAAAGTTGAACAAGATCCTCACATTGTGCACCTGTTTGTTAAAATGTCATATTTTTAGACTTGTCGTGTTGCTGGTGATGGGAATGTTGTTGCTGGTCGTTGCTATCTTTGTTGTCCTTCGGTGGCACAATTCTGTCAATCATGCCAGAATGAGTCTACTGGCACTAGATGGTTCAATTGATGACATTAGTGGCACTAGAATGTTTTTTGCTGGCGGGGTTGTGTCGGCGTAGGCTTGTTGATAGATGACTGATTCTCTGTTTTGTTTGCTTGGAGCTGACGAGGCTATTTGGAGAATTGTTGGAAATACATACTTTGCATAACAAAATATTGGACGTGACGAAACCAGACTAATCTCAAACTTTTGTATTCAAACGTCAAAAACAACAGCTCAAATCTCATGTTCAAAACTCCAGAAAAGGATGCCACCGCGAAAGACGCCATATCTACAGCTATTGGGCAAGCGCAAGGAGAATTACGTGATCTCAAGAGTTCAGTTAGTGATTATTTCCCGATGATTAAGAGAGGCTTCCTCGGTGACGAACCGGCAGAAGAAGAGGCCGAAGTCGTTGCAGTTGGTTGGAAGCATGATGTTTCTAGCAGAAGAGATAGGGAGCAGGTACTTCGTGACGAGGTACGAGTGTTTGAGAGGAAGACGAAGAAATTCTACTCATTGTTAGAGGAAGGTATAGATGTCACTCTGTGGCAACTCAACCAGAGTGCCGAAGTTAGCTTGGATGGTCCAGGAAGTCAAGAATTTGTTGTAAAGTCAAGTTCGATGTCGCTTAAACTTCATCGACGTGGAGAGTTGCTAGTTCAAACTGTTCTGACGTTCATTTCTACGGGAGGGTACTTGAGTAAGGCCCTTGGCAGACGACGCGACAAAGCAGCCCATGAACCTCTTCCTCTCAATGATATTCTTGAAGTGAAGGCTGGTTGTGAGGGTTACGATCACGCTCAGCTCCCATCTTCCTCATCAAAGAAGGGAAAATCGTCCAAGATGAAATCTGAAAATATGCAGAGTGGTCTGTTCTTGACTATCAAGGCGACGCCGACACCAATGGCATCATCAAGGTCTTACTTCCTTCGGTTTAAGTCTAGACAAGCTCGGAATGACATGTTGGTGGGCCTACGTGGTATCCTTGCCGACCTCCAAGTTCACGAGGGAATAAGCATATCTCAAATTCAGTCGCCTGCTGCGGTACAACACGCAAGGCGCATGCCAGGATCTACCCACAAGAATGCACAAAACCCGTTCCTCAATCAACGCCCGGATGTCACTGTGCCTTTGGCTGATGTCCATGATCTCATCAACAAAGAAAGAGAAAGTTATGATCGCCTTCTCCTTACGATGCTTCAAGGTAACGCTGATCTTAAGGAGAAGGAAGACGAATTGCTATCTTTCCGTGATCAACTCCATCGGTCTATGGTAGAATCTGCTGAAAAGGATAGGACCCAAGCTAACGATTCGAAGTTGATTATGCAACTAAGTAAGAAGCTCGAAACACTGCTTATGGAGAACGAAGATCTTAGAGACAACAACGATAGATTGAATCAACGTCTTGTGCAAGTGGAGTGTGAAAAACTTGAGATTATGAATGGAGGGAAAAGTTAAGATCAGTGTTTTGATGGTTCAGTGTAGTGTCTTTGTGCGTCATTATCACTACGGTATAGAAACAAGTAACTGTCAAGTCATCTGATATTTATTGTATTATCATCTTGGTGAAGTATCATGGGATTGCTAGTACTTGTGTTGATGGTCGATTGCAGCAATCACGATATATCGCCGCTCTTCAATTGTTACCACGCTTCAATGATGATGCGCAAAAGTTCATACGCATAGTTAGTCTTTGTCAGTGCAACTGCAAGATTCCGATAAGCAGTTTGCTTGACATCGTTATCACATGAAGAGGCAGTAGACAATTTGGTTGGATAGACGAAGAGCACCACGATGACTCTAGATATGTATAATTTGCCTTCTCGGGAGGCCCACCAGAATGAAGTACATTCAAATTGATGTCGCACTTATTATTTATTCTATCATTTAGGTTCTACAGAAATCTACTGGCATCTACTACAGGCGGTCGTCTCCTTTTCTCTCACATTCTATGCAAGAAGCGCACATCCAGTGCGTTCAATACTTTAGTAAAAAATAGGAAAGCAACAAAGGTCTCTATGATCAATAAGGCATATTATTATAGCCCACACCACATCGCTCATTTTCTTCTAGCGCTGGCAAGTGATAAACGCCATAGCATCTGCAACGGAAGTTATAAATCCACTGCTAGCATCACAGCTATCTGCAACGTTGTGTACTGACTCGCTAACATTGACCATCGCTGCTATTATAGATGACTCCTGCTTTTTCTTTCTAAAGGAGATAATACTTTCTGCCATTGTATTGATTCTTGATGTGTATATCTAAGTATCTGCGACGTTGGATGGATATTGCTACTTCGGTAGACAAGAGCTCGACTGTAAGCACTTAGCACGGCTTCGTATTTCCAAATGAAACTTTGTTGGGCAGTTAAGAGAGATGTGGGAAACTTTGTTTGGGGATATGGTACTTGTGTTATTCCACTCTGTCGGCTGAGAATGTTGCTGAACGGATTTGTTGTCGCAATTGGTGTCGGAGCTGGGCAAAAATCTGTCGGTGAAAAAAGTGAGGCTTCCGATTTGGTCTCTTGATTTGTCTCGCAGGTACGAGATTTTGATGGTCTAAACAGTTGCTAAATAGATGATAGAACGTCTTTAACCCTATTTTAACCCTATGGTACTCGTTGCAGCAAACAGCAAAGCGCGGTGCGCGAGTTGCTGCCAAAAATCGCATCCGTTTAGTGTGATTGAATCCCCCAGCCTTTACCTCACTTGACCGAAGAAACAATAAAGGAAACTCCAAATTTCAATAAGTATTGATTCCATATTGTACGATTTGTACCGTTGCTCATCGTCACTTTATCCTTTTTCCTCTCTTTCTCGAACTAGTTTTATGTTTATGAGTCTGGAGAGCTCCTTCTTAGTGTGCTCTACTTTTTACTTTTACTTGGGGCCACTGAGATGAGGCAATGAAGAATAGTCAACAACAAGTGCACAATTTGGTTCAGCCTTTCAGTCTCGGTTAGCACCGAGATTTATGCTCAGAGTTTGAAGTGCAACTCTTCAGAACCATCGCAATCATTAACATTCAAAGCATACTGATTACTGATTAGTTAGTGATGATTATTATGATTACTAAAACTGTTTAGTTTGCCGCGGTGCTGTCAGCGGCAGGTTTCTCGTCGCCCTCTCCTTTTCCAGACTCTTTCTCGTCAACTTTGGTATCTGGATGGTCAGGATGTCCAGGTGGAGTCCACTCGAAAGGTTCCGGTGGATCTGCTTCTTCCTCTGCTGCTGGTGTTTTGACCGCACCCAAATCTTCCTCCTCACCAGGTGTTGAATCCGTAAGCATGATGACTCCATACGGCTTCTCTGCGTGTCGGATCGGCCGATAACGCTGGTCGAGATCAAATGCACAAACTTCCGCTTGAGCTTTTGTAATGCGAGAAGGATTGGAGATACGGAATGAGGTTGGTTCAGGTTCACGCTTCTTCTTGGGTTTGTCTTCCTTTGCAACTTCTCCGTCAATGTCCATGCCTTCTGCCTTCTCTTCCTCCTTCTTTGATTCGCCCTCTTCCTCTTTCTTATCAACATCCATTGCTGATTCAGCACTATCTCCTCCAGACTCAGCATCCTCCTTCGCCTTCTTCCGTGCTAATCTTGCCTTGCTTTTTGCAGTCGTTGAGAGAGCCACCGTTTCGACGCGCTTCTTCTTCTCTTCTTTCTTCTCCTCGAGCTTCTTAGGGTACGCAAAGACGCTAGGTTTGGAGTTGCATTGGACTTCAAATTTCTTGGGATACTTGAAGTCCTTGTTTAGGCCAATCGTGCAGGTGGGAGTAACAGCGAGACTAAACATGTGCATGAGCGGATACCAGTGCCAATGTTGAAGCCATAGGACAAGGCCTGCAGCACTGGTCATTTTAGTGAATCCGTTACGAGAGCCAAGAGAGATGACACAATTTCTTCCGCCAGCATCAAGAAGACCAGTCGAAAGGATGGCACCCATTTTGGTCAGTGTAGTTTGATGCTTGTCACCTACAAGATTAGCCAACTTCTCACGGAATGTCTTGATCTTGCGGTTGTTGCAAGTATCACTTTGTTGCATATAAATCATAGCCGTTCCAAGCAAAGCTCCCTGTCTAACGTAGTCTGTCATATCCGTGAGCATTGGCTCCAAAAGTGCGACACTGTCGGAATCCCCAGTACCAGCCATGGCAATTCCTACTGCCATACAACTGGCATAACGAACATGAGGATTGAAACTCTCCAACAAGAGACGGACCAAATCAGGAACACGTTCGGGAGTTTTGTGCAGCACAAATGCCAACCCAATCACTGCAGCCATCCTCACATCATCGCTAACATCACTCACGGCAGTATGGAGCAAGATACGAATAGCCTTGTTAGAGCCTGTACCACAGTATGCCAAAGCCAATCCATACATGGCACCATATCGAATGATTGGGTCACGATCTCCTCTCATTTCTTCAATAGTCGCATCAGCATTCTCCTCTTGACCATAGTTCACCAACGCAAGACACATGGCAATTCCACGAATAATCTTTTCGTGATGTGTTTCACGAGAGTAGTTACGCAATTCGGCGACCAACTCAGCCAATTCTTCACCTGCCGAGGAGGAAGCGTTGCCTGCCCCACTGCCCACAAGCACCATACCCATCGCATAACTCGCAGCTTCGCCGGCCACAGCACTATCAGTGTAAAGCAACTCTTTGAGTTCACCCACAACTTCCAAATCGGCAGAGCCAAAGCTAGTCAAACCAACACCCAAGGCGGCACCGTGGGAGATAACTTCATTGGCATGAGAATTCCTCAAATGTTTTCTCAAGAATGTACTCGCCTCCAAACGTTTCTCAGTGGAGGAGCCCGCGTGACTTCCATGGATAAGGCCAAGAGCGTACAAGGATCCACCCTCTGCATATCCTCCAGTGGCACTGACAGTTGGATGTTCTGCATTGGGATCGTCCGCAGGAGCAGATGGTGGGAGGTATGGTTCGAGAAGGGTCATGGCCTCGGTGGTGTGACTGGCGTGGATGACTCCCATCGATGCAGTAGCAGAGAACTTGGCCCTGAAATATAGTGAATGAGCGTGTAAAGAAAATGTCAGTGAGATTGAGTGGAATAGTGACAAATTTCTCAAAGCAGCCAACAACACAAAAATACAACGTACCAATTACTAGCCTTCTTCATCCAATCCAAATTATCCCTCAAAAACGAATCATTCGTCGTCCCCGCAGTCAAATACCCATGAGCCGTCACAGCACAATTGTGCAATACCGAATTCCGACTCATCCCCCGTTCCTCCAATGCCTTTTTCAAGTTGGTCATGATGAGTTTATCAAAATTGGAATTCTTGTAAAGAAAGGAGAGGGATAGTTCCGAGGTGAATCCTCCCGTGAGGACACGATGGGCGTTGCTAAAGTAGGCCCATGTAATGTCGGAACGAGTGTCGTTAGCATCACTTGTTTCACCACTACTACCCTCCTCTACTACTTGTTTGGGCAAACATTGTGCAACCTTGGTAACAAACGCTTCATCACCAGAATCAACAATATCAAAACACAATTGCAATCCCAACAATGCCGTATCTTCACCCTCCTCCTCAGTCGCTTTCGCAGTAGCATCAATCAACGATGTAATAATCTTCCCCACCGCCTCTGCCTCCCCCAAAATTTGTCGACATAATACCAAAGTACACGCTGCCTCCTTGGTATTCGACAAAGAATAATCTCCATTCTTGGAATGTACCAATTGTTCCAACGTGGATGCCACAAGAGTCAATGCCTCCACCCTAAAATTCTTGGAGGTGATGAGTGTTTGTGCCGATTGTAGTGCATACTTCAATGTTGCTACAACTTTTTCCTCACTCCCACTTGTAGAAGAGGAAGTAAGGAGCCTATCCAAGATTTCCGCAACCTTCTCCTTCTCCATGGATTCAAACGCCACACCAAGGGCATGACCATACTGTCCATCTTGATAACACCGTTCAAACATGAGATGAACTACCGATTGTAATTTGTCCATGTCCAATTCCTCCTCCTCTTCTTCCTCCTCCTTGGCTGCACCACCACCACCACTAGCTGCAGCACCATCAAACTCCCCCCGTCGTTTCTTGACATACTCCCCAATCGCCGCATTCACCAACCGTTCCACATACGCCTCATCCTCCACTTTGGGAGACAACACATTAAAATACTCATTCCCACTCTCCAATGCCAGCCGCAATGCTTGACGGGGTTCCTCGAGGTGGAAAAAGACGCGTGAGGCTAGTGCTGCTGCCTTTTGACGAGTGAGTGTATCAAATACTACCGCTGCATTGTCTACCGCCATGTTGGTGTCGTCATTGTCCTCCTCCTCTTCACCAAGTGCTCCCCCCTCGGCAATGGCCTCCAAATCGGGAAGGGCCTCCGCAACCTCATGCCAAAGTGTGTCCACCACGGAGAGTAATTTGGTGAGGGCATGTTGGACCAATGTGGGGTCTGGTTCGGAGAGGAGGGCGAGTAGGCCGGAGGCTGTGGCGATGGGGAGTCGGGGCCGTTTTTGGGGGGTTGGGTTGGTGCTGATGGGCATTGCTAGTGCTGTTGCCATGATTATATTATTGTCTATATTATTATCTGCTTCAGTGTATTGTAGCCGTCTTTGTTATCTAATCATTGGCACTGCTTCTGTTGTGATGTAACCGCCGCCGACATGATCTTTTTCGAAAGATCGATGAGCTTCGGAGAGCGAGGTTTATGACGTTACTTGTTTTGACACACCTGCACACAGTTGTGACAAGACCAAAATCTCACGGAAGAAACTCACACCTTGCTCAGTTACTTGTCCAAGACCTCTCTCTCTCTCTTCGATTCACTCAACACGCGGTTTTCAAGGCGTAGTATCAATCAGCTTGAGATGTGTTTATTGCGGACTTGAGTAGAGTCTCTCCATTGTAATACTTAACTGAGTAACTGACTCTTCAACAATAACAATATGTGAGTGTGACAGACCGAAGACCGAAAAGAGGAGGAGGTTTGGTTTGGGCTATGTATGCAATCTATATTGAAGATTGGTTTCGTGCTAGCTTCGTTATTTCATTGCTCAATAATATCGTCGTGTTGGCACGTGTGTGTCACCGTCACACATTTTGAAGAGACTGCTTCGACCCAGTACGTCGTGCTCCTTTGATCAAAATGCAAAAAATGCAATCTATGAATTGAATCAAATGGTGGGTCTGTATACGTTACAGCTACTTATCTGGCACACTATGCAGTTGATACTGGAGTTTCGCTGATCCATACGCGGCGGTGGTGTGCTGTGTATGTGTATATCAAGAGTCAAGAGGAGAGAAGAAGAAGAAAAGAGGAAGAAGATGATAATATACAAGCGGTGGCCTGATGCAACAACATGTTAGACTAGAGATGGAATAACTTGTTGTATAAGATGAAAATATTCTTGATTGAAGTATGGTAGCGTGCTGCATTAGATAACTTGACATATGTATATGTATAGAACCAAGTCTGCTTGCTCCAAGAAGGAGAGAAAGAGAGTCAAGGTACCCCCAGATGAAGCAACAATACAAGACGATAGAGGTGCGATGCGTAAAAGATAAAACAGATTTTCCACTAGAGTTACATACATTAAGATAACTTAGCCTCAGTGAAGCAAAGACTGCTTGAGAGATATTCTACACCACATATTCAAACGAATTCAGCTTTGCAATATTTGAGCATTGATGCTTGTGGTACTTCCAATTCACTTTCTGACACTCTGTAGAACAATAATGTACGATCTTACAACCCGTACAATACAGCAGACTGCTCCGTTCAGCTTCTCTTCCTTGGAGGGGACATTGATCATTGCAGCATTTACCCGTCTTCTTTACGCCTTTGTACTGCTTCCTCGTCTCATCCAAACAGGAGCAAGATGTGCGCTTCCTGAAGTAGGTCACGATTCCCTTGTCGTTGGTTTGGAGTATATCGTGGAGTTTCATTGTTGATGCATCGGACAGTGGTACTTGGAGTAATGTAGCGCATAGCAGCATGGTGGGCTCGCTTCATGTTCCCATCAATCACATCTTGTGTGCCCCTGGAATGTAAGAATGATATTGCCCACTTCATCTTACTTGGACTCTCAAACACTTCAGGATACTTTTCATTCATATCATCGATGGCTGCAACAAATGTTTGGCCTTGTTGCACGCATTGTCCCACGAGATTAGCATTGCTGGTAGCCGCTTTTTGGTTATTTGCAAACATACGACAAATTTCAGAGAGGTATTCACTTGCGAATCGCATTGCGAAATCTCTACAGTCATGTTCCGACTTGGGCAGTGAGAGGAGATCACATCCGTGCTTGCAACTTTCGCTCTCATCATCACATGTTAGCCAACCGTCGAGTGTTACCTCTGTAAAAGCCCTTGGGTGCTTCTTTGCCTTGTCGTTGTCGGTGTCGGCTTTGGCCGCCTTCCGTGCCTTGCCTTGGGCCTTCTTCCTCGATGGCATGCCAGTAGTACTCAGTAGTAGTAGTATCAGGTATTGTATGGCGATCTGCAACACAAATTCAAATTGGTTTTGTGCGAGTTCACTGAAAAGTTGGCATGCGTAAGTTGCCCCTTGCCTACATAAGCATGTACCTGTCAAGCCAATCTGTACCGTACCGGTTCGCACTGACAAATAAACGACGCTCCAACGAATCTTGCACACTAAGTTTCTCGCACCGTATGTAAGTAGAAAGACAGATACAATAGAGCACATGCAGCAATGCAGCAGCTGTCTGAGGTAACACAGACTTCTTGCCATCTTTGATTTTGACACAAACAAAAGTGACACCAAGAGCAATAGACCCTGTTCCATTAGCTTCCCCGCTTCTCCTGCAACTCAAAGGATTTTTGAATCAACCACAACACAAAAAAGCAACGGACAATGATGGCCGTAATCCCCCCTACAGCCATCCACCCCCGATGGATTTACCACCCCAAACCGCCTCCACCAACCGTGGTGGGTCCACACCGACCGACGATGATCGAAGAATGAATTGTGTTGTACACCTAGCCTTATTGTCGGTGCCTTAACACATCTCATGTCCATTGGTGCGAAATAACGGACTCTCCCTCTCCACGACAACATCTTCACGGGATCAATTCACCTCTACAACCCTGCAAACAGAGCATATTGACGATGCAACATCATTGTACGAGTAGGCAGCATGTTTCTTGGTCAGACTCATCGATATGGCTCATCTATTTTACAACGACGCAGCGTGAGATTTTATTTAAATCGCCATCATCCGACGGGGCGTGGAGGGGAGAGTAACAACAACAATCGCGTGGAGGGGAGAGTAACAACAACAATCGAGAGTACAGCAGTCCAAAGTTGCATGAGGTCCTTGTATTAGAATGGCATGGTTATATTCGGTCGTATAGGCGGCCACAGGGTCGTTCATACTGCCCACCACTGCCATGATTTTGCCTCTAGAGTGACAAATAATGAGAACTTTTGGGAGGAACCTTGGGAGGAAAGTCATGTCATTTGACAATTTATGATGCCGCCAAATGCCTCAATAATGATTTAACAACCGATGATGTGGTGGATAGGTGTATTGTGGTGGAGGTAGGCGATACAGCTTGTCCATCTTTCGTGCTATGGCAGAATTCGTGTGTGATGAAAGAGTGAGATAGCAACCATTATTGGAGTAAAGAAAGAGAAGAATGGGCAATCTAATCAGCGTGTCGTGGGATTTGCAGCGTATTGAGGTGGCGAGAGTGGTTAATGCTGACTATCACTTTAGTTTACTTGTTAATGTGATTAGTTGGAGAGTGGTGTGCATGCAGAGGTGCTTGAAGCACCATACAACCCAATATGATGCGAAATGTTACGATACTACTGGACAACCATCTGATGAAGTGATCTGCTGTCGTGCATAAGCTCGTGAGGATCAAATGACGATGCCTATCTGGTGGCTGGTAGAGCTGATAGACAATTGGAGTAGAGTTGGTAGATATAGGAGAGTTTGCAGGCACTGCATTGCAAAGTTGGCTGCCTAAATCAAAACCATTCACAACCATGGCGACAATTAACTAGGAGATTTGCGGACACTACACTATGTTGGTGCAGATGGTGACATAAAAGCACTGGAGTTTTGGATTTGCGAGGTGAGGATGGTTGCAGTACTTTTTTATCTGACTGGAAAATACTCCATCACAATTCTGAATGAAACAAACTACGTGAGAAGAAAGGCAATTACTGGGGAATTTGCTTAAAGAAACTCGACAAAGGTCTGACATCACGGTGGAGTATAGCCTTGCGTTGTACGAAGTACCACTTTTGGAGAAGATAGACGGCTGGGGGAGACTGATTTCATTAAGTCCTCACACAACAAACAGCGAAACACAACAACTTCATTTGTGAAGGGGTGCATCGTATTTTTAACCAAGCCAAAGTGTTTTACCTTTGCTTGAAGGTCGATTTGAGCTGGGTTTTATTCAACAACACAACGGCAAGACGAAGAATCGCCCCTGCAACGCTGAGATTAGATGGTACGATGGAGAAGATGACGGCCTCTTTGATGTTCGGCCACTCATTGATTTGTGGGGCAATCAAAACGAGATCAAACGCTGGAGAGAGTTGAGAGTGAATCCAGCAAATGCGGAGTTGTCAGACACTGATATATCAGAAATAGTACTGAATGAGGATTGGCCATCACGCTTGAGGAAGGAACACATTGAACACTTATCTGCGCTTTAGGTTAATACTTGTATGTTAATCATCATCACTGCCACCATTACCATCTTCTTGTGCTTCTTGCAATGCTTTGAACATGTTTTTTTTGGGTTGCTGCATGATGCTATTCCTGGCAGCTGGTAACAATGTTGAGCATTCCCGCTTGCAATTGCTTCCAGGAATCCATGGGCAAAAATCTACTGTGGAAGGTTTTGGTGTTGGCCTGCCCTCTCCCCAATTTAATAGTTGCATCCAGAGACCACTTGATCTGTGATGGCACAACCGCAGCCTGCTTCGCACAATACACAGTATGAGCGCAGGGTACGGGTACAACGTCCTAATGTATGACCATGACTTCTCTGTGTTGTTGGTTCTATTGCAATATGAGCAGCACTAAATACTCTTTCATAGTGGCCTCTCTCCGTTGTTAGTTTTGTTGCGTGTCTTCTTCTCATCGTGTTTCTGTTTGGAATATTGTAATTCATTGTTGTAATTGTATGTGCCGTGTGCCTTGATTGATGATCTCGCTTTCGGGCAGAAGGCAGATATCATGCCTTCTTAAATCTCACTTAATGTCCCTATATTACTCATTTCTGTCGCTATCGCCGCCGATTAATTGGATCCTATTCCTATGCGGGTACGTTGTTATCATGGGAGTTCTATATATTGATCATTACCCCTCCGGCATGATGCCCAAACTATGATGTGCCGTAGATTGCGGAAAAATCACTGTCTCTGCTATCGTAGTATATACGTCTGTAGTCGTTGGAGATAGCCAACCGCCGACTGCACCATTCGATTTAGCGTGAAAAATTGTTCTACTGACCATGTTGTGGGATTGTTATATGATTATTTATTGCCGTTATTGCTGCATAGGCCAGGAGCACCATGTTGTGAGTCTTTTTTGTGATCGGCCAGAAAAGTCAAAAATGCTTTGAGTTGCAAAAAGCCAAATTATTTTGTTTTGGGGCAGTGGAACAGGGTATCCTTCTCAAATCTTTCATCTTCATTTTTCGAAGAACAAAAAGATATCACCATGTTGAAGGCAGCATACCAAAGATTGGTCGGCAGTAGCAGCGGCACTGATAATGATGAAAGGATAGCGTCAGCTGCAGCTACACCACCAACCGACTATGGCAGCACCTTTCCACAACAAGCAGAAGAACAAGAAAATATCATTCCAGAATCAATACGTGTCCGTAGGTCACTATCCTCCTCACGAAGACAACAATCCTGGAAGTTAATTCGCAACTCCCTTATCTCGCGAAACACCACCAACGAATCAGGAGATACCACTTCACCAGGAGCAGACTTTGTCGACATTGCCGAGAGTGTCTTTAGCGACATCCGATCCGAAAGTGCTGCATCCCAACTAGCCATCTCCAACGAAGCAGAAGACTATGGATTATGTACCGCCTATGAACGTGCATTCCCCGAACGATCCTTTGCATTATTCGTCACTTTGATCTTTGAATTACCAACACTGTTTATGATTTCGGGTGGGAGTGATCGATTGTGTGGGTTGATAGGGCGGAGGAAGTATACTGCGTTGATTTCGCTGTTGCCTATTATATCGGCTGTTTCGGGCAATGTTGGATTGCAGGCTAGTACTTTGACTACGAGGGCGATTAGTCATTCGCAGGTTTGTGTGGATAATTATTCGGTGTGGTTGAAAAAGGAAGTCACTGCTGCAATGTATCTGGGCTGTGCCATGGGATTGATATCTAGTAGTATTGCATTCTGTATGGGAGGATTCAGCGTTCCATTCGCACTGTCCATTTTTACAGCACAGTGGATTGGCATCTTTACAGCAGGCGTGACTGGGACTTTGGCACCTTTGTTGTTTACGTTCATCTTTGAACGCGATTCTGGAAAGTGGGGAGGTCCACTTGAAACCGCAGTGCAAGACGTAGTCGGTTCCTTTGCAATGATTGTGGTGACTTATTGGATTATGAGTTTGTTTGGACCGTATGATATAGAACTTGACGACATGTGCTGATTGATGGTGTTGCTGCAGATTTTAACTTTTTCTAATGAAATTGTGGTGTTGATGTTGATTAGAATATATTTAGAAGTATAAATAGTACTTATCTAGTCTCTCTTGATGGGTTCACATGACTTGACAAGCCATTCCATAGCAGGAGTTCCTTCCTCCAACAATGGCTTGACTTTCTGCAAAACTTCTTGGTGGTAGCTATCCAACCAATTGAGTTCATCTTCTGTCATGATTTCTACTTTGATCAAATTCTTTTGGATGGGAATCAAAGTAAGTTTGCCAAATTTGAGGAACTTTTTGCCTTCTGCCGCAACCTTTTGCTTCTTGTTGGCTGGCTCTTCTCCATTGGTAGCATCATCACTGCTAGAAATCTCTACAATTTCAAGCAAGTTTTCAATCCTGATTCCAAAGTTTCCGTCTTCGTAATAGCCGGGCTCGTTACTTGTAACCATACCGGCCTTGAGAACCTCCTTGTTTCCCCATCGTGGGCTGATACTGTGTGGACCTTCGTGCACATTGAGTGCAGCTCCAACACCGTGTCCAGTACCGTGACCATAATCTTTTCCGATTTCCCACAATGCTTTGCGTGCAAAGACATCAAGGACAAATCCAGGTGTGTTTTCTGGGAAAATCATCGAGTCTACACCAATGTTACCTTTCAATACTCTCGTGTAAACTTCTCTGAATTCATCGTCAGGTTTCTCGGCAAAGTGCCAAGTTCTAGTCACGTCAGTCGTTCCGTATTCGTACTGCCCACCAGAATCAATCAAAATTGGTTGAGTTCTATCCAAATATTTGAGCAAGTCGCTTCCCTCAGCGGCGCGATAGTGAACAATGGCACCATTTGCACCAACACCAGCAATAGTTGGGAATGAAACCTCTTTGAATCCGGGTTGTTTAGCTCTGTATCCAGTGAGAACTTCGTCTACCTCCACCTCACTTACACTTCTACCCTCAACAACGATGGCATTTTCCAACCAAGCCATGAAATGAGCCATGGCGGCACCATCCACAATATGAGCTTGGCGCATACCCTCCATCTCGGCTTCGTTCTTACAACCTTTCATGGCCGTTACAGGGTTTTGTGCATCAATGAGTGCAGCCCCGGGAATGACACGACTAAGTGCATAATTCGAACGTCCATTGTCCAACCAGACCTTATTCTTCTTTCCAGCCGAGAGGTGAGATTCAATATCCGAAACAATATCACCATATGGTTTGACAGTAACTCCAGCTTCCTTCAAGTGTTCTGATACGTCAGCAGGTGCAACCTTCTCTGGGTCACAATACAATGCAACTTCATCCTTAGAAATGGTAGCGTAGGCAATCCCGATGGGGCATGTCTCAACATCTCCCATACAACGGACGTTGAATAGATAAGCAATATCATCCAAGGCACTGAATACCGTCATGGTGGCCTTCTTTTCTGTCATTTCAGATCTAATTTTGGTAACCTTATCTTGAACAGTCATACCAGCATATTTCATTGGGTGAACACGAAAGGGATTCTTGGGAAGGTCGGGTCTGCCCTCCCAAATAGAATCAACTACATTTTGTTTCCCATCCAGTGTATCAATTGCTGCAATGGTAGGTGGAACATCACCCTCCATATCCTTAGCAGCATCAGCAAAAGCCTCGTTCAACTCCTTGGCAAAGCTTGCTGCATGAACATAAGCATCCATTCCCACCTTGAGTGGTTTCGAATTAGTTGTGTAGTGAGATGTAGCAAGATCGGCCAAAAATTTGGGGATGGTAGGGACCTTTGGTTGGCCCTGTTTCATCAATGTCCAGTGACCAGCATCTAATCGAAGACTAGCCTCGTTGAAATAACGTGAATCTGTCCATAGGTAGGCTGCATCCTTTGTTACCAACGCTGTGCCCGCACTGCCATGGAAATCGGTGAGATATCCTCGTCTCATGTAGGCTGCTGGGACGTATTCACTCAAGTGTGGATCATCTGATGGAATGATGTAGACTGTGTTTTTTTACATTGGATATGAGAGCAAGCAAATGAAATGTGAGTATTAGCAAAACAAACCAAACCAAACATCATAAATATCTCCTTGCATAAAACGCACCATCAACACCATTTTCCTCCATCTTCTCCCTCATCAGAGCCAACTTATCCGCTGCACTGATCTTCGACGCTGCTGCTTTAACTTCATCCATCTCGGAAACAACTTCTTGTTCAATTTGAGTACTGCTGAAACGTCTGGAGAGTGATATTTTTTTACCGACAATGGAAGCCAATGAACCGCCACGAGTGTTGTAAATAACAGAATTGTTCAATGTAGAAGAAGCACCGCTGTGACGAGGAGACAAACTCTGCTGATGGTGACGAGGTAAGAACGTAGGAGTAGAGGAAGAAAACGCACGTGCCGCGGAAGAAGCAGATGTCGCTACGAAGAACAAAGCTAATGTGGAGAACTTGCTGTTTCTACTTTGCTTTTTGAGGGTGGTTGTGGTTGCGGCTACTGTAATCGCGAGGGATGATAGCGTCATTGTCTGGGGGACCTACTACTTGACTGTTTGGTAACGTAGATCTCTGTCTTCTCCACTGCTAGCACTTGGAATGTGAGAGTGTAGGAGCAGTTCTCTAGGAAAAAGTCAATTGGCGTGGCCGATAACGAACAGCGCAGAAATCTAGAAGAATGTGATGAGTGATGAGGCCCGCCAGTTTTTGACGTTCCCGCAAAAAAATGGAAATGAGATTTCGGATTTCCAACCATGGTCACATTTTTCTATCAGCCCGCCTCTACGCAACCAACCAACAATAATCACCATGTCATTCTCCGTAGGATCCTCCGCAAATGTCGATATGGCATTAGGTAAGACCGTTTATAGCCCCGCGGCATCGACGCTAATTTATTTTATGACCCTTCGCTCACAAAGCACAACCCAAAATATTATACCAACGCACCTCACAATAATCAATCGTGAATCACAGACGACATGATCAAAGCTCGTCGCAAGAGCACTACCACTACAGGAACCAAAACGAATAATGCCGCTGCTCGTGCCACTGGTAAAAACAAGGCCAGTCGAGCTGCCAACCTCGCCGCACGCCGTGGACTTGCAACCAACAAAAAAGCCAATGCCATGGAGGTCGAAAAACAGGTGCAACGTCAGGCTGGACGAGCCGGTGCTGCTGGACAGGGAGGACGTAAGAATACTGCCGCTGGAAAGGGGGGAAAGGGACGTGGAGGAGGAGGAGGACGTCCTGGTGGTCCCAAGCTTGCCGATGTTAAATCCAAGATTCGTGCAAAGGGACGTGTCTTGGCTGGAATTGCCAAAAAGAAGCAGCAACAACAACCACCCAAGAGTACTCCTGCAGCTGCTATTGCTGCGCCTACTCAACAAGCTATTGGAGCAGCTGCCAAGGCAATGAAAAGCGCTGGATTTAAACCACCTAAGGGTATGCAGATGCAGATTTCCTTTGTGCCCAAGCAGCAGCCTCAACAGCAGCAGCAGCAAAAGCAAGGTGGTGGACGTGGAGGAGGAAGGGGAGGTCGTGGTGGTGGTGGTGGCGGTGGAAACAACCGAGGGGGTGGACGTGGCCGTGGTCGCGGGGGAAGACGCTGAGTATTCTTCAACTGAAGTATTACTACGTTGCATGCAAGTTACTTCGCAAAGAACACGGCACCATCAACTACATCACGTGGACCACACCGCATCAGAATCACACCAACTGTAAATTATCAAATAGAGAA
Organism: Skeletonema marinoi; assembly: GCA_030544225.1. Classification (NCBI taxonomy): domain Eukaryota; phylum Bacillariophyta; class Thalassiosirophyceae; order Thalassiosirales; family Thalassiosiraceae; genus Skeletonema; species Skeletonema marinoi. The sequence continues at coordinate 2,094,999 of CM060492.1, forward strand.
AGAAGGGTTTGCTGTCCATTCGGCAACCTGAAGAAAGAGTGTTACAATCCAGTCATCTACGTGAACAACTCGACTGAGAATGCTCATCAAAAATCAAAAATAGCACAAAAAAACATACATCGTTAGGACGGGAAAGTTGATCAACATCCCAAATATATAAGAGAGAGATCATTAAAAATGAAATGTTAACATCATCATTGGATTGAATTGGATTGCACGACGATGGCTTGTGGAAACCGACATCATTCAGGGGAAGGGCTCACTGAGACGCTGCGCATTCGGTCGACGAAGGCAAATGGTACAAATGAGTGAAGAAATAATCCTCATTGCAGTTGCGAACACTAGACTCTCTTGCTCTGCTATCTAATGCAGTGATGGATCTTGAAGTCTATACAGTAGGAGGCGACGAAGGATATAGTTGCCTGAAGCTCCTCCTCTGTGAATGCCACTCCTCTCAATAGGCTGGTCGCTCTGCACACTGTCCTCCATGCGTACTCACTAATGAGCAATGGTGTATCAATTGCTGTAGGAGGCGACATAACGATCAGGGTCTGAAGCTCCTCCTCTGTACACACCACGCGCTGGGATCTTGGCACAATACAAGTCACGCCCTAGGCCGGCTGCACCCCTGAATGATGTCACACAAGCAGCTGTGTCCAGCTGTTTCTATGCGAGAGAGAACTCGCAAGCTGGCTCGGTTATAATACTACTTCTTTTATCGTGCTCTTTTATGTTTTGTTGAATGCGTTATCGTAGAAAGGTATCATGTGCATGCCTTTGTTGCATGCTCTTCGCATATGCTCATACAACTACTGATTTGATGCTAGTGCCCACTTTTGATGCACTGCTTGAATTCCCATCATCTCTTCGGCTTAATCCACCATCTTGCTGAGTTTCTTGTTGGGTAGATGTTTGCCTCGTGTGGGCTGCCTCCTACCGACTTATCATCTGCACTGTTCCCAACTCGACAATCAACTGCAATAAACAAACGAGTATGTACCAAAAAGGTTTACTTTCTTATTTAGCTCTCTTTAATATTATTATCTATGGCCTGTCCTTCAAGATCGCCTGACCCTTGAAGCTCAATGTTGCTGGTCCACTCATGTAAATCTTATTGTTCTCCTCCCTCCATTCAATGAACAAATCTCCTCCGGGAAGAGTTACTCGAACACCTTCCTTTCCAGCCCTAGGAATCTTGCCTGCCCGGATAGCCGCAACAACTAGAGCACATGTTCCTGTTCCACATGCCAAGGTAGGTCCGGCACCACGCTCCCATACCTTCATCTTGAGATGGGTAGGATCCATGACTTGGACGAATTCTACATTGGTTTTGGCTGGGAAGGCTCCAGTATCACTCTCCAACGCCGGCCCATCTTTCTCAAAATCAATATCATTCTCCAAATCATCCACAAATATGATCGCATGAGGATTTCCCATCGACACGGCACTGATCTTCCATTCCTTTCCATTGCAGGTATGTGTTTGCTCCAATACGCTATTGTGCTCTGAGTTTGGTGCAAGTGTTGTAGGTACAGTAGGTCCATCAAGGATGGGCTCACCCATATCCACAGTGATGGTACCATCCGCATTCATAACTGGAATGATGGGTCCAGCAAGTGTTTTGATTCGGTAGGATTCCGAGTCTTCACCCAAATCCTTCAAAAATTGAGCAAAACAACGAATACCATTTCCGCACATTTCTGGCTCGGATCCATCGCTGTTGTAGATTCTCATTGTGAAGTCATAGTCTTCTCCTAAGAGTTTATGATGAAGGTTTAGATTGTCGTGTATTGTAGGTTGTAGGTTGTGTTGTTGTGATGAGATGTGTTTGTTGTTGTTAGATGAAAGACTAGAGATAGATGCATGCGATACAACAAATATATCCAGTCTTACCTTCAGGGGCCTTGAGGGCAAAGATAACTCCATCTCCACCAATACCAAAGTTACGGTTGCACAAACGTTCACTCTGCTCAGGAGTCAAGGAAGGATCACTCTTATCACGATCATCAATCAAGATGAAATCATTTCCAAGTCCTTCATATTTGGCAAAATCAATGGAGTCGCCGAGCTTGGCCATAAGGGTGGATGATGCTCGGTAAGACACTGAGGGTTTGGTGGTGGCGAAGGATAGTGCCGTGGGGAGGAAGGAAAGGAAGGCTGCAGCGGCTCTCATGGTCTCGTGTAGGTTTAAGTTTGTACTAGCACGACAAGGAAGATAATGAGCAATGAGCAAGCAACAGTTCAAAAGACGGAGACGCCGAGGAAAACAAAAATGGACGGTGCGTGGAGAGATGAGGCTTCTTATCTGATGCACATCATAATCTTTGATCTGACGAAAGCATGCAAGAGTGAGTTAGCGAACAGCAACGGTTCGCCAATCGGTCGCTAAATTTCCTTGGTAGCTCAGTAGGTAGAGCGCGAGACTGTTAATCTTGAGGTCAAGGGTTCGATCCCCTTCCGAGGAGCTTTTTGTCTTTTGCTTGTCGTCCCTTGCCTGCACAGCCCCGCGGGCCGGATTTTTGGGGCACTGGTGTTCTCACTCGTGTTTACTTTTGAATCTGCCTCTATGTATCTGACCATGAAGATTGTGACAGTAGATCATCAACAAATGAACTTAGAACCTCAATCACTTTTCTTTTCTACTCCAACATAATGCAGTAATGATTCAGGTCACCATTGCAGAAGAGCTGAATTTTACAGATGACGTCCGCCAGCTGCTGTTATGAATAGTGTAAGATGCAATGCAGGATATTTCATGGGTATGTGTCTCTCGACTCTCGACTCAACACTGATGCTGCAGCGGATTTCATGCCTTGGTGGTGTTTCGTGGTCACTGTGACAGTTGCTACATGGGAACTCCGTATCCGATCGGCCACCCGCCACCCCAGTCCGGACCCCCATCCACCCACATAAGTAAAGATAAGTAAGTATTGTATTCGTTTTGTACACCAATGACAATGAAAATGTCTCGACCTCTACCAAAATCCTCCACATCTCAATCTCGGCGACTTGCTGCCCGTTCTAGGCCCATGCCCATGCCTCTTGGACTAGTCTTATCCATCGCCATCACTATTTACACCATACATTTTTTTCACATCATTTACAACTTGGATGGCGACCTGAAAGATATTGCCCGTACACATCTCCCTCCTACACGCAATGGCCAAATCGAAATAGAGCAAGGATTTTTCAATGATTGGGATGCTTCCAATTCAGGTAAGAGAGAAAGGGATTCTTATGTGTTCTTGTGCTGCTCTCCCTCTCCGTGATTTTCATGTATTGTATCATCTAACTCTGTCTACTTCTTTTAAACATGTCATTATCCTGAAAACAATGTGCGAAATATGTCTATATCGACTTCCTGATATATTAATGAATAGAAATGAACAAACTCAAGAGCATTTCTTTCCCTCATGGGAGCTTTTTCTTTGGTCCAGATAGTCATCAAGTAGATATCCCCGTGAGTGATGTGTTTGATCCTTCTGCCTCCTGGTCATCCCTCCAGCGTGAACTGCTGGATGATGATTTAGACATTATCAATGTAGAAGAGGAGAGGAAAAGATGTGCCTCTTATGGCTTCGGATTACCTACTAATGATGCCATTCCGCTGAGGCGCAGACGTCTATTTTATGGAGCCTTGATTTCAGGTGATTCCACAGAAGTAATCAAGGCCACAAGTATGGAACAATACAACATTTTCCATACAGTATCTCTCATTGAGAGTAATTCAACTCACAACCTCAGTCCGAAAAAGTGGAGATTCTTTGGTTCAGAGGATGCGTCGAGAGAGTTGAATTGGCTGTATCAATTGTTTGGTCCAAAAACAAAAGTTTCCATGGATTATTATATACCATCACTTGAAAAGGGGCAAGAATCAGATGCTATGTATCTTGACTTCTATCAAAGGGAGGCACATTCATATCGATGGAAATTGAATGGCATGAGACCTGACGACATAGCCATAATTGGGGATCTTGATGAGACTTACTCTCGTGACTATCTCCGCGCGTTACAAGTTTGTGATGTGCCACAATTTCGCCCTGGACAGAGTTGTAGGTCTGCAAAGGTGTATGCATCAACGTTGGTTTTTGAGTCTAGCCCAGAGTGCGCTTGGAAGGGTAGGAGATGGTTTCATCCAGGTATGTTTTGTGCCTTGATATTTCTGTATGGTAGACAATTCTTTTGTATCTCATCTGTCTTTTGTTATTGTATCAGATGCGATATTAGGTGAATGTGTTGATCAAATCGGTGATACCAATCTACACCCGCCAACCAAACGAGACAGGTGGGAATCCCACGGTTGGAGGTTGGATGGCTATGGTTATTTTGAAGATTATTCTCAGTACGAGGTTGAAGTGTTAGCTGGCTTGAATAAGAATATGAAGGGACAGGGTCCACTGTGGCTTCCTCATGAGTTCCGGGTAGAGTCAGGAGGAGTGTCTGCATCAAAGAGTGATGAATGGAATTCGCCCACTGCTTATCATTTCCACAACTTTTTCATGTCAGGTGAGGAGATAAGATTCAAATATTCTACGTATGGGCATGCTAATTCGAAGGCATTAGTGAAATCCCTACGTCATATCCATGCAGATGGTGACCTTATGTTAGCAGTCATGTGCGCTCTTGGTAACCATACCGAGAAAACAGAAAGCAGCTTTGACGGTATTGCAGGTACCTCAAGACCAATCTACTACTTAAACGAAGAAGCTCGGCAAGCAAGGCATAATCTGTGGCAAGACATTGTCAGAAGAGACGAGGAAAAGTATGGCCAAAGCAAGAATGATGAGTGACGGTGATGAGATTAAGATAAAGTGTGCTCGTTGACAATCACCGAGTACAATGAATAGCGAGCCCGCACCACATAAAATAATCACCTCGCTCGTCATTGTTATGGTGCAGTCAGCTTTTTCTTCCTACTTATATCTTCGTTCCTACAACGCTTGCAAGCCAAGATAGGACCTGCTACCCTCCTGCTACCTGCTCTCGGTTTTGTTGGGCTTCCCCTCCCCTCACCCCCTTTTCCCGAGTCCTGATTTTCATGGTGCCGCTCGCCGCTTATCTCACATCATAAAACACCAATGTACTAACTACTATTGTATCTCCGACGTTCACAGCTTATCTGCCGGCCGAGGAAGCTTTGAAGTACTTACTTAAACTGATGGGGAGCACAGCGTTTTTACTATCATCGTTGTTTGCCACAGCCGTTGCTGCCTCTAATTAACCTCAAGAACCAGCTCATTTCTTTTTGTGTCAGACATGGATTCGCCAACTCAACATCAATCAGCTCCATCAGAAGCAGATGATGAAAATGAAAAAGATATCACCTCTAGCGATGCGGCCGATATCGATGGTCACCACGGTGACATTGGATACAGCGACGATGACGCTGCTGACGATGCTGATGAATCATCAGCTCAAACGGGCAAAATGTCCAAGAAGCTAGGAGTGGGCAGACTATTATTTGGTAGAAAGAAAAGTCGTAGTCGACCTCCGCGCAAAAGGAACAAGGCCAAGTCCGATGGTGGGGCTACTGCTGCTGCCGCTACAGCCGCTGCTGCTCCCACTACTATTATCGGCGGAGAGAAAAGCAGTGCACATAATAATAACAATTCAAAAGACAAACAAAGGCGACCCAGCAGACACCGTGCAAAATACACCATGGTACAGGCAAATCAATCAATAGACACGTCAATATCAGATTCGGATAAAAGAGGATTAGAACCATTAGATGCCGAAATGGAAGCGGCAGCATCGCTAGCTCAACAGGTCTTACCCCCGCGATCCCGAAATCATCGAAGAAAGAAGAAGAATCAGGGGGCGGATGGATATGAAAATAGTGGACATGAAACATCCGACTTTTTGTTTACGGAAGATGATAAATCTGATTACTTCGTCACGGAAGATGACAAAGATGATGATGACGACGGCGATGCTGAAGATGAAATTAACAACGATAGCGTGATGGAAACAATCAACGTTGCAACTGCAAAACTGTCCATAGAAGGAGCAGAGAATGGAAACGATGCCGACAATATAACTTGCAAAGAAGATATAACTCTGACGACTTTGGCTAGTCCAACCCGTTCCCCCCCTCCCTTGTCGCCACCACAGCCTTCTACAGCAACTACGTCGAAACCTAGAAGAAAGCGAGCTCCACGAAAACGTGGTAAAGGGAAGAAAGGACCACAACCAGTGCCCGAGGATCATCTACCAGATTCCATCGTCACGCAAGATGATGATGAAAATGATGCAACTAAGACCTTAGACGGGCAGTCGCAGCAGAAAGGTGTAGTACAGGAAGAAGAACAATCAGCAAACCCTCTGTATGTAAGCTGTCAAGTTTGCACTGATCAACCACCACAACAACAGTATGACGATAGTATTTACATTGATGAAGATGATGACGATTATCCCGCAGACATGCGAATGCAGAAAGAAGAAGAAGATCAGTTAGAAGAAGACGCCCCAAAGAAGCCAAAGCGCACAATAGAAGAAGAATTAAACTTCCTGGAACGTATCTCAGACACCCGATATCAAGTGCAAGTAGGCTTTGTTCCAAACATGAAAGTTCCCGCCGAAATTATTGTCAATAGCGACCTTCAAACGTTGCTTGTCCAGGAGCTTCGCGATACTTGTTGCATTGGCCCATACGCTGAGGCAGAGCAATCATTCATTCCAGCTCTTAGGCAGGCAGCCAATGTTGCTGCTCTTCCTGGTATAGTCAAGGCTAGTCTCGCCATGCCAGATGTGCATTCAGGTTATGGATTCTGTATTGGGAACGTGGCCGCTTTCGATATGGAGGATCCCCTCTCTGTTGTCAGTCCTGGTGGTGTTGGTTTTGACATCAATTGTGGTGTGAGATTGATACGAACAAATTTGACTGAAGCTGATTTAAGTGGCGATGTGAAAGAAAATTTGGCCGAAGAAATGTTCCAGAAAATCCCTGTCGGTGTCGGGAGGAAAGGAGAGATAAAGTGTACCGAAGATGATTTAGATAGGCTGTTAGCCGAAGGAGTTGATTGGGCAGTGGAGAAGGGCCTTGCTTGGCCAGAAGATCGAGATCATTGTGAAGAGAATGGTAGGATGGATATGGCAGACCCAAGCTTTGTATCGAAACGAGCGAAGAAACGTGGGCTCAAGCAGTTGGGGACTCTGGGGGCCGGTAATCATTACGCAGAGATTCAAATTGTTGACGAAGTCTACGATCAAAATGCGGCAGATACTATGGGTATTGGCAACGTAGGTCAAGTGTGTATCATGATACACACTGGCTCGAGGGGGCTAGGACACCAAGTTGCTACGGATGCTTTAACGACAATGGAAAGGGCAATGTCAAAAGACAAAATTGAGTTGAATGATCGGCAACTCAGTTGTGCTCGTATTGGAAGCCGTGAGGGGAAAGAATACTTAGCTGGCATGGCCAGTGCTGCCAACTTTGCGTGGGTGAATCGATCGTGCATTACTGCCCTAACACGGAAAGTATTCGCTGACATGTTCAAACGTACGCCTGAGGAAATGGAAATGCATTTAGTGTACGATGTTTGTCATAACATTGCCAAGGTAGAAGAGCACTCTATTGGCGGAGTGATGAAGAAATTACTTGTTCATCGGAAGGGAAGTACTCGTGCGTTTCCTCCCAATCATCCAAATATACCGAAGGATTATCAATCAATTGGTCAGCCTGTTCTCATTGGTGGAACCATGGGTACGTGTAGCTATGTGCTGGTTGGCACTGTCAAGGGAATGACTGAAACCTTCGGGTCAACCTGCCATGGTGCAGGACGAGCACTAAGTCGTAACCAAAGCCGGAAGAAACTTGATCACGTGCAGGTACTTGAACGATTAAAGAATGATGGAATTTCGATTCGAGTGGCCAGTCCGATGTTGGTGGCGGAGGAGGCCCCTGAGTCATACAAAAACGTAACTGATGTGATTGATACTTGTGAAGATGCTGGTATTAGTCGAAAGGTGGTAAAACTGAGGCCAGTTGCAGTCATTAAAGGTTGAGCATAACGTAATCAGAAGAGAGTTGTTGACGAAGTTGTTGCCAAGGAAAATCTGAGTCAATGCAAGGAGAAAGGGAAACGTGGAATAACCTTTCTACATATGTACAATAAGTATGGGTGTTTGGGTAGGGAGGCTTATGAAGAGTGACGGTGCGTTACCTCTGTCTATAAGTGTAACAGGAAATATATCAAGTATGGTATGTCTGACAACATTCACAAGGCTCGGGATGATGGCATTGCTGAAAACGAGAAGGAGTGAAGAATTGTAAAATAACAACAACAAAAAGAATAATGATATAGGATGCTACTTATTTCATTGGCCTACATTACTCAACAAACCCTAACTTTTGATCACTATCTTTCCGCTGAAGTCCACCAACCCCGTTCCTGAAAGATGACCTACCTCACTGATATCATAAGTAGTGTATCCGCCCACTACTGCGCCATCTTGCAATTCTTTCCACCACTTTTTCATTTCATCATTGAAATGGATATCATCAAGACCGAGGATACCCTTAAAACCAATATCAAGGAGTCTCTGAAAGAATTCACGTTCAAATGGAACTGTATCAGGTTTATGAAAAGTATCCAACATGACAAACCAGGTTCCAAAATATTTCTTGAGCTCCTCATCAGAAACTTTCAACAAATCCACGTTATGGAATTTGATATTGAGCCCAATAGACTTTGCCTTTGCTTGATAGTTTGCTTCTGTATCCCCACGATAGGCCGCTTGTCGTTCATTACTTTTGGGGATGTCAAATGTCCATATGGGTGATTTGAGATTCGACCCTAGAGCTGCAGCTGACGCAACAACGCGAGTGCCAATATCAGAGAAATGACGACAGTCGCCATATGTGGCAGATAGATAATTCAGAAAGGAATAATGCTCTGTGCCAGCGTCTGCCATCATGTATTTGACATATTCCTCGGTGGTGAAGTCCTGTACGAGCTTCAAGGGACTTTTGTCCATGCTGCGGATCTTCGCATAGTCAATTATGACTTCACTACTTGGAGGGTCGAAGGAACCATCCAAGGGACACTCCATTTTGTTAATGGTATTTGAGCCTTTTAAGCTGGGTGATACTTCGTCTTCTTTGTGGCTGGGCTCGAAAATGGCAATAAATAATAACATCGAAAGAACGCCTGCAGCAACTTTAATGCCAAAAGTAGAGCTAGAGCTCAACGCTCTAGCTCTAGAGGTAGAGGCCGAGTTCGTAAGCCTCGTCTTCTTCACTACCGTCACCATCACTCTGAAAGATGGATGATAACTATGATGTTGCTTGCCTTTCCTCTTTACCTAGTTAGTAGAGATCTTGCATTTGACTTTGACCAATGCCCAATGCGACTTTGAATGACATAATACAGCCTTTGACTTTTACTTGTTCTACATAGATACTGCCGGTGCTGAATTTCTTCAGCACCAACCCGACATTGATGTGAACGGAGGCCTACTAAACAGATTGTGTTTTACAATAGTGGTTTAACTACGGTTTGAAGTAAACCCTGTGTTTAGTCCATGTACACACAAATGTCGGGTTGGTGCAGAAGAGATATTGTAGATTAGGTGCGTGGGCGGTGGGCGATAAACTCCTGTCGTGGATAAACCATAAACCCACGTCTCTCATTTCTCGTGTATGAGGTCTCCCTCCTCTTCGGGTGTTTTGAAAATCAAAACTCATTCTCAAATCTCTGCTACAATACAACAGTTGTACGGTAGGCATAATATAGTTGCCTGATAACAGCCGCAACAGAGAGATGTATCACTATTCCAAATGCGATGATTCCCTCACTGCTACTGACGCCGCAATGGGTAGCCGCAAGAGAAGCAGGAGGACACCAAACATCACAAAAATTCAGCTCGAAGCTGTGTTTCATCCAAAGTTCGAAAATGAGAAGTCTGACACTCAGATCCGTCAACAAATGCTGGCCAATGTTACCGCAAATCAGGGCTACCTTGAAGTTTCGCTCAAGCACTCTGGCTCTCTCGTTTTGTGGAGTGGAGGACAGCGCTTCTACAGTAAAAATTCCACAAATAATGCATTCACGATGGTAGGGGAAATCATCCTGATGCAGCACTTTGCGCGCTGTTATGGAATTGACAAGTGGCGCTCGGAATATGATCGATGCAGCGAATATTTGCATCAAAATAGATTAACGTGCTCGTTTGAACTGGTCACCTCCATGTTAGGGCAGCATGGAGATGTACCTATACGAGACTATCTCATTTTGATTGCAGTTGCAGACAGGGCCGATAGTGGAAGATTTTTCTCGACGAATGAATTGGTTGCATTTGCGCATCAATACCGATTGCCTCACAATGATGTTTGGATATTTGCTTCAAAACAAGCATCGGAACAAGTGTTTAAAGCATACGATAGTTTAAGAGAAACGGGAACTACAACCACTGTGATTAATAGCCTAAATCAAATTGTTGCAGAGAATGATGGGAAGAGTTCCAAGGTTGCTAGTTTGTATCCTCATGATATCTTCCAAGGCAACATTCTTGAGGGTATTGTTATCCGCTATGTAAGCAACAACGATGAACGTACAATTAAAGAAATGGAGCAGCTTCGTATTACATCAGATGACTTGTTGGCAATCGTTCCTCCGAGCACCAAAATAGTTGTTCCGCTGGTAGGATCGTCTGCTGATAATAGCAAAGATGCAGTTGTACAAACTGAGCTGAGAGCATTGGCAGCGATGGATGATTTTGAGCAACAGCTGCGAAGTGTATTGCAACAGTTTCATGGGGCCGATCAGCGACAAATTTCTCCCATCGTCGGTGCAACTGATGGTGACAAAATAGACGATGAGATAAATATGACTCATGTTGCCAATGAAATCATGCGCTCATATCGAGCTGGTAGTACCAAGTTCGATCAAGGCACAATTCGTTTGGCACAATTGATAGAAGCACTCGATTCTCTCAACATACATGCCACTTTCAAACTACTCACTGAGAGCTCTTTGGCTGGAAGCGACAGTGAGAGGTATTTATGCATTCTCCATGTCCACCACGATGCATCTTTTCAACAGTACAATAAATACTTGACACGAGAAGGGATTCAAGGAATGAAATTATTTAGAGGTTTTTGCATCGAGCTCATTGCGGATGGTGATGACGATCAAAAATTCTCTCCAAATGATGCGAAAAGTAATTCATCTACAAGCGTCGAACAATCCAATCAAGAAGAAAAGCTGATGCTGAAAATGAAGTTTTTACCTTACATGGTGCGGACATTCATATGCCGCAATGGGCTATCTACTCTTCAAGGTTCAGGTGGTGTTGCCTTTGAGAAGTATGCGATGGGGCAGTTGACAAGATGGGAAGTCTCAGATGCTTCACTGACGAAGTGGTTATCATTCTTCAAAAGTTGGTCACTTTATTGCACTTCTCCGTTGCCAGAACATTTACCTCGACTGACGTCAAACACGTATTTACAGCACTACAAAGAATTTGAAAAGATGTATGCAAATGGTCACTTCAGTATTTCGTCGGCAGAGGAATGTCTGTGCCGTGGCCTCGTAGTCATTGTTGGACTATCTAGAGATGTTCTAGAGTCTCTTGCTGTTGCTGTCTCGAGAGAGTTGAACTGTCAAAGGATAGTGCGGAATATGGCAGAGATTTCAGAGAGAGATGTGTTACTATCTGTACATCAAAAAGGAAATTCCATGATCTGTTTAGCTTCAATCGAGGATGACCTTGGAAATATGCGGAAGCTTTCAAAATCATACAGTGATGCAATCAATGTAGTGCATGTTGGTACTTGTGACGAGGAGTTGGAAGCATCGTTAGCTCAAATGGATATTAGTGATAACAAGCGACTGAAAAAGCTAAAGGGCATGGCGAAAGCTTGGAGAAAGGCAAAATGCAATAACATGCTCCAACTTCCAAAGGCAGCTAGCATGCAGCCGGATGTAGATGCAACTGTTGGTTTCTTACGGAGCGACGACACTGCGATGGCAGTTATGCAGACGATTGCGACGCTGAACCAGACAGATGATAGGCCTGGTCTCATCGTTTACTTTCCTTCAATCCCAGGATCGGGTAAATCGGCTTTGTGTAGTAATATTGATGAGGCGACGTTCACCAGTTGTGATGATAGATCTGTTATCGTATGGGAAGGAGATGCAGTCAAGGGGAAGTTCTACAATGAAATTGAGAAGGATATGCTGACAAATCGTATTGCAGTTTTGGATAAGAACGTCCCACCAATATCATTTTCTTCTGTACATAGTTTGTGCTCAGTCAGCAACTGCATCTCTGCTGCTGTGCTTCCATCGGGTATGCAAGATACTGTCGTTGGGAACGATGTTTATCCATTTTCGCTTGAGTTTCTTGCAGTATGCATGAATCGTGTGCTAAGGAGGAAGCAAAACTCACACATTGGGAAGCTTGACTCTGCTACGCCAAACTGCTGCATGATTGTTGCGAAGTTTTATTGTTTCTATAGAAACATCTCCGGATCGGTGCTGAGAGAAAGGCTATTGAATGTTGGTACATCCAACGAACCAATCGAAATTCCTTTCTTCTCACCAAACGAGTTGCCTGCCCTTCCTGAAGAAGTGAAACTTGCACTCGAGAGAGCAATCAATATGTTGGCGCAAGATATCAACTGCACAGATGTGAACGATGCGGAATCAGCAATGCGACTTGCGATACAAAACAATCAGACATATTTCGACGATCTGACAGCACCTTTGGAACTCACGAAACAGGTATTCAACTCGAAGCTTTCGCACATGATATCCTCCTTGCCTGATGTTATTGAGAGTCGTTCACCGGTAGGGCTGTCTCAAACAATCAAAATTGCATCTCTCGACTTCGACTACGATACATTTTGCTCTGTTTTGGACAGTGTGAAGAACAGCTTTGAACAGGTGAAACAATATTTTGATGAACGAGATCACAAAAGCAACGATGAGAATGACACCACTCAAAATCGATTTATCCGGTCGGTGCATTGCACGTTTGCTCACAACTCGCAGGTTACACAATCTGAAATGATGGCATTATTCAATCACTTGCTGGGATGCAATGTTGATGCAAAGGCAACTGCATTACTCTACAGTGACAAAGTTGCCGCTATAGAGGTGGAGATACCAGATGTAACTTCAGGTAGTGCACGACATCCAATACCAAGACCTCGCAATGAATTTCAGCATGTTACTGTATGGTGTGGTCAAGACGTAGAAGCAAAGGAGTCAAATGAGTTGCCAGAGCAGGTGAAAAGCAATATTGCGCAGAAGGTTTTGTTCAAAGAGCCAATCCCCTTGTGTGGATCATTTAGCTTTTGGCATGAACAAGAGCCTGATGCGCTGATAAATGATACAAGTAAACAATAAACATCGATACTTACAGTCGTACCATACCAGCAGCAGCAAAGCAAGCGAACAGCGAACAAACCAAATATTAGATGGATACAACTCCTAACCTCAGCCAGTGGAGATTTTTGTACCCCCCTCCTCCATCACTAGAATTACTAGCACAAAGCAAGCTGACATGTTTGACTTGTACCCCCTCGACTCCCGGGGTAAAGTCGGTTTCACTCCAGGTGGAGGCCCTTTTGCCGGCATGTCTCATGTCTCTCTTTTTATTACACTGAGTCACTCCGCGTCACCCCGCCCTCCTCCGGCCACGCACTTTCAGCGCTCAGAGCCACGAAAATTGTGTTTGTTCTTTTGCAGCGTCGACGCTGCCTCACTTTTTGCTATCTGATTCAAAGACAAAATACACTATCACCATGGCACTCTGGAAAGCCGCTTTTGCGGCCCTCTCTCTCTTTGCCGCGGTTGAAGGATTCACTACTCCTGCTGTGAGCCGCGTATCTCAGCCTCTTCGTATGGCCGCCACTTTGGCTGAATCTGAGCTTGGAACTATTGCCACTGAAAATATCAGAAACATTGCAGGTGCGTAATTGCTGGAACGTCAGACTTGATTGGCCGTTAATAGTCACAACCTTGCCTCGCTGTCTAAAAAATTTGAATTGGTGGAAGTGTTGTGTTTAGTTTTATTATTACTCCTATTATTTACCTAACATACCTCATCTTGCAACAATACAGTGATTGCTCACGTCGATCACGGAAAGACTACCCTTGTGGATGCTCTTCTCCGTCAAACCAACGTATTCCGTGACACTGCCCAAGCCGATGAGGCAGGAGAACGTGTTATGGACAGTGAAGACCAAGAAAGGGAACGTGGTATTACTATTTTGGCAAAGAATTTAGCTGTTATGAGGGATGGTGTCAAGATTAATATCATGGACACGCCTGGTCACGCTGACTTTGGAGGAGAGGTAATTAAAATTTCTCATGCTTGTGCTTATTGCATATCGAGCTGTTGCCTGACTTCTGATACTTTCGTAATAATATTCTACAGGTGGAACGTGTGCTCAACATGTGTGACGGTGTGTTGCTCGTTGTTGACAGTGTTGAAGGTCCCAAGCCACAAACTCGTTTTGTGCTTGACAAGGCTCTCAAACAGGATATGAAGGTTGTTGTTGTTGTTAACAAAATTGATCGCCCTGCTGCTCGTCCCGACTACGTGGTGGACAAGGTTTTTGATTTGATGATGGAGTTGGGTGCTTCTGATGAGCAGATTGATTTTACAACGGTGTTCGCTTCCGGATTGAATGGAATCTCAGGCATGGATCCCGATGATATGCAAGAAGATATGAAGCCTTTATTTGATGCTATCAGAGATTGTGTTGATGCACCATCAGTGAAGACCACAGAGCCTGAGGCTTTGCAGTGCTTGATCAGTAACATTGATTACGATAATTTCAAAGGAAAGATGGGAATCGCACGTATCACAGCAGGAACTATCAAGGCTGGACAACCAGTTGCCTTGGCACGACCTGACACGCCAAAAAAGACTGGTAGACTGACGTCTCTTTTCATTTTTGATAACTTGGGAAAGAGAGAGGTGGAGGCTGCAAGTGCAGGTGAAATTATTATGTTTTCAGGATTGGACAATGTTGAAATTGGAGACACGCTCATCACAAACGAGGGAGGTGGAGCAAATGCTGCTGAGCCCCTTCCTCCTATCGCAGTTGAATTACCAACTGTGAGGATGACGCTTGGAGTGAACAGGTCGCCTCTTGCTGGACGTGAAGGTAAATTTTTGACTAGTCGTATGATCCGTGATCGTTTGTTCAAAGAGACAGATAGAAATGTCGCGTTGCAAGTTGAAGAGACTGACTCTGCAGACAAGTACGCCGTTTCTGGCCGCGGTCAGTTGCACCTTACTGTTTTGATTGAAACCATGCGTCGTGAGGGCTTTGAATTGGAGGTTGGGCCACCTGTCGTCATTTACAAGGAGAACGAAGAAACTGGTGAAATTGAAGAGCCTTTTGAAAAGGTTGAAGTACGAGTCCCCGAAGAGTACTCTGGTTCCGTCATTGACTTGTTCAATACAAGAAATGGAGAACTTCAAGATATGGGACTTGATGACGGAGGAGAGGCAATGAGTGTAATTCAATACCTCATTCCTACTCGTGGAATGCTCGGACTTCGTTCCGAGTTGTTGACTGCAACACGTGGTACTGCCATCATTGATGCTGTTTTTGATTCATACAGACCTAAGCTCAAGGTGGACATCAAATCCAGGGACAAGGGATCTCTCCTTGCCTTCGAGGACGGAGTAACCACTTCATTCGGTATGGAGAATGCGCAAGACAGAGGAAAGTTGTTTGTGGGGCCTCAAGAAGATGTCTACAAGGGCATGATGTGAGTTACGCTGTTGATTTTGACCAATGATTGTCTACATTATTCATCCTTTTTGCTAACAACAAACTTCTGCCTTACTATCGATAGTGTCGGAATCCACCAACGTCCTGGAGATCTTGCAGTCAATGTCTGTAAAACAAAGGCGTTGACAAACATGCGATCAGCTACCAAGGGAATCACCGTCGGTATTACTGCGCCTATTGAAATGAGTATGGATGCTTGTGTCGAGTACATTGCAAGTGATGAAATCTTGGAGGTCACACCATCTAAGTTCAGGATGGCTAAGAATCCTGACATGGACCAAAAGAGGAAGAAGAAATAAATGTGTTGTATCAAAACAATGTATTGAGCCTTCAAATTGTCTATAAAATAAAAGGTTACGCATAAGAATCGAAAGAACTAAATGTCATTCAACAAAGATAACACTTCTTATATTGGCTTTTGCCCCTTCGAACTGTCGCTGTTAACTACGACGAAGTCACTAAGCTATCAGATCATCCTTGAGTGAGTGTTACTACACACCGGCTCTATGATGTGCTATTGCTAAATACAGCGACGTCACGAGGGAGTCGTCCGGACAAAGTGGTCAAACGACTGATGCTAACATAGTACAAGAACATTGAGAACATTCCAATAATGCCATTATTACTCGTATTTACCACGTCGTAGGTGATCTGATGAGGCCCAATGTGTGTCAGCAGCTTACCGCTCCCACCTTCATATCGTATCTCACGCTGTGAATATGGCAATCCACAGCTTCTAGTGACCCATCATAGTTGGCCATGATAGTATAGAAGCATCTTTTTCACGGCTCAAGCATTGTTTGCTCGTATCGGCGTCGCTACAACGTCGTAGGCGTCCTGATGAGGCACCTGAGACGGCGGACTGAATCTCTGTTGACAGCCATATCGTATCTCACGCTGTGAATATGGCAATCAACCGCTTCTAGTGACCCATCAAAGTTGTCCATGATTGTATAGATGCATCTTTTTCACGGCTCAAGCATTGTTTGCTCGTATCGGCGTCGCTACAACGTCGTAGGCGTCCTGATGAGGCACCTGAGACGGCGGACTGAATCTCTGTTGACAGCCATATCGTATCTCACGCTGTGAATATGGCAATCAACTGCTTCTAGTGACCCATCATAGTTGCCCATGATAGTATAGATGCATCTTTTTCACGGCTCAAGCATTGTTTGCTTGTATCGGCGTCGCTACAACGTCGTAGGCGTCCTGATGAGGCACCTGAGACGGCCGCTAGCTCTACTCTCTAGTACCATATCGTATCTCACGCTGTGAATATGGCAATCAACCGCTTCTAGTGACCCATCATAGTTGCCCATGATAGTATAGATGCATCTTTTTCACGGCTCAAGCATTGTTTGCTCGTATCGGCGTCGCTACAACGTCGTAGGCGTCCTGATGAGGCACCTGAGACGGCCGACTGAATCTCTGTTGACAGCCATAACGTATCTCACGCTGTGAATATGGCAATCAACCGCTTCTAGTGACCCATCATAGTTGGCCATGATAGTATAGAAGCATCTTTTTCACGGCTCAAGCATTGTTTGCTCGTATCGGCGTCGCTACAACGTCGTAGGCGTCCTGATGAGGCACCTGAGACGGCGGACTGAATCTCTGTTGACAGCCATATCGTATCTCACGCTGTGAATATGGCAATCAACTGCTTCTAGTGACCCATCATAGTTGCCCATGATAGTATAGAAGCATCTTTTTCACGGCTCAAGCATTGTTTGCTCGTATCGGCGTCGCTACAACGTCGTAGGCGTCCTGATGAGGCACCTGAGACGGCCGCTAGCTCTACTCTCTAGTACCATATCGTATCTCACGCTGTGAATATGGCAATCAACCGCTTCTAGTGACCCATCATAGTTGCCCATGATAGTATAGAAGCATCTTTTTCACGGCTCAAGCATTGTTTGCTCGTATCGGCGTCGCTACAACGTCGTAGGGGTCCTGATGAGGCAACTGAGACGGCCGACTGAATCTCTGTTGACAGCCATAACGTATCTCACGCTGTGAATATGGCAATCAACTGCTTCTAGTGACCCATCATAGTTGCCCATGATATTATAGAAGCATCTTTTTCACGGCTCAAGCATTGTTTGCTCGTATCGGCGTCGCTACAACGTCGTAGGCGTCCTGATGAGGCACCTGAGACGGCGGACTGAATCTCTGTTGACAGCCATATCGTATCTCACGCTGTGAATATGGCAATCAACCGCTTCTAGTGACCCATCAAAGTTGTCCATGATAGTATAGAAGCATCTTTTTCACGGCTCAAGCATTGTTTGCTCGTATCGGCGTCGCTACAACGTCGTAGGCGTCCTGATGAGGCACCTGAGACGGCCGACTGAATCTCTGTTGACAGCCATATCGTATCTCACGCTGTGAATATGGCAATCAACTGCTTCTAGTGACCCATCATAGTTGCCCATGATAGTATAGAAGCATCTTTTTCACGGCTCAAGCATTGTTTGCTCGTATCGGCGTCGCTACAACGTCGTAGGCGTCCTGATGAGGCACCTGAGACGGCCGCTAGCTCTACTCTCTAGTACCATATCGTATCTCACGCTGTGAATATGGCAATCAACCGCTTCTAGTGACCCATCATAGTTGGCCATGATAGTATAGAAGCATCTTTTTCACGGCTCAAGCATTGTTTGCTCGTATCGGCGTCGCTACAACGTCGTAGGCGTCCTGATGAGGCAACTGAGACGGCCGACTGAATCTCTGTTGACAGCCATAACGTATCTCACGCTGTGAATATGGCAATCAACTGCTTCTAGTGACCCATCATAGTTGCCCATGATATTATAGAAGCATCTTTTTCACGGCTCAAGCATTGTTTGCTCGTATCGGCGTCGCTACAACGTCGTAGGCGTCCTGATGAGGCACCTGAGACGGCGGATTGAATCTCTGTTGACAGCCATATCGTATCTCACGCTGTGAATATGGCAATCAACCGCTTCTAGTGACCCATCAAAGTTGTCCATGATAGTATAGAAGCATCTTTTTCACGGCTCAAGCATTGTTTGCTCGTATCGGCGTCGCTACAACGTCGTAGGCGTCCTGATGAGGCACCTGAGACGGCCGACTGAATCTCTGTTGACAGCCATATCGTATCTCACGCTGTGAATATGGCAATCAACTGCTTCTAGTGACCCATCATAGTTGCCCATGATAGTATAGAAGCATCTTTTTCACGGCTCAAGCATTGTTTGCTCGTATCGGCGTCGCTACAACGTCGTAGGCGTCCTGATGAGGCACCTGAGACGGCCGCCAGCTGCGGACAGCACAACTTAGCTCTGTGAATGTGACAAGCAACAGCCTTCAGTGTCACATTTTGAATCGTGTCGATAGGTTAGAAGGGTATCATCAACTACTTACGTTTTTTTCTACGTAATATCGCCGCTACCACGTAATAGGTTACCTGTTGAGGTCCAATTTGGGATTGCCGCCAGCAACACTCTAGCACCATATCGTATCTAGCGCTGTAAGTATGGCAATCAACAGCCTTCAGCGTCCCATTGTGAATGGTTCTGATATTATAGAAGGATATAATCCACTACTCATGCTCTTTTTCTACGTAACAGCGTTGCTACAGCGTCGTAGGTGACCTGATGAGGCCCAATCTTAGATGGCGGGAAGCACCACTCTACAATAATATCGTATCTAGCTCTGTGAATGTGACAATCAACAGCCTTTAGCGGCCCATTATGGTTGGTTACGATAGTATAGAAGGATATATTCCACTACTCATTCTCTCTTCAGTTGTTTCGTCCATGCCGCAATGTCATTTGTCCATGCCGCAACGTCGTATGTAACCTGATGAGGTCTAATTTAAGATTATTAAATAGTCCCTACTTGAGGTTGATCACAGCATTGCGTATTTTTTGTATGTTGTGTGTCCTTTTGTTCGATATTTTATCTATTTCTTCTAGTTCGAAATCCTTTCTTTTTTATTGACCGACCCACGTTGACACTATTGGCTCTACTATCTTCCTTGCTCTCATCCGGTTTGACATTATGTTTCCACGATCCCTTACGACCATTGTTATTATTTTGCACCTTCGTATTACCTCCTGTCATTAAGTGATGATCTTTAATTACCAATGATCGGAGTAGATGAGGAGACGCGTTCGGCATAATTTCATCTACGGATCCAATGTCAAGTAGATATTTTTGTTTGGATAGGTGTGAGAGAGCACTACTCGTGTCATTCCCATTTCCCCCGCTGCCATTAACATTATCATCATTGACCTTAAGTGCCAAGTGCCCAATTTTTTTACCAAACTCTCCGTCAAATTTGACGAGTAAATCATTTACATCCTTTTCGCCCGAAATTGATAGATCCCCTTGAGAGTAGAATTCAACATTCTCTGACTCTAGCTCAGACTGTGTGAATTGAATATTCTCTACTCCATCAAACTGATTGCTATTTGGATCGTACACCGTTCTCTTGAGTACTTTGGGCTCCGTCAACAATGGCAGTTTGAGACCACTCACCGCCATACTGCCATTACTCCCCTTCCACATCGCCGAAACTAATTGTTTCACATACATGAATGCTCCTCCCCAAATTGCAAGTGAAACCCCCAAACCGACATACCCCATCTTTGGATCGATTAATAGTAAATCCAACGTTTCAGCATCGATTTGACCCAGTGCCAACTTGGATTGAGCTGCTGCATTCACTGATGGAGTGAAATCTGCCACGTACCAAGTCCAGTAACTTAGATTGAAGGTTGAAATTCCAAGCATGGCACGCGGAGGAGTCGATCGAGATGGTGATCTATGAAACAATAGAGTGTAGGTGGGATCATCCTGTTGTTGCTGCTTTGGTGCTGCTGTTGCTGCGGTCGATGATAGAGGTCGTCGGCAATAGTTGATAAAATGTGATGATTGATGGGTGTTTTTAATTGACGATGCTATCATCGCATAAGAAGAAGATGTGCGATGACGAAAAGAGTAAGATAGTAGAAGGATGGAGTTCATCGTGGCTACGATGGCACCGCACAGGACTGGAGATCTAGATAATATGCAATGTGCAATGTCTTCACTCTTTTTTTACACTAGATACGTGTGCTATGGAGGAGGTGAAAGAGGGTGAAGGGAGGGGAAGGGGATGAGGAATGAGGAGCCATGGAGGGCGCGCGCGGGGGGATCTATTTAGTTGAGGTGCTTGAACGTTCTTCCACGATCGCAACCTCCTCCCGCCAAAATATGCTAAGGGCGATGGGCGCGCGCACGGACAGGAATGGGCGGACTCCTACCTATCCTACGCGGAGTAGTCTGCAGCCTCGCTACAGGATGCGGGCAGAAAGATGAAATAAAGACGGCCCGCCCGCCCGCCCTCCTCGCATATTGCACCAACACTGATATGATAAGAAGCAACAGCAAAACCATGTCAACTCCATACCCCTCCCAACAACAAAAGAAAAAGGGCGGCAACGAACCATGGCGCAACAAAGAACGCCACTACTGTGCCATCTGCAATGTGTGGATGGGCAGCGACCGGCAATCCATTTTACTTCACGAAAACGGTAAAAAACATCGGGAGGCGGTGGAGGCTGATTTGAAAAAAAGGAGAGATGATAAGGCCAAGAAAGAGAAGGATCAGAGTGATTTGGAGAAGGTATTTGCTCAAGTTAATGCTGCAGCAGGTAGTGGTGGTGGAGGGAGGAAACCGTGGGAACAACCAACTTCATCTTATGTTGCAGCAATTCCCTCAAATTCATTTGTTGGAAGTAGGCCTCCAAATCAACATCAACATCAGCAGCAACAACAACACAAACCCAAGGTTCAAAAAAGAGATATTAAACCAGCAAAAGCTAGTAGCGCTTTTACTCAAATACCAACAGAAACGAAGACAGTTCCCGATGTAAATGCAGGCCATTACAACATCGAGGGAACATCTTACCTAGATGGCTCAATCTACGCACCAATTCTTGAGGAGGGTATGCCAATTCAATTGTGGATAGGTGATCCAAATGCATCGGATGGAGAGAAGCGTGATTTGCGGAGTTTCAATTACTGGAAAATTGCATTGTTGGCCAAGGTGGTTAAAAAGAGAAAGTCAGGAAATGAGCAAGAAGTATCTTCGTGTCACGTTTCATTTCTACAAAATTCAGATGATGACGATGAAACGCTAGAATCCAATGTATCGCCATCGAGAATTAGGCTGGTTCTTGGTTCTGATCCATTGTTACCATCTACTTTGGAAGAGGCACACTTGGCACTGTTGGGCGGAGAGCAAACAATTCAAGTAGATGACAACAACGCTGACGGCATCGTTGATGAAAATACTGGATTGTCCACATGGTCCACCACCGCCATTCGCAAGGTATCATCTCATTATGAACAAAATCAAGAACGAAAACGCAAACGAGAACACGAGAAGGAACTTGCAGAGTACAAAGAAAAGAAGGAGAAGGAAATCAAAGCAAGAATGATGGAAGAGGCAAAGTATGCCAATGCTCACGATTCTGCTCTTGGTGCGTATGATGTTTGGTCATCTGCCACATCCGCAGTAGAGGGGAAAACAGCGGCGTATAAAGGAGTTGATATTAATAAAGAAACCAAGGTGGAAGTTGCAGATACGGCAAAAAGCTTGTCAAAGGGAATGGGTAGTGTGGCATTTAAGAAGAAGAAAGTAAAGAAGAAGTCCATCCGAAGGACGTCGGCAGATGATGAAGAATAATATCAAGTTTTTAATAGATTCTTTTACATACACATAGACGTACACATTTGCTGGCACATTATCCTAGTAGATCTTGATTTCCTCAAGCTTTGACTTCTTTTTCTTTGTTTCGTTCACCTTCGACTGATGTTTGTGTGACGAATCGCCCTGCTCCGACTCAATCATTTGCAACTCCGCATGTTTGCGCTTCTTCTTTGTCATCACAAGCTGAGCAGGTTCGTCATCGTCAGAAGAGTCATCTGAAGAGTCACTGGAACTCTCTGCGTTGCTTTGTAGCTGTTGAATATGCCGCATCTCCTGTGTAGGGATGATTGTACGGTCATCTTCACATTCGTGCTGAGATGGAAAGCGAGCATTGGGCGTCACAGGGTTTGCCATCCTATTAGCAGGCTCTGAAGCTGTGGATTTTTTCGAGGCCAACACAGGACTTTCACAAGCTCGCAAAGGCCTGTGGTATGGCTGGTAATGAGATGACTTGCGTTGCCTCCTGCTTGGCTTGAAGTTTGGATTGGAGATGATGAAAGAGTCGCCATTTGCTTCCTCTTTGTTACCTTTGTATCGCGGCTGTACTGTAGTGCCATGAAGTGCGAGAGGACGTTGTTGAGTTATCGTGGGTGTGCTATCATATGAATCCATCTGCTGAGTTGCACCAAGCATTGCCACGACTTCCATCTGTCTCTTGAGCAACTCGTCCATAGTAATATCAGCAGTTGCATCTTTCTTGGTGCAGATACATGTCATTAGAAAGGCGATCACACACGCAATGAAAGCAGATACTCTAGTGTAGATGCGGATGAGTTGAGCAACATTCACTCCACCATCGGCAAGTGACGTGTCTTCGGCAAGACACACAACTGCAAGCTCCAAAACAAATCCGATGAAGAATATTACATACAAAGAGCGCCTTGCTCTGCTAAGCAATGGAATTGTAGTAAGCATCCATGATACATTCATGGACAAGAAGAAGATCAAGATTGACTTCAACACTGTGAAACCACTTGTGACCATCTTCACGTAAAGATGCATACTTGATAGCGGCTGCATTTGCGAGTTTGTGTTTGCGATTACCTTTGATGGAGATATAAAGTAGATGTAATGTAAGGACGATTTGGAGCAAATAAAACAATTTGACATATTGTAACGATGTGCATCTCACCTCTTGCATCCTCTCCATATCATACTGCTGTTTCTTAATGATCGCTTCTGTCTGTTCTCGCCTCTCCTCGACGACATGCATTTCCTTGTCTCTTGCAGAATTTAGATCCTCCCATTTCTGCTGCTGCTCTTGAAAGTGCATCGTATTCGTCTCAACCATTTCTTGCATTGCCAGTAACGCTGCTTTCTCGCGAGCTTCCACCTCTCGCTCGCGAGCCTCTGCTGCTCTCTCACGTGCCTCTTGAGCTCGTGCAAGCTCCGTTTGTCTCGCTTGATTTGCTTCCTCCCACTGCTGCTGATGTTCTTCAAGGTAAACTTTGTTTCGACTAATGGCTTCCAACAAAGCCTGTTGAGCAAGATCAGCTTCCATCTGCTGTTGTCTTGTCAAGTCTACGAAAGCTGAAGATGCCTTGATAAGCATGAGCGTAGTCTCTTCCTTTTGCTGCTCCATCATATCGTTTGTGAGGCGATTACACACATCGTTGGCGTATAGGAGCATTTGATGATACAAGTTCAATGCAAAATCAGTCATGAAACGTAGGCAGGATGAGACTTCGTATGGTTCAGAGCCACCCTCACCTACATGACATGATGCATATTTAGATACTTGCATGCTATCGTCGTCTTGTACAAACAGTGCGCGGTTCTCTTCCATCAACTGACAATTTGTCAACTCAAGAGCTAGCACTTTCTGCTGCTCTGTTGTCATAGATGCGCAGTATGAAGCGCCTGATACAGATCCCCATTGACTAATTGTTGTAATGGATTCCATCCAACATTGAGGTGAAGCTCGGTTCATCAAGTGTGTTGTAGAGATTGCATTGTTCATGTCGTTTAGGATAGTCTCCGCCGATGCTACTGCATTCGATCCGTCGATCGAGTTGGTTGCTTGAGTATGAAATATCTCAGCAGCTAAGAAGAGCGACACGAGTGGGCGGATGCTGTTGAACATGGTCGGGTTAATGGTAGTGCAGTTGCAACTGTGTAGTGTTCTTCTTCGAGCAAAACGCCTTAGCGAATGATCATGGTCTACAGAAGAAGTGAAAAGATTGTTGTTTCATCGTCGCCATGCCATTGAGCATTCATGGCATGTTTCATCATGTTCTCAATTTCCATTTTCCAAGAAATAATGATTGCTATAATAGATAAAATAGCAAGACCTTTCCGAGTTTATGACACCGAGCACTCGGAGTGGGCAGGGAATTTCTTGATTCTGTCCTTCGTTCTGATGACAGATGGATCTGCTGCACTTCGATAATAATTTTGAACGCCTGGAAGATGGTCTCCCCCCTAAGAAAACATTACACTCATCAATTGGGGCCGCACAACTTCATTCCACCGACCCGACAAGGCGCAATAGCAGCCCACCTCACCCTAAGAGGCATAATTATCCGTAGTGTCTTTGGGATACATAGCTGCATCTTCCTTCCTTACGCGGCGGGTGTTTGTGTCGGCGTTATCAGCACGTCGTGTGCTCATCTTGTGTCGACGAATTTATTATGTCTATCGAATCCACGGCGCCATAAATTCGTGCTATAAATGGTGAGTAATGGTCTGTTAGTGTTTGCATAATATTATATGGGGCGGCAATATGCTGCGATGGCATCATTAATGCCCAGTACTGCGGGGAAAGTCTCTTTCGCCGCAGATGCCTTACTCCACGACCACCATCAATCCACCGCGGTGGCGCCATCCGATGAAAGATATCTTCGTTTGGAGCGGTACAATTTGACAGTATCCAGATGAAAAATCAAATGAATCCAGCATGAAAGCGCTGGGCATATCAACCAGGCGTGCGGGAGCGAGAATATGGGGCACATGTTTGACGATCCATCTTCTTCATGTCAGTGCGACGTGCTCACAATTCTATCCTCTGTGCTTTGATCTCTTTTCCCCAGTCATCTCACAGCCCTGGCCAAGGAGACGGCCGGGGCCGACGCAGAAGCTCAAGTAATACAAGTGTAGGCTCGTATTTCTCCGTTGAAGAAGGCAATCCACTACACTACAGTGCTGCTCAGCAGAACCAGACAATTCCACGGTACCAGCCTCCACGGGGCTCACATGCTGCAGACGGTGCCCCGGTCATAAACGGAGGAGCTACATCCCCTACGTATTCAAGACTCTCTGGCTATACAGTAAGTCCAGCGTTTGGCATGCCTCCTCAGCAGCAAATGCCTCAGACCTATCAGCAGCTACCGGTTCAAACTTTCCCACAATACCTCCATCTACCGCAAGCATTTGATCCACAAATAAGAGTTCAGCCTCAACTGATTTGGAACTCATCAACGTGGTCTACGTCACAACCACAACTTCAGCCATTGTCATCGCTTGGTAGTGGTCCTCAACTTGTGAATATTGGTCAGGTTAATCTTAATCAACCTTACCCACTGATACAGGTGCCTTCCCCACAAGCAGTCTGTACGATGGCTCCTCCCACTCCCATGCCAGGCTTTACTTTAACACCGCGTCTTTCAAAGTCTAATTCGGTGTCACCTACTTCTCAATCCGATAAAGCGGCCCAAGACGAACAATCCAATCGGGATGGTGGTAACGTTCTACCCCAAAACCTCCGAGGAGATCCGTTCCGTTCTGCCAAAGTCAAGACAGAGATGTGCCGTGACTACAACAAGCCGGGAGGCTGTCGGTTCGGTGACAAATGTAATTATGCCCATGGAGAACATCAGCTGAAGAATCAAAAGTTGATGGACTTGGCGGCAGCTGGTCTAGTAGACATAGAGGTGTATAGGACACATGTTTGTGTGCCATGGGTGGCCACTGGGGCTTGGTACGTTCTCATTCATGTTACGTGTTTCTTATGTCTGGTAAAATCCAACAGTTGGATTATGTGACACTATCTAACGTTAGCGTTTCTCATTCTCTCTTTCATCACTCTCCCATCACAGTCCATTTGATCAGCGGTGTGCACGGTTGCATGATCCTCGCGTCAATGGCACGGTGCCATCATGGCTGCCTCATGCTGAATCTATGATAACTACCAAGGCAATGGCGTTCACTGTTGATAAACTTTATCATCAACAGTTTTCGTCTGTTTATAGTTGCTCGCCTATCTGCGGCTTTGCCCCTACGGTACGATGGAAGGCCGATGCTAAGAGCACTAACGCAGCTTGGAAAGAATTCTACTCTTTCTGCTGCAATATGGGAGGAGGGCAATCCTTTTCCCAAAGTGTTCAACCAAGCTCAGACAGGCCATCCAAGATAAGTGAGATGCATAGACTCGCAATGGCTCTCATAATGAGAAAGAGTAGAGCAGCACAGGCCTACACATTTTCACCCACCCATTCTTTTTGTGGTGAGCTTTGCATGATCCTTCAAGTGAAGCATTTCAGATTAGATACCACTATTCAAGGTGAAGCAAAACGTCGCATCGTGGAAATGACAGAGAAAGAAATAAGCAACAGTTCAAGCAGTTCAAACACCATAACTGCACATACGATTTCATTTGGTCCAGTCGGAGACACAAGTTGTCGACCTACAGCGATATGGTTCAATATCGACCCACAGGATCTTACCCCCTGCACACGCCAGCAAACACGGAAACACAAACGCTCAAGACATCGACTCCGTTGTAAACGTGCCGAAGAATTCAAGATGGCTCCATCAAGTCCGGTTCCACCATTCAACTGCAATCAGCCAGTTGATGATGCAGCCTTTGCCCTCATCACTGAAATATTGACACATCGATACCGCATGCTTGTGCTCAACTCATCCGCTAGTCCCAACGAAAAACAGCGTCGATCTCTTGCTTTGAAAGAAGAACAACTCCAAAGAAACTTTGAAAGTCAAAGGCGGTTCTGGATGACGTGGTATTGGCCGAAAAAGCTAGGTAGCAATGATATCAATGATGAAACAGACGTTCCAGATGTACATGGTGCATACAACTTCGTTACGTATGGCAATCCTGGCTACGCAGAGGATGCCATCTTATTTGGAGCTGACCAACGCAGCGGCTTTATGGTGGAAGCAGAGCAAGTAGTGTCCAGAAGATCAAGGCTTGTTACTGGCTTGATTTGGAGATCATTTTTGATGAACCTCCAACTGTTCTCCGAACGTGGAGCTGTTCAAGTGCCCAACGAGGATGACAAGATGCCAACTCATGATCCCTTAATTCCTACTATCCGCCGAGATCCAACTTTAAGGAGGCTCTCTAGAGGCAAGAAGGCAGTGAGGCATTCTTCGAGGAATATTCCAAGTCTAGAAGTAGAATTCTGCACTCCTGACCGCGTGAACATTTCATTGGATGTTTTGATTCGCCAGTGGCAGGATTTGCAGGAGGAGTACGAAGACAAGGCAAACCCGTTGCGAGACTCTCAACAAGAAAAGGTCATTCCTCCAGACCCCTCACGACGCCAAGCTCTCATCACATACTCATTCGAAGAGGCAGCAACAAGCTGGAGAAGGACGCTTCCACGATACGAAGAGGTTAGGCTCTCACCACTTAATTGAACCTGATGCTATCTGTGCGCAAAGCCAAAGTGCACCCAGAGGCCCGAAATGCTAGGGCTCCTACATACTTTCATTTTCATGAGACAAATCAATCGCTATAAATAAATAAATGCATGATGAATATGTATATAATTCCTTATTCGCTCAATTTGCATTTTTGTGGAGTGCTAAGAAGCTAGCTTTTGCAACTTCAAAGCTCTCATTCCGGCGATAGCTATCCAACTTCCCAAGAGACCATTGCTCCAGCGCACACCCACAATAAGTGATGCCTTGATTGATTTCCATATTCTCCATCTTGCTATACTACCAGCAATTCCATCATTTTCACCAATGCTCGCAAGCTTGTCAAATAAAAGATCAATAAAAGGTTCAACTAATCCCTGCAGCAATTGATACCGTATATTGCTAACAAAGGCCATGAACACTCCAGTATACAATGCAGCCAATGGAACTGAAACAGGACTAGTCTGCGCCACATAGGATGGTAGAAACATCGTTCGGAGTGATATCAATGCAGATGTAAGACCGTATCCAACTGTTGATGCCATCACACCTGCTCGAAATAATTGTGGCATTGGCACAAGAAAGGCCAGGAAACGAGATGATAATGTAGGACGTGTGTGTCCATCAAGTAACGTTCTTTGAAATGCATTTGTTGGCACGTTTAATTGGAAGACGATAGCACTCTGTATGCTTGTAGAGACGCCTATTATGACCATAGTTGGCGTTTATTGGTTGCCTCCGTCTGAATGGACGAGATGCTCGCTGATATGTTATGTTGTTGACGTTGCCTCGTCCGAATGTATGGATGCTTTGCTATCTATGTTATGATGATGAACGTTGCTTCAAATCAAATGCTTTGCTATCTATGTTATGATGATGAACGTTGCTTCAAATCAAATGCTTTGCTATCTATGTTATGATGATGAACGTTCTTCAAATCAAGGCTCGCTCTTCACTCAAAGTGTGGCTGGTGGCTGAATCTGGCGAATGATGGTTGAACAAAACTTGCCGCCGACCAGAACAGCCCCATGATCAAGATCTTGCAAAAAACTGTTGGGCTGCTTCACTCTTCACTCTTTCATTCACCACTCACCATCATAAAATCCATTTGTGTACATTAGGACAATCCAACCAATCAGTTATCGCCATGGAAGATCTACTAGCCTCCGTTACCAAACGCTGTGAAGCAGCCGGCCAAAGCCACATTCTCGCACATGTCTCCGACGCCACCATCTCACAAGAAGACAAACTCTCCTTCCTCAAATCGGTCGATGAAATACCATTGGAAAAACTATCGGACTTCCTCAAAAGTGCCCTGGACGAAGAAGAGAAGCTCAAAAAATTTGACCCAGCCAACGTTTCGGCAGAGGAACAAATTGAACCATTCAGTGGCATGAGTGCAACAACCACCACCACCGATGCTACTCAGCTTGAATCTTTACACAAATCTCACGAGGTAGGAATGAAGGCAGTTCAAAATGGACAAGTGGCAGCACTTCTCCTGGCTGGAGGGCAGGGCACTCGTCTTGGATTTGATGGTCCAAAGGGAATGTATGACATTGGTTTGCCATCTGGCAAGACTCTATTTGAATTCATGGCCGAACGTATTCAGAAACTCGGTCAGTTGTCTGGAAAGGGTGATAACGCCATTCCGTTCTACATTATGACTTCACCACTCAACCACAAGGTTACGACCGAATACTTTGCAAAGCATGATAATTTTGGAATTGATGTAATTTTCTTCCCGCAGGGGACACTGCCGGCATTAACTCCAGAGGGAAAGATGATTCTCGAAACACCCACATCGGTTGCAGTAGCTCCTGATGGGAATGGTGGTATCTATCCTGCCATGGTCAAACATGGTATCATTTCGGATATGAAAGCGAGAGGTATCAAGTACATTCATGCATTTGGTGTGGATAATGCTCTTGTGAAACCAGCTGATCCAACATTTGTAGGGTATTGCATATCCAGTAATGCTGACTGTGGGAACAAGGTGCTGTGGAAGACAAGTCCTGGAGAGAAAGTGGGTGTGGTTGCAAGCAAAGGTGGGAAACCGTGTATTGTTGAGTATAGTGATATTAGCAAGGAAATGTCAGAGCGTAGAGGAGAGGATGGACGATTGGTGTTTGGAGCTGGAAATATTTGCAATCACTTTTATACCATTGACTTTTTGGAAAATGTGGTTGTGCCCAACTTGGGGAACATGTATCACGTAGCGAGAAAGAAGATTCCTCATTATGATGCGGAGAAGAAGGAGACAGTGAAGCCAACAGCGAATAATGGGATCAAGTTGGAGAGTTTCATCTTTGATGTGTTTCCACTATCAGTGAAGATGGCTGTGCTGGATGTGGAGAGGAAGGATGAGTTTGCTCCAGTGAAGAACCCGCCTGGCACAGATAGTGATAGTCCCGACACGGCAAGGATGCTATTCAGTAATGTCGCCAAGGATTGGTTGACCAAGGCTGGCGCAACGTTGGTGGGTGACACCAAGAGTGATTTGTGTGAGGTTCATCCATTGACAAGTTACAATGGCGAGGGCCTTGACCAATGGAAAGGAAAAACAGTTAATTGTCCATTCACAGTTTAATAATAAAGAAATACTTTGTACTAGATTCAATTCAACATCTACTGCTGCTACATGTCTCTCACTCGCCCTTGAAGAAATTCCCAACGGAGTTAAGCTTATCCTTGACGTCCTGGCCGAAGTTTTGCACCTCACTCATCATGCTATCATAGGATCCCACCACCTGCTCCTGAATACGATTTGGTGGAAAGGCACTGAATCGCGAATCACTACTCTTCAATACATTGCCATTTACATCCGTTCCAGTCCACACCACATAGAGCTTCAAATCACACGCGTCGCTCCCTGTAGCCTGAAAGCCCTCACATATTGCCTTTGTCAAGTAACATCCATTAGTAGGCTGACTAGCCTGTTCCGAAGTAGCTTCAGTCCCATCAAAATTGTACGTATTGGGAAGACATTGTTTTTTCTCACAAAAGACGCAGGCATCATCCCAAGCAATTCCGCGGACTACTCCATCTACTACGTCAACAATAATCGTAAGATAAGGGAAGATAAAATTGGTTGTCGCGTCGTAGTATCGTCGTTGGAAAGAAAGAGCAGACTGAGAGGCGGCAAAGATTTGGGTGGCGTTTCCGTTGAAGAAGTTACCACCAACAATTGCACTGTAGGCTGTTGATGTTGTAATGGCAGCAGTGTAAGAGGAAAGGATCCAATGCGAAAAAAAATTAATGCATACTTATAAATATAAAAATCATTTGCACATCACATTTCAAGCTAACAAAGCAGATAAATACTCACACCCAGGAACCTTGTAATTAGCAAATTCATCAGCAACCAAGTTCACACTAAATCTCTTGTATTGAATATTGCTATTCCAGTCTCCATCAGGACCGGTGTAAAGGCACACAGTCGTATTTTGACCAATTTCGACACGGGAGGTAAGGCCAGGATTTTGTGGATCAATGCAGTCGTAAGGTTGCAGGCCTTGAGAGGCGACAAAGGGGGAAATGGAGAGGAGGGCGAAGATCGCCCATAGTAGTGAATGGGATAGGGAGGAGAGGGTGGACGCCATGGTGGATATATTTTGCAGAGTGGTTCATTGTTTGTGCTGCTAGTACACAAATTATAATAACTATGTCGTTGTCATCAGACATCAAGCCTGTATGGCGCAGTGGTAACGCATCTCACTTGTAATGAGAAGATCCCTAGTTCGATCCTGGGTGTAGGCTCTTTTTTTTGGTTTTAGCTTTTGCTTTGGACTTTTTGGCTTTTGATCCCAAGACAAACAGGCAACAGCAAAGACACGAGGCCAAAGGTACCTACTCAAGTATTTTTGCCAGTCAATAACTGGCGATAAGGCGATAAGGCGATAGAGATTGTGATGACGGTTGCCTTTTATAGGCAAGAAATTCAACACCTCCAAGAAAGTTGAGTCATGGTTGAGTCTAACCTTTGAGCATGTTAGATTGATTCATCTGGTGATCAAATGAAGGATGATATTCAGCAATAGGTGAAGAGATGTGATTTAAGTTTGATCACTAGGAGCAGTCCATTTTAGTTGTGAATAGTAAGGTAGGGCTTGGTTGGATGTAGTGGTAATGGAAAAAATTGTCTCTACAAAAATGTGTCAGACGGCTTATTTACTCTTGTCAGACGGCCCATGGGATATATAGACCGATCGATTCATGAACTTAAAATGTATAACCAACATATCTCCTGTCGATCATGGGAATCTGTTGATATCCCGTAACCTCTCTAGATCCCATCCTAATCTACATAGATAAAACAGTCACACCCTTCGGATGACAGAGAGACAAGACGGGACTCGAACTCACTCACTCGCTTCCCGGAGGAAGCGGTGTAACCACTCAGCCACATCGCCTCTATCTTGCTCTTTAGGTAGCAAGAATCTGTCGTCGAGCGGCGTGGCCTGTATGGCGCAGTGGTAACGCATCTCACTTGTAATGAGAAGATCCCTAGTTCGATCCTGGGTGTAGGCTTAACTTTTTCCTTTTCGTCTTCAGGCGTCTGCATCACACTCGTTTGTTTTTGCTCGTGCTACAATGCTCTGGTATTAATTCTCTGCTCTGCACGCTAAAACACGAAGAAGCTAAGTATTACTTATTTCTTTACTGCAACTATTGTAGCAAACACGTAATCATTGTCGAACTCTTCAGCTCGTGCAACTACTCCTTCAATCAGTTTTGATTTGAACTTGGCAACTAGCTCCTCATCTCCTCCAAATGCATTCAATAGCAACGTATTTGCCCAAGCGAAGATGCTGTCGATGTATCTTTTTGCAAACATCTCTCGATCGTGCTCTTTGTCAAGAGAAATGCCTTCAAGATAGGGATTGGCCATTATCACTTCATCCATTTTTACTATATCAAAGTATTCATCCATACCAGCTTTCAACTCAGCCACTGTACGAGCATGAACAGGAGCAAATATGTTTCTTCTCTCTTTCTCCGGTAGCAGACCCTGTTCTAACCAATCATCGAGGATTGGGTCAAAGACAGTATTCATCAGTACATCATATGTTTCTCTACCATCTACTGTCATGCAAGGAACAATTGCAAAAAAATATCCACCTGGTTTCAATTCTGCGTGCCGTGATTGACAAATGAGTCTCCAGTCATTTGCAGAGTGCTCTCTCCATGCAGCTACAAGTGTTCGATCAACAACATTAGGTGATGTAAAGCGGAATGTTCCAGGCCGAGGTAGATTGCCCGGAGATAGCCAGTGAAACGCCGTGCCTGATGTAGTGATATCAATAGACGCATTCGGTAGTAGTTGTGTTGTGAAAGATCCTGGGTTTGAATAGAGTTCAACATGGTGTTGCCGATTGCGCAGCGTATCTTTCATGATGCTCAGCTCGTTCAGTTTACTAAATGGAGACAAGTTTTGTGCACAAAAGTCCCAGTCATTTGATTCCTGATCATTTATCACTACATCAATTTTTATATTTGGGTCATTGTCAGTGATATACTCAAGAAGGTACCGAGTTGCTAAGCAATCTGCTGCACCGTAGTCTGCCAGGGCTATCGGCGTGCTTTGATCACCAGACAGTGATGCTTGTACCGCTTGTGCAATATCAGGAAACAGCTGGCGGTAGCTTTCCTGTTGAGAGCTCGAAGCAGCAGCATATTGTCCACTCTTGGCCATTGTTGTGAGTGACGCCTTGTCAGGGCATTCGTCGGGGGCTGGGGTTTTATGTGCATTATTATTTGATGCAGTAAGAAGGATCAAGATGATGGTGAATTTCGTTTTCATTTTGAACTATCGCAATTTCAATTGTAGAATATCTGAAGTAGAGAACTACTTATGATGTGTTGTTACATCCATTTCTAATTCAATCTGCGGCAAGATGATGTGTTGTTGCATTCTTGCGAATCAAGCGGCACGCATGCCTGTTGGGATGTCAGGGCAGGGCCAAGGGAGGATGTTGCTGCAAGAGTTACGAACTTCTTCTACGTAGGAATAGTATCTCTGAGTACGACAGATGACATTTGGGCCGACTCAAATTATCTTTTGCCGCAGGCCGCAGCTCGTTCTGCTTGCCGCTTATATCTACTTATTCATGATACAGAATACTGTCAAGCAAGGGAAACAACAAATCCCTGCAGATAAACTCATCATATATTTACATTGACAAATCATTAATAGTACATTTTACATTCAAACCAGCCAATTCATTCACTCTTCAAATGTAGGTGTTTTGGTTCTCTGGAGTCGAGTTGCGTTAGGGCTCAACATGGATGACACTGGCGTAGTGCTTCTCTTTCTTGCTTCCTCTTCAGCTGATTCCATCTCCTTTTCTCTCCGTGAATCATGCCGTGCGACATCACCGACATATTGTGACAAGAAACTATCACTAGATGCACTAGCACGCTTTACGTCTGCATGCTCTGTGATTTCCTCCGCTGAGGGTCTCTGCTTTGGATCTGGATGAATCATTCTCTGGATAAGTGAGACCAAACTTTCTGTGCGAGTTGTCGGAAGTTCTAAAGAGTCCGATCCACTCCGTAAATCGTGCCAGCGATCTCCTTCTCGAGGCAGAGTCCACGTTGTTGAGGCGGCAAGCTCATGTAGCGTTAATCCCAGGCTGAAAATGTCTGCCCCTGGATGTTTCAAACTAGATGAAAGAAGCTCATTAGCCATGTAGCTTGTATCTCCCTCTTGACCATCATCACTTGACCCAATGTCACCAGCAAGACCGAAATCTCCAATTTTGCAGATTGTTCCCCATTTCGCGTTGACGACGAAGAATATATTGGACGGCTTAATATCATAGTGAACCATTCCGTGGGAATGGATGTGGAATAAGCCACGAGAAATATCATGGCATATTTGCCAAATGTCTCTCTCGGGAATAAGGCGGTCTTGAAGCCTGCCCTTTTTCACGCCACTATCACTGTCCAAGCATGAAACAAGACTAGGGTATTTAACCGCGTCCTTTTCCCAATCTGTTGTGAGAGACAGTCTCAACTGTCGACACGTTGCTCTACTGCACAGTTCTGTTTGACAGTAAAAGAAGCCGTCCTGCTGCCATGCTCGGATAAAAAATAAGAGGTACAATCCGTAGTTGGTTTTCTCGCCGTGACTCTTTTGTTGTGATGCAGCTGCTGCTTCAGAAAGCACTGCACTTTGGAGCCGCTTCATTGTATTCACTTCAGTCATTGCACGTTCTCTATCTTTGACACCACGGAATTGCCTTCTCGTGCGTTTAATTGCATAAAAGGCTTGATCCTTCTTTGACCTGACTTTGAAGACGTCAGCAAATGCACCACTTCCTAGAATGCCGACATTGTCGAAATCAGAAAATGTAACTGGGCCGTCGGTATGGACTTCAAGAGAGACACGTGATTGTTGTTTCGTTGCTGACGTTGAGTCACTCTTGAGGGATGATGACATTTCTTCCATGGAGGTGTCACTCATCAAACGGCGAAACTGCGGTGCCCCTCCAATGTTTCTGCTACCTTGCTCTCCTTCAAATGAATCATGCTCGTCCTTTTCTTCTACTGGGAGGAAAGACGCCGTCAATGCGGGATGTTGTGCTGAATCTGTGGTACCGCTCACGTCATGTTCCAGCATTGAATCTTCCAATGAGGACAGATTGTCAAAAACACGAAGTGGACACTCCGCAAGAACCTTCGTTGCAATTAATGAATTGGCACGTTGGAGGTGCTGCCCCTGACCGCCTTTATCTAGTACCGATTCTGCATTGTGTGCCCATGCTGGGGTTCGGATCGGGGTTGGAGGACAAAGAAGCTCGGATGCTTTCGACTGAGTTCCACTGTCTTTCGATCTAAGGCTGGACTGTGATGGCGTGCAAACATCAAACGCTGAAGTGTCTGGCATGGGCCGGCTCGTTCGACGAGGGTTGAGGCGGGTAAAGCCGGAGGCATACGAGTTACGAGTTGTATTGTTTGCATTAACCGTAGATGCGGTAGCCTCACTTGCGTCTCCAGCAGAAAGAGCAGACATGTCTGCATTATATGCTGTTGGCAAGTAAGTATTTTGCAATTCATCCACGTTTTCTTCTTCATGATTGTTTTCTACACCTTTCATTGGCGAGGTATCATCACCCTTTTCTGCCATCCCAACATCATCCCCATAGATTGGAGAAACGTCCAGGTTAAATTGTATCCGATGATGATCAGGTGTTTTTGACTTTGGATCCAACATCACTTCCGTCTCCCTGGGTGAATTGAAATCCAACTTGGTTCCAGGAAGACCAGCTGCGTCCTGTGTCTCCTCCTCCTCATTCTCGATTATATCTTCCTCCATTACAGTGTCCGTCTCATCATCTTCATTTCCTTCTTCCTGGTGATTGTGAAGCGTATTTATAGAAGTGGGAACATTGCTCGTACGGATGAGTTTATTCGTCATACTCATTTCCGTAGGCTCACTCCACTCCCCCGAAAGATCATTCTGATCGGATGAGTCGTTGCGAGCTACCAGTAGTGCATCCGATATTGCAGCATTTGATTCTGCAATGTCAAAGGATTGTGTTGGAGCAAGTTGTATCGTGGATGATGCTGCTGCTGCTGATGTAGAAGTTGTTGATTTTGGTCGAAACAGACGTCGCGTTGCAGGAGAGTGTGGAGAACGCATGTCAACATCCTGTTCTGACGGTGATGATTTCGGACGGAGAGTCATTCTCTGCGGCAATAATTCTCCCCGAAGTTGTTGTTGTTGTTCTGGTTGTTGATGATGATGCTGTTGCTTTCCATCGGTGCTACTATTAGAACTCTTCGTCCCAAAAGATTCATCTAATCGAAAGGGGGTCGGATTATTACTTGTAGCATCACTGCTCCCACCACCACCACCACCACCAACATTGTCAAATACTAGTCCACCCTCCTTTGCTGACGTCAAACCACGTGGATGGACTCGTGGCAATGATTCCGGAAAGGCATGAAATCGAAAGGGTGTTGCTGGTGATCTTGCAGTTGATTTATTATTGTTGTCAACAGTCGCATTCTTTGGCGGAGAAGACGGTGATCCATGACCTTGTTGTGGATGAGCAAAATTGTTGGAAGAGTCAGCAGCTACCTGAAAATCGCTGCTACTTCCTCCACCACAACCACCTCCAGTCATCCCTACTGCAGCAACAACTCCCCCCGTAGAATTAGTAGTCGTTCTTGGAGGACGTTTTAACATTTTCAACCCCACTCCACTACTTTTAAGAGATTGATGTATGCCAATAATTCCACTCTTCTTTTTTCTTTCTCCGCTACTGCCACCCTTGCCATAGACTGGTTTGGGTGAGAACAGAATCCCTCCACCCTTTTGTCGTTTACTCACTTTGGAATTACTTGGAGGGCGGAGGGGCGTGTCTGGAACTTGCTGTTGTTGTTGTTGATGTTGTATTAAGTGCTGCAATTGCTGTGATGATAGTTGCTTCCGAGTAGTGTTAAGAGTACTACTCTCCTTGACAACCTCACCATCTGCATCAAAATCTTGGCTTTTGTTTCGCTTTTTTGGAGACATGGATAATGTTGTTGTGGAGGCCGCTGCTGCTGCCGCTTCAAAAGAAGCATTGAGTGATACAGACGCCCTGCTACTTCTCCTCCCGGCAGCAGCAGTAGCAGCAGTTGACGTATCACCACCCTCATCATCATCATCATCATCCATGCTATTGTGCAGTATTTGATTTATATCCGATGAATTCATTTCATTTATTGGAGTGCTACTTCGCTGTTGTGATCCTTCCTCATTATTACTTCCTCCAGCAAGTATTGCCGATAATGCCGCCGATGCCTCCGTAGCATCGACCATATCCGCCATCATTTCCAGGGGTGCGGGCGATTTTGACGCTTGTCGTTTCCGAGGAAGAAGTGATGATGACGATGTTGAAGCATGAAGACATGATGTATCATCATCTTTGTTGGTTTCATTGTCGCCATCATCATCATGCGAAGGCAGAATCATATCATTGTCTTCGTCGGCGGCCTTTTTCTTGGCCCCCCTGCCGCTGCCGCCGCTTGTACTTCTAGTCTGAGTCATGTTATTTAATGCCAATAGTATGCGGCAGATCCATATATTATCACGCCTTCTCTTTTAAGTATGCTATGGAACCAACCACTGTCCCTTTGATTCGTTTATATCTTCATCAGCAGACAGGTATGGTAGATATGATACAAAGCAGCAAGAAGGCCTGACCGGAGGGAATGTCGTGATAAAGGCCTTTTGTGTCAAACTTCTTTGCTCGTGAGAGGATGGAGTCGATCGGAAGTAAGTCTCTTCGCAACTATTCAGATGGCGTCGGCAATGATATGATGGATTTTCGTGT
This sequence comes from Skeletonema marinoi, assembly GCA_030544225.1. NCBI lineage: Eukaryota > Bacillariophyta > Thalassiosirophyceae > Thalassiosirales > Thalassiosiraceae > Skeletonema > Skeletonema marinoi. The sequence continues at coordinate 2,133,409 of CM060492.1, forward strand.
GATGGGGAGTCGTAAAGTGTTGTGAGGAGTCAGATTGAATATCTTTTTGTTGATCATTGAAGACAGTCGCTGCGCTTCGGTTCGGCGCTCTTGTCGACTAGCTTGGCCGCGGGTTTGCTTCATTCAAGCAACGGTGGGCGGCGGGCGGGCGGGGTGACACCGACACCATCCACGCCAGCGCACAAATAATCTTTGACATCATCACAATGAGGACTTACTAATCTGTCTACAAAGTAAACAAAAAAGAGCAACCATGAAGATTGTCCAGACTACCGCACTAATGGCAACAATTGCCACCTGCGTGGGATTTGCTCCACAGCAGTCAGCAGCTGGTCAAACAGCTCTTGAGATGTCTTCTCGACGTGACGCCCTTGCTACATCTTTTGCAACATTCTTGCTATCTCCGTTCCATCCGCCGCTAACACTATTGATGCCTGTCCAAAGGGATCCAAACACTGATTGCGTCAAACTTGGACTCCACCCTCTTCTACGTCAGCTGCCGATGCTGCATCTCAACTTGGTGATGTGCTGAATGCATTGAGTGAATATATGAAGGCATGACATGTACTGAAATATATGAGCACATTTTACCACTACAGCACCTTCATGTGACTACCATAAGCAATTAGTGTTGGGGTTGGGCGCCCATACGTCTGCATTAATCTTTTTCCATGAAAAGTCACAGGAGAGGGTGATCGTCCTACTTCCCACATTGCATACGTGCATAGGAGCGAAACAACAAAATGCTCCATCGAATTAGATAATAATTTGTTAGTCATGGCAACTGTTGGTTATTGGTAGAGGTGGTTGTGGTTAGGTAGAGGAGATATCAATGTCACAATGTTCTTCAGTGTTGCTCCACCAAGTATTCCACTTATTTGAGAGCAATAATTCGAAAGGTCCTTCCATGGATTGCCACCCCTCTATTACGTCCACTGTCGATAACCTTCGTTTAGGCTGGGCAGAGCAATGGAAGTTGGATATGAATAATAACAACCTTTAGGATAACACCACACAGAGTTGATGGTACCATACTGTCGAAATCGCGAGATGAGCCTCGAAAACGCCAAATACCAATTCCTACGTAAGTAGAGTACCAAAAATCAATGATCCGCAATCAACCATGGCACACTCCAAAAACGCCTTTTCAACAAAGCAGCGCAATCCTCCGCCAAGCCACTATAAGCCACGCTCTCGATCGGCAAATAAAGACCTAATTTTTTATATGGTAAGAAGCAGTATTGTTATGTTTGTGTTCCAGATTTCAGCCGCGAATCGTTGGATCTGCCGGTGTTAGAGTGTGTTGGTGCTCCAAGACTCAATCTGCGCCGCATGAAGAATTATTGACGGTGATTGTAACATTGTTGTCTTGGAGACGTCAATTCGATGTGATGCCTTTGCATCCGCTTTTTATGGTGCTGAATTAGACCGGGCTTCGGCCATAGCGGCAGAGATGGCAATCAGGGGGTGGCCGTCCAATGGATGGCTATTTTCTTTTTGTCGACATTGCTAGAACATCGCCGACGATATTTTGATGTGGATGGGTGGTGTTTGAGTTGATGAGCAAACGTTTATCCATCAATTAAAGAATGAAAATTAAAGCCTCGACTCAGCGTTGTGGAATATTTGGATCGTTCATTATTTACATCACCTTCACTTTTGACTTTATCTTTATCAAACCCTCTCATTCAATAGCAGCAAACACGTCTGGTTCGTGGCATTGATAGTCAACGTTATGCCTGTGTCTTTATCTGCGATTATTACTGATAGATATGTGTAATGAAAGAGAGGAAGGAGTAGCCGGAGCAAGAAGCCTTCGAAAGGCAGGATATTTTGATGCTGCTGTTGCCAAGATGACTGAATTCCGAGACGAAGATTTTCGCAACAATGGAGACAACCTGAAAGAGCTGGTTTTACAAGGTTTCGCCATCCTTGGAGTCAGCACGTCTGATGAGATCGCTATGTGTGCTATTGCAGCAGAGCGAAGTAAAGGCAACATCCAAGACCAAAGCACCAAGGGTAATGCATCAGGAACAGATGCGAGACGCACTCGGTCAGTTGAAGTATTATATGGCGGCCCAAACATTGTGGAGCGCCCTGGCTACCAACTTGTTCTCAATGACGCAGGATCAATGCTGGTCTCTGGTATCCAGAAGGACATGAAAGAGAGTCAGCTTCAAACGCGATGTCTCAAAAGTCTAATCGCTCGTCCAGACACTTTGCAGACAACAGAGAATTGTCTTGGTGAGCATGCTGATATCGGCAAGGATGATGTTCATCTCGAAACCGGCCTTCCTTTCCTTCACGTCATGCGGTGCAATTTGATGTGTGGAATGGCCGTCGAATTGAATTTCCACATGAAATTGGTGGATTATATTTATCAAGACGACGGGAAAAATGGCGGTGAATGGGTCCAACGAATTTCTTCACCAATTGTCTCCTGCAACTTTCTTTTCCCTTCGGGATTTGCAGCATATGTTATGGATTCCAAGACCGCTGGTCGTCATCCAATTGGGGCTATGCGTTGCGAGAAGGATAACAAAATGAAACTTGTTGTGTTATATCACTCATCAAGGTATTCGTCACGAGGAGATGATGGTCTTGGCACCCGAACCATTATGCTGAGAGATTGCGTATTCTCTTCAGCGGAAGATGCAGCTCTTTATCTGAAACAATTAAAGGAGGGGAATGCCAAACCATTTCATTTCAAATCGTTAGCAGAACCATCCAAGAAATTGTGTCGTGAAATACCCGACAGCAGTGATGCCCGGGCCACATTTGTCAACCAGTGCGTGGTATCCACAATTGCGTATGGACGATCGTCAAAAATGTGCAGCAACGGTTGCGAGCGCTTTGCTGAGTTTACAGATACTACCTCTCCGGAAGTTCCCATACCAATCTGTCGAACCTGTCGACAGAAAATAGACGACAAGTTTGTGGAGAAGAGGCCATGTTTGACGTGTTGGATCAAAACGCGAAGGAAGGGGCAACCATTTTGTGACAGCTGCGGCACTCCAGAATGTAGAGGGGTAGACACAGACGGAATGATTCGATGGTTTTGTCAGAATCGCAAGGAGGGCGAAGGTGGTGCAAAGTTGAACGAAGAGAACAGCAACTTAGACAGCAGTAAAAGGAGATGCAACCATTGTTACAATAAATTTCACTCGAGCGAGCCCTGGACAGCTGCAGAAGACACAAAGCTCAAAGCTTTGGTAGAGGTGCATGGTAATGAGTGGTCCAAGATTAGCAAAGAAATGCCTTCACGTGATCGCAAACAATGCAGGAATCGCTGGATTGATCATCTTGATCCCAACAAGAAGGAGAAGTCGAAGGAGAAGTCGAGATGGCCCTGGACAGCTGCGGAAGACGAGAAGCTCCAAGCTTTGGTAGAGGTGCATGGTAATAGGTGGTTGAAGATTAGCAAAGAAATGCTTTCACGTGACGAAGATCAATGCAGGCGTCGCTGGAATAATCATCTTGATCCCAACAAGAAGCGCAAACGATGCGCCGATGGTTTGTTGGATGCAAATATTGCCAAGAAGCGTATGCACTGTCAAATGTATGAATCATTGTTCACGGCAGCGCTAAAAAAGCACACATTGGACACCGTCAAACTCTTGAAGGATTGCACAGCCAAGGGCGAGAAAAGAATATCTATCATTGCAATGGAGGAGGCAAGGAAGGAGAATGTTATCATGATGCGACGTGCCAATACATTCATGTTGAACAAAGGGGGCAAACATCGTACTGATCCAGAAATGACTGCAGCGTTGACAATGGCAGAGAAGGACGCGGTAAAATTGTATGTAGCTGAGGCGAGAAAGAAGAAGTCATAAATAATGCATAGATCAATACCATCTCTCTCGAAAAGAATACTCTTTTCAGGCCCGTAGACCTTGTCCGCAGTAGTGATGCTACTTATTAGTAATGCATCTTCGAGGCTATCGCACATCTAAGTACTTAGAGATCTAGCGAGTATCTAAAAATGTCGCCCGCAACAAGAACGCGATCGATCCTCTTTCTAGCTCTTTCCGCCCACCACAAATTCAAACAACCGTCGAGCTCGGTGGCAGGTAGCGAGTTCAGCGATGTAGATAAGATAGCTGTCTTTCTTTTATTTTTTGCACTCCCCAAAAATTCGAAAAATTACGCACGAAGTTGTACCATAGCATCAGCCAGCTACCAGCTTATGCTCTGCTTCTCTCTCTAAAGCGAGCTACTTGATTGACTTGAATGGTCTCCACTGAATAATCTATCAAGCAACCCGCGATCGACATCATGGTTCTCACGTCTTCCTATAACCGTGGAGTTAGGCGTCTGCTCTCATCGGCATCAAGAAACAATCTCCTCTCCCTTCGTCATCATCGGCCAAACTACAACTACACCATCAACGCCAGCCGCATCATGTTTAGCAGCGCATCATCATCGTCGGAGGTAGCAGATGACAACAGCGAGCCAGCCTTTGAAGATAGAATAAAACCTCGTGTACTAATCCTTGGTTCAGGCTGGGGAGGGTTCACACTAGCCCGACGCCTCAACAAAGATTTATATGATGTCCGAGTCATATCTCCCGCCAATCACTTCCTATTCACTCCATTACTCCCCTCCACTGCCGTGGGCACATTGGAATTCCGAGCTATCCAAGAACCAGTTCGTACCATTGAGGGACTGGGACATTACTATCAAGCCAAAGCGCGTGATATTGATAGCACGAAACAAATTGTCACTTGTCAGGATTTGTACAAGGGAGTCAAGTTTGATGTTGAGTATGACTATTTGGTAGTTGCTGCTGGGATGAAGAGTAATACGTTTAATACGCACAAGTGAGTAGAGTAACTATGTTCCCTGCTGGATATGTTCACGTTACATGTTATACGCACGTAATATGCATTGTTTCTAACCAATCATTTTTGTTCACCATAAAGTATCGAGCGACTAGAGGGAGTTGTAGTATTCTTCTTGAAACATCTTTTCCACGCTCGACAAATCCGCAATCGAATCGTTGAATGTTTCGAACGTGCTTCGAACTATACCATCCCAGCAGTCCAACGTGACCGATTGCTCACGTTTATTGTCGTTGGTGGAGGACCTACTAGTTGTGAATTCATGGCGGAGCTGCACGACTTTATTACTAAGGATGTTAAGAAATGGTACCCAGAGTTGACAAAGCACATCAAACTTGTGCTGGTTGAGGCAGGACCTGGAATTTTGGGCTCATTTGATAAAGCGTTGAGTGAATATTACTTGCAAAAGCTGAAGGAAAAGAATATTGATGTAAGACTAAACACTGCAGTAGCAGGTGTTGATGAGAGGTATATCGATGGGGAACAAATCACTGTTGCTAGGTTTGCAGATGGAACAGAAATCAATTTTGGGACGATGATTTGGAGTGCAGGTCTCTCTCCGGTCAAAATGATTTCTAGTTCTGATTTCAAGCTAAACCGCAGTCGCATTGTCGTGGATGAGTATCTCCGCGTTCCTGAGACCAAAGGTCGTGTCTATGCTCTTGGTGACTGTGCTGCAAGTCCTGACGAGCTACCTCCAACTGCCACTGTCGCTGAGCAACAGGCGTTATATCTTGCGGACTGTTTCAACAAATACTACTCAGCGGTCGACGTGACAGATGAGAAGAACAAGGATGATGAGATACCATTACCTGGCAACGTGACACCATACTTAATGCCATTCAATGCTCTCAATTTCCTGAATAACGTCTTCTGCAAAGCGGCACCACAATTCCAGTACAAGAATCGAGGAGCAATGGCATCAATGGGGTTTGGCGGCGGTGTGACGGATTTGAAGCATACGGACCTGCCTTCGCCCAAAACAACCATGAGTGGGAAAGCAAGTTACTTGGTTTGGTCTTCTACCTATCTGACAAAGCAACTGTCGCTTCAAAATACGATTCTGATTCCGATGTATTGGTTTAAAGCTTGGATGTTCGGAAGAGATATCAGTCGCTTTTAAGTCTACAGTTCAGGGATATATGGGACTCATACATGGACAAGTGAGATGCAATCTATCAGGATTGCTTTGATTAGAAAACACCAATCTTAAAAATAATGATTATATGGCTAGCTATCGACTCTTGGTCATTGGTCCTCCTTATGTTTGACCGCATATCCCAACACGAACACATGCCGCTTTTCTGCCTCTCTACTCTTGATGAATTCGCCCTCTACTACGTCTTGCCAGAAACCGATTCTTCGTCATCTGAGATGTTCGCGCTGTCCATCTGCTCATACATGCGGAGCAAATCATCGTAGAGAAGCAAGCTCGGATGAACCTCAAATGAAATCTTTGTCTGGCGAACTCCTCTGTTTTGGATGGGCTGTGAGTTTGTGCCCTTTCGACGCTTTGCTGCAGGTTCTTGGAGAGTATTTCCTGAAACATGCATTACTTCAACGTCGTCACTTTTCAATAAGAGAGCCTTCATTCTGTTGAACTTGTTGGAATATTTTGAGAATGCATCATTCGTGATCTGCTGCTGCTGGAGAGTTGGCTCGAACTTGGTTTTGACAAGTTGGCAACTGATCGTCTTATTTGTAGCGGTAGTGCTATCCTTGGGGACTGATGAGGAGGACTGGGAAGATTGATTCATCGTGCTGGTTGCTGGTATGGAACTATTTTATTTGTCGTTGTTGCGTCGGCCGGTCGGAGAATGCTTTTGTGGTGATTCATGCCATCATAACTACTGATGTTTGTGTTCGCTGTACCATCATTCTTTCCTCATACATCACCCAAATCTTTGGCTGTGGTGGTGACACCTCAATCCCAAATCATCGGCTGTGGTGACACTCGGTGTAATGCATGAATGAATGCAAAATGATAGATGCTCCGAGCATCAGCAAATCTTATGTGACATCTTTGTACCTGGGGATACCTGGTCGTAGAAAGACAAATGCATCATCGTTTTCTCCGAACACTCCGACGGCACAGCTGCGCATGCAATGTGACGCCTGGCATCTCACTAACCACCACAAACCACAAACCACAACCACAATCACAACCCACAACCCACCACACATCAACAACGCACCATCAGTAAGCTACTCCCTCACGAGCGAAAGGCACAAAGCATCACCAGAATGAAGCAATCAAATTCCTCTTCCACCGCACTAGCAGTTAGTGCATCTGCAGCGGTAGCAGCGACGGCTGCATTGCTCTACACTCGCCGTCAATTCAAAAAGCAAGAAGCAATCATTTCCAAGTTAGAAGAGACAAGACAAGCAGAACGGAAGGGGCGCATAAGAGCTGAAATGAAATTACGAACACATTTGAAGAGTCAAGAGATTAATAAAGCTGCTGATACTGCTGATCAAGGTGACATTTCTACAAATGAACACAACGACCTGCAACTTCAATGTATTGGAAAGATTGTCTCACCGTACACAAAACGAATGGGCACCCCACGTCAAGGCGCTCTTGTCCCAACCGGCAAAGGTTACATCCAACTAGAAATACCCATCGAATGTGTAGAAGGGTTAGAATTGTACTCTCACGCATGGGTATTATTCTCCTTCCATGCCAATACAGACATGCCAACTGCAAAAGCAGATGCAAGAGGGTTTAAGAATCTATCCAAAACAAAAATACGCCCACCGAGAGGGAATGGTATCAAGGTTGGGATGCTTGCAACGAGGTCACCGCATCGACCAAATAATATCGGTCTTAGTTTGGTAAAGATTGTAAGTGTTGACAAGAAGGGTAAGCGACTGCACATAGCAGCATTAGATCTTGTGAATGGAACTCCCGTCTATGACGTGAAACCGGTCGTTCCTTGGGATGAGCCAGGACATTTTGATGGTGAAAAACTAAAAGTCCCAACGTGGGTAAGTCAAGACGATGAATTGAAATCTGTGGAATTCTCTCCATCGGCAAGAGAACAAATGGTAAAGCTTGTCAAAGATGGAAAGTTAGCACCAGTATACAGTAAAAAAAGTGGACTGGATGATGCCATCAAGACGATACAAGAGGTTCTTGCGCAGGATCCAAGAGCATCCAATACAAATACAAACAAACGCGGTTCGGAGTCTGCAAATAAAGTTTACTCCATCTTGTTTGCTTCCATTGAGATCCAATTCCGAGTTGATGGTGATGGGGTTGTGGTAGCTAATGTGATGGATGCGGATTTGTCAAAGGCTGAGATTGTCGACGGTATTCCCGTTCTTGGGAAACAATCATTAAATTAAGACAGCACGAAAAGAGCGAGAGACAGAGCATTGTCAAATGAAAAAGACGCAATTTAGAGATTACACTATGTCGATTTTGATGGATGGAGATGATCTTCTTTGCCGTTTCCGACTTCCATTGGAACATGCTCCTTCGTCCGCAATGATAGATGGAGACGAAATGTCGGAGTTACATTGACAGGGATCAGTGGGTGATGGTGTAGCAGCTCGAGACGCATTGGGGTCGGCCTCTTTGCCCATTGTGTACTTTGCCACCTCGTCATCCGTAGACTGCTCTTCCATGTCTTTGATACGTTGAGCGTTGTGACTATGCACCGATCTCATTTTTCCTATACACTCTTGTGTGGCAGCGTCTGTGGTGTAGTCGATCTTTGCTTTGATATCCGAAATACATGAAGTGACTTCCTCTGGAGACACTTTGTCTTTTATTGCTTCTATTTCCAAAGTCACAACAATCGCAGCCACAGCTATTGTTGATGGTCGGTGAGCAACAAAGAAGAAATCACACGCTGCGAGCTCGATCATGAATTGACAACTCTCGATAATACTTGCAATTGCTGCTGGAGACTCAGTCGTGAGCCTATTCAAAAGGATCGCGACAAACGTGCTGCTTGTTGGGGGAAAGAAGAAGGACTTGTGGGTACGCAAAAGCTCCTGTTCCATCGCAAGAATATCTTCCCTTTGGAAAGCATTCTTGGTGTATAGTACCAACTGTTTCGGGAAGGGGCACAGGAGAAGCTTGTTGTATGAGAGAACAAAGGGGAAATAACAACGAAAGTGGCATACTCAAGAGGAATCAACTCACTGCAGACGCCTTGAGGTGTCTCTTTTGAAATAGCTTTGAGGCAACGAAGAGACAAGTTATTGCAGCGACTTGGAATTGATCTCTTCGGAGCGGCTCCTTTTGTGCCATCACCATGCGGTCAAAGTAGTTCAGTGCGATCAGGGCTGTGTCTCTCTTCAGCACGAATTCGTCAGCAACTCGCAACATCCATCTTGCAATTCGATACCTCCAATCTACCTTGCTGTCAGCTTGATGAAGTAGTTGTCGGTAACCCTCAATAGCAATAGCGGGCGATAGGTAGCGCAACTCAATATCAATTAGATTCGAAAAATGATCCCCATCGCTGCTGAGGGCGTCGTTGACGAACAGAAAGTCGTTATGTGTATCTCCTATTCCAATGTTGTTCATTGTTCATGAGAGGAAGTCGGCCGAGCCAAGCGAACAATGAATCAGGAACCCAGCTCAATGCAAGGGAGGGAGGTAAAAGGGACGTTCAAGTTGGTCTCATTCCATTCCGTGTTCCATTTAAGAATATTTTCGCATTGCTTTTGCGCCAAATTCAAATCGAAAATTAAGCTCAAGATCGAGATACAATGATGTGATACCGAAGATACAGGTGCATCCAAAAGCCTCAGGAATTACCGACTTGAGATCAGGAACACGAAAGAAAAGAGAGAAGGTCGTTGTGACTCGTGAGTTGATTTTGTCCAAGTCCGCTCTCAACATCTCACCCGCCCCGATCCGATGCTCCCGATGACGATGAGCACAAAACCAGGGCACATAAAAGTATGGGCTGCCGCACGCGGACAGACCATTCGGGACACCTTGGACGGCAAACTTCCTCCTTTTTTCATCTCTTTTTACCTATTTGACTCTTCTCCAGCCAACTTTTGCCTTTTTGCAAAAAATTCAACATACCCACCATGGTAGCCGCTACTATCATCGCACATACTGTCATCCACACATACGTTACATCTGATACAAACATAATTATCTGTTTATGATACTTCATTAATGAAGTCCGTCGCAGGGTTTACTTAATACTTCTACGTTCGCTTCAAAATACTACAAATTGATAAAGGCAGCTTCTGCTACATTCCTACATAGAATATTTCTATTTATTCGAAACCAATTGCAGTATTTGCGGCTATGAACTACCCAATCTATTAATTTAAGGTAGTATAGAAGCGATAGGCCGGTTTAATGGAATAAATACATAATATACAGCCCATTTGATATGTTGTTATGTTTATGAAGTTTTGCTCAATTTTGTGAGCGTATGTTTGACTGTGATAGGAGGCGTATGAGAGGGTTGGCAACTCTAACGAGTGGCCAAATCCTTCGTTCATATAGTAAACGGGGACGGGAGGGCGGTGGCGGGGGTAATAGCACACAGCCGCCGCTTCGAACCACCACTCTTGCGTCGGCACATGTCATCGTCCGGAAATTGTGCTATGATCATGGTCAAATACACAATAACTAAGGCCCCCATTTTTCGGATGGGGGCGGATCGGTGATCCAACACCATGGTAGGGGGCGCCCATGTCCTATCCCGAAAAATATGGGCCTTAGTTATTGACCTCATTTTTACTAGTAGTCCACCATGGTGAAGGCACTTTGGGGACAAAGTGGTCGATGAAGTTTGCCGTCCAACGTGTGCCATAGGGGATCACCTAAACCACGCTTTCTCGCAGTTTTATGTAGAGATTTTGTTAACAAAAATATATGGGGGATAACCTAATAATTTCGTGCGGCAGCTCATACTTTTATGGAGCTCTGCACAAAACTCTCACTTAAGTACATGGAACACAATGTTGTTGTTTCCTATTTCCCAAAGCACAAAACCGCGATGTATCCAACAACACTCCTCTTCATCGCAATCTTGGCAATAGCCGCCGCCCTAGATGGCAATGCGCCTCCTGCAAGCCCGGCAAACGATCGCCCCATCCTCTCAGGGTTGCACACTTCCATCACTCTGCCCACTGGCCAAGGTGGGTGCTCTGGGACTCAAGAGGCTATACTCGACATTTATCCCAGCAGCTCTGGCTCTACTGCACCGACAGTGTTGCATCTTCCTGGTGGTGCATACATGAATCTAGTCGGCGATACAGTCGAAAGTGCTGGACAACAATACCTCGATGCAGGATATACAGTCGCCGTGTTGTATTACCGATTGCCACGATCGGCAACCACAACCAGCTGGCTAGTTTGTAGTGATCCCTACGAAGCTTTGGATGATGTATCTTCGGCCATGACACACTTGCTGGAGAATGCAGCCGACTACAACGTAGATGCTGACCAAATTGTCTTGTCGGGATTTTCAGCAGGAGGTCACTTGGCCTCACTCTACTCTTCTCTTTGCAATGCACGGAGTAGTGCTTGTCCAGCTGGCCAAGTGTTGCACTTTCCATTCATGGAGAAGGGCTCAAAAATCTTTTGTTCAGAGGTGGGCACAGCATTCAATTCTTTGCAAGACTATGATGAATGTTTTCCAGTGGAGATCCGATCGTGCCAACTTCTGAAATGACAGGCTTTGTTTCTGCACTAGGACAACAAGGAACAAGCTACGAATACTATGAAGTTTTGGAGGGAGGCGGTCACTATCTCGTCCCTTTTAGCCAAGTTGCGGCTGTAAGTGAAGGAGTATTAGATCCATCTGGGGATTTTGCCAGCCTCATTGAAAGAGCGCTGATGCTTCCGAACCCATCATGTGTTCGTTGCGATGACATCGCCACACCTTGGATGGAGGACAATGGAAAATCTTGTGATGTGACCACATGGTTGATTACGAATAAATGTGTTGAAGATGATCAGTGGGTGACAAATGGATACTGTCGTTCATCATGCTATGATGCTGGAAGAGGTTATGCCAACGAAGAGTGCTGTCCTTCGCCCACTCCTCCGAGCAGCTGCACGGAATGTTCTGATGATGCAACACCTTGGATGGTAAACAATGCAAAGACATGCGCAACATCGCCCAGCAGCATTGAAACAAATTGCAATGAGAATGGGTGGTGGGTAAGCAACGCGTATTGTCAACTGTCTTGCTTTGCTGCTGGCCGTGGTTACGAAGGTATTGACTGCTGTGATTGATTCTATCACAAAATTTGTTTGTATCTACAATAATGTAGAGAGCCAGAGAACGTCTGTAGTTGCGGCTTGACGTAGAATCAAGTCTAATTTACAGCTAACATATTCATATATACACCCTATCACTATTATACATCACTAGTACATCATGAGATGCAACAAACCTCACTCTTAATCTCCCGTTCTATTCTCTTCTTCCATGAAGTTGTTGCATCGTTTGTCTTTGCAATATCATATTGAATGCGAGATCTAAATGTAGCATAGACTGGTCTGTGATCGGATATCTTGATTTCTGGTTGGCTACAGTAAGATAAGACTTGTGTGTTGGCATCTTTCTTGTACAAGATGCGGTCAGTCCATGAAGGAACTCTTCTTCTCTGGGAAGAGTCATAGTGATCTGCATCAAAAGCAAAAGAAGGTTAGCTATACCTTGGCACAGACGAGACATGAAAAAGGAGCAAGGATACCTTGCCGAGCTTTTGTCCTTACCTGAATCGTGATCGAACTTGTAAGTTGGGAAGAAGTTTAACGGGCCCTCGGAAAACCCACTAAAGACTCTGTTGAACCTCATCAGCATTGTCAGCTGGTCATTGCAAAGCAAAGCATCATGCATATGAGATTCAAGCATGCCATCTACGACTTCTCTTGTTCCATAGACTCGAAAATTGAGGTCACCAAACCAAAATACTTTGTCAAAGACATCTATGAGAGGATTCAATTGGGGTCCACTATCTGTCCTAAGGTCATCGCTGCTGTACTGGGGCAAATCTGATTCGGACAAGACATCTTCGTCTTGGTCACAGCTTGAGGTATGTTCGTCGTCGCTGCTACTACCCTCACTGACTTCACTATTTCTATTCTGTTGGAGTAGTCTAGCAACAATGTGATTTGATATCCTTCGAAATTCGTTTGTCCGTCGGATTGTGGCGTGCTGATGTGCAGCTAGATGTGCATTTACAAAGCAAAATGAAGATTCGGCTACTGTGAAAGAGATGGCTATACCTCCCTTGTTACCCAATTTATCTCCTAATCCTGTTGCTACTGCTATTGATCGAATATCAGAGATAAGATGAGTGATTGCCTTGTGGGCAAAGACGATGCTGCTCAAGATTGAACAGACTATGAGTTCAGATTTCGTATATGGTATGCAAGAATAAATTGACAAGACTTCAAAGTCAACTCACATATGCGAAGCTTGCAAGGAGTGACTACGCAACACTTCATAATCGGAACCCAGTGCTCCTTCCAAACATCTTTCCCACTTTGGCTTGGATGGCATGATGATGGATTTAGCAAATGAATTCTCACACTCTTGAGTTCCCACCACACATAAGTGATACTTGTGAGGAAATAGCAGCTTTGCCAAGTACTCTGGGTGTGGCGGCTCCTTAGCCTGCTGATTCCACGTTACAACTCTAATTAAGATATCACCTGAAGTTTCGACTTGAGATTGTATCTCTTCATGGGACGTTGGTAAATCAATGAGTTTCGAAGATATGCATTCGTCTGAAAGAGGCTTTGGCCACGATTTGATCAAAAATGGAGTTGGAATAGATTGTCTTCCAGAAGATGTGATCATGAAGGTGTTAGTGCTAGGAGAGGTTGTCTCGATCGAATTCAATGATTCGAGAAGAACCCATCACGTGTAAGACAAAAGAGAGCTGTTATCTATTGAGCTCTTCGGAGGTCTGTTTACTGCAGGCCTCTGGTTTGTCAAATTAAATGAGATTGAAGAGCCGAAGATTAAGTAGTACAATATCGGCTAGTAAGCGAAGAAGTAATAAGAGTAGTGACTAAGTAAATCATAAATAATGTAGTAATACATTTGTGCTGGTTCATGCTGCACGGGAAGGGTAAATGTAGGTGCGTTTTGGCCCAAAAGGCCCTACGCTAATGTGCACCGATATTTCACCTGAGAAGAAAAAGTACACAGAGGAGACATGAATTGTTAGAGAAGGAGAAGATATCATCGCAACTAATCAGAGAGAAACGTCCAACCACTATCACTTACCATTCGGTCCATGGCCAGTAATGGGCATATCCGAAGCCTTCCTTTTGAAAGGCAATATATCTCCTTTTCCCCATGGCCAACATCTAGGTCTATGTTCTTTTCCCATGTTCACAAACGAATGCACATCTGCCCACCACATATTCACCTCATATCGATCATCAAATAATACCTCGAAGCGCCAAACATCACGTGCATCGAATGGTATGAAGTCGCCCCATGGTCCATCTTCGGTACTTCTTCTCATGTCATAATCAAAGTTGAGTCTAATAGTGAAGATGAGGTATCGTTAATTACGTGTCTGCAAATGAAAGTCAAGGATACACAAGATGCACTCACCTCGCCTCACAAACCATCGTCTGCCCATGCAAAGCACCATGACTCTTCAAAAAGTAATCTATATAAAACTGCTTCTTCAGATGAGGCATACGTTCCCATGCCTCCACCCAAGCCTCACTAGGTTCGACATTCTCGACCTGTTCACCAGTCTCATGAAATCGAACCGCATCCGCACAACACATCGATCCTTTGCCAGGGCCAGCATCTTCCTTGGATGATGAAGGGTGCCAATCAGGAGGTGGTCCGACGGAAATGACCTCCCCCGACAATCGAAAGGGCAAACGTCGGATATGATCTTGTAGAAAGATTGTCAATTCGATACGTTGTCCAATGGCAGGTTTGACGCCTGTTCGGATGAATGGACGTTTTTGGTTCCCTTCGCAGTCGGCGGAGAATTGATCATTGACGAATGCTTGATGAATTTGGGATTTGATCTCATCGGAGATTGGTGTACCATCTTGCATCGTAGAGGAAGAGGCGTTACAATTATTATTCGATGCAGCAAAACTCATGTTCATGTTGGTCAGGTTTTAGAGTTGAGATGGAAAAATAAAGAAGAGGCAGCAGAGAGTGCTGCACCTCGACACCCTACTGCGATAGAGGAACAAATAAGAGGTATCGCCGCCGTCAAGTGTAGTGCCCAGATCAATGCAACATGCACAAGCAACATTGCATGCAACAACCAACAACCAACAACGCCATGCGCATAACCGGATTCACAAGAATCACTAAACAAGTCTTTCGCGAGAATTATGATAGAGATGGCAAAAGTCATTTTTGATGTGGATACTGCCACTTTCGTGTCCGAACCTCGTTGGGGTCATAAAGAATGCATCAATTTGGACACAGGCCACACTCTCCGGCAGTGCATTGGTGACTCGTCAGGCATGCATCCTCATCTTATGTCCATCGATAGCGAATGCATGAACGGCAAGAGCTGCATGCGTGAAGAAGGAGTGAGAGACAGCAACAACTTACCATTTTTTCAAGCTTTTGAGCGCTCTTATCAACACATATCGCCACCGCTGCCGATTGGACGGCTGATTGGACGGCTTAAATGTCAAATAGACGCCATAGCTTCACACACACACACAACTCTCTTCTTGAAATGAGGAACACACTCTTAATTATGCTCGCATGGGCGCAACTAATGGCATTATCATCTGCCATGCCGGCTTCAAACGACGCCGATCTCCATCAAAAAGTGGGTGTGAGAGGAGGAACAAATAATCATTATGAACAGCAGCAGCAGCAGCAGCAGCAACGGTGGATGCAAGATACGCCAGTGGAGATACCACTACCGCCCTTGACTACGGAGTCGTCCGAAGAAACCAAAGAAGTTGAATACTCTCCAATCTATAATACCCGCATGAAAACGTGCCCAGGATATGAAGCAGAGGGTCTCAGAGGATATAAATCACTCGATGACTTGCGAGATGATTTGCAATTGTACTTTTACGATACGAATGGGTATAGCTACCATCGCTCGGCGGAACAAATCGCGGCTGATGCAGCGGCTGATGCTAGGACGGAATCACCAACTGGTCATCCTTCCGCTTCGCCCTCCGTGTCGTCTCAACCAACACTCACAAGATCGGAGGTGCCTTCGGCCATTCCTACACAGCAACCGGTAACTCCAGCACCTACCGACTTCCCCACGTCTTCACTTCGCCTTCCACAGGATCCCACAAAGAGTCCATCACCGACAATATCACCAAGACTTACGCCAGGAACAATTACCGATATCGTCGATGACGAGGATGGTACCTTTTCTCCTACTGGTCTTATACTCGGTCTTCGTACGGGTTCACCTTCGAGAACACCCACGATGAGGCCGATAGAGGAAGATGGGAATAGAATAGTGGAGAGGAGCGACAGGACACGGATGAGAGAACATACTGATGTTGAAGTTGGCAGTGTTAGGAGGCGTTTACAAGAGGAGACTGACACGGACCCAGTGTTTGTTGAGGTAGTAAGTGACATTGGAGTACCAGAATTGGATGAGATTGTTACCCTTCCAGATGGAGATGAGGTGCTAATTCCAGTGACTAACTCCACGGAGGAAAGTTCTGTAGCAGCAGCTGATACAGAAGAAGAAGAAGGTGGAATTCACTTTCACATTTGTCCAGACACAAACTTTCAATTCAACAGTATTCTCGTGGCTCAATTGAAATTTCTCCCGCTGGTAGTGGAAAGTCCAGTTCAGGAACCACTCACTCTTGCTTGTCTCAAGGATAATACATGCACTTTCAAAGGAGGTAACTTTCACATTGTATTGAACAACAATGGACTCGAGGAGGATAGTCTGGAGGAAAGCAGTATGGACCAAGAACGCAGCACCATCACCGTATCGGGGATCAACTTCCAAGAATCTGCAGAGGCTTCCATTGTAATGAATGATCCTCAGGGTACGATCATTTTTGACAAGTGCAAATGGGAGAATAATGAGGGTGCGGCAATCGCCATCGATGGGAGGTACACCGGCAAGAACTTGGAGAGAGAATACTATGGTGTTGATGATTACATGTTGCCACAAGGTGGAGTGAATCCTTATGCTTCGACAGATCCCACTGTGCCTGCCTCTACGACGGAATTCTCATTCGTTACAACAACAGAAGGTGCGGTGATAACAACAAAGTTTACTGATGTTGTAACCACTGAGACACCACCACCTCCACCAGATGTCGTCGACGAGTTTTTTAGATTGTTGGAAGAAACGAGTGTAGTTGATCCAAAGCCGAAGTCTTCGATTCTGATCCGAAAAAGCACATTCACTGTAAGTTTACATACACATGCATTCTTTTCAATATTGTTGTTGGTTGCATTTGCTCTCTGGTTGATCTAACTTTGTGATGCTTACTATAACACATGCAGGGCAATAAGGGAGATGCTACAATTGCCGTCGAATCCTACTCCGAAGATGAAGGTCTAGAATCTGGAACCTCATCTACAAGTTCCATAAACCTTGCTATTGAGAAAAGTACATTTTCTTCTGAGCGCGTTGGATCAGTTATTCTTGCGAGTGGAGCAAAGGTTTCATCAAAAGGTAATCTATTTGAAAAGAATACTGCCACCTCAGTGATTCAGATCTATGCTGGCACTATTACAGTAACTGAAACCAAGTTTGAAGATAATGTTATCAGTGGAGGAGATGGCCTCGTCGAGGTTGATGATTCATCGAAAGTGGGGGATACTAATTGTGTTGAAAAGAGTGTGGACGGGGTGACTGCTACAGGAGGTCCGGATACCACTGAGTCTTCTGATGTTTGCGAGGGTACCTATGATATTGAGAATGACATATGCAAGCCCTTTGGTCAAGTATGTGATCCAGAGGCCGCTCCTGAAACCTTGTCTTTGCGTGAAGGGGTGAGAGAAGGTGACTCCTCAGTAGGGATAGGAATTGCCTCTGTTAGTGCCCCGCAAAGCCCATCGATAAACACCGTGTCAAATAACAGCTCAGGAAGTGAAGAGGCCCAAACTGTTAACCTGGAACGAAGGAAATCAAAAAGCAGCAAATCGACGAAGCAAGCAAAGCCGCAGCCACAACAGCAGCAGCAAGGGTCCAATGGACGCAATCAGAAAGACAAGGGCAAGAAAAGCAAAAGCAGCAAACCAAAGAAAGGAGGAGGAAGAAAGAGAAAGAGAGGAAATAGATGAATGCATGCTGGATGAAATTGTGTTTTGTATCCAGATTTAAGTAGCTGTACGAGCTGTGTACTTATTTGAGATGCAGTAAATTAAAGAGATGTTTTAGATTATGTGTCTGGAAGAAGCAGCGGCGGTGCTCCTCTACCAATAATGGCAGATGAACAAAGCAGAGATAAAGCAGACGAGGTACAGTGATCTCTTGGGAGACTTGAGATTCTTGCTTCTTGCTCTCTAGGTAATGATTCGCAAGAATCACCACTTCAAGATTTCTCACGAATCGAGTGATGACTGGGACATTTGCTTATCGTGCTTTCTCCCTTGTGAGAGAAGTCATTTGTCATTTGAATGCATTTGAATCACTCATTGCGACCTCTTTGCCTTCTTCGTGTCCAGTTGACGACCAACATGACGATCCCACCAAAGTACATGACGGAGTCGATGCCTTGCTTGATGACCTTCCACTTGATAAATAAAGACGCACTGCGGCGTACACCCCTCTAATAGACCAATAAGTCACGGCGAAGAGCTGCGTTGAGTAGAAAAGTAAAGAAGATAAAATTGAAAGGGCTACACTACTTTTCTCTTCTTCAATTATTTCTCCAGCGGGGATTCACATGACACTGACAATATTATTACTATGAGGAACACACTCTTAACAATACTCGCTTGGGCAATCTCATATGCCTCCATCACAATAATAGTATCTCTACCCTACACATCATATGCCATGGCGACGACTTCAGGCGACGCCGATCTCCATCAAAACGAGGGAGCGGTGAGGGGAGGAACAAAAAATAATCACAAACAACAACATCAGCAAACGCAAGATCGGCGGATGCAAGTATCGATGATGAACGGCGGATCCGCCCAAGAAGCGCCAATGGGGATGCCACTACCGCCCTCCACAACAGAGGCGCCTGGTGGAACGCTGTCACAGACAACTGAAGTTGAATACTCTCCAATTTACAATACCCGCATGAAAACCTGTACAGGGTTTGAGGCCGAGGGTCTCAAAGGATATAAAACTCTCGATGACTTGCGAGATGATTTACAATTGTACTTTTACGATATGAATGGGTACAGCTATCATCGCACGGCGGAAGATATTGCAGCTGCTGCCATGACGGAATCACCAACTGGTCATCCCTCCGCTTCACCCTCCGTGTCGTTTAAGCCAACAATTGCAAGTTCGGATGTGCCCTCGGCCATCCCTACACAGCAACCGGTGACTCCAGCACCTACCGATTTTCCCACGTCTTCGCTTCGACTTCCGCAGGATCCCACAAAGAGTCCATCACCGACAATGTTACCGAAATTTGGAGGCGCAACGTTAGCGAATGGTACATCCGCAGAAGATCTCGTTATAGCCATTCCAGCGGGAGCACTGGGTGATAGTGGTGGAGGTACATCCATGGAAGGAGGACCAGATTCAGGAGTTACTCCGATATTCCTTGGGGGGGATGAAGATCCTGCAGATGTGCTGGACGATGGGGGGAGTTCTACCTTTGTTCCAACCGTTCCTATACCCAGTCTTCGTACGGCGTCACCTTCGAGAACACCCACTTTCAAGCCGATCGAACAGCAAATGGGTCTGGATCAGGAGGGGGGCATGCGGAAACGTATGAGAGGGAGGGGAGGCATGGATGGTGATAGGAGGCGATTGCAAGAACTTGCGGAGATAATGAATGAAAATGGAAAAGCCGAATTGGATGAGATTATTACCATGCCAGATGGAGGGGAGGTGCTAATTCCATTGACTGAACATGGCGGAACACACTTTCACATTTGCCCAAACACCAACTTTCAATTTAACAACATTTACGTGGCCCAATTGAAATATCTCCCGCTGGTATTGGAAAGTCCAGTTCAAGAACCAGTCACACTTGCTTGTCTTCAGGAGAATACGTGCACCTTTAGTGGTGGTGACTATCACATTGTATTCAACAACAATGGACTTGAGGAAGATAGCTTGGATGAGAGCAGCATGGATGAAGCACACAACACCATCACCGTATCGGGGATTACGTTCCAAGAATCGGAGGAGGCCTCCTTTGTCATGAATGACCCTCGGGGTAAAATCATACTTAATAAGTGCAAATGGGAGAATAATAAGGGTGAGGCAATCGTCGTCGATGGCAAGTACACCGGAAAGAACCACGAGGAAGAATACTATGGAAAAAATGATTTCATGTTGCCACCAGGTGGAGAGAATCCTCATGCTTCAACAGAACCAACTATTCCTGCGGAAACGACGGCAGTGCCTATGGATTTCTTGTTTGGGACAACAGTAAGTGCGGTGACAACAAAGTATAGTGATGTTGTAACCACTGAGACACCACCTACAACAGATTTTGGCAGCGCGAGATTGTTGAGTGCAGTTGGTCCAAAGTCTTTGATTCTTATCCGAGAAAGCACATTCACTGTAAGTTGGAAGCGATTTTCAACATTGTTTTCCCGTTGCCTTTGCCTTTTCTTTGATTGATCTAACTTTGTGATGTTACTATAACGCATGCAGGGCAATAAGGGAAAGGCTACAATTGCCGTCGACTCCTTTTCTGAAGACGAAGGGCAAGATTCTGGCTCCTCTTCCACAGGTTCCATACACTTAGAATTGGAGGGGAGCACATTTTCTTCCGAACGCGTTGGAACATCAGTTATTGTTACGAGCGGAGCAAAGGTTTCGTCAACTGGAAATGTATTCGAGAAGAATACCGCCAGCTCAATGATTCAGACCAATTCTGGCACGATTTCAATAACTGATACCCAATTCGAAAAGAATGTTCTTACTGGTGGAGACGGAGTTGTCGTGGTCGATTCAGACTCAAAGGTGGGGGACACTAATTGTGTTGAAGAGACAGGGGATGGAGTGACCGCTATTACATCTCTCAGTTCGAGACAGGGAGATCTGTCTTCTGGCCTTTGTGAGGGGACCGTCGTTATGATGACGGTGGGCACTTGCCGACCCTTTGGTCAAGTATGTGATCCAAACGCCACTCCCGAATACTTGCCCATACCCGAAGTGGTGGTAGACAGCGGAGTGGTAGACGGAAGCGACTTGGATGGAGAAAGCGGAGTGGTAGATGGAAGCGACTTGGATGGAGACAACGAAGTGGTGGTAGACGGAAGTGACTTGGATGGAGACAACGTAGTGATGGATGGGAACGATTTGAGTGGTGGAAGCGAAGTGGTAGGAGGAAATGATACGGCTTCCATCATTGATGAGGCACAACCTGAAGTCGTAACAGATTGTCATGACAATTGGAGTGACTTGAAGTACGCTGTTGAATACCGTCCTCTTAACCACATCGGCAGTCTTTACTTCAAGATTTGCCCCAATTCAACATTAGATGCAAGCAGCGGACCAATTGTTATCGATTATGACTACGTAACTGTCCAATGCGGAAACAATGGGCAAAAGAGTGACAACTGTCAAATTGTTGGTGGCTTCGTCCATTTCCACATCATCCGTAAAGCGACTGAGATTGAATTGGCCGGACTGAGGATGTCATCATCGAAGGGGTCTTCCATTATTGCGGCTAGTACGAAGGATGCCACACTAAAAATTAGCGATTGCGAGTGGCTGGCGAATAGTGGTGCAAGCGCTGTACTCATTCGCAGCAGCAATGCAACTGTCGATACTAGTAGTGTTACTGGAATCTTAGATATTTCATCAATGTTGGATTCTTCGGAAGCAGGCATGTCCGTGACCATGTCGGGTGTTGGTTTCATGCAAAATGTTCTCACCTATGGCACAGTTGTGAACGTCGGTGGATCACTTACTATTGACAAGGGTCGATTCAACGGAAACGAGGTTAGAGTTGGGGATATTGCAGTGATGGAAAGCGGTGAACTTTTTATTAGTGATAGCTGCTTCGATGAATCTGCAAGCATGGTGCCTGGCACTATTTTCATTGATGATACCTCCTTTCTGCAAGAAAATGTGAACACTTTTGGATTTGACAACACCGATGGAGGCTTCGATAATGGATTATCTTGCACAGACATTTTCATCGTAGCTGTTGGGTCCGACTGTTCAACAGGAGCCAATTGCAATGGCACATGCACTACCTTCACATCAAAAACGTGCCCATTGGATGTAGCTTCACTCCCAACAATCACTCCCGGTGGAACAGATCAAGCGGGCGGAGGAGGAACAGATAAAAAAGACACTCCCAGCACTGAATATGTCCGGAGTAAAAATCCCCAAGACAAACCAAGCGTTGTACCGGTCGTCGTTGCCGTTTTAGTCTGTTCCTTTAT
Source organism: Skeletonema marinoi (assembly GCA_030544225.1). Classification (NCBI taxonomy): domain Eukaryota; phylum Bacillariophyta; class Thalassiosirophyceae; order Thalassiosirales; family Thalassiosiraceae; genus Skeletonema; species Skeletonema marinoi. The sequence goes on from CM060492.1 coordinate 2,155,730, forward strand.
TGTGTTCGGCCTCGGTTTCATCATCTTTAAACGCAAAAGGAAGAAGCCTGCGTCTGAAGCAGCATTTCAAGGTGACTTGGCGGAAGTCGACGTTGAAGATAGTCTCTAATGCTATCAAGAATGAAGGCAGTTGATACAAGTATTTGCACATATACATGTTTCATATTAGTAAATAATTATTTAGAATAGAAAATGCTTTGTTTGTCACCAGCAACTACCTACTTATCCTTTCACTAGCGTTTCAAGCTCTTGTGCTCTCCCAAAACCCATAGATGCAACTGCCCTGATCTGATCCACAGACAGGCGGCTTGAACTGCCCTTCTTATGAAACTCAACAATTTCTTTGTTCGTATTGCAAACAATAGTTACAGAATTACCAGATGAGACATCTTCTTCGAGATGGGTAGGGTCAACTAGCAGAATATCCCTTGAACTGTTCTCATCATTTGAGGGGATAACTGCAATAGTCAGAGGAACTGGAAGTGGTCCCAACGTGAGTGACTGTCCCTTCCTTCGTTCAAACTTAGAGTTGTTGTGTTTGCTATTATTGATTGCACCATCATTATTATCAAGATCATCGTTGGGCACAATCCTCACCCCTCCACTTCGTCGATCCACCTCCACCACTGGCAAACGCAAATCACCCAACGCCGCACATGCACACAGTAAACTAGCATCCCACAAGTTACCATCATGATTAATAATATGAATCGAGATACGAACTCTCCAAGCAGACTTGCCCGGTTCAATCCCCAACTCGGTAGGATCAATGAATCGCGAGGAACGTATAGTACGTCTTATCCAAGATTCAATCTCCTTTGTATCCGTGGGTTGTAACTGTGTATCACTTCCACCTGCCACAGCATCAGTCAGGGGCACGCTATCATTCATAATCCCACCACCATTGCTTGCAGTACTTTTTCCAGATTGATAATTGTAAAATGGACTAGCTGTGTCCACACTTTCCCTCCCCCCAATATCAAATCTTGGTCCACTGAGTGGACTGGCAGATACAGATACGTCAATATCACCATGTGTTGGTGTGGACGGACCAGGATGTCCTACTAATAAAGTGCATGCAGCAATCACACGTGTGGAGGAACCAGTAGTAGTATTACTGTTGGAAGCATTATTATCATTGCCAAATGTTACCATTGCAGATCCGTAGGAATTACGTTGTAAGAAGGAGGTGAGAATTGTGATTGGTCTGGAGGTGTGAAATGGCCGACCATCAGGGCGTACATTGTTTGAGGTGAATTCTCCGAGGTAATTCTTTGATTTTATGTTAAGTATGTGATGTGTCGATTAGAAGGTGCAGTTTCAGGAATGGTAATAGGTAAAAGATAGATGTAAGACGATGACACGAAAGAAGATCAAATGTGTCGTTTGCAGTGACTTACCTTTGGCTCAAGTGCACGATAAGCATCGAGAATCCACTCTCTTCCGTCTTGGGCATTGTGCACTGATGTCATGATGGCTGGGTGAATGATGTTTATATTTTCTGTCTAAACGATATTACGAGCTGAGAGGCGGCAAATGATGAATAAATTTAACTCAAAGACAACAGTAAGGAGTTTGAGGCGATATCACCCAGATGAATGCGGGGTGTAGAGTGTAGAAGAGCAACAGCAGAGCAAAGAGCAGCAATAACACCATCAGCGCACATTCACATCCATCACAGGAATACCTAGGTGGGTTCTCTAGCTAGTGGTGAAAAAAATTTAAAATGAAAAAAATTTAAAATTTTACATCCGCGCGCAACTCACGCACAAAAGTGGCAAACAACCATGTCAGTACCCACCCCTACTACGCACTACGATTAGACATTCGACAAAATTGGCCGATAGGGATGCTAAACCAAAGACTATTGAAAACTAACTAGTCTTTGTTTGAACGACTTATAGTTATTTTTCATGGAGTTATGATGAAGTGCATTTTACTATTTTTACTAGTAAAAATCACTAGCAGAAATCGCCTCAGACCCCCACATGGTCTATGCTACTCCACAACAGCGGGGCTAATATAGCAGGTGTGATGTTGACCAGCGGCTCTATCGACAGCTAATAACATGGGCTATCAGATAATGCCCGGATTATAGGGGTAGATATGTCTAATAGACGCATAATCAGGCTGCGGAGTGTGCCGACATGGTTTTAGGGCGGAGTTTTATAAGTTTGTGCGTGGTGTCGCTAGTAAAATGCCGACGGACAGACCCTAATTTAAAATTTTAAATTTATTTCATCTCTAGCTAGTTTATTTTTCTGCCATCTGCCAGCCGGGCGGAGCAGCCTATGAAAAAGTCAGGAAAGAAGAGATGAGAGGAAGAGGTTGACGGACGGACGAGACTTTTAAGAAATTTCCTTTCTCGGTACTGACGTGGCATGACTCCGACCAGAAGGTCTAAATTTTTGACAGGCTGTCTCAATTTTCCCACGTTCCGTAATGTACCAAACATCATGTTTCCGCTGACATAAGTCCCGCATACGCCATTCCACACATAACCATGTCGTCATCAAATACATGAGGTGTTTTCCTATGTATGCGTCATCGGAGGTGATCTACCAGCTTTCCCATCTGCATTCTCAAAATCTGAATCTTTTAAAGACTAGGTATGGGAAAGATCTTGTGACATGTTCATGAGTAGCATTGGTCCTCGCGCGGTGTGAGTGCAGAAGGAAAGTGCAATTCTCGCACATCTTTGGGAGTTGGAGCAGCCGCCTGCATAAAATGCCGAAAAAAATCTTACGACATCACAACACGTCCGATTACATCATTTGTAGAACACCCATCATAACCATCACCCTCTACAATACCTCCATCGGAAACAAGAACAATGGCCAACATGTCAACAATTGATGGGGGTGATTTGGCGGAGTGGACAGCGCTTGTCCACCGGGAGAGGATGATGGCTTATCACATGTCGCCAGTGAAGGCCAAGCGGGCTCTGCCCGGCACATCGCCGGCATCGGCTGCAGTCGACCTCATGGCGGAAGATGATAGTAACATGTCTCTTCCGTGCCCTTCAGCTTGGCGTGAAAAAATTGTGGAGTGGTGCTTTCAAGTTGTGGATCATTGGTGAGTGATGTGCGGATAAATCTTATTTATCTTGCCGCCCATCACCGTGAGAAGCCTACATACTTTCTAACAAAACCCTGCGCCCCTCTTTGTCTCTCCCCCTCCTCACAGCGACATGGACAGGGATCTCGTATTTATTGCAATGTCATTTTTTGACAGATATCTCTCTCGCTACTCCGTAGACGAGACACTCACCCAGCTAGTGGCCATGACATGTTTATACCTCGCCGTCAAGGTCCACAGCTCCAAGAAAATATCCATTTCCAGCATTGTCTCCCTCAGCAGAGGCTTTTTCCGTCTTGATCAAGTTGTCAAGATGGAGATGTGCATAATGAAAAGCCTGAACTGGTATTTGAATCCACCAACGCCATCAACGTTTGTGGATATCTTACATCCGATGATGGTGGAACTCACTGAGGATGAAGACTCAATGGCTGAAATCAAGGACCTTGCCAAGTATTTACTGGAACTAAGCGTCTGCGATGGGTACTTTATCAACAAGAACCCTTCACTCATTGCACATGCTGCCATCACAGCCGCAATGAATGTTCTTGCCACCCCTATCAAAATCCAAAGGAGATTGCAGGCACTCCCCACTTCTGCATCCCCTCCCTCCATTGATGAGTGTGCAGGTCGTCTGCATAATATCTACTCAGTATCCATGAGTGAACACCAGCTCTCGTCGGCTGCGACGGGAAGAGAAGCCTCCCCCACTTCCGTCTTCTCATAATGTCTACCGGGAGACATCAAGAGACAGACTTGTATGATAACAGAAAAACAAGAATGTATTCCTGGATTTTACGCTAAGTTCGGCTACAGCTACCAAAAGTAACGAACAGAAGACCAAATGTCACAAGAAGATAATGGGTGCCAACAACGGGGAAGTGAAAAACAAGCAACTTCCTCTGGACATGCTATTGGCACCCAAACAATTTTATTTTGTACCTTTGTGTAAAGACTAAACATTGTAAAAAGAACGAAATATATGTGAGCTGATCAGTACATGTGTTAGTTATTGCTTATATTGTTTGCTCATGTATGAATGGTGTTGTCAAGGCATTGTGTTGCGGATTTCATGTAGCATGGCTAACAGGGTATTGACTCCTTTCAAATAGCCTTCATCTCCTCCCTGCTTTCGACAGACATGCGCAAAGTCGATCATCTTTACTGCAGGTGGTTCAGAAGCAGTTGAAGATGTGGCATCGCCTTCGTATACAATCAAAATTGATCCAGCATAAAATGCGATTTCAGAGTTGGAATTTTCGAACCAGTCCTTGATTTGAGTCAATTGCCTCATAATGCCATCAATCTCAGAGGGGCATAAAGTTTTTGAAGAGTCCCCATCTAAGCGAAAAAACGTCTGGAGTGCCCCGATAACTTGATCCTTTGTCATTAAACTTGTTCCAAAGCTTTTCCCCTTACAAATGTATTCATCTCTAACCTTATCATAAACTCTCATACCCACAATACGTAATCCAAACTCTGCCTGCTTTGTATACTTTTGTATTTCACGCCTCTGCTTTGATTCTGGTGCAGCAGGCTCGTACGCTTGAGTGCCCATTTTGATATCAATGATGTTGGGATGTCGAAAGTTGCTGGCAATGTTCCCAAGTATTAGATGAGGGTGTGACAGCGATGCAGTGGTCGTCTGTAAGTGTTCATTCGTGTCAAAGTTTTGTAGATCGACCACGCCGTAGTAATCAGGGGTGAAAGCTGACATTTTGTACAGTGAACTCATTGTAGTTGCGAGAGCGGTACAGGTATCGATGTAAGACTTGAATGCTGACATGACAGCTTCATCCCCAGCATAATGAGCTACCAGAAATGCTAACCTATTCCATGAATCTGCGCTTGTACACATATCTTTGACCCTTCTTACTATAGACCGAGTACCTCCATTTGATGTATATGCGTCGGGAAACGATGATACGGATGGTCTGAATATATTGTAGTGGCACGATAATATGTAACCAATCGATTTCCCTTCTGTAGATAAAGAGTTGCTATCGGGCTCCATACAAGACGCAATCAAATGTGAAAGTCTCGATGCAAATGCCAAAGCTTCGTAGAATGCAATCTCTCGAACTCCTCGGTATACCTTCGTCTTATCTTTCAAGCCATCTTTTGCTCCATTGTAATCATGATGACGTGTTTCCTGATGAAGGTGTGTCAATCTCAATGGTTTCAAGATATAGTGAGGTTCCATTGTCAACACAGGCTTTTTGTGAGATGACACTCCCCCAACCTGCTGCATCATTTGTTGCGGTTTCCGTAATAGCGTTGCATTGTGCTCGTTAAAAGAAGAGTTGTTACTTTCAAAAGAGTCACCACTCGAAGAGGTTGCGTGATAGAATGAAGTTCCAGTGCTCATTTTGGGTTTTATATTTGAAGTAGCTTTTTGTAGCGTGATGTTTCCTCGCTGTAGAGCTGATTGAGTTATGGCTTTGAGCAGTTCTTCATCAGTGCAATCCAACTGCACATTCAGCGGTTTGGATTAGTGTGAGGGATAAGAGAAAAGTTTAGAAGACATCATCAAAATCAGAGCGACACATCATGTATGCAACGGAAGAAGTTATACCCACCATTAATCCGTCATCGTTACGCAGAAATTTCAATGCGTCTGTTTCCAACAGACGAATATAAGCACGAGCCCTTCTTAGGATGATCCTCCATACTATGATGATAAGAATTGCAAGAATTGCAACCCTAGCATGATTTGAAGATAGTGACGCATTGATGAAGAAAGGCATCAGAATCGATAGTGCAAGCAACTTGGCCATCGTCATTCATTATATAAGAGCATTCTTCTTCATCAAGGATGACGACGAAGGGCGTAGAGAGGCGACAGTTCCATCATGTCTTCACGACGGCCTCTTCGTGCAAAAACAACGACAATATTGTGTGCGTACATATACTTTGAATGGAGGAGGAAGATGGTTGATGGCTTGATGGCAATTCAAAATTCAAAAATGGTGATTTTAGGCGAAGAGAGCTCACTGCGTATTTACCTTGTCAAATAACATACGCAAAACAGGGTTTTCTACCCTGCCACGCCGATGGCTTCGATCGCGATTGCCAACTACTTATGTATGTATCTGCCAACAGACAATTCAATAACACTGCAACGCAATAAGTAGTGGGCCAGCAGGTACACAACTATATCTCTTCTGCTTTGGTCGCTTCCTCTTCTCTAGAGAAACTCTGCACAAACTCTTGCTAGAGTTGCAAACATGTCAAATGCTGAGGCAGCAAGAACAGCCACATTGAATGGAGCAGTCGAAGGGGGGCGCTGGGTTCGGATCACTGGACTGACATCGGCCGCTGGTCAAAAACTCAATGGCAAAGTAGGCCAGGTACTCAACACAACTCCAACTGAAGATGGCCGGCTCCAAGTAAAAATTGATGGCGATACAAGCAGTGGGAAATTGATCAAGGAGGCCAACATTACCGATGTACCTCGCAATGAATTAGTGAAAACTTGCCGTCTCTCGGCAAGGGGCGAAGATACCGTTCTCGAGCATAAAGTCTTGCTCTTCCCAAAAGATCATTCCATGTTCACAAATTGCAATCCAAAGGGTGACTCTCCAGTGATGGCACTATGTGGTCTCCCGCTTGCCGTAAAACAGGTCAACCCATACAAAGATTTGAGTGATTTTGGCGCAACAGACAATCAACGAGCGACATATCTCATGATAGATCCAATCACTGGTTTTGCTCCATACCAGTGGCAGACTAAAGTTGGTCCTGTCTTGGTTTACCGTCCAGATGGATTGGATCTGAATTTTTTTGATATGGTTTGTGTCAATACATACTTCTACGAGATTATTGATTTGTATGCTAGAGAACCTGGAACATATGATCCAATGGAATGGGTCAATCCAACATACTTTCAGCGCATTGTTCGCTGGGAGAGAGATCAGGCCAATTGGGTTTTGAACATTATATGAGGGTTGCTCGCGTGAAAAACTCTTCATCTTGTACTCAAAATGTAGGTAGAAGTCACAAACACAACCAAATAGAATGCGCATACTGAATGAAGTGATGGGATGAAGCCACAACTAAAGTAATATGATTAGCACAGACCAAGACCCCAAACTGGACCTCATCTGGGCACAAGTGAAGCTGTAACATCGCTGCACTATTGCGGAACAGCATGAGCAGGGGATATCATCTGTTTTACCATCATTTGATGCCCTTATTCCAGGCGCTAGACACGATGTTGTTGATTTGTGTGAAGCTGGCGGGCAAGCCAAAATTGGACCCCGATACGACCAAAAAGAGCTTGAGTCGTGAAGAAGATGCGTATACTATCATGGCCAACTATCATGGGTCACTAGAAGCTGTTGATTGCCATACCATATCCACCGCGTGAGATACGTCATGGTACTAGAGAGTAGTGCTGGCGGCCGTCTCAGATGGCCTCATCAGGTCACCTACAACGTTGTAGCGACTCCGATATGGCCAATAAGAGCTTCAGCCTTGACAAAGATGCGTATATACTATCATGGCCAACTATCATGGGTCACTAGAAGCTGTTAATTGCCATATCCACCGAGTGAGATACGATATGGTGCTTGAGAGAAGTGCTAGCAGCAGCCGTCTCTTCTATCTGGCCAACTACTGCTAAGTACTGTTATATATATTACTTAAGAATATGGCATGGGTCACTGATATAGCGTTGTGCGAACCCACCGTTTAGTGATGATGAGACATTCCTAGTGTGTGTGTCTTTCTTCTTCGTTTAGCACGCTCGGACAGAGAATCTTTGATTTAGTAAACATTGCGACACTGTTTGTGACTACTGTGCGTGTGCCCAAACTCAGACAAATCGGGCAAGACCCCAGCCACCAGCCAACTTCAACAGGCACGGCGAGGATTATTTCCCGTTCCGTCTTCTTCTCTGGCTCGGTCCATTCGTACGGGCGGGGTCGGTCATCCTCTCTTGGTCATCCTGGAGTCATCCTGGTCAGGACTGAGGCGAGACCGTGGCTGCAGTCCACATTTTGTCGCGACAACCAACAAGGCTCGACAATGAAGACCATCATTCTAACAATCGCATCAGCAGCTGCCGTAGGGACGCTTGTTGTATCCCTCTTCATCAAGAATAACTCTGTCGGTGATTCAGCCTCCGCACACAAAAGGCTCGGCTTACTGTCCCACAAACTTATCGATCCTCAGACGTCAGAATTCAAGCCACCTTTTTCTCCTATCTCATCCACTATCTCTTCCAAAGAAGAGGAAGAGCTGAACAGCCGTAGCCTCATTAACATGTGTGTTGGAGAGGAGGTACCCACTGTTACTCGCGAAATTTCGTATTCCGCAAAAGTTTTGCAGGGGACAGTTGACACGTGTGGAGTCGACTATTTCCGAAGTGAATCAGAATGGATTGAGAAACAACAACAGACTATTTGTACACCATCTATAGATGTGTATGCCTGGCTCATGGACAAAGTCAACTGTTTTGGTGAAGGGTATCCGCTTTGGACGGCATATGGGGAGCTCATCCATCTCCTTCGAGACAAGACACTGATCAATCCTGATGGGACATATCTTGACGATGACTTTGATACTTGGGTAACACATCCAACACTTCAAATGATTCTATATCTGGAACCATATCTGTGGAGTCATTTTGGCTGGTCGATAAGAGTCTCTTATAGTTGTGACAAAAGCATTATTTTTGCCCAACTCACTCCAGTTTGTGGTCATGAATATTACACAAACAGATTGTCCAAAGCTATAGCGCAGTATCCTGCGATAGAGCTATATGCAATGCGAAAGGAATACAAGCAAGGCGAAGGATGGCGGCTCAAAGATCTTCAGACTAAAACCTCTTTTCCTCTTGATTGGCTTGTACCAGCTAGGAGGCATCAATATGGCACAATAAACTTGCAGATACCAGCGCAATCCGAGAAGATTTTAGATTGTGTGTATGGAAATTGGCGCGTTCCCTCGAAAGGTCATGCCAGAGTCAACAAAGAATGTAGGGACTAATTCACTAAACAATATTTAATGCAACAACAGAATCTAATTAGGCAGAAAATATCAAACTACTTGCAAAAAGAGAAAGTACAGTAGTGTAACGTTTCCATATGTAACACCATATCACATTTCATCCATTAAAAGATTGTCACTGATCATTATATTGGGCATAATGCGCCACTTGAAGTTCTTCATTGCTATATTCACAGTGTTCGATACGATGTGGGGGTAGAATATGTTGCTGGCGGCTGGCGTACTGCCGAATTGGACCTCAACCTCATCAGGTCACCTACGACGTTGTAGCATGGCTGATACAATTACAAAGAGCATGAACAGTGCAAATGTACTTCTATAACTCGCTACCAAGTATAATGGGCCACTAGAAGCTCTTCGTTGCTCCATTGACAGCGTTAGATACATATCGTGTTACCAAATTGGACCTCATCAGGTCACTTCCCTCTCTCAGTTTGTCTGATGAGGTTTGAGTTTTGAGTGTGGTAGATTGGTTTCGTTTTTCCTTCACGAGTATCCCCGACTGACATCATCAAACCAAAACATCACAATCACTATCTACAACACTACAATTCTGAAGCATACTACAGTAGCCACCATGACGATTAACGGCTCTATCCGTCGCCGCCGAGGGCTTTTCAATCCCCTTGTAGTTATCTTTACTCTTGCTTCGACCACCCTCCCAAGCGGAAAATGTTTTGCACATCCGGCTTTGCCCATATCAAATGCTCGCCCACCGAAGAATCGATTTGGGACAGACAACGGAGGGGCAGCCAAAGGAAAGTCAACTCCAATCTCAGGTACTCCCTTCCGCGGGATATCACGCAGAGTATCAAATGACGATTCCGCAGCGGAAGCACCTCCATCACAGATTGAGAGTATCGTCGCAAATGCAAAATCCATCTCTACTTCTATGGGCAAGAAGATAGATCTGACCGACAAAACGCTCCGGGGAAAGTACTTAACTGCCATCACCGCTGGCTTGGCAGTCTCATTGGCCATGATACCAGAAGCCGTTTCCTTCTCCTTCGTTGCAGGGGTCAATCCACTCGTAGGTCTCTGGACCACAGTTGTGTTGGGCTTCTTCGCCGCCTTGTTTGGAGGAAGAGCAGGAATTCAATCATCTGCGTCTGGTGCATGCTCAGTTGTGGTTGCGGCTTTGTGTGCAAGTCATGGTAGTGGTTACTTGGCAGGTTGTGCTGCTTTGTCAGGACTGTTGCAAATCACATCTGGTGCACTCGGTGTGGGCAAGTTAATTCGGTTAGTGCCCCACCCGGTCATGGTCGGTTTTGTGAATGGGCTCGCGGTCGTCATGTTGAAAGCACAACTTGGTCATTTCAAAGGTGCAGGTGGGGCATTTTTATCACTTCTCAGCCCTGAGGGTAAAGCGACCTACGGTTGTGCACTGTTAACCATGGCACTTGTCAGGTACGGCATCCCAGCCCTACAAGAGAAAGTCGAGTCTACAAAGGCTGTTCCACCAACATTAGGAGGTGTTGTGATCGCAACATCAATTGCTCGTATCCTCAAATGGCCCGTTAAGACTCTAGCTGATGCGGCGGGTGCAGAAACATTCCGTGGAGGTTTGTCAACTTTGCCAAAGATTGGGTTGCCCTCTTCATTCTGGACTCCATTTCAGAATGCTCCATTGGAAACCTTGAGAATTATCTTACCATATGCTGTCACGATGGCCGCAGTAGGATCAATCGAGTCTTTGTTAACGCTGCAGCTGCTGGATGGTATTGTCGACGATGGAAAGAGAGGATCTACGAAGAAGGAAGTTATTGGACAAGGTATTGGAAATCTGGCCTCTGGTTTAACGGGAGGTATTGGGGGATGTGCACTTATTGGACAATCTCTTATTAGTGCCCAAAGTGGCGGCGGCGTTAGTAAGCTTTCAGGAATGGCAATGTCCATCTTTCTAGCACTAGGGATTGTGGCATTTGCTCCTCTTTTGGGCCAAATTCCCGTCGTTTCTTTGGCAGGTGTAATGCTGTTGGTTTGTCAGTCAACTTTCAGTTGGGGATCTTTACGTTTGGTTGGGAAAATTCCAAATCTCGATGCTATTATAATTGCGCTGGTAACATATGTCACCATAAAGGATGACCTCGCCAAGGCTGTGTTGATTGGCACGATCACATCAGCATTGGGATTTGCTTGGAAGCAAAGTACGAAGATTTCTACAACACTCTCTCAGACGAAGTTGAATCCGCCTTCTGGACCAACCCTCCCGAATGTTAAGACTTACAATATCAATGGACCACTATTCTTCGGATCTACGCAAAGTTTTTCTCAGTTATTCAGGGTAAAGGAAGATCCAGACGACGTGGTAATTGATTTCACTCAATCCAGGGTGTATGATCACTCCGCCCTTGAGGCGATCAACACTCTCGCTGACAGATACGGCTCACTTGGTAAGCGTGTGTACCTGCGTCGTTTGTCCTCCGAGTGCGCAAAACTGCTAGCAAAGATTCACAAGGGAGGTTTACCACCATACGAGGTCATTGAAGTCTCTCCATCAGATCCAGTGTATGATGTGGCTGACGATGAATGAGAATGACCCAGCAGGTCAACACGCTAAATGAATATGCATAGGCTAAACAATAATCAGAAGTAGAGCTACTTCAGCATTGAATGGATTGAACTTCATATCATTCAGTCTCAACATAATTGCTGCATATCGGAAACGAGGAGCGATCTCACGATCAGCTGAACAGAATGAGCGTTCCCGCGTGAATCGAGACATTCGACTTTTCGTGAGACCTCCTGTGGCATTTTAAATTTTTCGACCTGATTTTCTGCACCGCTACGGCGATCATGAAGCATTCTTATCTAATTTATGCATCTCTAAATGAATTCATACTGCTAAACGAACATGTGTTACGCTTGTCTACCGCTCGAACGATTGGAGCTTGTGCTCCAAAGGATGTATGCGATTGTTTTTCTCATATCTTTTGCGTTGAGGATGCTTGTGAGTACGCACCCTCAGTGATGGCTTCTCCCTCAACTAGCAAACAAAGGTTGAGAAGATGGAAGACACCGCAGTCATAGTCGTTATCTTGTTGTGTGGCATTCGAACGACAAATCTGCAGTGGTCCAAGTCTTCATCCATTCCACCATGACAAATTCGTCACCTTCATTCTCGTCGTCAGCTCTCATGCATCTCCAAGGTATTGAAGAGCTGCATCAATGTACTGCGTATTTGTATCGTTCATGCCTGCCGAGTCCCAAAGAGAGATTTCTCTCGCCTTAAAGTTGACACGCATGGTTAACCAATGAACATTTTGGTGGTTGAATGTAGAGGTTGTCAAGTTTGAATAGGCCGCATTCTATGCGTCTCGACCAGTTTTGCACAATCGAATACGTATAAGTCGGACGTTCCCTCCCATCTGCTTGCTTCGTTGCCGTCGACAGATCGAATGTCCTCCATACTCTCTGATTTAGAGCAAGCAACTTTCCCATTTGTTTTATCGACATGAATATAGTAATCGGCGTAATCTTCTTCCTCAAAAATATTGTGCTGTAGAGTTCGTACGACTTGGACTTCTTGGGTTTCTCAAATGCAGAAAGGATGAGTTTTGTGGTGATATTAAACATTTTATTGCCATTGAAAGTGCTGCTGGTTTTGAAGAAGTCGGACAGAGGACCTTCCAATTGGTCGTATCGAAAGAGTACATTGGCATGTTTTAGCCTCCCTCAAATGGGCAAAGGTCTTATTGCTCCACACTTTCTCCGCCATAATGTATCTCTTCTGTTCTCTCGCGAAGTCAATGGAATGGGGGGGGGAGGCGCTCGACGCTCGATGGGAGACAAAGAAGCCACGGTCTCCGCACACACAACGTCGACACAAATATGTGTAGACACAGATGCCGATCCGGGGAGATTTGAGAATTTGCAGCAGCGATTAGAGGCACCCAAGCGATGTCCCAGCACAACCATGGGGTCTAAGTTGTTCGTATGGGGTAGTAGCAGAGTGGACAGTACGTGGTTGTGCGTTGTGCTGGGACATCGGTGGTTACGACACACACAGAGGGTTGAATTTAACTAGATGAGCCCCTAAGTGAAAGTGACTTAGAGGTTTTAAAAATATAGGTCTCAGGTAAAATCGAAAATCCTAATTCACGCGCGCCGTTCAGCTGATCGTGAGATCGCCTCGAGGCTGTTCGGTTGTGTCACATCAGACACCAGAAAGAGCAAAATATGGCGCGCTCCGCCATCAACCACCAAAAACAAAAAAATGTCTTCAAACGATGATCTTGAAAGCTACCAAGTGAAAGTTCTACCCACTACATGCCACATTCGACATCTAGATCAATTATCCCACTTCCTAGTTCCAGCTATACCTCGACCAAATCATCACAACCATGTCATCATCCAAAGAGACACCAGCCGCCAGCGTTGCATCTGCCCTCTTTAGCTCCGACGATACATCCCTCGCCGAAGGCTTCCGAGATAAAGTAGCTGCGTTGCACTCATTCTTTGATAGGGATAAAGATGGCTTTCTCAATCATTCCGAGTTGAGAGGATTGCAATTGCTCACAAGTGGAGAAGAAATGAATGTGCCTACCTATTTAATGGCCTGCAGGTCAATCGGATGCGACCCACAGCAGGGAATTAGCTTGGATGGCCTTCGACTAGTTTATGCTGCCGAGGGATCGAACGTAGAGGACGACTACTCAAAAGTATTTCCAGCAAAGGGCGAAGCTAAAGCTGACAAAGAAGAAGAAGATGACGTGCTAGAAGTAGGCGAGGATGGCGTAGACATTAGTACTTAGTTGGACTTATAATAGTGAACACATACACTATGTTCAGCGAGTAAAATATTGATGCCAGTCAAAAGATGACAATCACAGATCATTTTGATTGCTTTTTGCTCCCAAACTTGCAGACTCTTGCAGCACCGCACATATCAATAATATTTAGCCAATCTTCTTGCCTCGCATCTAATCTATCATTGGCGCTCTTTACTTCTACGAACATACAATCAACCTCGACCAAATTTTCATTATGCAACAATTGCAGTTTGTTTGGAAACGAAGGAATAACTGAAATCTTCTGCCGCTTCTTCTTGGATGAAAACTTAGTATATCCAGAATCAACATTTTTACTGCATCCAAGGAAGTCATCATCCCTATCAGCCAACATGCTAATGCTGCGATTCAAATTCTCCTCTTCGATGCAGTCCTTACAAAAGGCTTCTCCGATCCACTCGCCGAGATCCACGAAATTATTATCTTTACTGTCAGCACTTGTGTCTGTTGGAGGGCATCTGGCTCTTGCCAGCAACAAATCTGGAAGCCCACCACTGTAGTGTCTATAATCAAAAGCAAGGGCACGGAACATAGATGATAGTGCTTGGCCGCCAAGACCAGCAGCAATCATCGACAAAGTTCGTAGTTCTGCGACATCTCTCAGAAGAGGCACGTCTTTCATTCTGGACTCATCGTTGGCGTGTGAGTCCCAACGTGCCTTCACGCAGTCATATACAAGATGTGATACAGATTGATCTGTTTGCTGAGATAGCTTTGAAAGGAAAGCATCTACACTGTTTCGCCTCCGTTCGTAGAATCCATGAATTAAGGAGAACTTATTGCAGTCATCACTCGCAATCTTTTGGTATCCAACATGCAAATCATGAGGAGAATGCTGATATGGTGTAAGGAATATCGTTGGATCATCAACTGGTGTGCTTTCCAGCACAGCTTGCAAAAACATGATTCGAAACAGTTTCCTTGCATGACCGCCCTCATTGTGCCACCCCTCCCAGTTCCCTCTTGGTACATTATTGATATTATCTTTGCTATCTTTGTCGGTGATGTTTGGAAGTCTCGCAGAATGGTACAGTTCTAGGGCAAGCTCTTCAACGTTTAGGCTGCGTGTACTTTCAGGTCGATTATCGTTGTTATTCGATTCCCATCCAACAAAAGCGCACCGTTTACTTGACTCATCTCGGTCATTTGAAATGGCATTTGCTACAGCAACATCTGTTTCTGGAGTCCAATCTCTGTAACCAGTGCAAGATTCAATCTCGTCGCTGCTACTGACATTGTCCAGCCGAATATGTAGTAATTGCATTTCGTCATTTGATATTCCGTCCATTGTTTTGATTAACGGAGCTTTGAGCCTACGAGCTAGATTTCTAATGGAGCTGAATGGAATAGAGCAAGATATCGCTGTGTTACCCAACAGCAATCGACAAAATCCTTGAATCGGAGATAAATCTAACGGCGTAGTTTTGTTTGATTTTTCCTTACGAGATTTTCGATGCGCATGTGTGAGATCAATGAGTAGGCGTTCAATTGCTTTACCGCGGTTCCTCCGTGGTAGAAGGTATTGTGCGTATTGATTGTATTGAAACTGGTTTGATAGGGCATCAGGACCACCGAAATAAAAGCTTTGTACTTCCGTCCCGAACAAGATCGTCATTAAGCTAGAAGATGCCATTACGTACAAATCCCTCTTTTCCAAGAACGGCACGGCATCCCATGTAATATATGTCAAGATTGCATCAAGCGATAAATGACGAAGCCAAGGTCGTGCACTTAGAGACGTCGAAAACGAGTTGATGATACGAAATTGGAGCATCCACCTACAAACAATCGAAGTAGTCAGTATCAAACTTTCGTGTTCACTCATCGAATCTCTGAATGTGTTGAACTGCTGAACATCGTTTTCGATCTTTCTACAAATAGTCAATAATTCCAGCTCATTGTTCGGATTATCGAGGCATGATAAAACCTTTCTTACAAGATTGAATCGACCATCCTTCGTGAGGAGATGAAACACATCGACTGCAGACACGTCATCAGGCTGACTTTTATCCGTAACCGTTGACGACTTTTCTTTCCTGCGACGAATCATTTTCTCGGTTTCGTATGCCTCGATGGCTTGATCAATCGAGCTACGTAACTCTGCTCCAATCTCAAATAATGTAAATTCATTCAGTGTCTCAAATACTCGGGTGACCGAATTATGATCAGGCTCAGCAACAAAATACTTTTGCAGTGGATAGGCTTCGAGGCCAAACCGTGAGTTCAAACCTGGATATTCTACCTTGTGCCAATCTCCCTCTACCGAGCAAGATCTCCATCCATTTGTTCCATCGCCCCTCATAGAACCAGGACCTCCACCAGCGCAAAGAAACAGTCTCATCAAGCGTCGCAGGGTTTGGAGAGGAGCCTCTCTCAATCGAATAGTGCTCAAAACGCTTCTCTGACTTTGCTGCATGGAAGAATCTGTTGTTGCATCATTCCATTCTGATTCAATCATTTTCAACGCATTATCCACCTCTGCTTTCTTTGGCGCATACACCTGTCCCTCTCTCGATTTTGACAATGAAACCACCTTGCTGGCAAGTTTACGCAGTAAGACTTTGTCTACGTGCTTCCTCACGGGCAATAAGGAAGTTGTCTTGCTCTTTGTAGCAGAAAAAGCAGATAACAATGTCTTTTGGCTTTGCATCTGAGCAAGAACTTCGTTGGTACAATCTGACTGAGTTGTCGGAGCTGCCTTTGGAGACTTCCCTCCGCCAAGCATACGCAAGACTTCCCTACGTTCCTCAGCCGAAAGTACGATGCCCCGTTTCATCCCACCGCCTCCACTCTGACTTGTTGTTACTTGGCCTGCAACAGTTCCACACTCGTATTCGGACTCGAACGATCGCACCAACCCCATAGATTCTAGTCTAACAATATCAACAAAAAGACTCTTTAGAGCAGCTTGATGATTGGAAAACGAAGAATTTGGTGTTTCTGTTTCCGTCTCAGTGTTGTCCCTCACTTTGGGACCATAATAGCGAATATACAAATCAGCGAGATCCAACCATGGTCCTTTGCGATGATAGATTCTGCTGTACAAGTTCATTGATCGTTCAAATATTATATCATCTTCAATATTGGTTTGTTTCTCAGCCTCTTCATTTGTTGCATCATCATACAAAGACATGAAGGCCTTGACAGCACTTAAATCATCGCCTTCCTCCCAATTGAAAAGAGATACTTCTCTTGAAGAGTTGCCTGATTGTTTCAAAGTACGCCAACGAGCATCTGACATGATGATATGACAAGCTTCTGCAAGGTGTTGAACATATGCCGATGATCGAGGAGTGAATGAGTGCCAAGCTGTTGCATGCTGTTGTTGAACCTGCGGTTTTGTCGCTATCTCTTGCACTAACGGGTTACAAGGAAGTGCAGATATTGGTTTGTCCGATTGTATGGTATCATTAAGTTCTTGTGCCTCCTCTTGCTGTTGCAGCTGAGGTTTTGTATCTACAGACACGTTCCCCTCCTGTACTAATGGATTGCAAGGAAGGGTAGATATTGGTTTGCTGGATTGTGTAACATCATCATCTGTTCTCTTGTCCTGCTGCTGTTTCAGCTGAGGTTTTGTTTCTTCCTGCACTAACGAATCGCAGGGAAGTGGATAAATTGGCTTGCTCTGGCGTATGGTAACATCGTCTTCTTTTTTCTCCTCCCCAGCGTCGTCAGTATCACTGTCATCAATGTTGATAACATCATGTTCCATACTATTAGGTTTGTTTTCATTACTCGACTTATGCCGTTTCTGCGCTTGGTCATCTTGACCATATGTCTTCCCTCTGTCTTGTTTACTCCTTCGATCCTTTTGTTGTTGATCCCTCCAATGCTGCCTCTGCTTTTTTGACAATGACAATCGCCTACTTTTACTTTTTGGAGCTTGCTGTGTAGTAGCTGCAGCAGCGGTACGCCGACAACGACGAGAGGACAGTTCCTCTGTAGATATATTGTCTTTTCGTATTCTTGATATAGTACCAGTTGAACACCATCGCACGTATACATATTCATAGTCATCATCTCCGTCGTTTTCAGCAATCAATTGTGATGATGGTACATCTGAAGTCTGTAGCAAGTATGCCGCGTGCTCTTTGGCGCCCTCATGATTGCCATCTCTTGCCCAGACAAAGGTGCCATTATTCATAGAGGACGATGATCCACTGGCTTTGTGCTTCCTTTCACCAACCGAGGTATTGTCCATGTTGCCAACTACTCAACAACAAGCAACATGGCAGCGGCTGTGTCATTTTCATTTTTTTTGCACTTGGATGGAGAGCGACTAGAGAAAAAGCGGGAGCGAAAGGAGAGGAATTGTCACCCAATTTGGCGCCAACTCCTCTCCTTATTCCTTATCGAACTTTTCTTTTGGCGCCCGCCCCTCTACCTTTCTGTAGAGAAGAAGCCAAAACCATGTGAGGAAATAATGGGATTTACACTCTATTCCATAACTCCCGTAGCCCCGAACAACACAGTACACACCAGCAGAGGCCGTCACTCTCCATGGTTACAGCACATTAATCCACCGGCAGAGCATGAGCAGCCCTACTGACCGAAAGAACGACGTAGAAACTGGCGGGGTTCTCGACCATCCCCCTCCAAACGGAAATCACATCGTCGTAGATGATAACACAAATTGGCAATATGATGCCGTCAGCAACAGCAGTCTCACTGGAGAGTTTACAACCATCACAAATGTGTTGGATGGTCATGCCGATGGGGCGGGGGAGCAGTATTACAGCCCTTCTAGGAGTAAATTCGAAGTGGTCGATATAATAGATGGCTATTCGATGCCAGGCACCACTTCAGCACCGAGGAGTAATGACGGGAGCAACCTAGGATCATATGATTCTTATTATCACATGCAAAAGAATGGGCCGCCAATTGTTCCAGAGTCTGAATCTAATGTTCGCCACCACAGTATAATGCGTTATGGGTGGCGTGGCGGGGGTATGAGTGGCTTAACTGGGTCCAGTTTGGCAGACACAATAGAGAAGGACGAACGTGTCGAGGTAGAACATTATCGTGAAGATGCAAGTGAATCAAACACAAACGACAGAGCTAGCTCCTTAAGTTCTCTGACTAATGACTTCTTCCCCAAAATTGACCGAAGAGGAGGACGTTTCTTTTCCACACCAAAGAGGAATAATCGTATGCAGCATGAAAGACAGGAGAGCATCAGTCCAACATCATCCAACGACAAGTCAAGCTCTCAGAGCTCCAAGATGTTCCCGAAGGCTTTTTCGCCTCCCCGAGTCAAGAAAAACAATCTAGTTCATGGCTCACCATGGTATGTCAACAAACATCATCGTGATACTCCATCGCCACACAACTCCTCTGACCAAACTCCCATGACTGCTCACCCGCCAGGTGAGGTGCTTGTAACACCCTCCCACAAGGCGAGTGACTCTAACCCTACTCCATCAGTCATAAGTAGTAGCAACATGTCCCAATATTTCTCCAACGAGCTCAGGGAGATGTATAACAGCAACGTGTACAGGTCGTATCGACATCGCTACGACCAAGCACTCTCATCTCCGAAGGCCAAAAGAATAATGATCTCGTCAGTTATACTTGCTGCTCTATTTGCCATCGTCGCAATAGTTGCTATAAGTCTGGGTGCGCGGTCGCAGAACCGTTCTGTTATTGAGGCCAGTGCGTCAAGTTATTACGATACTCAGCGGAATGGAGGGCTGCCCGAGAAGTGTTGTGTCGGCAAACTCGATGATGGTGAAGAGCATATTTTAGAAGCAGATGTACAGGATCGAATAGAATCCACCACCACTGGTGATAATAGCAAGGCACCATCACCATCCGCATCTCCAATACAAAACAATATCCCAATACAAAACACTCTGCCGACTAATGTTGAACTTGATTGGGACTATGTTGTAACAGTGTCGACTCCGAGTCCCACACCTGGAGCTGGAGATGATTCGGAGAGTGCAGCTATCCCAACAACTCCGAATCCCACAGTTGCAGAAGACTCGAATGGGTGGAAACCATCCATTATTCCTTCTTGGATACCACCAGGAGAGAAGCAAATACCTATATCAACACCAAATCCAACAAAGCAACCGACGAGGAAGCCGACGAGGAAGCCGACAAGGAAACCAACAAGGCAACCGACGAGGAAACCGACAAGGAAACCAACAAGGCGTCCAACAATACGTCCAACAAGAAAGCCTACAAAGCAACCGACAACTAAGAAGCCGACTCCGCAACCAACTATTTTGAGTACTATTGCACCAAGTAAAAAGCCAACTAGCTCTCCAACAAACACACCAACTTCAACACCTCCAACATTGAAGCCAAGTAACGCACCATTTGTTACTTTAGGTCCAACCAAAGCTCCTACTACATTGTTCAACAACAAGTTACCTTCAACATCACCTACTGTTTCTTCCAATACCAAAGAACCAACAGACGATGGTTTGACTAATGCACCGACTCGAATTCCAACAGTGTTGGTGAGTATATTTTGTAGAGCAATGTCTTTTTGTCACGATTCAACCTCAGGAACTAACACAATTGATTGCCTGACTACTTTTTAGACTCCATCACCGACGTCTGGCTCAACTAACAGTCCAGTCAAGCTGCTTCCAACTCTAGTGCCCACAACTCCTCAGCCAGTTACGCCTCAGCCATCCACAGTACCTCCAACTACCGAGCCTTCACCTATTCCGACTCCAGCAGTGACACCTCAGCCATCCACAGTGCCTCCAACTACCGAACCCTCATTCAATCCGACACCAGTAGTGACACCGCAGCCAACCACAGTGCCTCCAACTGCCGAACCCTCGCCCAATCCGACTCCATTAGTGACACCGCAGCCAACCACAGTGCCTCCCACTGCCGAACCTTCGCCCAATCCGACTCCCTTACCGACGACTCCAAAGCCCTCCGCGAGCCTCGTGAGCCCACCCACCGTTGAGCCCACTGCTTCAACAGCGAAACCAACAGCGCTACCAGTATCAGCCGATCCAACAAGAAGGCCCAGTCCTAATCCCACGGAAGCTCCAGCTCCAGAAACGGATGATCCGACTCCGCAGCCAAGCCCTAATCCCACGGAAGCTCCAGTAACGACGAATCCGACTCCAAAGCCAAGCCCTGATCCAACCGAAGCTCCAGCTCCAGAAACGGATGAGCCGACTCCAAAGCCAAGCCCCAATCCCACGGACGCTCCAGTAACGACGAATCCGACTCCAAAGCCAAGCCCTGATCCAACCGAAGCTCCAGCTCCAGAAACGGATGAGCCGACTCCAAAGCCAAGCCCCAATCCCACGGACGCTCCAGTAACGACGAAGCCAACTCCAAAGCCAAGCCCTGATCCAACCGAAGCTCCAGCTCCAGAAACGGATGAGCCGACTCCAAAGCCAAGCCCCAATCCCACGGACGCTCCAGTAACGACGAAGCCAACTCCAAAGCCAAGCCCTGATCCAACCGAAGCTCCAGAAACGAAGAAGCCGACTCCAAAGCCAAGCCCCAAGCCCACCGAAGCTCCAGAAACAGATAAGCCCACTCCCAAGCCCACAGCTCCAAAAACGGACAAACCGACCCCCAAACCGACTCCCAAGTCGACATCCGAGCCGACTCCCAAACCCACAGCTCCAAAAACGGACAAGCCGACTCCCAAGCCTGCGATTTGTTCTGAGTATCGACACCCTGCCACCATAAACTTGCAGCAAGTATACTGCAAATCAGCGGGCTGTCCCACTCCTCACTTGCTCAGTGATTGCTGCGATGGTACAGCTGGACAGACAAAATGCAAACAAGCCGGTTTTACTGAGCGAACTATCTTCATTTGATCCAATTGTTGTCTCAGGGGTGATATGATATTGTACAGAAAGATAACCTTAAAAGATAAGCAACTCGTCAACATTTCGTTCACAAAAGCCAACCAATCCATGTTTCATCGCCTCTTCGCTGCCTTAGTTGAACACCTCAAGTCGAGTAGTACTACACTAAAAAAATATTTGATGGATCACAAATGGCTTGTGATGTTGAGGGCGAGCAGGTAGCAGGGACGAGAGAGTTCAGTCAGCTCCCGCTCAATCTTGTATCAATTCCTTTTCTTGCACATGGAACAGTTTGGAGTTCTCATCTGTTCCGACACTGTCAATGAGAAGCGTCAAAGAACAATAAGAACACCTCTCACCAAAATTATCGCACACGAGTTATGTTGAGGAAGTAATGAGGTTCATCAGATACAGCAGTAGCTGCAGACTACTACTACTATTACAACAACAATGGAAAAAGACAAGGGTAGCATCGAAACAAATAACGCTGTTTGTGGCCCGGCTGTGTCACCAAATAGAGAAGTGAATCAGAGTAGCAACGAGGGACAACCTCGTGTAGGAGAACTCTTTTTCATTCATCAGGAAGTAGACAATGTGAGCCTTAGCAGCATGAGCAGTGATCCTACCGCCTACACCGAAACTGAAATAGAGGAGAATCTTACAGACTACCCGCTCAGTGTTAACTATGCCCTCGGCATTACCGCTGCTTCAGCACACTCCTCGGTCAGCAGTGTTACTCACTACGGTAGCGTACCAAAGAAGTTCATTAGTCGAAGCATTCTCACTGCCTTTAGGAGGAAAGCAGTATCAGACCGCATCGGAAGCTCAGCCGGTAGAGACCACGACGCTTTTCCAGGTTCTATACCAACAACTTTGTATAATAAAGATCCAACTGTTAACAAAAGTGCAGATCCGACAATTGATATCGAGAATCAGCCTTCACAAGAAGAATCAAGCAGTGGCAGTGCTGCAGACGAGGGCTCAGTTCAATCTAAGGCACAGAGCTCTCTTTCGTCTTTCTCAGATGGCTTTGGTGGGTATGTGTATCAAAACTGCAGCGAGCTGAACTCTCGAACAACTCGTCTTATGATCATGACAGCCGCTGTGCTCTTAATTTTTGGTGTATCGGCGGTTGTTGCAGCTATTGTTTTAGATGGCAACCCTGCTAATGCAGAAGCAGGCAGCAAGCAACCGACAAGCTTATACGACTCTCTGATTGCGGAAATGTCTTCGAACTCTAGTGAAGCTCCACAAACTGCATTTGAATCCCCAATGATAGCAAGCACTCCCATAATTGCAATAGACAATTCTACGACTCCAACGATTGCTCCAACGTTTGCTCCAACCAACAGCAGTGAAAATGCATCCAACGACGGGATTTTAGAGTGGGCTCTTACAGATATATCCACTACGGAAGCAACTGAATCAACCGTAAATCCTTCAACCACCGAGGCAACAACATCTTCAACAATGACTTCGACTTCAACAAATTCGACTCCAGTTGCAACGACTTCGTCTTCAACAACCTCAGCTTCAACAACTTCGACTCCAACAACAACAACTACTACTACTACTACCACCACCACCACCACAACGTCGTCTTCGACTACCTCCCCTCCAAGCAAGCTTACTGCAACCTATATTCAGGCTGTTGCAAACTCGTTGCTGAGCTTGTCCCTAGTTTCATTTACCAAGGCAAAGGCGGACAAGGAGGAAGACAACAAGGAGGACAACAAGGAGGACAACAAAGGAAAAGATGATGTGGTGAGTGGTGTGAATGTCGAAACTGTTGTTCGATTTGACATTTCATCAATGTTGAACGACCCTCGCGGTGACCCTTTCCGAGTATTGATGCGCCAGAGTAGCAACAACGAAGGCTTAGGCAAAATTTCGTTAGACTATCTCCCCAAAGCGGGTCTGTGGGATTGTTCTCCATGCGAGCAAGCGCAGGTACCGTCAGAAAATTCAGTTGCAGTTGGTACTTTTGGTGATAGTGGATATGTGGACCTTTCCTTAGCCTTCTCGAGAGGTATTTTTAACAATCAGATGACGTTCAAGTTGTTGTCAAGAGAAATGTTACCTGCCCCAGAAATGGTGGTACTTTGGGTAGAAGGCGATGCCAACGAGTTTAGTGATTTGTCCGTGGCAGCCTTGATGGGAAGGGTTTCTGGGGATGAAGATCGTTTCAATTAGCTGTTATAACAGCACTGTATGTCTAATTGTGGAAGGTATGTAGATACAACTAACATGTAAAGCCTATTAAGAAATTATTTATTCGCCATCCACAAAGTCAAACGGTGTCTTTGAGAAGGAAAATAAGTCACTCGAGTCGTTCTTCGAAGGGTTGCCGTTGCCGTCTTTCTGCGACGAGTCTGCATCGAAGCTATCGAAGTTTGCCCACCCGCCAGTATTTTCATCGTTTCCAAACGCTACATTTCCAGCAAACAAATCCATCACTGGTACATCGTCGTCATCGCCGTCATCATCATTGTCATCTTCGATAGAAGATTCGTCACTGCTTGTTGATTCTGTCTCTTTATCATCGTCTCTAGGGACAACCATGGCGTCAGACATGATATCGTCGTGTTCTGATCCTTTGTCCAAGTGTTTGTCGTTTTCATCTTCGTTATCGAAAGGATGCCCACCTCCCAGAGGATCATCGTAAATGTAGTCTTTGAATCCTGTTGTAGTTGGGATTACAGAGCCAAAATTGTGCCCCAAATTGCTTTCCTTTGACGGAGCTCGGCGACGGTTGCGCCCTCTTAATTGGCTATCATCTGACTCACCATTTGAGGAAGGCAAGCTCAAATTTTCCATCATGCTGTCGGCAATATCCAAGTCAATTTCGTCCATATCAATATCACCTTCGGCTGCCCCGCTCCCACCAAATATCAAGTGACCAGATGGCTCGCCTAAAAAGTCGTCGCTGGTGTCATTTATTACTGCCGTCAGTTGGTTTTGTGAGTCAGAAGTTGCCGTCACAGCTTGGCCATTATTCATTGGCTGGCCTCCCAATGGAGCTGACTGCACAGACATTTCAAATGCAAGGGTAGAGGCAACAAACTGTTCCCATTTATCAAAAAGAAGAGGATCCCGCTGAATAATAAGGCTGATTTGCGATGGTCGAGAGGCTTTGGCAACTGGCGTTTCTTGTTGATTGGGTGAGGAATGTAGTTTGGGTAAAGGAGATGTGGCGTGTGTCTCGACTGCATTGCTCTCATCTCCCTCCATATTGTTACAATCGTCACCAGTGTTAGTGGAAGCATGAGCCAAAGCTTGGCAGATGATAATAACATGACCCATGTACCCCTTGCGGATTTGTTTGGACTCCTTACCCCCAGAAGCAACGGACGACGTGCCTTGAATTGGTTTAGAGTCTAGCGGCTGAGAAGATTCATCGTCGTTCATACACTGTTCCATTGCCGAATCAACGTCTTCTTCGGATACAGGTGCAACTGCGTCAATGTCGGTACTTTTCTTGCTACTATTGCCGTCGTCACTGTCATCATCTTGTTCCGCCTTCTCATTAGAGCCAGATCCAACTACATCTACAATGATATCTTCACCTCCAAACGAATCCATTAATCTCTCCATCAATTGACATTTTTCAAGAAAATACTCTTGCAACCCTGATCGTCCCTCTCCACCCTCAAACACATGTACCAAGAAATTTGCCACACTCTGATGAAGCATGGAACACCATTCAAACTCCCAAAATAAATCTATGCAATGCTTCAAGATATTGCTGTGCTGAAGATCGAAATCTACCGATGCGTCTCCAAGAAGAACTAGAGCCTCAACTAAACGAAGTATACGCAGACGAGATGTACCGAGGAGTAGTCGAGGCTGACCACCAGTGTATTGCGCTGAAGTGAGCCACGTTTTTGTTACGGGATGTGTCAATAGCGAAGACAACTCCTTGAGCAGTGCGGGAAGATGGCTGACAAGAGATGACGTGCCTGCCGTAGATGCTTCTGGAGAAGAAGGATGCATAGGCAGTGAAGCTAGTGGTGGAGGCGTGTGCGGCCCAATTTCGCTCATATTTGTTTGTGACGACTCAACTGCTTGGTCTGCAGCACCTCCCTCTACTCCGACGGCTCCATATCCACCTAATTGCAGCACCAAACTTTCTAGCACCGTTATTGCACATGTCATTTTCGATTCATATGGAACAAACTCGGGTTGCTCATCCTCCGATTCATTGGAAAAAGATGAACTTCTTGATAAAGAGGCAATGTCTAAGACCCGTTTCAATGCTGGGTCCGATGACAAGGAAATCATGACAGAAGAGTTCAAAGATGAGTTTTGAATGATTGTGACGAGTATCTCAGCTGCATGCTGTGAACACAAGAACGCCGCATCATCTTCATCATTTTCCACATCACACTCTTTTGAAGAATCATCATTGGAATATCCAACTGGAAACCCATATTCTAACAAAAAGGAATCCGTTTTACCCTCCAACCTATCCAACAGTAGTGCCAACACACAGTCAGGTCTCTCCGACCAGTCACACTGGAACAAATGAGTCAAATCATTTTCCAAATCATCCTCATCGTCTACATCTTCATCGTCCATATCATGCAGAGACATTTGTTGGTTACCATTCATTTGATTAATCGCATTCATGAAATCGTTGTTTGGTGCAGAATACGGATTTTCGTCCTCATCACTATCTGTTGATGTTGAAGCGGCAACATCATCGTCGCTGCCTTCATTTTTATTGGCAGCGCTGTTCTCTTTGGAAGTTCCTTGTTGCCGCAGTGGTGATGGTACCAGTAGTCGTTGTAAAATGTGCATTATCGAATGTGAATGTAGGTGGTCAAGTAATGCACACATGAGCATCGGTGGTGCATTCGATGATGGGAATTTCTCAATTGCTGAAGATTGTTGTTGTTGTTGTTCTTTTGCATCCAACGATTTATACGAAAGGGATAATAGCTGCTTCGACAAGGGAGCTGATCTACTTGTCCATATTAATGACGTATTCATATACTCTGCCATTGTTTGAGATCGTGTCCGAAATAACACCACCAACAACTTTTCTAAATATCCTGCTCTTCGATCATCAAGTGATGAGGGGGGAGTGTCAATTAGGACTGAGAAGATTAGATCTAGAATTCGCTTTTTGGATGTCTGTTGTTGTTGTGGTTGTTGTTGCATTTGTTGACGTGGTTGGAACATCGTGTCGTTGCTACCTCGTGGTTGTAGTGAATTTGTCGTTTGTAAATCTGAACTGCTGTCACCACCATTGTCACTTTTGTTCAAAATAGTCACGTCTTCTAACTCTCCCACCACAAAGGGTGGTGTCGTCATATCCTCGACTACATCGTCTTCTTCCACGTCAATAAATCCATCCACAAGCACATCCAAGGTAGTCCCCACCTCGGAACAAAGTACCTCACACGCCATGTAAGGATATCTTATAAATCTCAAGTCATATTCTTCTTCTGGAGTACGTTGTTCCTCTTCTTCTTCTTCGTCATCATCTCGATTAAAAATCCATCCTCCACCCCCCGCAGCCTTTCTACTAGGCCTGACTGGACTCACAGCCGGACTTATCCACTGTGTCTCCACATTCACTTCACCATTCTCCCTCGGTGACGAAACCAACAATTTCGAATTCCGATGCAATCCCTCCTCCTCCTCCTCCTCCTCCTCCTCTTCTTCCTGAGATTCCAACCGTGCCAACTCCCTCTTCATCTTCTTCCTCTCCTCCCTCCTCCTCCTCTCCTCACTACACCACCGTTCTCTCCCCCCCACACTCCCCTCATACGGCACTTTATCCAACACACACTCCACCAATTCCGCCACAACCTCCCCCCTCCCAAAATATTCCACAAGTTGTACCTCACACCCTCGTAACTCTTGCAATAGTTCATCCTGTGCTAACAATTCGTCAAGTGTAAGGGGGGTATTGGAACTAAGTAAATCGTGCAATGGTGAGGGGAGAGAAAAGGCCTCGGTGGACCAAATGTCGCCTCCGCTGAGTGTGGCGAATGCTGAGTTGATTCCTTCGCTCATGTTGTTGTTGTTGGTGTCATTGGTGGTATTGTTGTCATTGGGGAAGGAAGCTGTCCACATTTGACATTGATACATTGTGTCTTCGTCATCTTCTTCGATGCTGCTGGAGCTTCCTTGGTGATGAAGTGCCATGTCGTACTCTGTCGCTGCTGTTGTTGTTGTTTGTAATTTATCCTCTTCATCCACATTATCATCATCGTCGGTATTGTTGTTAGCTGATTCAGATGATGCAACTACGATGGATGATATTTCAATTCCCTCATCATTCGATTCAGTTTTGGCCAACACATCATCATCATCATTAGGTTCATTTGTATTCGCGTCACCATCGGCTGATGCTTTGATGCCATTCATTGCATTACTATTATTGGCCATGTTGTCACCATCTAATGACACGGAAGGCTGCTCCTCCACAGTAGTAGTGGCAACATCCTCATTATCGGCGGCACTACTGTCATTGAATGCAGTGGACCATTGAGGAACAAACATTCTGCACTGTAGACTATGTCTCAGTAGTTTAAATTCTGCGTGTGTGTGCTCAAATTGGAGCGCAAAGATTGTCCAGTGCTATATATTATGTACACGATACACGAATAGCCTTTGTATCGTCGTTGGTGATGTTAGTATAGTATTGTTACCGTCGGCCAATGGGTATCACCATGGTCGTTGCTATTAATTAAGGTGGAACACAAGTAAAAAACCGCCAGATAAAAATGCCGTTTATCTAGCAAAATCTGCCTCGGGCCTCTACATAGGAATTAGTACATGCGTTTTCAAACAATATTCTGCCTCATTCGAGTCACGCACCACACCTCCAGAGAGCATTCTGCCCACGCTTCCGCCATGGTGAAAACACAACAATAACAACCATCATTATACCACTGTTGACTGCGTAGTAGCTCACTAACTACACTTTACCGTAGTTTACCTACTGCAACTTTTACCCGGCGAATTGTATTGCCGACAATTTTTGTGAGCAAGTAAACTACGGAACGGCATATTAAAGGAGATACTTGCGATGCCCGTGAAATAACGGAAATACACCGATGCAACCGATGTAGTAGACATAGGTCTCGTATTATGGTCATGAACGCCACCTACAACGCCACCACGACGCACCAATCGATGGTATAGATATATGAGGAGGTACCTGCGCCTTGGCGGCCGATCTCTCGCCCGATAATGCCATCGCCATCAGTGGAACCTCGTGTCAACGGATAAGAGACAAGCACAACTATCATCGGCTAAACTACAACGAGGAGGGACCACCAACCATTACCAAAGCCATCACACGTTACCACTTCATTCTAACATGATTATAGATGAAGGATTCACTGATTGGTGCGGTGTAAAATGCTGCACAACCACTCTCCAACACTACACACAAAATTAATTCAAATATTCGTCTCGGACGTCCGCAACAATCAACTCGAAATCATTACAATATACACTATCATTGAGAGAAATATTGATAAGACATCATTATGATGATAATATTCAACCTTGGGAACGACTGCAGCAATCTGGACCGATTAGAACAGCGTATTATCTACCATTATTTAATGATAATGCATTAAATTGTTTACACAATTGTCCATAAAAGGAATAACTTCATGCAAGCTATATTATCTTCTACTATAAAATACTAATGTCTTCCGCTATACTATCATTAAGGATTAGTACATAAATCAACGCCCATTTGTTGTTATTGGTCCATGAAGAAGGTAGATTGTTGCGTGCCTTTTGGGGGAATAATAATATCTTCATTTGCATTTGATATGGTTGACTGTCGATATAATCATGATATTGGTGCTTTCAAGGAGCCTAACACGTCTAATACATAATAGACACCCATCATGTGCAAGAAGGATCTCCCACTTGAAACGTGTCGTCCTCAAAATGGCCGTAATAGGGTTGAAGGAGTTGAAAATGGCAGATTTTATATCACTGATGGCGACGATAGTTTTATAATAACCGAAGCGGCGGCGAGCGATTGCCGCCTAAGACGCATAGGCAATAATATTGGCGTCCACTTTAGCGCGGCGGAATTGGCATATTGGATGGTTGTGGGTAACTGTGGCCATAGTATCGGAGGCCATCATGGTCGGGGTGTAATTGATGAGATCTGAGTGGAGGATTTTTTATTGCGGTACCAAATATCGCCAAACAACAACGGAATTAGTAGTATCTACTTCAATAGCCCCTTTATCCCCGTACGGGCTAAATAGCGATTGTACGTTAGGAATAGTATGTAGAATTACTTGTGTTCCACCTTAATGTCGACGAATATTTTTGGCGTGTGGCGGCCAGGTTATAGACGGAAAACACTGAAAGCACGAAGCGAAGCACGAAGCGAAAGCAATGCAAGAGAAATAAGAGCAGAACAGCAAAAAAGAGCAAAGCACAAAGCAAGAGCTGCATGCAAGCACCGCAACTACTTACTAACAAACACCCATCATGTCTTGCAACTTCGAAGAACTAGTCGGCCCTACACTGCTCATTGGCAAGGGTCAAGAGGTGTATACAAAAGATCTCTTGAAGGATAAGAAATATGTCATGTAAGTTTATTCTGCACTTGATTCTGCACTTGGCGTCATTTTCTTTGCATCTATGGTACTTAAGCACTCATTCATACGTTATCACATATTATTCCATGTGTTCTTCTTCTTACAATATTATATTACTGGATCACACAAAAGGCTCTACTTCTCAGCACAATGGTGTCCACCATGCAGACGATTCACCCCTCTACTAAGTGAGGCATACACCGCTCACAAACAATACATACAAGACAACAACAACATCCAAGAAGAAGACATGGAAGTAATATTTGTCTCACTAGACTCAGTCCAAACCGACTTTGACACCTACCGATCCAAAATGCCATTCTATTCAGTCCCATTTGCCAATTTATGGTTGTTACATATCAAAGACAAACTATCGAGCAGGTATGGTGTACGGTCGATACCGACTCTTGTGGTTTTGAATGGGCAGGATGGAAGTGTCGTTACCAAAAATGGAAAAGGAGAGTATGCATCTTATTTCAAGGGGGAGTATGAGGTTCCTTCTGCTTCGTGTTGTATCTCGTAACCACAACAGCAGTATCACCATCATTACCAACAAACAATCAACTCTTATACACACAATAGTATATAGTAGACTATAATGCAATCATATGTTAATCAATCAATCAGTCATATCACCAGTCAACAAATCCTTCAAATCACCACCCTCCTCCATCTCCTTCACAATATCCAACCCACCCACCAAATCACCCTCCACATACAACTGCGGATACGTCGGCCAATCACTATACTCCTTCAATCCCTGACGGACCTCCTCATCTTCCAAAATGTTGAATGCATCATACGATACGTGGTAGGAATCGAGAATTTCGACAATTTGGCGTGAAAAGCCGCATTTGGGACTGGAGGGGATGCCTTTCATGAAGAGCATTATGCGGTGTCGGTTGATTAGTTGTTGGAGTTTGTCATTGAGTGATAATGCTGTTGTTGTATCTTCTGTTGGCTGTTGCTCAACAACTGCACTACTACTACTAGTACTATTACCAATCACATAATCCTCCAACTCTAATTGAGACACCAACCCACCATCTTCCTCCATCAACTCCTTCATAATATCCAATCCCCCCACTAATTCACCCTTGACATAGAATTGTGGATATGTCGGCCAATCGCTGTAACTTTTGAGACCCTGACGTACCTCATCGTCTTCCAGAATGTTGAAATATCCAAATGTGAGATTGGATTCGGTGAGCATTTCAATGGCTTGTCGTGAGAATCCACATTTTGGTGCGTTGGGTGTTCCTTTTAGGAAGAGCATGATGGGAGAGGATGTGATTAATGATTGTAGACGGTTGTTGAGTGTTTGTTCTTCTTTCTTTTCTTCACTTTGTTCTTCTGGTTGTTGAGTAGGTGATGGTTGTGTCGATGATGATGATGTTGTTGTTGAGGCACTGCTGGCCAATCTAGAATAACATTGAGTGACACGAGCTACATCTTCACCGCCATCAATTCGTTCTATAGCTGCACCATCTGAGTTGAGGAAAATAAATGTTGGAACTGTTGTTACATTGAACTGCAATTATAGATTTCAAGAGAGTGAAAAAGATATTATTTAGTACAAATGCATATAGTGATAGGTGTGTGCACATGATGTGCTCAAAAGTCCAAAAGTTTTGCCACGGAGAATTACTAACAGCCAGATCGTCAGTTAGTAGACTCACCTTTTGACTAAGCGTCGGGGCTTCCTCCGCCAACACTCGATAAATGTTCACACCATCACGTCGACTCTGCCCAGCCAGAGCTTGGACCACCATATAAAATTGCCCACCAGGCGCGGAAGGCTCATGCCACTCGGCATAGAAGAATAGCACACTTTTTTGACCAGACAGTGCTGATGCGTCGAAGAGGGAAGCAGCCTTGGCCTCGTTGTCGTTTTTGATGTCTACTATTATGGAGATCGACATGGTTGTTTGATGGTGGTGCTGGACGGAGTGTAGTGATGTTCGTTGGCGGAGGCGGCAGAGGGATCGATGCGTTCTTTTTGCGGGGCATTTTTACAAACTGCATTTTTAGATGCGATTTAGCCACAAAATTTAAATCCTTCGCTAGCTCACCATGACCACAAAAATCTGCTCGGCTATCGCTTCGTCTGCATACTGAAGTCGACGGTGCACTGGTCATCACCATGCTTGGGCGAGTTCTAACGGAGGAAGAGGAGCGTCAGCGTCGTCAAGCTGACGTCGCGGCACCTGCCGAGGCAGACTCCAGTCATGCCGTTGAACAACAGCATGACGTCGGTGTCGTTGCTGCTGATGCTGCCGCCCCTACACATGATGAGCCCTATCTTGGATCTTCGCCAGGGTACGGCTCCGTAACTAGTTTTGGCCGCTATGCTGCCGAAGGAGAGGAGCATCATCAAGCTGATTACGAAGAGTACACTGACTATGATGGATCAGAGAACGATGACGCTTCATTCGAATCATATAATGATGCATCCAGTGGTGATGAAGATTCCTACCTACTACATCCAAACAACAATCGAAGACGGAAAAGGAAAGGCAGTCGACGTGACTTACAAAATCAAAGCTCATCCTACCGGTGGATGAAATCATTCAAAAAAGCTACCCGGAAATTAGCACGTAAAATTCGAGCTGTGGCAGTAATTATTGCCGATGTGGACAATGTGTGGGATAGTCCTGAGAATAGTACTACCACCTCTAACAATAGTTCCAATCGAAGTAGGCGAGCAAACGGCGGCAACAATACAAGGTCATCCATGGTATATGATGTCATTACAGGAGGAACTTCTACCATTCGTAATCGTACCGCGGCGATATTTTGGTTTGTCGTCCTTTCCATATCCTACGCTTCGGAACGATCCACATTCAAAATCATGGTGGATAGAGTTGGTCCCTTTCGATTGTTTTCTGCAGAAATAATTTTGGGATTACATGTACTCTTCTCATCATTGGCCATGCTATTTTGGAACATCTTTTGGAATAAGGATAAAAAAGAGTTTGGATCTTCCTATGGGAGTGGATTTGGGTTGGGGTTGCCTTTGGCGGATGTTGGTTTAATGGCTATTTTGGATACGGTCTATTTGTTGGTTGGTGTTATCAGTGGAGCGCATGTTCCGCCTGTCTTGACAGTTATACTTGTACAAGCTGTTATTCCATTGACTGCATGGTAAGAGTCATTTCGAATATATTATATGGATCAATCTTTTTAAGTCTTCGCGCTAAACAATGCCTACTCCCCCCATCTTTCTCGACCTCAGCTTCACGCAGTGTGTTCATCCAGACGGCTACTGCTACGGATACTGCAATCCAAACGAGAGCAATGAACCTGCTTATGAATATAGTGTCAATGATGCATCCGATTATTATCCTACCGATGACGCCTCCACCGCATTTGATTCTCGTTCCAACCACACGCGCAGCACCCACACGAACATTAGGATAAACAATCATTCATCATACGCCGACGTATCCACAATTCCAAACCTACCACAACCATCAACCATGCCCGACCCAGTTGCGGGATGGGGTGGACTCAGCAAATATCATTTAATAGGGACTGGTCTAATGTTCTTGGCAATCTTCATGGGGCTAACACCTGCTCTCTTAAGTCTGGATGAAATCATCATCACGGAACACGACGCGATGCCAGAAAAGACTGCCTACAACACCATTGTATTTTGTGTCGCAGCAATCCCTGCTGCTATATCACAGCTTTACAAAGAGAGGACAATGATTCGACTCAAACAACCGATTGATCGTAACAAGCTTAATTTGGTACTTTCAATCTTTCAGTTGCTGTTTGCTGTGGTGGTAAGCCCATTGGCCTATGGATTGCAAGGGATGGGAGCTGGCTCAGGCTGGACAGCACAGTATCCATCCACACAAATCAGTCAAAACTTTTCAGACGGCTTCTATTGCTTTCTGGGCATTCTGGACAAAGATACTCAAGCAACGGGATACCCAGAGGATGCAAGATGTGAGTATGCATGGGAGCTGGTCATAATGCATGTAATATCTATCCTCTTGGTTGGTGTTGCTTGTGATAAGCTAGCTGCTGCAACGAAGATAATGTACAGAGGAGTCAGTATGGGCATAATGGTTGCGGTAATCTTCATGTTTATTTATCAAATACGAGACAAGTGGTGTGAGTACGGACCTATAGTCAGCTTCTTCCACTTGACAAGCACGGCGGTTTTGATCGTAGGCGCGGATGTGTATCACAGAGTTTCTCTAGCTGATGCTTCGTTCGATACCGTGTATCCTGAGATTGGTGATTTGTATGAAGATGAATAACCGAGTCAGAAATATACAACTAATCATTTACTATGCTTTTAAGACGAGCAATTTCGTTCATGCTATTGTCACAACTTGCATCAGTCGAAGCGGATTCAATCGATGACTCTATCAAGCGCCTCATCCATATCCATACGTTCTTGTTCTTCCAGACCGCCGAGAATACTGTCATCATCGGACATTTCTTGTAATTCGTCAACCTCGAGCCTGGCTCTCATGCGACGGCGCATTCTCCAATCGGCTCGACCATGCCGAGAGCGTCCCCTACACCTATGTGCAAGATTATTGTCGTGGTTGTGAGACATGAACAAGTCCCACTCCCCAGGGTCGCACGACCTGATGCTGACCTGATTTCCACCAAAAAGAGCAGAACCAATAGACAATGATGCGGCAAAACTCATATTATCCGCTTCTTCGGGGATGTCGAATTCTGCACTCTCTCTGGTTGTCTTTTCCTCCGTGTCCACCGTAAACACTCTCAATTTGTTGTCGTTTGAGTTGTACTCCAAACCAATCAAGACCTCCTCGTTGATAACACCCATACTACTTGACATTTCAACATCAACTGAGCCCACCCACTCCGCAGAAGATTCTGATTTGCTCAATATTCCAACCTTGCCAATGGATTGACGTTCGCAGTGGCAATAATAACGGAAAATGACACGATGAATACCAGCATCCAACATCTTGTCCGCAGAAAAAATGATGGCCCTAGAGACTCGGCCTTCCCTCGCTGCGTGTCGTTCTTCTCTGTGATGGAGCATAAACTCAGGCAAACGGAATCTCTTGACGATAACTTGGCCTCCCGTGATGGAAAGGTCGTTGCTGGGCAAGTGAGGTGTAATGCCTGCGGCCGTTGTAGTGTAAGTTTGACCAAAAGCAATCCTGTCCTTACTCCTCAAATATCTCATGGCACAACCCTCATCCCCTGCTTTCACTTGAAATCCAAAATAAGTGTCTCTAGTCATTTTCTCCACCTTCTCCAGAACCTTTAACCATGTTTTGCCGTCTTCGGGAGGTCTCAATGGATGAGAATTCCTCCCCGATGCATAAACCATGGTAGAATTTGTTGACGTATTACCGCTCTCACAATCTTCCGTCAAGATGGGTCCATTGGGCAATAGGTGCTGCACTGACTCTACCAGATCTTTTGACTTCTTTTCAATCTTCTTGAACAAGGTTGTACAGGTCAAAGCGGTGGAAACGAGATCTTTCGCACCAAGGAAGTCAATAATATCCACCAACATTTCTTCTGGGAGCATAGATACGGGGAATGGCTTCAGGAAACGTTTCAGCTCCACAATATCGCTCTGCACCAAAAGCCTATTACACTTGAAGTAGCGGCATTTGAACTGATAGTTGCTGAATCCCGATAAACTCACCAAGGTGAACAAATTCAAGCACTTGGTACAGATGCGGTTGACTCTGGCACATTCGGCGTGACGCCTACGACGAAAGATCTCAATTTCATTAAAGCTCTCGAACCCCCTGCATTCCAAACAACCTTCATTATTCCACTCCTCATTATCGGTACACTCCACTAGATCGACGCAATTTTCATCACATGCCACGATGCCACATAGGCCGCAGCAACGAATACGGCCGGTAAGTGCATCATCCGCAATACACATCTCGCAAACCCGAAGCGGAACAGAGTCATGATTTTGATCGTTGGGGCGCTGAAAGCATGCACACATTCGCATCTCGGCAATTTTGGGAGGGTCCTCGTCTTTATTGTTATTATTTTCGGCGTCCATAAAGTGTGAGAAGCCCTTTGCGTTGCGTGCGGCGGATCCGCAAATGTGACAGCAAAGTGTTCGCTGATACTCGGCAATGTTTTGCCGGCGTCGCCGCTCTAGAATTTCGTTTAGCGGCATAATAATGTTATTACTACTTAGTTCAGTGAAGATAATAACTGCAGACTTTTATGATGCCGCAGATTAATAATTTCAACGGATTGTAAGAGGTGTAGGATTATCTTCAGTGGCAAGATTGACATCGAAGGAAGCGGTTCATGTTTCATGTTCACGATAAGAAGTTGTTGGTGATATATATCCAATTGATACCTTTTGTATCCACAATAAAGCGTTTGAAACCCATCCAGAGGAAGAAACCACCCAGATTAGAGGACGCCAAAAGACTTCAAGATGAAGATGCTATCTTAATTTCGCCCAAAGCAACTAGGTAAGCTATAACGAAAATTTGTTTCAATGCTCAGCTAAGTAAAGGAACGCCCAGATAAATACAGAGCTATGATAATTGAATAGATGGGCAGCATGGAGAGACGAGACTATGCCTATTATGAAGAGCGTGCGCCGACTGTGAAGCTGGAGGACATCACATCATCGGGCCTTAACGCGAAGCTTCTGCGGTGGATAAGAGATGATAACCCAGCATGGAACCCCAATAAAGCGATGTGGTTATCAGATAGTGGCATTTCCGAGGAGACCTGTTTCTGCATTCATGAAGGAGACGATCTGGGCTGGCTGGGTTTCTTTATTGGTCAGAGTGATTTCATTAAAGAGCTTAATATTCTTCATTTACCTGCAGAGCAAATTGATGAATTTGTTGCAGGGCTCAATCGTAATCAATCGATTAAACATCTTGACGTCTTGACTGATGATTCTATTCTGGAAAAAATAGGCCCCCTCTTCCAAACCAACAAAAATATGACCGATCTAAGCCTGCAAGCATTTCCCATTGGAGAGGACGGTGCATGCAATTTGGCATTAATATTAGATAACACATCCCTTGAGAGTATCAGTTTGGAGTACAATGATCTGGCTGGAGAGGACTTCTGCAAGGAGATTGCCACGGCATTGGGCAGGCAGACGCGGCTGAAAAAATTGCGCATTAATGAGAATTATATTGGTAGAGTCGGATGCGTGTTACTTGGGGAGGCACTCGCGAGATCGAGAGTATCAAACTTGAGAGTACTTTTGTTGTGTAATGTTGGTATTCATGACGATGGGCTGCAAGCGTTGATAGCAGGTATGGCGTACAGTATCGATTTAGAAGTATTGAACCTTAATGGCAATTCATCGATCACAACGACTGGATTGATGGCATTGTCTGCCTTCTTCCAGTCAACAAATTGCGGTTTGAGAGAGCTCCATCTGTCCTATATGAACATCGGCGATGATGGGATGAATTGTTTGGTTCCTGGGTTGGCGACTTTGCAATCTTTGAGAGAGCTGGGTATTGGATGGAACAGATTTGGCGACGAAGGTTTGCAAACTTTACTTGCGGAGCCAAACGCTACCAAGCTTGAAGAAATGAGTCTATCAGGGAACCTGCTCACAGCAGCAGGGTTAGCATCTATGTCTCCTTTATTACAATCCGAAAGTTGCCTTTTGAAAAAACTTTACCTTCTACGCACTAATTTCGGCGACGATGGGGTAGAGGCTTTAGGAAGCGCATTAGCAGGCAATAAGTCGCTGACTCGCTTAGCTGTTTCATCAAGCGATGTCTTCGAGTTTGAATCCTACGGCTTCTCAGAGTCGGAATGGAAAGTATTCAAAAGAATCCTTTGCGATACCTCTAGCATCAACAATACATACCTTTCGAACCACACGCTCACTGAATTCAGTGCCTTACTTGTTGAACATCTTCCCTCCGATATTCAAACATGCCTCAGATTGAACAAAACTTCAGAAAAGATAGCTGCACAGTGTAAAATCCTCATGCATCATCCTGTTCTTGACATGAAACCTTTCTTTCAATGGAAGTTGAAGGTTCTACCTTTAATGATAGATTGGTTTAATAGAGCTCATAGATGCGGTGACATCTGCAAAGACTGGATATCAGAGGAAGAAACTCGAAGCATCGAGCTCCATACAGTGTACCAATTCATTCGTGACATGCCGATGCTGGTAGTGAAAGCTCACTGCAGCCAAAAGAAAAGTCACTCAAGGAAGAGGAAAATTGATCTGCTGCGTAGCCGGCGTATCAGTGCGAAGACTAACTAAACTTCTCTGTGATTAATCGGTCCTTTCAAACTCGTTTTCATGATAATATATAACCAACCATGCATCATACAGAGAGTTTATTCCGCAAGAGCAAATACATATAACTTTCACATCGCTGAACAAATGAACCATTACTATGTACAGCAGCAGCAGAGAAACAGGACTCAAAGTCCCAACACACACGATCTACATTCATCAACAACCTTGGAATTGACACCGCAAATCATGTTCTTTGAATACAAATTGAAATCATAGCCTGCCTTGTCCATCTCACTTGGACTCAGATGTGACATGGTACACCCAGACTCGACCGCAATGACTAATCCAGCACAATAGTCCCAAGGCTTCCACCCTTCGGCAGCTATCCCAGTGTACACTACATCCATCCTACCACATGCTACATAACAAAGATCCAACACTCCACTTCCAAGTGTACGAGTGGTACGCACCCCATGTTGTAACAAACGCTTGACCGCCAAAGCCATCTTCTCCACATCTTCTTCATCACGAGCGTATCCAAATTCGAAGTTCACCACTGAATGAGATAATGTCTTGGTTGCCTTTTCTCCAGAACATCCCAACAATCGAATTCCATTGCGATAGGCACCATGACCTTGTACTCCAATGTACAACTCATTCGTCATTGGGGCGAACACCACGCCCATGTAGGGTTTTCCATCTCGACAAAACCCAATCGAAACACAACTTAGTGGAAGACCCGATGCAAAATTAGTCGTCCCGTCAATCGGATCAATAATCCACGTAGGCTCATTCGTCAACAGCGGTATTGTTCCCGTCCCCGTACTCTCTTCTCCAATAATGGCCTGTCCAGGAAACTTCTTGAGTATCTCGTCGGATATATAATTTTCATTCTCTACATCAATAGCAGTGGCAAAATCGGCATCATTCATTTTGGTATTGATCTGCAAGTCTCCCATGTTTTCATCAGCTGTTCCTTTGCTATCGTAGTGCTTGGTCATGTTTTTACCAGCCTCCAAGGCTAATTGTACGGCGAGGACTAGTTCATCTTTGCACTCACAAGTTGTGCTTTCTAAGAGTTCGTTTGGAACGCTAAAGTGTTGGTGTTTGGCGGAGGAGCTGCGGCTGCTGCTCCTTTTGATGGCACTGAAAGCAGATGCAGCAGCTATGGAGGTCACTGCAACTACGGCTGCTGCTACTGTGAAACGCATGATATTTTTGAGAGGATAGTAATGCAGTAGGCGTTGCACTTTTTGCGAGAGGACGCGATGCGATGAAGGAGAAGAATGACGTTGTCGAAAGGTCAGATAAATAATAGATTTTGGGACTTGAAGTAAGTAAAATGGGTACATGAACATGTATGTACTTAGCTCTTTTTGAAATTGGTAATTTCCACCCATTTTCATCTTTCTGCCACGACGTTACCATATCACTTATGCATGTTCAATGTCCACAGTGTTGTAGTTTGTAGTATGCCGTTCCGCCAGATCGTCAGCAAGGGCATTGCATCAGCCGCAAAATCAAACTCTAACTTCCGTCTGCGACTGCTGAGCTCAAGCTCTGCGTACACATCATTAGATGTGTTAGAAGAAAGATCATCAAATCAAACAATCATATCACCACTGATACGCTTTGAATCAGCTCGACTACAATACCCTTCACTCGTCTCTGGTAGCGAGCGTGATCATGGCTTAAATGATGATATCAATGAAATAATTAATTGCCAATCTACTGCTATATTGGATCGTGTTGATTTGAACATTTATCCAAATCTCGAATGTGGAAGTGGAGGCGGCGGACATGTAGTGTTGGGAAAGAATGGCAGCGGTAAAACACTGCTCTCTCAAACACTCATCAACTCTCACAACAACACTGCAAACCATCAGTCACCTCTTCACTCTGGAAGTATTGAAATAAACAAGACACGTGATGATAGTATCAACCGTAACCATCGGTGGCTCACACATGTCTCCTTCGAATCACATTCCGAATTACTCCTCAATGAAAATACAACCACGGTACATCGTGCTCTCATACCCGGTGGGGGGAACCGACTCTCGCCAACCGCGAAATTTCTAACTGTTAGATTAGGCATGTATCCACTGCTACCTCGATTTATCAACACACTTTCCACAGGAGAGATACGTCGTGTTCTTCTCGTTCGTGCCTTGGTGTCAAAGCCTGAATTGCTGCTACTCGACAATGCATTTGATGGATTGGATATTCATGGTAGGAAAGGACTAATGGATATAATTGAGCGCGTGTTGAGAGGCTTTCGAATGGACATTTTGGTTCAAGGTGTTGGCGATGCAAAAGATACTGCAAGAACACAAATCATGCTATTTAGTCACCGTCCAGAGGAAATATCTGATGGAATTGGGATGGTGACATACCTTGGTGGCTTGGGAAGTAATGACAGTGTCTCAACTCAGGCAAGATTGGGTAGGTCCGCAAGTGAGCTTGTTGAGCCACTGTCTTCATCTTCTTCAGATATTCCAAGCAAAGCTGAAATCACACAATTCTGGCAGCAAGGAAATAATGTACACGATGCAAATAATGATGACATACTTGTCGAAGCAAAGAACCTGCATGTAACTCGTGATGACACAATTCTACTATCTAATCTAGAATGGGTAGTTCAGCGTGGTGAAAGGTGGCATTTAGGAGGCTCAAATGGCTCTGGCAAATCGACTCTAAGTCGACTTCTACTCCGAATCAGCATGGATAATAGTTCGGAGTGGGTGTGTAGTACAAGCGGGCGAGATGCAAAGGTAGAAGGTGGCAAGTTATCTGTTACATCTTCATCCTTTCACACAAAAAGAGGAGGTGTAGCATTGGTATCTACTGAACTTCATTTGCACGCAGCACAAAACTGGACTAATCGGACAATACTTGAAGTATTGATACGTGGTGCTTCATATATATTCCATGCGGATAGAAGCTCACACGACCTCTCGTGCAACATGAACAATACGTTGGTGGATATTGATGTAGCAACTACTGCGGCAAAGTGGCTTGGGCTTGTGAAGAAGGATAATGATGACTCAATTCTGAATCGAAAGTTCTCAACGCTATCTCAAGGAGAACAGAAATTA
Source organism: Skeletonema marinoi (assembly GCA_030544225.1). Lineage (NCBI taxonomy): Eukaryota > Bacillariophyta > Thalassiosirophyceae > Thalassiosirales > Thalassiosiraceae > Skeletonema > Skeletonema marinoi. The sequence goes on from CM060492.1 coordinate 2,197,310, forward strand.
GCGCTTATTGCATCGTCACTTGCTCTGCGCCCATCACTCTTGGTACTTGACGAACCAATGCAAGGGTTGGACCCTTGCAATCGTACGCTTGTACTGGATCTTATCGAAGAAATATGCCAAGCTACTAACATGAGCTTGATATACATTACTCATCACAATGAGGAGTTGATTCCGTCGATTGATCGCAGACTTTCTCTGGAGGATGGAGAATCAGTGTATTGTGGTGCAATCTTATGAGTTATGAGAGAGTAACGTAACTTGCAAGATACTTTGTACTAAATATGTTTCCTTTTTGTCGTTTGGCATTCTACCACGACATCGTTTCTAACGCTGTGAATATAGCAATGAACAGCTTCTAGTGGTTCATTATTTTTGGTAATGACAGCATAGATGGACATATTTCTCTGCTCATGCTCTTTGTAATTGTATCAGCCATGCTACAAAGTCGTAGGTGACCTGATGAGGTTGAGGTCCAATTCGGCAGTTAGTACGCCAGCCGCCAGCACCACATTCTACCCCCACATCGTATCGAACACTGTGAATATAGCAATGAAGAACTTCAAGTGGCACATTATGCCCAATATAATGATCAATGATGAAATGTGATATGGTGTTGCATATGGAAACGTTACACTACTCTACTGTCTCTTTTTGCAAGTAGTTTGATCTTTTCGGTCTAGATTTTGTTGTTACATTAAATATTGTTTAGTGAATTAGTCCCTACATTCTTTGTTGACTCTGGCATGACCTTTCGAGGGAACGTGCCAATTTCCATACACACAATCTAAAATCTTCTCGGATTGCGCTGGTATCTGCAAGTGTATTGTGCCATATTGATGCCTCCTAGCTGGTACAAGCCAATCAAGAGGAAAAGAGGTTTTAGTCTGAAGATCTTTGAGCCACCACCCTTCGCCTTCCCGGTATTCCTTTCGCATTGCATATAGCTCTATCGCAGGATACTGCGCTTTAACTTTGGACAATCTGTTTGTGTAATAATCATGACCACAAACAGGAGTGAGTTGGGCAAAAATAATGCTTTTGTCACAACTATAAGAGAATCGTATCGACCAGCCAAAATGACTCCACAGATATGGTTCCAGATTCAGAATCATTTGAAGTGTTGGATGCGTTACCCAAGTATCAAAGTCATCGTCAAGATATGTCCCATCAGGATTGATCAGTGTCTTGTCTCGAAGGAGATGAATGAGCTCCCCATATGCCGTCCAAAGCGGATACCCTTCACCAAAACAGTTGACTTTGTCCATGAGCCAGGCATACACATCTATAGATGGTGTACAAATAGTCTGTTGTTGTTTCTCAATCCATTCTGATTCACTTCGGAAATAGTCGACTCCACACGTGTCAACTGTCCCCTGCAAAACTTTTGCGGAATACGAAATTTCGTGAGTAACAGTGGGTACCTCCTCTCCAACACACATGTTGATGAGGCTACGGCTGTTCAGCTCTTCTTCTTCTTTGGAAGAGATAGTGGATAAGATAGGAGAAAAAGGTGGTTTGAACTCTGTCTTCTGAGGATCGATAAGTTTGTGGGACAGTAAGCCGAGCCTTTTGTGTGTGGAGGTAGAATCACCGACAGAGTTGTTATTGTTGAAGAGGGATACAACAAGCGTCCCTACTGCAGCTGCTGATGCGATTGTTAGAATGACGGTCTTCATAGTTGAGCGGTTGTTGGTTGTCGCGACAAAATGTGGACTGCAGCCACGGTCTCGCCTCAGGAGTAGACCAGGATGACTTCAGGATGACCAAGAGAGGATGAACGACCCCGTACAGAATGGACCGAGCCAGAGAAGAAGACGGAAATAGTGTGAAGTTGAAAGGTAGGGGGTAGGGGCATGCAGCGCAGGGCAAAATCATTCACGAGACCGCCCGGTAGCGTATCATGTCCCCAGCACCTCCCAGCACGCACAGTAGTCACAAACTGTGTCGCAATGTTTACTAAATCAAAGATTCTCTGTCCGAGCGTGCTAAACAAGATGAAAGACACACACACACACACCACTAGGACTGTCTCATCTCACTAAACGGTGGGTTCGCACAACGCGGACTAAACACAAGGTTTACTTCAAAATTTAGTTGTTTAAGTAGTGTAAAACACACTCTGTTTAGTAGGCCTCCGTTCACATAAATGTCGGGTTGGTGCAGGTGAAATAGATAAGTAGCAAGGGACAGGGGCTGGACAGGGGACAGGGCTGACAGCTGACAGGGCAAATCTTCACGGTACCGGACTTAGTTAGCAGCATCTGGCGGATTTCTTGTTAACCAACCAGCTCTACGGACGTAGATCTTCGGCAATATGTTAATGCCGGCACGCTCCACAACACAAAATAATAATGTTGGAGCGCAATTTCTCTTTTGTCGCGGAATGAAACGAGCTTAACCCCTCGTCCCCCCTTCCGTAAATGACTATGGGTATAGTGGGCGGGTGACTCCCCGGTATACGACCAACCAATGAATTAGGCGGTCATAACCTGTTATAATCCCAGCTCTGCATAGTAGTAGTAGAGGAGGATTAGATGAAGGAAGAGAAGTGAGCCTTAGTTGAGTTATCCTAGATAGGTACGAGTACGTGTATTCTAACACAGCACGCACCGAGAGTGCTATAAGAGAGAGGATAAGTTCAAGTAGAGGGTCACAGTCACAATCTTAGTCAGTAGTCACTGTGTCGCAATGTTCACTAAATTGAGATTCTCTGTCCGAGCGTGCTAAAGAAGATGATACTTCGCTATTTTAGATGAAGATGATCTTTCCATAAGTATTTAGACAACTTTACATCTCCATCCATGAGACCTGAGAATCGCTAGCTTTGGCCACTAACAAAGTCTGTCCCAAAAAAAAATCACTTTGCCCGAGAATCGCAAATCAGCCTCATTTTTCAAAAAATAACGACCATGACGGCCTCAACTCCCCCCTATGCCCCCTCCACCACCGATGGTTCTACGAACCCATACCACCCCATACAACCTTAATGAGTCGATATCTATCGATGGCGGCCGCGGAATAAATTATCTCGAGCGTCTATCCTCTCATTTAGGCCTTGACATATCTTGTGTCCGTTGGTGAAAATAACGATCTCTCCCTTCACACGACAACATCTTCGTAGACTCTGTGATCCACTACAATGCTACACACCGATCAGATGGCGATGCAACAATAGGATGCGAGTGGTTGGCTTGATTATCGGCCAGGGCCGCCGATACGGCTCATCTATTATTACAAAGACACGTCGTGATTATTTTAAATCGGCACATCTCACGTAGCAGTGCTGGGAGGAGGGAATAACAACATCAACTGCAGAGTAAAGGATGGTCGAAAGTTGCTTGGTGGCCTCGCGGGGGATAACGTGCTGTGTGAATCCCTTGTCTTATTGCCGCTGAAGTCTCGGTCATACTGCTATCACGGCACATGATTATTTCGCCTTTCCATCACAATTGATAACAACACTGTGGGATTGAGACGACGCAAGGCATGGGAGCAGCACTGTTTGAAAGCAACAAAAAGTATGTAAGGATGATTCAACAACTGCTGATGTGTTGTATGGGTGCAGTATCGGTCTGGGGGTGTTCACATTCATCTTAAGTGGTCAAGTCTGTGCTAAGGCAGAATCAGATTGAGGGGAAAGAGGAGGTACAATAGCAAGCAAGTAGGAGTATTGAGAGTGACGAATAGTAATCCTTGCAAGCGATATGCGACCAAGAGTCAAGGCAACGATTGAACAGGTGATTGAATAGGCGGGAAAATATGAGCTATGACTTACCAAGACAACCCAGGTCTCATGTTGAACTAGCTACCCGCCAGAAATAAATGTCACCTCGCAAAAAATGTCACCTCGGAGAATCTCCACACAAACCACTAACAAAACACAAAACTTCTGGGTCTTATGATCAGAGGGTATTACTCAAATTGCAAAACAGTCTGAGAAATTGTCCTGCTTCGTTAAGGAATTTCCTTGCCTGCAATTTGCAACCAATTTCATCATCTAAAGACACACAATGACATGACTGTCTCATCATCAATAAAGAGCTGTTCAGCACTTCTCTCAAGCACCATATCGTATCTCACGCGGTGCATATCGCAATCAACAGCTTCTAGTGACCCATGATAGTTGGCCATGATAGTATAGAAGCATCTTTTTCACAACTCAAGCTCTTTTTGGCCATATCGGAGTCGCTACAACGTCGTAAATGACCTCTGAATCTAATACGGCCGCCAGCACTTCTCTCAAGCACCATATCGTGTCTCACGCTGTGCTTATGGCAATCCACAGCTTCTAGTGACCCATGATAGTTGGACATGATAGTATAGAAGCATCTTTTTCACGGCTCAATCATTTGTTCGTCGTATCAGCGTCGCTACAACGTCGTAGGTGACCTGATGAAGCATCTGAGATGGCCGCCAGCTCTACTCTCTAGCACAATATCGCATCTCACGCTGTGAATATTGCAATCCACAGCTTCTAGTGACCCATGATAGTCGGCCATGATAGTATAGAAGCATCTTTTTCACGGCTCAATCATTTGTTGGTCGTATCAGCGTCGCTACAACGTAATAGGTGACCTGATGAAGCATCTGAGATGGCCGCCAGCTCCTCTGTTGACAGCCATATCGTATCTCACGCTGTGAATATGGCAATCCACAGCTTCTAGTGACCCATGATAGTCGGCCATGATAGTATAGAAGCATCTTTTTCACGGCTCAATCATTTGTTCGTCGTATCAGCGTCACTACAACGTAATAAGTGACCTGATGAAGCATCTGAGATGGCCGCCAGCTCTACTCTCTAGCACAATATCGCATCTCACGCTGTGAATATGGCAATCCACAGCTTCTAGTGACCCATGATAGTCGGCCATGATAGTATAGAAGCATCTTTTTCACGGCTCAAGCATTTGTTGGTCGTATCAGCGTCGCTACAACGTCGTAGGTGACCTGATGAAGCATCTGAGATGGCCGCCAGCTCCTCTGTTGACAGCCATATCGTATCTCACGCTGTGAATATGGCAATCCACAGCTTCTAGTGACCCATGATAGTCGGCCATGATAGTATAGAAGCATCTTTTTCACGGCTCAATCATTTGTTGGTCGTATCAGCGTCGCTACAACGTCGTAGGTGACCTGATGAAGCATCTGAGATGGCCGCCAGCTCCTCTGTTGACAGCCATATCGTATCTCAAGCTGTGAATATGGCAATCCACAGCTTCTAGTGACCCATGATAGTCGGCCATGATAGTATAGAAGCATCTTTTTCACGGCTCAATCATTTGTTGGTCGTATCAGCGTCGCTACAACGTCGTAGGTGACCTGATGAAGCATCTGAGATGGCCGCCAGCTCTACTCTCTAGCACAATATCGCATCTCACGCTGTGAATATGGCAATCCACAGCTTCTAGTGACCCATGATAGTCGGCCATGATAGTATAGAAGCATTGTTTTCACGGCTCAAGCATTTGTTCGTCGTATCAGCGTCGCTACAGCGTCGTAGGTGACCTGATGAAGCATCTGAGATGGCCGCCAGCTCCTCTGTTGACAGCCATATCGTATCTCACGCTGTGAATATGGCAATCCACAGCTTCTAGTGACCCATGATAGTCGGCCATGATAGTATAGAAGCATCTTTTTTACGGCTCAATCATTTGTTGGTTGTATCAGCGTCGCTACAACGTCGTAGGTGACCTGATGAAGCATCTGAGATGGCCGCCAGCTCTACTCTCTAGCACAATATCGCATCTCACGCTGTGAATATGGCAATCCACAGCTTCTAGTGACCCATGATAGTCGGCCATGATAGTATAGAAGCATTGTTTTCACGGCTCAATCATTTGTTCGTCGTATCAGCGTCGCTACAGCGTCGTAGGTGACCTGATGAAGCATCTGAGATGGCCGCCAGCTCTACTCTCTAGCACAATATCGCATCTCACGCTGTGAATATGGCAATCCACAGCTTCTAGTGACCCATGATAGTCGGCCATGATAGTATAGAAGCATCTTTTTCACGGCTCAATCATTTGTTGGTTGTATCAGCGTCGCTACAACGTCGTAGGTGACCTGATGAAGCATCTGAGATGGCCGCCAGCTCTACTCTCTAGCACAATATCGCATCTCACGCTGTGAATATGGCAATCCACAGCTTCTAGTGACCCATGATAGTCGGCCATGATAGTATAGAAGCATCTTTTTCACGGCTCAATCATTTGTTGGTCGTATCAGCGTCGCTACAACGTCGTAGGTGACCTGATGAAGCATCTGAGATGGCCGCCAGCTCTACTCTCTAGCACAATATCGTATCTCAAGCTGTGAATATGGCAATCCACAGCTTCTAGTGACCCATGATAGTCGGCCATGATAGTATAGAAGCATCTTTTTCACGGCTCAATCATTTGTTGGTTGTATCAGCGTCGCTACAACGTCGTAGGTGACCTGATGAAGCATCTGAGATGGCCGCCAGCTCTACTCTCTAGCACAATATCGCATCTCACGCTGTGAACATGGCAATCCACAGCTTCTAGTGACCCATGATAGTCGGCCATGATAGTATAGAAGCATTGTTTTCACGGCTCAAGCATTTGTTCGTCGTATCAGCGTCGCTACAGCGTCGTAGGTGACCTGATGAAGCATCTGAGATGGCCGCCAGCTCCTCTGTTGACAGCCATATCGTATCTCACGCTGTGAATATGGCAATCCACAGCTTCTAGTGACCCATGATAGTCGGCCATGATAGTATAGAAGCATCTTTTTTACGGCTCAATCATTTGTTCGTCGTATCAGCGTCGCTACAACGTCGTAGGTGACCTGATGAAGCATCTGAGATGGCCGCCAGCTCTACTCTCTAGCACAATATCGCATCTCACGCTGTGAATATGGCAATCCACAGCTTCTAGTGACCCATGATAGTCGGCCATGATAGTATAGAAGCATTGTTTTCACGGCTCAATCATTTGTTCGTCGTATCAGCGTCGCTACAACGTCGTAGGTGACCTGATGAAGCATCTGAGATGGCCGCCAGCTCTACTCTCTAGCACAATATCGCATCTCACGCTGTGAATATGGCAATCCACAGCTTCTAGTGACCCATGATAGTCGGCCATGATAGTATAGAAGCATCTTTTTCACGGCTCAATCATTTGTTGGTTGTATCAGCGTCGCTACAACGTCGTAGGTGACCTGATGAAGCATCTGAGATGGCCGCCAGCTCTACTCTCTAGCACAATATCGCATCTCACGCTGTGAATATGGCAATCCACAGCTTCTAGTGACCCATGATAGTCGGCCATGATAGTATAGAAGCATCTTTTTCACGGCTCAATCATTTGTTCGTCGTATCAGCGTCGCTACAACGTCGTAGGTGACCTGATGAAGCATCTGAGATGGCCGCCAGCTCTACTCTCTAGCACAATATCGCATCTCACGCTGTGAATATGGCAATCCACAGCTTCTAGTGACCCATGATAGTCGGCCATGATAGTATAGAAGCATCTTTTTCACGGCTCAAGCATTTGTTGGTCGTATCAGCGTCGCTACAACGTCGTAGGTGACCTGATGAAGCATCTGAGATGGCCGCCAGCTCCTCTGTTGACAGCCATATCGTATCTCACGCTGTGAATATGGCAATCCACAGCTTCTAGTGACCCATGATAGTCGGCCATGATAGTATAGAAGCATCTTTTTCACGGCTCAATCATTTGTTCGTCGTATCAGCGTCGCTACAACGTCGTAGGTGACCTGATGAAGCATCTGAGATGGCCGCCAGCTCCTCTGTTGACAGCCATATTGTATCTCAAGCTGTGAATATGGCAATCCACAGCTTCTAGTGACCCATGATAGTCGGCCATGATAGTATAGAAGCATCTTTTTCACGGCTCAATCATTTGTTGGTCGTATCAGCGTCGCTACAACGTCGTAGGTGACCTGATGAAGCATCTGAGATGGCCGCCAGCTCTACTCTCTAGCACAATATCGCATCTCACGCTGTGAATATGGCAATCCACAGCTTCTAGTGACCCATGATAGTCGGCCATGATAGTATAGAAGCATTGTTTTCACGGCTCAAGCATTTGTTCGTCGTATCAGCGTCGCTACAACGTCGTAGGTGACCTGATGAAGCATCTGAGATGGCCGCCAGCTCCTCTGTTGACAGCCATATCGTATCTCACGCTGTGAATATGGCAATCCACAGCTTCTAGTGACCCATGATAGTCGGCCATGATAGTATAGAAGCATCTTTTTTACGGCTCAATCATTTGTTCGTCGTATCAGCGTCGCTACAACGTCGTAGGTGACCTGATGAAGCATCTGAGATGGCCGCCAGCTCTACTCTCTAGCACAATATCGCATCTCACGCTGTGAATATGGCAATCCACAGCTTCTAGTGACCCATGATAGTCGGCCATGATAGTATAGAAGCATCTTTTTCACGGCTCAATCATTTGTTGGTCGTATCAGCGTCGCTACAACGTCGTAGGTGACCTGATGAAGCATCTGAGATGGCCGCCAGCTCTACTCTCTAGCACAATATCGCATCTCACGCTGTGAATATGGCAATCCACAGCTTCTAGTGACCCATGATAGTCGGCCATGATAGTATAGAAGCATCTTTTTCACGGCTCAATCATTTGTTGGTTGTATCAGCGTCGCTACAACGTCGTAGGTGACCTGATGAAGCATCTGAGATGGCCGCCAGCTCCTCTGTTGACAGCAATATCGCATCTCACGCTGTGAATATGGCAATCCACAGCTTCTAGTGACCCATGATAGTCGGCCATGATAGTATAGAAGCATCTTTTTCACGGCTCAATCATTTGTTGGTCGTATCAGCGTCGCTACAACGTCGTAGGTGACCTGATGAAGCATCTGAGATGGCCGCCAGCTACTCTCTAGCACAATATCGCATCTCACGCTGTGAATATGGCAATCCACAGCTTCTAGTGACCCATGATAGTCGGCCATGATAGTATAGAAGCATCTTTTTCACGGCTCAATCATTTGTTCGTCGTATCAGCGTCGCTACAACGTCGTAGGTGACCTGATGAAGCATCTGAGATGGCCGCCAGCTCCTCTGTTGACAACCATATCGTATCTCAAGCTGTGAATATGGCAATCCACAGCTTCTAGTGACCCATGATAGTCGGCCATGATAGTATAGAAGCATCTTTTTCACGGCTCAATCATTTGTTCGTCGTATCAGCGTCGCTACAACGTCGTAGGTGACCTGATGAAGCATCTGAGATGGCCGCCAGCTCCTCTGTTGACAGCCATATCGTATCTCAAGCTGTGAATATGGCAATCCACAGCTTCTAGTGACCCATGATAGTCGGCCATGATAGTATAGAAGCATCTTTTTCACGGCTCAATCATTTGTTGGTCGTATCAGCGTCGCTACAACGTCGTAGGTGACCTGATGAAGCATCTGAGATGGCCGCCAGCTCTACTCTCTAGCACAATATCGCATCTCACGCTGTGAATATGGCAATCCACAGCTTCTAGTGACCCATGATAGTCGGCCATGATAGTATAGAAGCATCTTTTTCACGGCTCAATCATTTGTTGGTCGTATCAGCGTCGCTACAACGTCGTAGGTGACCTGATGAAGCATCTGAGATGGCCGCCAGCTCTACTCTCTAGCACAATATCGCATCTCACGCTGTGAATATGGCAATCCACAGCTTCTAGTGACCCATGATAGTTGGCCATGATAGTATAGAAGCATCTTTTTCACGGCTCAAGCATTTGTTCGTCGTATCAGCGTCGCTACAACGTCGTAGGTGACCTGATGAAGCATCTGAGATGGCCGCCAGCTCTACTCTCTAGCACAATATCGTATCTCACGCTGTGAATATGGCAATCCACAGCTTCTAGTGACCCATGATAGTCGGCCATGATAGTATAGAAGCATCTGGTGCTGCTTTTTAGTTGGCCATGATAGTATAGAATTAGAATGGTTTATTCGAATGCTCATTATCTTTATGGTTGTATTGGCCACGTTTTATTGTCGTAGGTGACTTGACGTGACCCGATTTGGGATGGCAGCTTACCGCATCCAACCTCCATATCGTATCTAGCGTTTTGTATATAGGAATGAACAGCTTCTAGTTGCCTAGATTCTGTTGTTACATTAAATATTGTTTAGCGAACTAGTCCCCACATTCGTTATCGTCTCTGGCATGACCTTTCGAGAAGACATGCCAATTTCCGTACACACAATCTAAAATCTTCTCGGATTGCGCTGGTATCTGCAAGTTTATTGTGCCATATTGATACCTCCTAGCTGGTACAAGCCAATCAAGAGGAAAAGAGCTTTCAGTATAAAGATCTTTGAGCCACCACCCTTTGCCCTCCCGGTATTCCTCTTGCATGACATATAGCTCTATCGCAGGATACTGCGCTTTAACTTTGGACATTTTCATTTTGTATTCATGACCACAAACAGGAGTGAGTTGGGCAAAAATAATGCTTTTGTCACAACTATAAAAGACTCGTATCGACCAGCCAAAATGACTCCACAGATATGGTTCCAGATTCAGAATCATTTGAAGTGTTGGATGTGTTACCCAAGTATCAAAGTCATCGTCAAGATATGTCCCATCAGGATTGATCAGTGTCTTGTCTCGAAGGAGATGAATGAGCTCCCCATATGCCGTCCAAAGCGGATACCCTTCACCAAAACAGTTTACTTTGTCCATGAGCCATGCATACATGTCTATAGATGGTGTACAAATAGTCTGTTGTTGTTTCTCAATCCATTCTGATTCGCTTCTGAAATATTCGACTCCACACGCTTTAACTGTCTGCTGCTTTTGCCTCGAAACTTGTGGGGAATACGAAATTTTGTGAGTAACAGTGGGTACCTCCTCTCCAACACACATGTTAATGAGGCTACGGCTGTTCAGCTCTTCCTCTTCTTTGGAAGAGATAGTGGATAAGATAGGAGAAAAAGGTGGTTTGAATTCTGTCGTCTGAGGATCGATAAGTTTGTGGGACAGTAAGCCGAGCCTTCTGTGTGCGGAGGTAGAATCACCGACAGAGTTGTTCTTGTTGAAGAGGGATACAACAAGCGTCCCTACTGCAGCTGCTGATGCGATTGTTAGAATGATGGTCTTCATTGTCGAGCAGTTGTTGGTTGTCGCAACAAAATATTAATGTGGACTGCAGCCACGGTCAACGCCCAGCTTTGTAGTACGAGAGGAGGAGACTGTCATGGAGACCAAGAGGCAAGAGGAGCGAGAGACCCAGAGAAGAAGACGATGACCGAATCCATGACCTCAAGATCAACCGGTACTAAAACGACACACAATGACAGCACAATGCCCTCTCTCGGGATTCTGATTGGCGAATGCATTTCGGACAGCCCCGCTAAATAATGACCCTGGAGCTGGAGATTCATTCACTACCTCTTCCGATCAACACAACTCCAACGACGGAGATTCACAACTGAAAGTATGCATAATTCTCTTCCTTATAATACTTAAAATCATGATGGAATACAGCTATGGATGTGTAGTGGACGCAGGGTCTAGCGGCTCACGCATCTTTCTGTACAGATGGCCAAAACAAAAAGACGGTCCAACAGAGGAGGTTTTCAACGAAGAGATTACTCCAGGAATCAGTGACCCAGAACATGGGCTAGCGGCGTTGCAAGAACTTGTGACTCTTGCTAGGAAAGCGCTCCCACAATATCATGTGGACGCCAGAGATGTGCCTATCTTTCTCGGTGCAACGGCTGGCCTTCGGCTGGTCGAACCGGTACAAAGGGAGGTAACATTAATGAGAATAAGAGATTTGCTGCATACATCCGACTTTATGTTTCAAGACAAGTGGGCAAGAGTCATCAGTGGCGAAGAAGAAGGCATTTATGATTGGCTAACAATAAACTACATGAAGAATGGCGGAGCGTTGCCTGATCATTTGTCACCAACATATGGGGCTCTTGACTTGGGAGGAGCATCCACGCAAATTTCATTCAGTTCCAGAGGGAGGAGATTATTGAGAAGTAAAGAAGCATTTCCTCTGCGGATAGATGACTCGAATTATCTCTTGTACTCGCACAGCTTTTTGCATTATGGTGTCGATGAAGCACGGGCAAAACACTCCCGGCACATTGCTGCAACGAACAAGAGTAATTCCAACAATCCATGTTATCCTGTTGGATATGTAGACGAAAACACAAACCTAAATGGATCAAGCAATTGGGATGAGTGCCTCCTTAGTGTATCACAGCTTTTTGACCCAGCTAATTGTGTCGAAGACGGGGAGTCATGTTTCGATAGTGCGTCATTAACTCAACTTGCATCTCATGAAGAAAAGTTCGTCGCCACCTCTGCGTTTGTGTTTGCTTGGGATTTCTTACAACTAAAGACTGGTGCAAATACTGATGACCTAGCCACTCTGAATAAACAGGCCAAAAAGATTTGCAATATGGAATTTTCGCAACAATTGAGACATTACCGACAGTACAAAAGGAGGAGAAATGGATCATCTGTAAGAACAACAACCAAGCCACATGCACAGTGCTTCAATGCAGCATACAGCTATCATTTACTGTCTGCGGGATATTCGATGCCGATAACTAACACGCCAATAGAAGTTAACGACATCAAGTCATGGACTCTTGGAATGATGTTAGTGGAAGCTAACAATTTGACGAAGATATCGAATGGAGAACTGTACAGCAATCTCCTCTACTCTTACGAATACGTCTTCGCTGGGTCAACTCTGGTGCTGATGCTTCTGACGTCATTAGTGTGGCGCAGAAAGAGGCGACAAGTGCATTACCTACCTCATGTAACAAAATCTCAAGCATTGTAGAACTTTTGTTAAATAGCTATTAACCACGCGTGCCCACCTGACGTACTATAAAATTTCTGTTACATTATTCTCATTCCTCTTGCGAATCCATCTTTCTTCCTCCCACTTGCAAGTGAAGCTAGACGTTTCTTTTTGGTTTTCGTGGTCTTTGATGGTGTTTGATTGGTGTCAACTTCATCATTGAGAGCAGTCATTGCAACTTCTCGAGCATTTCCTCCTGCAATGACAAAACCTAACTTTGCCACGTTTGCGGCAATAGTGCCGCCAATGCAGTCCATGTGAAACATGAGGGGGTAGGTATATGGTAATTGGCAACGGAACAACTCTTGACGAGAAGAAACATGAAAGACAGCAACTTCCCTTCTGGGAGATTGCTCCTCATCTAAACCAAACCATTCGCCAGCAACAGCATCCTCATCACCGCCTCGGCCTTGACTAGTCCCCAATACGACTGCAACATATTCTTCTCTAATCCCAAATATGTCATATATCTCTGTAGAAGACCCCCCAACGTTAATTCTATGAACAACTTTAAGAAGGGACTCCTCATTTTCTTTGTCGTGAAGAAAGACTAGGCACCCACACTTTGCGGCAAAAATAGCACAACTTGACATCACGACCACTGGCATTGGGTCTACAGTTTGAACTGGTTCAATCTGGTGTCCGTCTATTAGAGTTTTCATCTGCATATCGACTGTTCCATTCTTAGCAATGTGTACAGAAAAAATCAACCATTCGTCAGCGCTGTCGAAGCTTTTAATCACCACATTGGTGCAAAGTTTACGAACAGAGGAAGCATTGCCAGTAATGAAGTGGTTCTGAACAGGATTTGACGCATGCAAGTAAAAATCGCCACCGAGGCCGGGGAAACGTAACGATTCCACAATTCTACCTTTCTTGATTGAGAACAAGAATACTCTATGACCAACTCTAGACTGAGAATTTCTAGAAGACCCGTCATCGTCGCTATCATCTGTATCATCATTGCTTCCTACAGGGATATCGATGAACGCTAGAAACAGGAAGAAACCTTGACCACACGAGACTAGAGATGGTGACACTTCGACTGTAATATGGGAGGTATCTCCATGTTGTCCAAAGGAAAGATATTCATGCAGAGCTGTTTGTAAGTGATCGACATGATCTGCACTGCCACACAATAAAAAGTCTAGAATCATGGCACGAATGTCGAATTCTCTTAATGAATCATCATCGATGTGGCCTTCATTCCCAGCGCAAGCGAGATCATCTCGTGAAATAATCGATAAAAAGTGAGCCGGCGGGTCGATTGGGATTTGTTCGAGATTCTCCGGCGCACAACTGAATAGGCAAGCGACAACATCCTCATCCAAACCTATACCGCCTAAAGCGTAAGTACCCGCCCTTCTTTGTGATACCGAAGGAGGCACTGCTTTGACGCATGCAATCTGACGACACTTCGTAGATCTTGCTGTAGAGCTATTTTGTGACCCCGGTGAGTTATTTCGAGGCACAACTTCAAACAAACGAAGAGTGCAATCATGAGTATACGCAACCAGAGCTCTCGCTCCAACTTTTTCGGCATACACGCTTTCTGACCAAATCTTAACTTGTGCAGGAAGATTTTCTTCATCATTGAAAACAGGCGCTCCTTTAGTACTTTTGTATCTTTGCATTGCATATTCTAGACCGCTCTTGTCGACAGTATTGAAATCGTTGCTCTCTCCACAGAGAAGACCGGTCGCACTAGCTATTGCTCGAATATCTCGAACTGCAACATAGTGGGAGATGAAGGCATCCTTGTATGCATTGAAGTCAGCAGCATCGGTCTTAACACCAGTTGTAACTTGATCGTCGTTTCCAACACTGAATGGCCAGTTGTGACGACTCAGTAGCATCTTCCATAGTTGTGGAGACTTTGTTCCCACTTCATCCCTCCATGATTTGCACACTGAAGATTTGTTTTACATAGTTCAAAGATGTTAGAGTCAGGCAGGTATATCTATATCAACAATACGGCATCTCACAAAATCACATACCTTGAGGCAATACTGCAGCAGCTTCATCTGGTAAAAAGCTCAAAATATCGTACAAAACATGATGATTCAGCTCTTCATGAATGTGACTTGGTCCCGTAGACTGAACCGTATCGACAGCATTGTATTGCAAGAACGCATCCACATCAATATCTTCTCCAGATACAAGGAAGTCTTCCTCAGCCTCTGAAAAGACCAATCCTCCGCGATTGAGATCATACACCAACACTCCTTGGATTGTAAGATACATCAACGACGTCTGTGATAACTTCTCGCGATCCAGAAGTTGCTCGAGTGCATCTACCACAGCACTACGTTGATCAGGCCTGCCATCATTTTCATCACCTTCATTGTCCTCTTGATCCTTCGAAGCATCATCAGTGACGTATATTCTCGTATGGTAGATGTTTTCAATGCCCGTATTAGCTTCGATTGAGGAGCCCGCTGCATCCTCACCACCATTATCGTCGGTGCCCAACATTGCATCGTAGGCATATTGAAGGCAAGCTTCTCTCACTTTCGAAGGAAGGGTTGTTGGATGTTTGCCATCATTATTATTATTTGAGCGTGGCTGATACTTTCCGTTGACCACTTGCGCTAGTGTCAATGGAGGAGATTGCCTTATTTTGGACTTGACCTTTGGAAATTGATGATAGTGTTGAAGACTGCACCCACCTGTATTAGCATCATGGTTGCCTCGTTTCCCACCCTTTTGCCTGTGTTTTCCTGCTGGACATTTTTCTTTACCAAAAAAGAATTCTTTGGCACATAGTTTGTCATCATCTTTGACACTCATGGAATTGGAACGTGATTCTCTTCTGATCCTTACAACATCCTCCTCTTCCGTCTTTTGTTTGGTATTCGGATGAGCCTTCTTCTTGCCCTTACTCTTTTTGAAGCCTCCTCTGTCTTTGGTTTTGAGTTTCGATCTACCTTTGCCACCGCGGCCATCTTCCTCTTCAAAGTCATCATCGCTATTAACACCATGCGAAGACTTTAAGTTTTTGCTCGGGAGGTATTCTTGTCGATTCTTAGGCCGAGCATCAGTCCATATGTCAACAATCAAATTGTACTGTCCCGCTCCTCCTTTTTCCGAATCGTCTCCAGGATCATCATCTGACGGAAAGAAGTCCGTGTCATCTAACCACTCGGAAAGGAGTCGATACCATGTTGCTCGTTGCGCCTTATCATCATTATTGTTAGACGACAAACGCTTGGCACGCCTCTGCTCCTTTAGCAATTTGTTAGCGACACGACGCTTTTCAGTCCGTTCCACTCGTTTTTGCCAATTTCCACGCACCATCGTTAGATGTCTGCTGAGAGTCGTCTCTGAGAGTCGTCTCTTAGCGTGCTTGACGACTAATGTTACTGACGACAACCAGATAGCTCAGCTACTGTTCTGCAGGCTCGAGAATAATGTCATCGTCCACGCACCTCACAATTTTGATGAGATTCGCCTCTTCAGATTGAATTCCTACGTAGATCGTAGTATGGTTCATCTTCATTTACGCCTTAAGCTTTGTAGCAGCGTGATGCTAGAGTCGAGAACGGTGGCATTCATCTATCTTCAACCACAATTTAGCTTTAGACCAGCAGCCTAGTCAACAATATTACAGGGCGGAATAATAATACGTGCAATCACAAGAGTCTTCGCGTGCAAAAAGCTTGGTTCGATACTACAACAAACATAATGTTGCGATCTGCCATCAATAACGCCACATTGATGGCTGCAGCCCGGCGGAGCCTTGCCCCGTCCTCAGCTACCAGGGCGTCCCTTTCGACGCTTTCTTTTCATTCATCATCAATTGATGATATGTGCAGGAACAGTGGCAACCACACTTACACACCAGTGGCGTCCACAAGTGATTCGTTCGCAACAAATATTCAATCCACCATCTGCAACTTGGTTGCAAATCTAAGTGGAGATGCTGCATTGGTGTCACTAGAACAGACACAATCACAAATTGAAGAGAATAAGTGGGGAGGTGATGCATCATCAGACCTTTTTGTTTTGAAAGAAGAAGAAGAATCACCGCTATCACTATCAGTATGGCTTATTTCTACATTGAAGCGACGTAAGAAGATGATGAATAAACATAAATTGCGCAAGAGGAGAAAGAAGCTTAGATTGAAGACTAGGAAGTAAATAAATGGAAGAACTGAACGGGGGGATGGGTGGCAGTTGAGTTATTCAACACTACTTGGGGAAAACAATAAATTGAATACAGTGCAGGAAGATCTTATGTTTCATCACTGGCTTTAATGCGTACTGAATGAGAGGCTGCACCTAAACCTAATCGAGGCAGTTATTGATAACACAAGGGGAAGCTAGCTGTGAAGAGGAGTTCACAACTTCTATCAGTCAATTATTGAACTAAATAAAATAGACAGATAAAATTACTTAATAGAGGTATAAACAAGTGTTGCCACGAAGCTCTTCTCATTACCACTTCAATCTGTTGACTTCCCTAATTGTTCTGAGCAGTGTGCTCCAGCCTGGTTCTATCTTGCCCTCTTCAGCTACTTACAACATAAGCATTCGTTTCCAGTCAGTTGTTGGTTGTTTTAGTTGGCCTGAAGGCGGGCAGAAGAATAGAAATAATCCACGCGGATGAAACCTTCCGTCAATTCCCCCCGCCGGAAGTTTATGGGAGTACGTGCCAATTGAGCTCCACGTACTTCAAGCAATTTGGTGGTGAGATGAGTGAGGTCACTCGCTGCCGATCTTTTCCGCGGGCTCCTCCTCAACTGCATCGTCGTCGTTGTCCTACAACCCAACACCAACCGTGTGGTGAGTAACCATGGTTTCCGCTCGTACTACTCATGCCTCTATTTCATTGGCGAAATTGTGATCCGGATGTTCGTCGGCGTAGTATTGGCTGGTGGTGGTAGTGAAGCGTACATATTTTGCATAACCCTCTCTGCCGGTCAATTGCCTGAATGCAGTGCGAGGAAGTATGTACAATACGATGCTTTTACGTTGGACTTAACTCATCCTTTTGTTTTCCTCTTGATTCTCTCTATTTCTATCAAACTCTGACGACGCAGATTTTGTCATAATTCCAATAAACTCAAAAATGGTTAAGCTTTCTCTCTTCATTGGTGGTACGTATCCTTTTGTTCTTTGTAAGGCACATTATCTATTGCCGATTCCGGAAGAGTCTGCAGTTGGAGAGCTTGATATGTGACAGAGAGAACAATTAGAATAGAAAATCTACAAAGTACTATGTGGTTAATGGTTGTGATAGGATAGATTTGGTGGAAAAGAATTGTAGAAGGAATTTTGGAGTGCACAAGTCATTCTAGTAAATAGGCTGATACGTT
The DNA here is from genome assembly GCA_030544225.1 of Skeletonema marinoi. Lineage (NCBI taxonomy): Eukaryota > Bacillariophyta > Thalassiosirophyceae > Thalassiosirales > Thalassiosiraceae > Skeletonema > Skeletonema marinoi. The sequence continues at coordinate 2,215,465 of CM060492.1, forward strand.
GTGTGAGGAAGGGAAATCATCTGAATTGAACCATAATATTGGAGTACTCATTGGCAATGTTGGGAATGATGCCTCAGTGCTGGGTTCGACATTTTCGACAGAGAAACATGCACTTATTGACGAAGACCAGATCAGATCACAAATTACCAAAACTACAAGCGCTACAACTGCAGACTGCAGTTTGAAGAAAAGTGTTGCGAATCATGTTGTCGTTCTCTCACCAGAATATTTCTAACAAATCAAACATTTGCTCATATCTTGTTACAACACAGCCGTCATGGCCTCCACCGCCGCTGCCTTCGCACCAGCACCCCAACAATCTACCAACTTTGCACTTCACGCCACCGCCAAGCGTGCCGCCCCAAGTGCTCTCACAACATCCAAGGTTGACTCCACCGGAAACAACTTGGCAATCAAGAGCTTCCTTGAATCAGCAGAGTCCGCCGGTCTTCTTTCCAAGGTTGCCCAGGCTGGTCTTCTCTCCAAGGCTGCCAGCAAGGGAATCACCCTTGCCAAGTTGGAACCATTAATTATTGCTGCTGCCGATGCGGGAGTCCTCGATGAAGTTTTGATCCTAACTGAAGCCGCTGGACCCGAAATCATCCCCCTCCTCCCCACTGTTATCAACCTTGCCCCCCAAGCCCTTCCCCTCCTCGCTCTCGGACTTGACATCGAGCCAGCTCTCCTCCAAGGAGCTGCCCTTGCCAGTCTCGGTGCCGCATACGGAATTGTCACCACTGTTCCCGATGATACCGTCGCTCAGGTTGCTGCCCAAACTTTGGCCGTTGCTCTTCTTGGTGTTGCTGCCCCCGCTGCTTCATTGGTTGGTGCTACCATCCTTGGAAAGGTCAAGTCTTTGTAAATCAATATGCTTACGCTACAGTGAAATACTACATCATTATAGTTTCAAAGAAACACAGAGTAAGCTTAATGTGCAGTTTATTGGAATGCTAAAACTATACTTATTAATTGGGCTGGGATTTTACTAAAATAACAACCAATTATACCCCTTACAACAACATGATCAATCAAGGGTGGCTTCTCTCAGTGTGTGTGTGCATTATTTACCATCCACCATCCGTACCCATTTCACCCTTATTGGTAATAAACCCCTTAAACTCCCAATGCGTATCCAACTCATACGGTTCACTCACCAACACCCCACTCTCCTTGGTAACCTTGGCAATCTGCACCCGATTCAACGCCCTACAATCCCTATAAAACAGAATCCTCAAGCAATCCTCCAACAGGGCACGTGCCTCACCCTCCTCCATATTCGCCGAGTACTTTTCACGAAGGAGGGGGAGGGCAAGGTAACTTCCGAATCCAGTGGCCAAAATGTCATCTTCGTAGGCTGTACCGATCTTATCGACAATTCCCAAAAATGGTTCATCCGAGGTGGTCCCATCGGCATCTTGTTTGAAGCCGGCCACCACAACATCATTCCATAGTGGATTCATCTTATTCCTCCGATTGTACATCACCGCACGTAAATACGACCAAACCTCCTTGGCACATTCCTCACTCTCCGTCTCCTCCTCATACAACGAATCAGCCGTACAACGATCCTCCAAAGCATTGCGACGTAACAAATCGCTAATGGATTGAAGATCGGAATATTCCCCCGACGCACCGACAAGTGTACGGGAATTAATGGGCAGTAATCGTCGTGCATTCTTGTATTTGGCAAGGGAGCCGTAGGAGCAGAGGGTGTCTGCGGCGAGCATGACGCCTCCGTTGTATTTGACGCCGAGGACGGAGGTGCCGGTGGTGATTGGGCGGGTGGTGGCTTCGGCGGGGGCGGTGAGGCCGGAGGAGGTGGAGGGGTGCGGGAGGGCGCGGGAGGAGGTGCCGCCTGATTGGAGGGAGAGGGACATGATGATGATGGTTAGGAGGAGGAGGTGGTGGTGGAGGTTTGTGATGGTGGAAAATTGGTGGTATTGTTGTGCTTTGATTACTATCAGCTTTGGATATCATTGTCAAAGCTTCGAAATCGAAGCTGAAAGAAACAGAAGGATATTAAATGTCAGTACATTTTCTGACACAGGTTGGATGACATATGGATGCTGTCATCGTTTCCTCTATTCGAGACGCCGGACATTTATTTGGTAAACACAGCCTGTGTACAAGAATTTCACCCTTTTTGAGAATAGTGAAAGTTCCCGGTGAAAGTTGCAGGAATGTTAGGGAACTTTCTCTCAAACTTCCCAGTGCCAAATATTAGTAGTACGGCAGATCAGAGGAAGAGTAACACATATATCCCTTGAAATGATCTAACATTCTCTCTTAAGAGGTACAAGTGACTCGAAGACGTTCTTTCCAAGCATCTTCTTTGCATTCATGATGTGATGGAGGTTCTCGTACCCACGAAGAAGTGCAACACCAGTTGGATCATTCATTCTGTTTCGCTGGCTTGTTAGAATGGTGTGCTTCAAAGGCTTAGCACACGTTCACACTCCATAGATCCAACAGTTCCCATTGACAGCAAAGGCTTCGCAACTTTTTGATAGAACACAAAGGTACGTAAGTATGTTGTGCAGAGGCACCCTTCGGAAGATATGTGGTAGGTGTATGGTGCAGGAATGTTTGACACCAAGTCTTCCCGCCAGAAGTTTGTGAAATTTCAATTTCACCCAAATTTTGGTGCAATTTCTAAGGTGAAAGTTCCCGTAAGATCTGACACGGAACTTTGACCCCTTCGAAATTCTTGTACACTAAACACAGGTTCCATAAAAGCAGAAGCATTTTGAAGATTGCACCACAAACTAGCAAGAGCACACAAACACCTTCCTCGCCCGCGGGTTCGGCACCCAACCTACAACCTACAACCTACAACTTTTTCGGATGGGTGTCTCAACCCTGCTCGCCCGTTCGCGCAATTACTTTGCGTTGCGTGCAGCAAGAGCTCACGATATTGACATCATATTATGGTAGTTGCTGTACCCAGCAACGAGGATGACCACCATGCGCCCTCTCTTCATTGACATCTTCCTCTTCATCCTCTTTTCATTCGCATCGGCATCGGCCGTCAGCAGAGAGCAGGAAGAAACGATTAACCATCTGAAACAAGTTGCATATTCCAACGTGAGTTTTGTTGGTAGAGAAACAGGTTGTACACACATGATTTGTTGCTTTTCTTACACCATTTTATGTTATGTTGATGTATACCAGCCCGGCTCGCCTGTATCAATCGATGCATGGCGACAAATTCTAAGTGATGATATTGATCCCAAAAATCTAGAGGCACACGTCATGCTAGGGTGGATGCTCATGGCTACACCACCCCATCAGGAGGAGGGAATACGACTATTGGAGAACTCATTCAATGAAGAGAAAGTGTCACCTACAATAGACTATAACTATCCTCAAACATACATCATCGCAGCTACGATTGGTCGATATCGAAGTCAGAGGAATGAATACCACAAGGCACGCAAGTTTACAAAGATTGCATTAGAGTTGAGCAAGGAGCATGACAACAATGCTGGTGGAGATTTGTGCATTCAAATGCAGCTGGCGAATATGTATGATTGGTTTCCAAATTCTACACAGGCAGCGGATGATGCCATTACTTCCATGCTGTCATATTCGGATAAGATTCTATCTCAAGATGACAACAATGGTATTTCTTGGCCCGTAAAAGATGCCGAAATCGCCCAAATGTTTCCGGGCGCTGAAAACGATCCATATGTGCATTGTTCGCTGAGTACATTCTACCTCTCATTTTATTATCGAGCCGATGTAGCATTGATGTCAAGCATCAATTACGAAATGGCACGAAGAGGATGGCCCAAGTTGAATACCACTGCAAATTTTGTGAAAGCGTATGACGAGGAAGAGGAACATCCTTGCATCAATAGGAAAATACGATTGGCCATTATTTCGGGAGTATTAACGGAAGGTCATTCCAATAGTGAGAGCTTCAAGGGGGTGTTGTCAAGGCTTGATAGAAACATATTTGAAGTGACGTATGTCTTCCTAGCAGAACAGGGGGATACAAGAATTGCCGACTTTACAAAGGAGCATGCTGCAGACCGTACATTTGTTTGGACTAAGACACCAGGAGATGTGGGGAATGGGGCCTGGACAACAAAATGGGGAAACAAGATTGCATCGTGGAAGATGGACATTATCTTTTACTCTGAGTTAACCATGTCTAGCTTTGCGAGGCGGCTAGGTATGCAGAGATTGGCTCCAGTGCAGGTGAATAGTATTGGTCATCCAATCACCAGTGGGCATGATAGGTCAGTTGTACAGTATTTCATATCTTGGGCGGCTGCGGAGTTGCCATTAGAGGAATCACAAGCTCACTACACGGAAGAGCTGAAATTGATTTCATCTGATAATATTTATATGTACTATGATAGGAGGGTACTTGATGGTGAAATCTCTCGAATGGATAAAATGCCATTTGGTGGCTTGACTCGATCTGATCTTGGTGTGCCTTTGAAGGAACACTTCTATCTGTGCATGCAAAAACCATTCAAGTTTCACCCAGAAGTTGATACACTCTTCTGTGGGATAATGACCAAAGATCCTGATGGATGGCTCGTCTTGCACCAAGAGGTAAGCCAGGACAACCAGGAAGTCTTTGAAAAACGATTGAAACGTGCCGGATGCGACCTTTCCCGAATTGTGTTTCTTAAACAGCAACCACATCATCGACTTTTGGCATTGTATCGTGAAGCTGCAGTCGTGTTGGATTCATATCCTGCAGGTGGTGACACAACAACCCGAGAAGTGATTGAAATGGGCAAGCCATTGGTCACATTGCCAGCACGGCTCCTCGGTGGACGTTGGTCATTGGGATATCTGAGCAATATTGGATTGAAGGAGGATACAAAAAGGGCTCTGATCGCGAGTACTCCCGAGGAGTATGTTGATTTGGCTGTGCAATTGGGTACAGACGACACACTTCGAGAGGCTGTGGAGGCTGACTTACGAGAGTGTTCCTCGAATCTCTTTCATCGAGAAGAGGCAGTGGCTGCTTGGCAAGAGATGTTTTTAGAGATCAGCCCGTATCAACGGTGCCAAGAGGGCAGTGAGAATGAAGAGGTGCTTCATGAAGAGTTGTAGTTTATCCTGCTGCCAGTTCAATTACCAAGTTTTAAGTTTCAACCATAATGGTAAACCGAGTAGTAATCCAAAACCATCCGAGCCATACTGCGAGGATCCTGCTCCAGCTTAAGAATCGGCTGACGTCTCTCTGGTGTAGAAAAAAAACTTGCTTTTGATGTACTCTGTTTGGCTCTTCTCCTTCTCCATCGTTATCTTCTTTGTGCACTGGTCCCAATGGCATTCTACACAGGGGGGTTACACATATACGTGAAAGCAAGAATACTCGTCACGTATTTAGTTATGAGGCTCGTGAATCAAACAGTATACTTGAGCAATTATTCAGTTGTATTCATGAATTCATCTAAATAAGATGTGATGCATCGTCAATCTTCCAGTCAAACGAGTCCGAGTCTGCGCAATAAGGTCCAAGATCTTCTGACAAATAATATTCTTTACGATCGCCAATGCGCCACCCTCGATCCATTGCTTTGACTTCCGGTTCCAGTTTCCAGTCGTTTATCACAACATCATACAAACCAGGCGCCAATATCACTTCTACTCCATTCTCCGAGGTACCAGGTGCCGTTATGGGATTGTCCCATTCTACATTGTCAAGGTGGGAATGAAATAAGAAGTGACGACATGGCGTTCCGATTGATTTATTGCGATTGAACTTCATCCAAAGCATTGTTCTTTTGTCAAATTCCCAGTTGTATCCAAAGCCATATAGTTTCGACTTTCTTCGACTTGCGCATACGTCATCTGACAATTGCTTCGCTTTCTCAATGCCTGGAAGTACCAAGGCCTTCTTGAGTATCGAATCAACGCCTTCGCCATTCCTATACTCAGGCAAACGGAGAACTCCTTTTCCGTCGGGTGGCACATACGCACGAATGTGCAACATAGTGTCTTGATTCAAGTCTACGAATTCCCAGGCTATTGCAAAGTCACCCCGTCGAGTCCCCTGTGTGGCACCGGCATAGTTCAAAGTGCTTGCGGAATTTGGAAAACGAGGCCAAAATTGAACTTCTCTCCCTCCAGTGGTTGTCGGCTCTAATTCAAGTCCAGCAACTGCTGATACCATCCACTCTGAAGATGCACCAAGCATAGGATGATTGTGCGAGTACAAATCTTCTGATCTCCACCAACTCTCCCAAAGCGTGGTCGCATTGTGAGAGAGCATGTATTCCCATGTCCCCACACCAAATCCAGTCGCTTTATCCAGAGCAACATTGTGATACCCAGTTTCACTCAGTGTTTTGAGAGCGTATCTTACAGCAAATATACCTTCGTTGAATCCATGCCATTGACTCCAACCCATTGCATCTTGTTTTCCTCGCTTTGTTATCTCTCCTGATGCTTTCATGGATTCTTTTGTATCTTTATCAATGTGTTTCAAAAAGTTCATTTCAGCACTACCAGGCCACGTATGACCTATGCGTGTGAAGTAGTGCCGCAAAACATTACAACGACGATCCCCTGGAACAATGCGCGAGAAAAGACCCATTTCCTGCGCAGGGCTCATGAATTTCCCTCTTGAATCGGGAGGGAGGAAGCCTTGGTTATACTTGAGGTAGAGCCCGGCAATGCGGTCTTTCACCATGTTTGATATATCAAGTGCTGCTTCAAGTGCATTGCCCTTTCTTCCAAGCTTCTCTGAAATGTAGGCAATACTTCGAGCGCTGGCCATGTAGAAACCCTCGTGAGTGAGCCATGTATCGCGCTGACGGAATCCAAGCCAGTCACCCAAGCCAGATCCACTTTTCCAGTATCCTTCCAAATCTTCGAGGTACCCCTTTTTGAGCATTCCCTTGTCAAAATGTTTGTGTAAAAAGCCCAACCACTTTATGTGTTTGTCCACCGTGCGTTTGAGGAACTCTAGATCTCCGTAATGTTGCATGTGCCTAGCTGTCATGACTACTGGAGCGCTCGCCCAAACAGTCTCTCCGGATCCATTACCGATCCCCGTTTGATCGTTTAGCATGAGCCAGTAGCTAGTTCCCGCGTAGGCTCCATTTTCCCATTGTTGATCGGCCCAATCTAAAACCACCTTTCGGTAAAACGCACTCATATCGTAGAGATGCATTGCAGCGGGTGAGTCCGCAAGAATATCACCTCCATACTGAATCTTCTCTCGATGAGGGCAGTCTGATTGGACACCCAATAAATTCTGTTTAGTATGATGCGAAAGATAAGTCTATGTTAGATACGAAAAGCGAACAAGAAATCAATGAGTTCGAGCGAATGACAGAATACTTACAGCATTCATGGCGTTCTTGACAAGTTCGTAACCTCCATTGATGCGTACATTGCTGCTACTAAAGTCTCCCCATTCTTTGAACGATGATCGGTATGCTAGGGCAGTTACATCAGAAGGAGGCTCTTCCGAACAGCAAATTTCAGCAAAGCGAAAAGCATGAGTGGTGAAATGTGATTGACGAGCACCTGAAAAACTGCCCTTGCCACCATCTGTCTTTGGTAGAATGTAAACATCGCGCTGCAAAAGCGATCCCGCCTTGATATGGTCCTTAGGATAACAAGGGCCACCCTTCATTTCTGGATCTCCAGTCTTTTTCGATTTATGCCTCCCACCACCATCATGCAATCCCATCCCAGCTACTAATGGCAAGTTAATGTCGTGCGTAAACATTTCAAGTCTCTCTCCATAAACTACAGTGATGAACGACTCGTCCTTAGCCAACGTATTGACTTCATGTCCCTTAGGATAGCCTTCCGCAGGAATAATTGGTTCAGGGAGACCACTTTCGAACCTTAACATTCCAGAGAAAGCTTTTCCAAAATCAATCATCCACCTTCCCCCGCCCAGATCAAGAATTTCGTCTGGATACACTCTCTCCATCGGCAAGACTGGCGGAGATTCGTGAGGAATGAGACGCCCAATCGGTGACAACTTGTGAAGGGGAGTTACCTCATCCCTTGACTTTTGTGGAGTTGCTTTCGATTTCACATGAAGGTGATGTCTCCACTTCTCAAGCGTGGTGTCACTTATGTAACGCTGGGGCATTACCCACGCATGGATGCTCGCTGCATCAGTGGGATCAGAATACAGCTCTTTCCAATTTTGAGCGGTATCAAACCCGTCAAACTCAGCTTTTGATTGAAGATCAATGTATTCTCCCGTGAAGAGACTGGACTCACGTAAATGACCCTTTGCCACTTGCCACCCAGATGATTCATCTCCAGTAGGGATGACAACCTCCGTCTTGCCGGATTTGTAAGTGATGTAAAGTTGTGCAACGCATGTCACTGCTCCATGAGGAAAGAAGAACAATCTAATGAAGCTGCCTGCAATTGGACGATGATCCCACCAGCCTAATCCAAAAAGAGATAAAGATTGTGAATAGTGAGTTACAGAACCGCGCGCACCAAGGCAAATGATACATTTTAACAGCCACACATACCTGATCCCATTGCTATACCAACGACATGTTCAGACTTAGCACCATCACCACTAAGATAAGGAGTAACATCAAAGCCACGATAAGACACTCTTTGTGCAAAGTCAGTCAGCGGTGGATCCAATGGACCCGAGGAGCTCAGTGGCTTCCCGTCCAAACTCGCTCGGAAAGATCCTAGCCCAGACACAACCAACAATGCAGTGGCAATATCATCATCTTCTGGAACGTCCAATGTTGGCAACTTTGTTCGAAATACAGGAAGCTGACTTCGCTTTTCCCAATTGCGACACGCCGTGCGTTGATTGTGAGTTCCATTCATACCACCTACAGGTGTCCAAAACGCGGAAGCATCCGTCTCATCCCAACTTTCTAAATCGACTGGGTGTGATATCCACTGCCCTTGCCACTCTGATTGACTTGGTCCGACAGCAAACTTGGACCAGTCGGAAGATGATGATTTTGCATCTGGTTGTGATGAATCCCACACAGTGACTTTCCATTCAATGACAGATCCGATTTCCATCTTGGTGTCATTGTATGTCACTACATCCGGCAATCCATCTAGAACGTTTACTTTGCCAGAGTCCCACAATAAGTCATCCTCATCAATTGAGTATGCCCGTCTTGCAATAATTTGATAAGCCGTAGTTTTCACACCATCTTGTGCCAAAGACTGTGGTCTTGCCCGACTCCTCCATCGAAATGCAATATCCGATGGCAGCACTACTGGCAAGAACTCTTCATTGACTGTCAGATCTGTATTAGGTGATCCAGGAGCACGATCAACAAGCTGAAGATGGTTCACACTTAAATCAAATGGGATAATGGCACCACTATCATCATTATCATCTGCTTGTTCTTCTTCACCATTATTGAGCCAATTAGAATCCCAGAAAGAAAGGTTTCTCCTTCCAGATGTTGTAGTTTGTTGAGAGGAGGCATCTCCAAACAAGTCTGTTCTAATCCACCACTTTTTCGGTTCACGTTCTTTAAACTTTTCAAAGCGGTCAGGTTTTACTTCTGTATTCGTGTTTGGAAACTCTTTCAAGAACTTTTCATTCTTCTTATTGTTGGGTTGTTTATTTGATTGCCTTTTGGTTGATTCCACTCTATCATTTCTTGTTGTAACCTGATTAACCTGATTTAGCATTTCATTTGTCAGCCCGGTAAATTGTTTCTCTAACGATACCAAATCACGTTCCAATGACTCTATCTCCTTCTTTATCTTCCGAGAGGAAGGGTCTGCGACAGTGGGCTTGAGTAGCTGCCGCGGCTTTGTCGATGTAAATGGTGGCTGTTCATAGCTGAATGGGTGTAGGCGCACTGTGAAGGGGAGTATGGCTACGAATGATAATAATATCAGTATGACTATTTGTGCGGTGGGCAGCTTGCGTGATGGAGGTGCTGCTGCATTGCTCATGATGATATTGCTGATATATTATTGCAACGGTTATTAGCACAGATGGTATCGAAGCTCCACCAATGGTTAGTGTAAGTACAATAGACTTTTATGCAATGTGATGCCCTTCTTTTATTCAGCGATGCCATGCATTTTATTTTTCCATGTCCATTTTCACTTTCATTTTCTTGTGGGGGCCGCTTGCCTTCCTTCTCTCTTCTCTTTGCCTGCGGGGAGGGGAAATCGATACTCCTAAATCTGTAATGCCGTGAAATGTCTCAGGTCATCTCTCTCAGCTAGCACTCGGGACTCGAAATGAAAGATGACCGGACCATGGCGGAATGCATCATGCGCCACAATTCAGGCACTCTGCTTCTGTTATCTCATAACTCAGCTTCTGCACAACATACTCCTCATACCAACCATGCCACCGTCAATAACACGAAGGAGAGCGGTCGCCGTATCTCTTGTTGCACTCTGCGGCGCCTTGGCTATCTTTCAATCAACTCTCCACAAACAACAATCTCCATTATCATCATCATCCACTACAGAAGAAAATGTCCTTGGGTCATCCTCATCTACTTCCCGACGTCAACTCTCCGAAGCCCTCCCCAACGGCGGCTGCAAACTCACATGGCCCAAAAAGCCCGCACCAGGCACACCCATCACCTACGCAGCATCCTACCCAGGCTGTGGAGCGAGAATGACTTGGAATCTCGTCGAGGCACTGACAGGATTGGAAACGGGAGATGACTGGAATAATAATGGGAGGGGATCGGAGGTAGTCACGGTTAAGACGCACTTTCCGCAGAGTAATGGTATTTTACCTGATTTTGATGAGCGTATTCATAGGGCATTTATTGTTATTCGTAATCCGTTGGAGAGTATTCCTAGCGTGAGTTATTTGTTCTTTGATAGATATAATGTATGACCGGAATTATGTTTGTGTTTTAACCGACAGAGCCCTCACCATATCTCTTTTGCCAAATCTTCAGTTCTTTAATCACATTTATGAAATGAGGAATCATCTACCAGTTCATTCGGAACGTGCACCAGTTGAAGAATGGGTGAAGTGGCGCAACGCATACGTTGATATTGAAATTGCGGAGTACAAGAAGTTTGTATTGTGAGTATATATGTAGAGGGGATGATATGTCATGAGTCTTCATTTGTTTTTATGAATGACTGTTGCTCATCAATTCTTCTTGTTCTCTCCTTCTTCACTCCAAACATCAAAAACAATTCACGTCTTGTGTTTGCAGCTACTGGATGGATAGATACACTGCTGAGAATCGTCATCTACTCACTTATGAAGGACTCACTGACGATTTGATTGGATCAGAGGTGGCAAAGGGTTTGAATGAATTCCTCGGACAGGTGGAGGGTGTTGATCCCATCGAGCAAGACAGTGTTCCATGCGTTTGGAAGGCAGTTGTAAAGAATCAACCTCCAGCAGAACAAGCAGCACAGATTGCAAGGCTTCAGGCGGCGGCATTGAATAAGCCACAATCTGAGCAGGACCCACCTTACAGTCCTCCTGAGCAACAACAACCTGCATTACGTCGTCGTCTTGATCCTGGTCATCATGATTCGCAACGCAAAGGACCCGCGGTACCACGTCCTTATACTCCACAGCAATTGGATAGTATGATGAATATGTTGTTGGAAATTGGTGAGAGATTCAAAACGGAGGATGTCAGGTTGTATCATATCATGATGGGATACTATGAAAAGGTTAGGGAAGCGAGAATTAAGACAACACCTGATGAGAGCGTGGATCCGCCTCCCGGTGGATACTTTTAGGACACCTAATAGTTTGGTTGAAAGAAAAAATATTTGTAGCATCGCAGGGGTTGATAAGTGAATCTACACTTGTACTTGTAGTCTTTTTTGCGTGATTGTGGTAGGTAAGGAGAAGAGCAGCAACTTGCATAAAGTATAGGGAATAGAATATGCATAGAACCTTTTCACATACATTATGCTTTATCACGCAAGGGCAGTTTACGCTTAACACTATTGGCGATGTCAAGTCATCCTCTTGTACTAAAAAGGTAGAGAAGATGATACGGAGCCAGGGTACATTGAGCAGGAGTTCACACGGTTAGCCTGAACTAATGCTGGAGAGAAACGAAAGGAAAGTCTGGAGGGGACTCGTTCTATGTCGTCATCGATCTAGCGTTTATGTCATGAAAGTGCAGTTTAAGATGATGATAAGGTGCAACTAAGCATTGCCACAGTAATTCATTGCAATTCTTTCTAACAGGCCGCCAATACCCTGCCGTAAGTTGTGATTCCAAGATTCCGGATGCCTTTCGCCTGACGTCGTACGTCACCCATCATCACGCGGTGTGTTCTCTCTTCCAGGTTTAGCGCGCATCTCCATGAATCTCAAATATTTTGCAAGCTAGCAATGTTCTCATCATACTCCGCATAAAATCTCATCGTAGTCGATAGCAGTAGTAACCATCAAGCAAAGAACAATCATCACTTACAATATCGGCCTCCACCGCCCTCGTTTGCGCTAGCACTGCCAACATTGCCGCCGCCGCCGCCACGTGAAGAAGTACCGCGTAGACAATGGTGAAGTTCGGACGTCACGTCGATTTCTTCGTTGCAAACGAGCTCGATGCCGCGAGGCAACTCTACGTTATTCCCTACAAAGACATTCAGCGCAAGACATGCCTCGATCCGCCCAAACCAGCACCTCAGCCGGAGGATGAGGAGGCTCCACCGGAGGAATCGCCGCCGTCACCCTTCATTTCTCCATCATCCTCTCCTAAGCCCAAGCCTCTTCAGAATTTAGCTTCTGGTCTGAGTGCATTATTCAATCCTCCAACTAACAGCAATAACAACAATAACATCGATGAAATATTTCTACCAGAGATAGATGCTGTAAACAGCAAGGAAACAGAGAGCAAGGGAGTTCGCCCTGCACAAACCGCTGTCACTCTGAATAATGCTACTGGAGCGGAGCTAGCTAAAGCCATCAGATCACTGCGTGTCGGTCGACGTCAACAGCCCGATCCCATCCCGGTGATTCCCGACGATTATGGCTATGATGATCCTTGCAACAGTGAAGATGAGGTGGATGAACAAGCCAACGCACATTTCTTTGCAAATCGGTTTGAAACGGAGTGGAGGATTGCGCTGAAGCGTGCATCTGCTGATTTTGAACGAGCAATGGGCTTGTTCTGGAGTGAGGTATTTCAAGGCATCATACAACACAAAGAAGAGGATGGCGAAGATGATGCAATTCGTGGAGCGCTGCCTGATGCTGCACTGCAATTGTATGTATCTGTTGCACCTGCCGATGAGGCTCAAAACTTATTCAATTTTCTGAAGGATATTCATGCAACTGCTTTGATTAACGCTGAGGCATTGAGAAAACTTACGAAGAAATTTGACAAGCATCATATTGACAAGATTCGTACGATTGATAACAATGTGTACTCATTGAGTGCCAAGTTATTGCCTGAAGTATACGCCAGTAACTTCACTGTTGGATTGGCGAGTGTTGATGCCGGTTTGACACTACTTCGTGCATTCTTGAACATAGACGAAGAAGAAAGTCTGGGAGATGGCGAAGAATTACGAGCTAACAAGCATCTTAAGAAATTGACAACGATGGATATTGACTCACGTGAGTTGGCAGTTTTGAGCGGAGGATACTTCGGAAACAAGAAAGATCTTGATGCTGAATTGGTCAAGAAGAGGAAGGAAGAGCTGGAGTGGCTGAGGAACATGGTTGAGGAAATTGATCCAGTCTATGTGCCTTCATTGGTGGGCCATCGCGGATTTCATAATGTTCACGACCGCAGTGATGTTCGTCCGTTGGAGAACTCTTTGATGGCATACGAAGCTGCGTGGACAAGTGGCATTTGTTTATGTGAATGTGACATTGCATTGACAAAAGATGAGAGGATAATTCTAGCCCATGACGAAAACTTTGCACGACTTGGCATGGATCCGACTTCGCCTTTGTGTAACCGCACAGTAAGGGATCTCACTTTCAAAGGTAAGCAACTGATCAAGGTTAAATGCATATGATGTTAGATGGCTTCTTCTCACAAATATCTCTTTTGTTTCTGTAATCGTTGTGTTACCACAGAATTGATGTCCTGCCCTCTCAAGAGTGGAGCACGGCCACCACTTCTTTTTGATGTTTTGAGGTCAGCAGCTGCAATTGGCGAACACGCGAAAATGATTGTTGAAATCAAAGCAGGTAACACAGAGGCAGGACCAGCACTGGCAAGAATGTTTCTTCGTCATCCTAATTTAATGGATCACGTGGCCGTGGTTATGAGCTTTGATGCATTCATCATGCACAACTTCCGAAGAGAAATGGCATACGTATACGAGCAGCTTCACACTAATCAAGTACCACCTCCACCTCCGGTGGAAGAAAAGAAGGAGATGTTCTCACCCCCACTTTCATCGAGTCCCAACCTTAGGCCATCATATCTGGGACACAACCGAGTTGCCTCCCACGCACGCCTCCCATCAATGCTTGGTGGAGAAATCATTATCGATATCGGTGTTGAGGGTCAAGATGGAAATGCACCAATCATGCCAGCTACATCAACCTTGACGATTGGTCAAAATCTTTCTTCTAGTCCCAACCTCAGGCCATCCTATCTTGGACACAACCGTGTCCCATCTCAAAACCGTTTTCCGATGATGGATACAAAAGCTGATTATGGGGTCGGACTAAGCTTGACAAATCTAGCTGAAGTCGATCGAGCAGCTTCAACCTTTTTACCTACTCAGAAAAGTAGTGATTTCTATCACCCAGATGAAGTGAAAGAAGAACACGAGGAACCGGATCCTTCAATAATGAGTGTGAGGTCTTTCCCCAAACTGCTGCTGATAACGGTAGCTGATGAACCTAAGAAAGACTATGAACTCCATGTTGACATGACAAATTCAGAAAAGATTACCGAACTTGAAGGATGGTTGAGAGGAAGAGATGGTGGATCTCTTGATGGTGTCTACATGCAGTACCAGAAAGCCATGCTGGGAATCGAGGGACAAAATGTCATGAGGAACTTGGCATCTCGTTACAATGTTGGTATTTGGGGAGCAAACCCTATACCCGATGACTGGAACACTTTCCACTCATTGGTGACAGAGTGTCACGTTTCTTACGTTAATTCAAGCCTTCCCAGGCACTTCCGAAGAAAGATGAAGAGGTCTATGAGTGCGAACACGCTGGCGATGAATGCCATCCTGGTTGGAAAGGATGGCAACATAATTTAATATCAGCTCATCTACATGAACATAAAGAAAAAATGATGTACAAAATCCGATGACCCAATGATACAGTACCCTACAATCAAGCTTGGAATAAAAGGTCAGAATTTAGACAGCAATATTAGGACAATAAATTACGTTAGCAAAATAGACCCCAATCTCTTATGCAAAACGTCGCGAGTAACTCGCAAAACACACTACTGAGACCTTCATTGCCAACTGATCCCTGCTTGTTATCAGGGATGCTTAGAGTAATCATCAGGTCTGTTGTCACATCTGTTAATCTTAGCACACACATCTCTATTCTCAGAGACTTGTCAGCTACTTTTTGCTTCCCAACTGCAATGCAAGCGAGAGAGTCGGATTGTTGTGTAGAAAGGCTGAATTTCTGAAAGTACCTCTGTTTGGTTGCATCGTCATCTTTTACTGAAAAGACCATATCATTTGGCTGAATTGTTATATCATCCTGCGAAACTCCATTAGCGTCTGCCAAATCTGCGAAGAAAAATGTAGAAGCATCTTCGTTCTTGACGTCACTTTGATGTTCAAGGATTTCAACTACCAAGACAGCACCAGATTCCTCCGAACAATCTTGATATACTTCTTGATTGTCTGATGCATGATACGAGATGAGATCGAGAGGACAGTTTGATGATTGATGAGATACATGTTGTAAGAAGATGTACATATTAGCAACACAGCTTGACAGCAATAAGAACTAACCTGGTACTTGACGCACTTGCGAAACATCACGCCATGTAGACCTTTGGTAGAAACAAGCAAGAATAAATAATGTGAGCGAAATGTGCATCAAATGTTTGTAGCCTTTATCAGATGGATGGACAGTCTTTGCAACCAATTTGAACTCTACTCTGTTCAACACTTACGGAATTCTGCAAGCCATTGCACCTCCAAACAGTTCTCTGGATTCTGACATAGTAGCTAGGGAGGAATAGTGTTCGCCAGTACTGAATATGCACGCCACGCTGTAATCACCACCAAACAGCCGACCAACGCAATTTTGAAATCGAATATTGATTTTAAGTTTCATGAATATGGTAATTTGAGGGCTAAGCATCATTACATCTATGATTATCTAGCAATATTATTAGCGGCAGCTCCCCTGCGGTATGGTGAACGTCGCAACTCTTCATCTCTATCATTCAATCGTTTTCTGATCGTTTCTGTTCGTTTTGTTGGTACTTCGGTAGTTTACTTCCTGATAATAAGTAGATCATACGCACGCGACAACAATACCATGTCATACATGCTCCCACACCTCCGAAGCGGCTGGGAAGTCGACCAGGCCATCATGACCGAAGAAGACCGAGTAGTAGTCGTTCGCTTCGGCCGCGATTCCGATCAAACATGTATGGTCCAAGATGAAGTCCTCTTTGGAATCGCCGAGAAGGTCAAAAACTTTGCAGTGATTTACTTAGTGGATATAGATGAGGTTCCTGATTTTAATGGCATGTATGAATTATATGATGCTTGTACAACTATGTTCTTTTATAGAAACAAACACATCATGGTGGATCTTGGGACTGGAAATAATAACAAAATTAATTGGGCGTTGGCAGATAAACAAGAACTGATTGACATTATTGAAATTGTTTACCGGGGAGCACGGAAGGGAAGAGGACTGGTGGTCTCACCAAAAGATTATTCGACAAAGTATCGATATTAGAAGGGGCAGCGCTACCTGACTACTTGAAATCCCGACAACAACAGATTTGTACATGAGTTTTGGGATAGAATTATTGACGCTACAATATAATATTTTCATCATATATAAAACGCAATACCCTCATCTGATTCCTTGCTCCCTAGCTGATTCATTCCTATACTCGGTTGTGCTGTTACGTCAACAAACCTTCCTATAATCTTGGCAGGCACCCCAACCGCCACACTTCTTGGTGGCAAGTCTTCAATCACCAGGGTTCCAGCTCCAACTTGACAGCCGTCTCCAATGTTGATATTTCCCAGTACCGACGCTCCTGCGCCTAATAGTACACCGTTGCCTATTTTGGGATGCCTATCAACACCCTTCTTGCCACTACCTCCGAGAGTGACATGATGTAAAACTGAGCAATTGTGCCCCAAGTGTGCAGTCTCACCAATAACAATCCCAGTCCCATGGTCCAACATTATTCCACTGCCCAAAGTTGCATTGGGATGAATGTCTATCTGCATATTTTGTGACACTTGACTCTGCAAGTAATGGGCAAGCACTCGTCTTCCACTCTTCCACAGGTAATGACTGACACGGTACGTTTGAAGAGCGTGAAATCCCTTGAAATAAAGAAATACATCTGGCAAACAATTGCATGCAGGGTCCCTATCACGAACTGCCAATATATCTGCTCTCAAGTTCCTTCGAAAGTCTGGATCAGCATCTAGTGCTTCTCGAATCAACGACATTATTTGTGTCGACAACATGGCTGGATTGGAAAGACGATTTGCCAAGTGAAACGCAAGAGCTGATTCCAAAGTTGGATGATTTATAATTGTCGAATATAGGAATGAAACCAAGAGTGGTTCTCTTGCCGCTTCAACCTTTGCCTCATGAAGCATCAAATCCCAAACTAGGTCAATTTGTTCTGACGATTTTCCGTCGACCGATGGATGAGAATATACTGATGGTGGTACTGATAGGTCAATATCTTCATAGGGTATCACGATATCAGTTCCTTCTGCACTGAAAATATCATTCACCTGTGCGTTTTGTTGTTGTTCTCCATCACTCTCCAAGTTGTTTGCTGATGATGATGATTGGCTCTCATCGAAATGATCTTTATCCCAAACAGCTCGGGTTAGTTTTGCACTATCTTCATCTCCCGTGGTTAGCAGATGAGTTTTGGTGGTTGTACGGAAACCGTTGTCATTGCTGGGAGAGTTGTTGTTATATGATCCTCGTTGACTGGTGCCGCCAGCAGCATTAGTGGTCATGGGAGCATTCTTACCTTCTCCAGTATCATACCTTGGTTTCTTAACTGCTGGTTCAGGTTTAGATACTGCTTCTATTATAGGAAAGAAGGATGCAACATTTTCAATATCTTGATCGCCTTTTGATGACAATGTCGTATTCCCTCCGATGGGTTGGTTCTTCCCAACTCCAAGCTGATATCGTGATGTTGTTTTGGGTGGCTGATTGTCTGTGGATGCTGTCCGCGATGCTGTGCCCATTTGAGTTATAAGACGCTTGAGATCAGTTTCAGGGACAGGCCTCTTAACATCCGATGCCTCTTCTTCGGATGTTGATGATGTATGTAGTGCGATATCTTTTGATGTGATTCTTCCTCGTAAATTGCCAACTGGTGGGAAAGATCGCCCTATGTGAGCAATGAATGCCGGCGACCACGCCGATGACGATAACGGCGTTACCAGCAGAAGAACAGGAAGAATAAGAGTAGACGTGATAGTCATGATTTTCTGCCGAAAAGTGGTTGGACCGGACGCCATGATGGAGGTTTGCTTCAAATCAAATGGAAGGAAGTGGTGTGAAAAGTGAAGTATGTGGAGAGGAAATGGCGCGTCGGCGGTAGAGATATCCCTCGTGCTCAGATTTTCGCTCTGTCCGGAAATTTGCACTTCATTTTTATCTTTTGCCGTTTTCGGTGCGAAAGAATAGTCATATTTTCTTTTGTTTTTCCGTTTGGAATGGAAACTCCCAGCAGTGGGATTTTGCAATTCCATTTTCGACATGTCGTTTGGTGTTGACGGCGCAACCT
The DNA here is from genome assembly GCA_030544225.1 of Skeletonema marinoi. Taxonomy (NCBI): domain Eukaryota; phylum Bacillariophyta; class Thalassiosirophyceae; order Thalassiosirales; family Thalassiosiraceae; genus Skeletonema; species Skeletonema marinoi. The sequence continues at coordinate 2,234,322 of CM060492.1, forward strand.
GGCATAACCTGGCAATACTTATAACATGTCTTAATCAAAGAGATAATCGTAGCCTGAGTCCATTATTATACCATGGCAACATCAATGGCAATTCCAGCTGGGCGAGCCGCACCAGGTCCATCAACTGCAGACGGAGCTGCGCCGAATAGATCGGCAGCGACACAACATGTGATGAACGGTGCCGGAGGTGCAAATACATCACAACATCAGCAGCAGCAGCAGGCAGCGATGAACCAACAACAGGCAGCGGTTCATGCACAGCATCACACTATGCAGCCGCAATTAATGCAATCACGACAGCAGCAACCTGTAATGGTGCCTCAGCAAAATAATATGCAGCCAGCGGCGGCAGCTCATCCATCACGGATGGCGCAGCATCAAAATGTGGCAGTTCAGCCACAACATGCACACCAGCAGCAAAACCAGGCGCATTATCAACAACAGAGGATGGTGCCGGGGGCTCACCCTCATCATCGTCCTCAGGGGGTGCCTCAACAAAGTTTGCAACAGCAACAACACCAGCAGCAACAGCAGGCTCTCATGCAGCAGCGTCAACAAAATCCAAACATGCCCAGGGGAGGGGCGATGCACTATCAGCAGCAGCAGCAACAGCCGCAACAACATCATGTACAGCATGCACAGCATCAGGTCCAACAGCAACAATCACAAGGACAGCAGCAACCGCCGCATGTGCAACATCAACAAACACAGCAGCAACGAATCGCACACCCAAATCAAAATCCACAGCAAAGGTCACAACAACAAAGATCTCAACCGCAGTATGCACAGCAACAGCAGCAACCTCAACAGCAACAACGCCCGATGCAGCACCATCAAGTAGGCCAAGCTCCAACAACCAACAGAAACAACGTCATAAATCCCATGTCAGCTATGCCATCACAAACCTCCCTCCTCTCCCAATCCTCCTCCACAGAACGATCACTCACCAACACTCCCCTCTACGATCGACTCGTCTCCGAAGAAGTCAAAGATCTCAAAGAATACATCCGCATCACCGAAAACCTATCACGGCGAGTCATCGACTTGGAAAAGATACACTTTGACTTGGAACATCGACTCGAGGAAGAGCAGATCAAGGTTCAGAACTTGGAACATACGTTACGGCAACGGGAAAAGACGTGGAAGGGGCAATGTGACACATTGGAAAAGGAAAATGCCGAGTCTCAAAAATTAATCCGAGATGAAAAGGTGAAAGTGAACAAGTTGTTGGATATGGTCAACCGGTTGCAGAATGAGATTCGGAATATGATTATGAACAAGTTTTCTGGGGGGTATCATCCGAACCAAAATCAATATCATATGCAGGGTATGGGAGGATTAACTCCGAGTAGTAGTTACAGTGGGAATATTAAACGTGTGACTAGTGGTCAGGCAGCGACGTCATCCTCGATAACAGGTGGGATTAATCGAACGGCTAGTAGTAGTATGGCCCATAATTCACCTGGGAATGAGGGTGGTTCTCTTGGAGGAGACATTGGGAGTAACAACGCGTCAGGACGGAATGTTCGACGGGACAATAGTAATGCAAGTGGCAGTGCTGCTTCAGCACAAAGACATATCAGCCCACATGAGATATTGGCACATAATGGAAGTGCAGAGGCAGTTAGAGAGAGGAATGCAGTTGGTTCATTGTTGGACTTCTTTGGAATGTAAACAATTATTATGCAGAGCGAACTCGGTCTTAAAGAGTTCATGTGCATATATTCTCTCTATAACTTCTTCTGGCTTTATATGCGGGGAAAGGAGGTAACTGATTTAACATTATAAATCCATAATATGAAAAATGAATAACCTTACAGTACAATACACTAAAATTTGGCAATCATCTCTTGTACAATCCCACACGTATCGATTTCATCGATGACTCTTTGGGGGGCCATAAGGACACAACCTATATCTTCATTGCCACAAGAGAAAATGACAAGGAAAGACATTCTCTTTGGCATAGTTTTGGTTAGTCTTGCTGGAAACATGATGGGAAGATGGCGAATGAGATTGACACCATTGCTGTTCCAAGGCAAGTTGGACTCATTCTGTTCTTCTTCTACCTCCTCCTCTTTGAAGGCAGGGGGGCGGAACGATGCCCAATTTGAAATGATAGAGAACGTAAGGTCTGCTGAAGGCGGTGGAAGTTCTGTCCGCATATTCGAACCAGGAACTCTTCCAGCCCTACGACATGTCGCAAGTGACTCTCTAATCATCAATGGAGACTTATAATCTTCTCTGTCAGTATATGGAATAGGATTATGATAGTTTCCAGCGTGATGTTCGCTCACAATATCAACGCGACCGCGCATATTGACCGCCATCAAACCTATATTCGGCTTGACCAAGCTCCAAAACCAGCTTACAATGATATCGTTGGTAGATTGCGTTGGATTCTGACTATTTTCCATTTGAAAGTTGAATGCATTATCCATGGGAGAGCGCATAGTACTCTTTGTAATGTCAGTAATGGTTCCTTCATTCATGTGTGCGGCCTTGATATTTCCTACCCAATGTTGATTTACTACAAAGGTTCTCAAGTGCAATTCACTACCAGGGTCTTCCTCAACCTCACTTGTCAACCGAAGCAATTTTGCCCATACTGGATCAGTTGTAATATGGGATATGTAATGAGCTTCTTGTCTACCCATCAAATCCATAACCTTTTCACTGTAACGTAACTCACGCTCAGGTATCATTGCAATGATTGGCTCTCCAAGCAACATGTTGTGAATTCGGTAATAAGTGTGACCATCCCCGCATATGTGCGCCATGCTGGTAATAAGTGCAATCTCATTTTTGTCTTTAGAAACAATTGCAGTGACCCGAAACATGGATTCTTCCTTTCTGTTGACAATTTTAGGATTTGTCTTGACCAATGCAGTGGAGCTGCACAGTATCTTTTCATAATCCAAGAACGGCGTTGTGCTAGTTATAGGAACATCTTCGTCTGACAGAATCTGGAATATATTTGGTGCCACCTCGTCTCCAAAAGTATCATACCAAATACGCGGCGTGTTGTCAAACGACCCATTCTTGAGACCTTTCACATACCACCCTCCCAGCCACGGATTCGCTTTTAGGATCTCATGTACTCGCCCCTCCAGTTTCTTCACCACTGCTTCCATATCGCAAGATGAGGAGACTGAATAGAATGAAACTGTATTAATTGGATGTTCCATTGTCAAAAGAGTTTGCTCTAGTGGGAGAAGGTCGATGGATGCTTTGTTTTGCAAAAAGAGAGCATCCATATTTTGTGGGCTCGTTTCAGAGTCACCAGCGTCGCCGCCTTCGCCATCATTGTTCTTGGCGTAGGCTGCTGCTGCTATTATTGCGGCGGTGAGTAGCATGTCTGAGTATAGATGAATGTCTTGCTCTATCTCTGTTGTTGGCTTTGCTGTGGTTGTTGGTTGGGGTTCGGCTTTCGGCTTGGACGATCTTGTATCTACGAACCAGCAACAACCCGACTTCAAACGTAACAAAAATTGATGTTCTCGCCGTACAATGTTTTGGAGTACTTTGGAGTACTCGGGAGTACTCGAGAGTATTCCGGAGTATTCCGGAGTACTCCGGAGTAACTCCGGAGTACTTTGAAGTACTCCCAATTTACTCCATGAGTACTCCGAAGTACTCCGGGTACTCCAGAGTACTTCGGAGTACTTCGGAGTACTTCGGAGTACTTCGGAGTCCAGCTCCTAAACATCTCCACAACACTACAAAAAAGTTTATAATCGTGGAAAGAGAGTGATATTTGCATGCTGCCAAAAGAATGTGGATAAAGAAACTGCAGTTATGGAGTGCTTGAAGAACTCAGCATTCTGTCCCACAACCACAAAGCTAGCCATTTGGGCCTGGGTCTTCATCTTGTTAAGTATTTGCCACCAAGGCGTGAGGCAACTAGCGTAGCCCTCTCACGAAAGATGACGATGACGATGTGAAGAAGAATGATTCAAGGTTCGCGGTTGATATAAGCTGTGCAGGCAATGATACGAATGATGAAACTCTTCCTCTTACGGCACATCTTCACCACATCTTCACGTAGAGACTTGGGCTTGATCATCTTCCACACGACTCATAGACTCTAGCTATCTACTTATCTAGTTGAGTCGGCAAATCTATCACGAAGCATTCACATTCCTTCCCAATCCTCCGGAGTCGCCACTTTAGATTTCGTCTATGTTCATTACAATACCTCTACGCGGTGCCCAACGCGGTAGATTGCCAAAAATCACGTCGCTGCTGTATCGTTGTGAAATACACACTCTCTAGTGAGAGTGAGAGAGAGGGTAGAGAGTACTCCTTGGAGTACTCAAGTACTCCAGGAGTACTTCGGAGTACTTCGGAGTACTTTGGAGTATTTGGAGTACTTCGGAGTAATAAGGAGTTTTTCCGGAGTACTGAGGAATACTCCGGAGTTACTCCAGAGTACTTTGGAGTACTGTGGAGTACAGAAGAGTACTTCGGACGGTGGAGTACTTGTGTCTGACTCTCTATCATACCTGTCGAAGTCGGGTTGTTGCAGAAGATCTTTCCAAATCTTTTCCTCCTCTCCTCAAAAATAATCAGCAGCTAACACAACTCTAGCCGCAGTCAACATCTTTACCATCGTTATTGCAACTACAATGATGAGCAGCGGGGTCAATGCCATCGCGACTCTGCTTGCCATTCTCTTGACATCTTTTGCAATCACAGCATCGGCCTTCTCCGTTCCACCAATGGCTACATCTTACCCGCGAGAACTTCACCCAGGAGGATTCTCTCTACCGCCAATGGTAGAAGACTTGATTCCGATTGCTACAACAATAACATCCGCAGCAGCGGATAATGATTCACAATCTGAAGATGAGATTTTACAAAAAGATCTGCTCCTTGTCAGACCACCAGATATGGAATCACTATGGGAATGGTACGCTTACACAAAGAGACAAACTGATTCTGATCCATCTTGGGGTAGAATCTGGCCAACTGCATTATCCTTGGCAAGATTCACGTTGCAATCTTTGCATTCTGGCGAAGTAGAAGATGACAGCATCGACATGAATCTCGCGTCTAATCTGAATGAACAAGATCAAGACATTGTCAAACAAGCCATCAAAGCTCTACAAACTACATCTCATATTATTGAGTTGGGATGTGGTCTGGGATTGGCTGGCCTATCATTTGCAGTGGCTGCCGCAACCGAATCAAAGAATATCAAACGAACAGTGACTTTTCTTGACAGAGAACCATATGCGTTACACTGTGTCATGGCGTCTGCTGCTATCAATAATTTGGCCACTGCACCCATTTCTAGTGAACAAGAAGTAGTGGCCGGCGGTACTCCACCACTCATCACAGCGCGCTCATCAATTGACGATTGGACAAGTACAGATAAGAATATCAGTTACGAAGACTTGCAACTTGATGCACTTGATTACGACAACAAACAAACACTCATACTCGCATCCGATATTCTTTACGAGCCTTCTTCAATGGATTCGTTAGCCACAAAACTGCGGAATTTACTTCATCCAACAGATGGTGGATATGTATTGATAATGGATCCAGAGAAGGAGCGCACATCAGGATGCCGGAGTGCATTGGTAGAAAGTGTGAAAGAAATTGGTGGACAAGTAGCAATTGTACCAATGCCACAACCGAAGAATAATGGTATGGCAATGAACAAATCAATGATGGTGGAGAGTGATGTTGATATTGATGGAAATCTTGCCAAGACAGTATTGATTGTGGTTCAATTCAATGGAGCATGAAGAACACTGACCATATTTACTATTAATGACACAAGCACATGTAAGGAAACTCTGTATACCTACTTCACTACCACTTTGATTGTCTTCCTTCAGTAATAGAATCTGTACACAAGCACATGTAAGGAAACTCTGCATAACCTACTTCACTGCCACTTTGATTGTCTTCCTTCAGTAAAAGAATCTGTACAGTTACCCGTCAAATAATGATCCCAACTTATCCATTCACCTCTCTCCCCATAGTATTCTTCAGGACGTTTGGATATGTACGGTGTTCTAAGATTGCCATTCGCAACAAGATCATTGAATTCTTCTTCTGTTTTTATTGCCCAATTTCTTTGAATCCATTTTTGTGATTGTTCATAAGAAAGTTTGAGAGGTTTGCGTTTTAAGAAGCTTCGTTTGCTAGCTTCTTCTTCTAGACGTGCCTTTGCAACTCGCCAGGACAAATCCTCTATTACGACATTTTCCTTATTTGTATCACTTGATTCTGAATCTGCGTCATTCTCATCAGAGCTATTGTTTGATTCTTCCATAGAGAGTCTAGGGAATTTATATCTTGTCTTAAGCATGGAAGAAACACTGGATGTGGATGCCATGAAGCCGCTGCTTGTTTCGGTTAGGAACATTGTTCCGACAACCAAGCAGAAAAGATAGCACCTACTACCGTCGCTCATTGCAGAGATTGATATGACTGGATCCCAAAGCTGGTTGTGTCGCCTCCTCCTCCAAACTACTGTTTTGATTGTCAAGTTAAAGTTGTTGACTATGCGTCGATCGGCGTCATTGAGAAAAGACGAACATAAAGGAAGGAAGAAGGAAGGAAGTGAAAGCTTCAAAAGTTGACGTGATTTTTGTCAGAATAGTGGGGTCAAACTGAAATACTTCATTTTAGTAGTTTCAACCTCACATGCACTATTCTATCTTCTCGTTATTGATTTCAAGCAACATCTATATTTCAGAAGTACACAGGACAGCCCCCAAAGTTTACACTAAGCTCCAAACCAGCATGAGTTTATTTCAAATTTCCTTCGAGTTGTTGGTATCTACTTTTAGCTGGTAATGCTCAACAGTCCTACATTAGTTGATAGGTAGCCCTAACTCTTGCCGTGCCTTCACTGCATTGAAGAAATGGTACCTTGTTTGTGTATAGTTATCTACCAGCTATTGCCAAGAATCATCTTCAATTTCTTCTTCGACCTCCTCCATTATCCCCTCCTCCATTTGCTGCACAAACCACTTTTTATCCATCGATTCTTCCCCTGACTCTTCTGAAGCAGCCTTTGCATCTTCTAATCTCTGTGCTTCATCTCCTTCTTGTATTCTTCTCCGAAATTCAGATACTGCTGCATCCCCACCCTTTTCTGATTTGATTTCTTTGAAAGTTTGCGACTGTTCTAACATGGCAGCAAGAAAGGCATTCTCTGCGTTCTTCGCTGCTTGTTCTAGTTCATCACTTGATGGTATGTCTTTTCCAAACGCGTCTTTCTTCTTGTCTCTCAGTTCATTTAGAAGTGCATCACTTTCGTCGTCATCCACATCATCAATGGATGCGTGTAGACTAGTAATGTGATTGAAGGGTAGATTCTGAGGTCTTTGCACAATGCATGTTTGTTTCGATGGCTGTGGAGCGAATGCATGAACTCCTACCAATAATTTGCAACTAATGATGCATAAAATAATGGTAGCGAGCGATGGCGATGTCGCTCCCTTTCTTGGTGATGGAAGATCATCACTATCCATGATTCTTCTCTTCATTAATATGTAGTAGCAAGTTAACTGAGCACGATCTCCACTGATCAAGCAGTCCCTGGTTCGCCCCAGTCCACCATTCCCTCGCTTCAAATAGTGAGACCAAGCACCAAGCTGAATGATGATGATTGATGCAGGCTTGAAGGGCTAGTAAGTGCTTCTCATAGTGCAGAAGCTCTTTTATGTTCGAGTGGTCCTCCCGATCAAGTGAACAATCTCATCTAAGCCTTTTGACAAGAACGGCAGCCTAATATCCAGCTAATATCCTAGACTATCCTACACCTCATAATAGTATAACCATGTCGGACGATCGCAAAGCCCGCCTTGCCGCTCTCGCCGCCCGAGCTGGTCGCAATCAGCCCATCGCCGCAACTGGAAACAGCAGTCAAGAAGAAGCACAAAAAATGGATGTTGATGCAAAGCCAGCCATTTCGTTCCGAAACTATGTCCCAAAGGATGCCAGCCTCGACAAGACAGTTACTGCGTCAACCAATGACACTGATGAAACTCAACCAGCTGCACCCAAACGACAAAAAACAACAACAACAACATCAAACTCTCAGAACAGCGAAGAGCCAAAATCTGCATTAGAATTAGCACTTGCCAAAACAGATCGAGAATCTCGTGAGGCAGCTGGACACAACGTTGGGGAGGCTGGAGGTTGGTCCAAAGTTGTACCGATATCGACAAAAAAGGTTAATTGGGATTTGAAACGGGGGATTGAACAGAAAATGGAGAGATTGGAGAGGAGGACACAAAAGGCAATTGTAGAGTTGTTGAGGGAGAGATTGGAACAGGAGGCCAGGGAGGGTGGTGGGGATGAAAGTGATTTGGATTGAGAAATTGAGGGAAACAATAGCCAGAGCAGATGAAAGTCAAAAATTAATGAGGATATGGATATCTGATGTTAACTGGGGATTAGTGGATACTTCAAACAAGCTGTTTATATCGTTAACTATCTACGTAACTGTTCATAAGTAATTAGCGTTGCAAATGAGAATACTGAGGAGAATGGATGTGAGTCTACATGTTTCAATCCGTGAAACTTACTTAGTAGCAGGACACAACATAATTGCATGTAGATAGGTACATACATAAAGGTAGATACTGAGGCAAGGAGTCTTGAAGTATTTAGCAGAACCGTATTGTAGTAGGTACCTAGGTATGTAACTCTTCTTCATTCGCAAGCAAGCGTTGAGTTGAATACTTATGAGTTGAATTGAATGTTGCGTTGATGAGCGTTGACCCATATCCCACTTGGAACTTATATCCTTGGAGTCTTTGAGGAAGGTTGCGTAGCCGGTGCCATGATGCTTGCCTGTGATGTTGATTCGTTATCTGTTATTAGCTGCAAATTGTATTCTGCTGGTAGAGCTGTGCATTATGAACCCATTGCTTGGTTTACAACAACATGCAGCATGAAGGAGGAGAAAGAAGTGTGTATCTTCTTCATTCTCAAGCGTTGGATGAAACTTTATGAGTTGAAATAATACGTTGCGTTGAATGAGCGTTGCGTTGACCCATCTCACGACCAGCTAATCTGGCCCTTCAGACCGGGACGCTTGGACGCTCACCACTCACCATCTCTTGTCCATGCACCGCACTAATAGTTTGGGAATAAACTTTTATGGAGCGGTACAATGTACTGCCCGGCACAGATGTGAAGAGGGTCTTAGTTTATTTTCTACACGAGATGTGACATTATTATCGCTCAAATATCGCCTGTAACTTCTCCACAAGGAAGGAGCTACCAGGGGCTAACACGACACGCGTCGAAATATTGGAGTCAAAAACACATGCATCGAACCTATCGAACCATTTCATCTGCCAAAGATGTACCTTGCTAAACCTGCTTGTTATTTTTAGGCAGCCATGCTCTCATAATTTTTACTTGTTTTCGACACAACACCTACACTATCAATCATCATGAAAATTATTGCCAGCGCTGTTTCGCTTTTAGCCTCCCTCTCCAGCTGCAATGCTGAGGTAAGTTTGATGTGTGGTGGCTCTATCTTGATCTTGGGGTGTTGTTGCTCTCGAAAGGCTCTGTTGTGGTGGTATGTGACTGTTGACTGTGATCGTACGAACATTGCATCGGCTCCAGTCAAGCCAAAGTGGCTGCCCTACTGACAGCTGCAGCGGCGAAGGGCCGCTCTCTACTAGTTCTCTCACTTCCTCTTGCTCTCTCTCATTCTCAACTCATTAGGCATCATTCCTCCGAGCCGCCATCTCCAGCGAAGACCCCTCGACCCCGACTATCATCGACCTATCGCAAGATATCCCAAGGGACGAAGCAGCCATCTCATCATCACCAGGGGCTAAGGCAGTTCAGGAAGCTGCAGCAGAAAATCCTTTCCTTCGCAATGTCATGGTAATTGAAAATGGTTCCATCGTCTCATCCTACCTTCGTGATGATGTTGATCCCAACGAGGCTCATCATGTAAATAGCGTAACCAAAGGCTGGGAGTCCTTGTTGTTTGGAATTATGGTGGACGATGGCTTGCTCTCTCTGGATACAACTCTTGGTGAAATCTTCTCAAATGATGAGGCATGGGCAGACGTTACTGATGGTAGCACTGACTTCCGTAAGGGTATTACAGTTGAAGAGCTGCTAACCATGACATCGGGTTTTATTACAAATCCTGGTTTTGATGCGGGGGGCGATTCACTCGAAGAAGCTCTCTCCTTTCTGGATGTTGATATTGAAGTCAAGGGTAAATTCGCGTATGTAATGCGATCCATGATCCCGAGCTATATCATCGTCAATCAAACTGGCATGACTCCAAGGCAGTATCTGGCCAAGCACGTGATGGGAAAACTTGGTATCAGTGAAGATGAATACGATTGGAATCAGACTGCTGATGGAGTTGAGGAAGCGGGCTGCTGCATGTTTCTTACTCCGATGCAAATGGCCAAGTTTGGACAGTTGTATCTGCAAGGAGGTAGAACAAGTCCATCCAATGATGACCGCGTGATCTCAGAGGAGTGGATCGATGCGACCTTCACACATCATTCTACGACTGACTTTTCCAATTTCCCACATAGAACTCCACAGAACGCAGACGGACAGCCGTATGGATATTTGTTTGCTGGATTCGAATATCCCTCTTCTACTGTTTATTGTGCTGTAGGAGATAGTGATTACGGACATTTTATATGTGTTGACCGTAGTCTTGGCCGTGTGGCGATTGCACAAAGGGACGACTTCTTGGAACCGAGTATGACCCGAACTCTACTAGATTTGGTCTTCGGAAAGTCCTTGTCTTTTCTTGCCCCTAATGGTGGGTTGTCAGGAATCGGTTCAACTGTAGAGAGTCGTGCTGAGTAATGTTATTTCACATCATGCTTGAGTGTGCTTGGAAGTGCGTGTGGTAAGATTAGCACATTATCATAGCTTTGTAAACAGACATAAATAGCTCTCTGATTTTGCCATTCACCATCACCAGATATTTGCCGCAATCAAAGCATATAAATATAGCAATCCAAATAGATCATATCTCTGTAAACAGCTGAAGTAATGAAAAGTCAACACTGCCATGTACATCGACATCGAGACCTGACGCAAATTTAATAATATCTCCGTCGTTTGATGCGTTCTTCTCTCCAATTGGCACAGTTTTAGTAGAGCTCGGAATAAGAATTCATTCGAGATGCGTTTCAATATGAATGGTTCCTTTCCAATCCCATCACTACTATTCGATTGCTGCTGCTGCTGCTGCTGTCTCGCAATGGCAAAGAAGGCATTAGTATAATGGTGACCGTGAAGAGCATATAATTGGATTCTTTGCGTGTTCCGGCCGGTGGAAGTGAGCAATACCCACAACAATTCACCAGATAAAGGGAGTGGGACCAAAAAGCCATTTATACCGTGTATATTCGACATGGGCTTCCTTGCTGATCCTAACCGATGATGCGTGGTCGATTCTGCTCCTGCTTCCACCGCTACTCCATGATCTTCTACTTCGTCCTTGTCGATCATGTCTAACTGGCGATGATTCTTCAACATGTTCGTCACATCCCCCACATCAACATCCACAACAGAGGATCAACCCAAGTCAATGCCTTCAATCCTCCACTCGGCATCCACTCAAACTCCGTCTTTCCATTACTACCACCACCATTTTCATCAACAATAACCTGTGATTCTTCCCTAAAAAACGAACTCGTACGTGCGTCCGTCGTACGTCGCCCAACAAGGCCCAAAAGGGTAGGCCTATTAGCCCCTCATTAAAATCAAAGCCCGCGCGCGAATTGAACCGCGAACCGGAACCGCGAACCGCAAACCTAAGTTCTATGTAAGTACATCGATCAAAAAGTTGCGTAAAAGTACTTAGATAGTTCGTTGCAAGCGCTGGTGCTCTCTAGGTGGCTTGTATTGGTAAAGATAGCGACAGATGGGGTTGCAGAAGCGTCGACCGTGCGGTGCTGCCGCTGATATAAATGAGCTTGAATACATTTCAGCCCTACATCAAACGGGGAAGGATGAGTTGAGAGAAGATGGATCGATTCAAGGTGCGTATATATCTACTGCGAATGATATAACAGTAGCAGGAGAAATGGTGTCTTCTTCTTCTAACATGTATTTCTCCTATGCCACATGCAGCTTGTGATATCGTAGCTTTTCTAATGTCACGGCATGGTATAGAAGTTACAGAAGAAGAAGTTTTAGACAAGATAATTGGAACGTTTGGGCAGCGCACTGTTGATAGTCGATCAGATATTGATTTGATACAGCTTCTGGCCTTGCTTTTAATACCGTTGCTGTTAAAGGCAAAGCAGAGTTTAGACCAAGCGCAACAACCATCAAACACAATTAGAAGACAATCGGGTACATGTTTGCACCGCCAAAAGGGAGACAGTCGATGGCCAGATGCTGATATCATCGAGAGTGTTCTCAGAATGATGTTACACGATGCAACGGGTGATGCATCTCTGCGACCTCTTACAAAAGATTTGATCAGACAAATTTTGCGTTTTTATGGAGAGGGAGAGGCTTCGAATAATGAGCAGCTTCTTGATGAAATGGTATTAGCTGCAACTCCAGATTCTATTACTGATATAGAGGGAGAACCTATCTTATTGGACCAACACAGCTTTGCTCTTGGATTGACACATGATGTTCAACACTACAATATCGACTTCGAAAAAAGTATGACCACAAACTTTCACGACGTGTTTTCGGACGAACAGAAGGGAGACGTGAAGGAAGGAAGCTCTGTCAAGACTGTTCGCACTCTTTCTTGCATAGACTACACTGCAGATACGTTCAGATCCAAGAGTTATGTTGTTATTTTGTGGGTAGCTTGGATACTCACTTATTTCAGCTATCTACAGTCACAAAACGTTCTTACAATGGCTAAACTTCAATGTGATGAATTTGAGTTCGGATGTACCCTGGCTCAAGGTATTCTCAACTGGCTCGTCATTATGTTTCAGCTAAGGTGAGTCTTGCAGTGCTGCTGTATTCATGTATGTTCAGCCATGTTATGATACTCACTTCAATGTTCGAAACAGCGTTCTTGGATCTATCTTCATCATTGCTGCTAGTGCTGGCAACGTCAAAAATGCTAATCCTTTTCTCATGGTGGTAGGAATTTGCGCGACTTTAATCTTCATCGTCCTTCCATTCTTCTTGGAGTTATCAGTAGGAGTAGTCTCGACTGAGAAGAGTAGAGAAGGTATTAATCCTGTGCTTTATCATTTGTCAGTAATCTGTGGTTTCATTCTGCTGATCGACCCGGTGATGAGTATCTTCCAACGGTTTTTACCAGAAACGTCCTCGCTTCTTATGTTTGTACAAAAGCATATGGATAACACTCGTCTTGAGGCTGCTGTAAAACGGGCGGCAAGTTTCAAGATGAATCGTCTAGTTCGTAATGCATGTGATGTGCATAAAGCGGCAGAACTAGACGGTGGTATTGGTCAAGGGCTTGAAACGAGGTATGGGATTGCTATGCTGGCTTTCGCAAAAGTATCTGATCAGAAAGAAGAGCTTCCAGCCTTTAGGGAAACATGGAAACGGATATGGAATAGAGAGCTCTTCGAAAACGAGGGGATTTGGCTAACGACACACGTTCTTGCAGGAACTGGTGCCTTTGTGGTTCGGGGTTATTTGTGGCGAGCTGACGATCATTTCCATCATTTCAAAGTACATCCCTTCTTCTATCAACACTATCCTTCAATTTCGGAGTGGAGGTTTTGAGACGTTGAAGGGCAACTCGTTTTTGAAGCTGCGATACGCCGTTGATAATTCATCACTCCTATTTGGATCAATATTTTGGGGTGAGTTCCGAAGATGATTATCTTTATTGAGCTCGGCATTCTCTTGCACTGATCACACGTCCCCTGTTCATTTTCAGGCACGTTTTACACCTCAGTCATCGTGGGTTTCTTTTTCATGATCCTACTTGGCATCATTATGTGGCCGGACTTTGCTCAAATAATAGGTGTCTTGTTTGCAAACATAATTGGGATCGGCCTCACAGTAATGCTCAAGTGGATTGTCTTGCGAGGATACAGAAGAGTGACCCAGCAAGGATACTACAGGAAAAATGTAGTCATCAGCAATGTTGTCAACATCATTCTCGAATCGTGGAACTTGGCCTTGGGAATAGGATACATGTTGATCAGAGGATTGTATTTTATTTTAGCTGCAACAATGTTCATCGGACGAGTCGATGTTCCCTTCTTGTCACAAGACGCATGCTTCGTTGGCCCAATTGAACTCGATTCATTCCCCTTAATTTTCCGAAAAGACCTCCTATCACATGATGCCCACAGGCACCCTTACATCGAAAGGCTGGGGGTCATGTACATGCTCAAGTTGCGACACAATGACTTTGGATCTCGAGCAGGAACTCATTGGAGGCTACTGTTCATCTATGCATTGTTGCCTTGGATGCGAAAGTACCGAAGAAATGATGAGAGCTTGGTTATATCTGAGTTCAAGTTTGCTGCCAATAGGATGTGGACAGGGAGGATGCCGGTAGAATCAGAGCAAAGCTTTGAATCATCTAAGCAAGAAGCAGGCGTTCCCAGCGAATTAGAAATGCTTCGGGCAGAGAACAACAATCTGAGGATGCTTCTGTTCGGCCACGGAAAGAGGTCACATCTCACAAGTTCATGCCCTTCGGCGCCTTCATTTGCAGGAGTACCTAGCAACCTCCAGAAGTCTGTGAATACTGCTTGAAATGATTGTGATATCCAAGAGCGATAGCAGCTAACACCATGCTTAGATTAGATTGATCTGTCAAAGCAGCCATGCAGGAAAGATAGAAGTTAAACCTACTTCAGCTATCCTTCGCAGTGGTACTACCGATATAAGATCACAAAGACTCGCGATTGCACAATTAGTATTTACAAGCAAAATTAGTCACACCGTTGAAAGAGACTTATGTTATAACAATATACAGGTCAGTGTAGAGTAGGGTATGTCTTTTCGACTTCTTAACTTTAACGAGGACTACCAATTTAATCCCTGTCTTGGCCAAGCTTCTTGACTCCGCGAAGACGTCCGGTACGCCTGGCACCGATAAGACCAACCTTACGACCAGAGGGAGCTGCCTGACTGACAGTGGAAGGACGACCAATGTGCTGGTGGTTTCCTCCTCCGAAGGGATGCTCCACAGGGTTCTTGGCAACACCACGAATCTTGGGCCAGCAGTTACGCTTCACGGCGTACTTGTGGTAAGCACGTCCAGCCTTAAGCAAAGGCTTGTCAGTACGTCCACCTCCGGCAACAACACCGATCTGGGCACGGACGTCAGACTTGACAGTCTTCTTACCTCCAGAGGGAAGACGGAGACGGGTGGTTCCCTTGTCCTCATCGTGGGAGATGACAACAGCGAAGCAGCCGGATCCACGGGCAAAAGCACCACGGTCACCAACCCTGGCCTCAACGTTGCACACAATGGTACCCTCGGGCACACCTCTCAAAGGAAGAACATTTCCGATGGTCAAGGTAGCCTTCTTTCCGCAGTAGATGAACTGACCGGTGTACATACCCTCAGTGGCAACCATAAGCTCAGTGTCCCTCTTGTAACGGTAGGCGTTCAAGAATTGGACCTTGGCGACGGGAGCACCACGACCGGGGTCATGCATGATGTCCTTGATAACACCACGGACGTATCCACGACGTTCAGCGTAGTCGATGGAACGAAGCTTCACAGCTCCCTTACGGGTGCGGACGTGAGACTTGAAAATGGGGGACTTACCCTTCCTTTGTGCCTGTTATTCAGAACAATATCATATAGACATGTTCAGAGCACATATTTGAAATCATCGATTCGTTTCATGAATCAGGATGATTATGCATTATCCATTGAGCAATAAGTTGTTCAAAATGGCATCGCATCGTGGGTTGGAAGTTAATTAGCCAAAAGGGTTCGATAAAAGCAACCGCATTACCAATGGCGCCACGTCACATATTAATTGGATATTCAGTTGAAACGAGAAGTTTCATTATCAGGGAGGCGATAGATCAGCGTATCATCGGAGCGGAAGTATTTGATTGAGGTGAAGAGGAGAATACTATTTGAAGTTAGCTCAAGTCTCTGATTTGTTGCCTCGAAATGAAAAACGCCATTGGCTAAACGAGGATCTTATGCATCACTAACGTGAAAGGCGCATATACTCTTCCATCTTATCAACTGGATTTAAACTTACCTGGACGTACTTTCCCATGGTTGCAGTGTTTGGGGTTGAAAATGAGGTGAGATGATGAGGAGCAGCTTTACCTTTTACTTATTTCTACCTGCTCTACGAACGATAGGAATTAGTATGACTCATGATTTTACTTGGGAGTCCCTCAAGATTGGTGATAGGCCCACGAACTGTTGGTTGGCCCATGAGAAGTGTATCCAGCCTGAAAGAGCGTGTGTAGTGAAATATTCTAACCTTCTCCTCTCTTGATTTGAATGAAAGCAAGAGCCAGAGTTTGTGTCAGCAAGACAGTATTGTACGTAGTTGGATGGCGTTGTTAGGTCGAAACTCAAGAATAATAGTACAGATTTCTATTTTATGCTCACAAACACACATCCATTTATTTTGTTGGGAGAGTAATGTTGATCATCAATCATCTCCCATTTGCATTTCAACCACAAGGCTTTCTAGCTCGCTTGCATTTAATTGTTCAAGCTTTACAGTCTCGCATGCACTCATTTTGCCAGATTTGTCTCCAATTAGAAGAGTATCTTGTCTATCACCAGACACA
Source organism: Skeletonema marinoi (assembly GCA_030544225.1). Classification (NCBI taxonomy): domain Eukaryota; phylum Bacillariophyta; class Thalassiosirophyceae; order Thalassiosirales; family Thalassiosiraceae; genus Skeletonema; species Skeletonema marinoi. The sequence goes on from CM060492.1 coordinate 2,251,038, forward strand.
CGAAGGGCTGTGATGGGACAAGAGTGCACTCGCTCTGGCAAAATGTGGCGAAGAACAAGTAGTTCAGTGTCGTAATCAATACTCCAAAGACTCACATCGCCATTCATGTGACCAGCAACCGCTACAATACCCGATTCCATCCATTCCGGACAGTCTGTGGAAATGGCACAGCTTGGTACTTCATTTCCTTCAAAATTAAATCCAGGATCTTGCTTGGCAATGAGATTACCATTGATATCGAACACACACACGGTAGAGTGCAGTAGAGTCACGATGTTTCCATTCTTGTGATTGATCGAAACAGACTTGACGGCTGGAGATTTTGTAGAACCATCGTGAACTGAACCCTTTGCACTTGCTGGGTGGTGCAACGTTCTCAAGAAAGTGAGAGTTCGTAGATCCCACACCAAAATCTTTCCGTCCGATCCACCCGTCACAATGCTACCAAATGTTGTACTGATGTCCAAGCAAGTGATTTTACCTCCATCATGACCGCAGAGAGTTGCCTGCAGCTGCATATTTTGACCATTGTATTTCCACACTCTCACAGTTGAGTCGATGCATCCGGTAAGAAGCCAAAGCCCATTCAAGGACGGTTTGGCTACACTTATTGGACCCCGATGCATACCATCGTGGACGCTCAGTACTTTGTTCACTTCTCTGTAGCGTGCGGAAGTCATGGAAACATGAACGCTTACACCATGGTTGGGACCACCGAACCTGTAGTACTTCTTCGACGGTAAAATCAGGGCGCACGTTCGACCAACGCCTAATAACTGCCCCTTCACATGACACAAATCTCCAACAGAGGAGTCCATCTGGCCTGCCATACCAACTTTGCATGTGTCAACTGCGAGCACACGAAGATACACTCGATGTGGTGCACCAACTACACAGAATGGAGGCGTAAGAGCTGCAAGAGACGCTAATGCATTGAAATCGAGTCCTTTCTCTTTGAAAGCTGATAGCACAACTCGTGGTGGGAAAGCTTTGCGCTCGAGACGGCTGGGAGTTTGACCAAAGTTTTGAATTTGTGCAATAATAGATTCTCTCTCTACCGGGTCAGTGATGGATTCCAAATCAACTTGGCCTTCGTATGTAACATGCACGAACGTATTCAATGCGGTCACTGCTTCTTTGCCGCGTTGTTTGAATCCAAACACAAGATCCAACCATTGATGTAAATTCCTGCTGACGTAGTCACTTTCAAGAGCTTGTCGGTGAATACGAATAAATCGTTTTGGGTCACCTTTTGCCCATCGAGGCAACGTCAAATCGTGGACAGTCTTACCGAGCTGAGTTGTTCCAAAGTCAAACATATTGCTGTTCACAAGAAAGTCTGGAAGGTAAAAGAACTCGGGTATCAGCTCTCTGACATCTTGAAGATTTTCCGAGCTAGCGCTGCTCCAACTTGCACCAATGTTATGAAACAGACGGTCGGCGACATCAAACTTGCCGCCCTGAAGAGACAAAGCCAGTCTCGAAAATGGCTCCAATCGCATCAAGTAGTAGAGCACATATGCAGCACAAGAGTAATGCGTTCCATAATGGAACGGTGGTGGGCCATCCCCGAACTCGTAGCTCTGCTCCAATGCCTCGTAACGATCTCTAAATTGAACTGCCCGTTTCTCATTTTGCCCACCCATGGGCTTCGAAAAATCTCGATACACGCTGGGATCATTGAGATCAAGTTCTTCGCTATCATAATCAGCCAAAACCCATGGAAACACGGGATACTGCGTCAAATCATTGTATGTTCTGCCCGCGAATGAATTCATATGCATTATGAAGTCAAAATTTGACATCTTTCCATGCACCCATTGTGATGTGATCTTGGCACGAAGGTTGTTCATGAACTTCTTGTAATTGATGGAGGTAGCCCCACCTAACACGCTAGAGCTGAAGATACTGCTAGGGAGTGGTGTGGCAAGAACCTTTGATAAAACTTCTTCGCGCTCGACATTGGTTGAAAAGGCGATAAGAGTACCGTTTCGATGAACATCGTAAAACTCGAGTGCATTCTGCTGTAGTTGATATCGGCGACGATAAACAGAGTAAAGATCTCCAAAAGCAATACGTTGGCTGCGATGTTGGTAAGTGATTTCATCTTCAGTCGATTCAGTCCCTTTTTCTTTGGCTTTTGACTTCTCAGTAGCATCAGCGTTCTGCGCTCCATGTTGTCTGATATTTACTTGGAAACTCGTCGTCACCTTCTTGAGTCGATTGATCTTTCCTTTCAGACCTTCACCGTCAGTTTGCTCAAATCCATCAACAACATAGATTGCATTGCGGCACCAAAGAAGCAGCGCTTTCCTAACTTCAAGGCCAGTGCATCTGTTGACGTTGTATGACTTCTCAGGCCAATCACCTGCTTTAAGCAGACCTGTAATCAGATCATAACTTGATGCTGAAATATTCGTCTTGTCAGGTTCTTCGACTTCTGCTTCTCTGTCGCCGGCATTGTTTTCATTAATCTTGTCAGCATCTTCCACATTTTGGGCTTTTTTGCTTTCAAGTTCGTTGGCGTGCGCAGACTGACCCTCTACTGAAAATGTTGTATGAGCATGCAGTGCGTCATCAGCAGCTGCTGCGTAATCATTATCTTCGTCCTCCATATTTTCCAGGTCGTCTTCTTCGTCATCAACAATCTTCTCCAGCTTCATCTTTTTCAGCAAATCTGCAGTGACCTCCATATCCAATGCAGAGCTCGCTCTTGAATCCACAGGATGCTGTTTTACTTCGTCGTTGCTTTCTACAGCCCCTTCGTTGCTTTCGTCTCCTGCTACCTCCTCTTGATTTGCTTTCAAGCCCACTTCATCAACGTATTCCACATTGTCAGCATTTTCATCGATATTGTAGAGACCATGAAATTCGTAGTTTGGGAGCATACGACGACGCTGTCGTTCGTAACCTTCAGTCAAATCCAACTTCCATCTTTTCACTGATTCGTTTGATCCGGAAATGGAAATAGATTTATCATCTTTGCTATCACCCGTGTCTTTGCGCTTTCTGAGCAGAGATGAAATCAATCTTGATTTTGCAAACAGAGACGTTTCATTGAGACTAGATCCACCTTCCCAAATGGTACATGATCCCTTGAGTTGACGTAGGAGAAATTTCCATTGCATAGCACCAGATGATAAGTCGTCAAATCCCTGCCTCTTCCAAAGCGCATGACTTTCTGCAGTCGCACCATGTGAACGTTGCGCAAGTGCTGCACGTTCTAGGCCACCAAGAATCGTCCGATCAGAAGAATCTTGCGAAGTGAGTTTCAGTAACATCACCTTTTGTTCGTTTTCAATTGCTTCTTCCGGTGTAGCCGCTCCGACATTTGTAGGTATCGCAACTCGTGAAGCTTGGACATGAATTCCATGAAAGACGGCAGCAACTTGGCCCTGGTTACGCTCAAGCCACTCGAAAAAAGATGCGTACTTATGGGCATGTTCAGAACTGTCCTTTTCAGTGATTGTTGTTGCTTCATGAGCAACCAGCAATGCACCAAATCCTCCTCGATTCATTAGATCAACAGTTTCCATGCGATGCTCACCACGAATGTCGGTGATGAGTAATTCCGACATGATGCCTCTTCTCCTCTGCAAAAGAGAAACTACTACAACCACAGCCTCTTCGCGGATATCTCGTCGTTTATCTATGAGCATGCTATGAATATCAGCCATGAGGGCGACAACAAAGGCTCGATCAGGTTCGTCAACAGAAGTCAGGTCTGGATATGTGCACTGAAAGGAAGGTGGACAACAGCGAGACAAGCTTGCAGATTGCCACAGAGGGAAGAAACGACTGTTTGGTGGAGGTGTTGGGTAACCACCTTTGTTACGCATCGTGACTTGGCTTACTTGACCACCACCAAGAAGATTGGATGGGACAAGGAGAAGTTGACGCATTCGTTCACCCATCTTCGTTAAAACTGCCAATTTCAGATCATCATCTCCCGTGTCATAAGCTCCCATCGGACGACTGCGTTGTAACGCTGTGAGGCAAGTTAGACGAGCAACATGCGCCGAGTCAGCCACCAGTAAGTTTTGGTCTACGTTTGCCAATGTGCGAGAAGCATATGTTCCACTCGCTGTCAGACTGTTGAGAGTCAGCATCGCAATATGCACTGCTTCGAAAACAGGCTCGGATGTGAAAAAGCCTGCCATCAGCCTATCAAGCAAAACTGAGCTTACACCGATACAATTTGCAATAGCAATGGGCTCGCCTCGTTGCAAGGCGTCTTCTACAACCGTGCGGCAATGTTCGATCAATACCAAGTGGAATGCCTCGACTTGATCCGGCGATGCATGGATCGGGAATGACCGAAATAGAGCACTCACAAGCGGGGCAGCAAAAGGTCCATTGAACACCGCATGAGATAAAACAAGGTGCAAAAGTTGCACCATTCCTATGCCACTACCCTCGGCACCCTCACTATCCTTCCCAACAAATCTCTCCGTAGGGGTTTCGACTACGTTCGCTTCACAGAGACTACCACGACGAGGTGCTTTTACTTTTGCATCTGGCCAAGCCACAAAGTCGTCAGGCTCCCCAGACTCGGCTCTTTGTGAAGGGCGGTTTTTATTCTCGAGCATTTGTGCTTCATCGCCTTGCTCGTCCGCGCTTTGGGGGGCTCCTCCAAATGCAGGTGTTTGCATTTGTTGCAGCTTTTCATCGTGGACTAAACAAAGAGCTTGAGCTAGTGGCTCCAAAAAGTCGGGCGTTCGGCAGAATTTTTGAAAGGTAGGGGAGAACGCGTGGCGATGACTCAGCAGCTGCAAAACGGCTTTGTTTGTGTCACGTGCCTTCTTTCCTGTCTCGTTATCAAATGAAGCCAACTGAATATTACGCCCAAGACACTCAGCCAGTAATGCAAAAATCCCACAGGATGGATCAGAATTGTAACGTAAATTTCCTTGTGTCTCATTGTTAATCAATTCAACCGCATCACTTTCGGCATCAAAAACATCGCAGAGCTGTTTCGGTTCCAGGGTGGCGAAGCATGGCATGTGCAAGATCGGAGCATGCAGCAAATTACTCAGCATCGACATGATGATGCTTGGACAAATCGAAAACTTGGGTATACTCAAAACAAGCGGTGCAAACCCACCTGCTTGCTCAAAAGATAATGCAAACTTGCGAGAATTCTGTATCATCAGAATCATAAGCCGCAAGACTGCCGACGCAGATGCTTCTTCGCGGCATCCTTCTAAAATACAAGCAAACCAAACAGGTGTAAGAATCCCTGCAAAAGCTGAAAGGAATATTTGCGCTTCTTGGTGCTTTGGGTGCTGCGGTTCGGCTGCTGCACCCTGTGATGATCGTTGATCGCCCTTCTTGCGAGACATTGTTCCCAAATATGTTTGACCTGTACTCGATCCTCCTCCTGAATGCGGTTCCACCACAGCTTCATTCGATCCCTCGGCGTCGCGCGAAGTTTTGGTGTCATCTGCAACTATTTCGTTTACTCCGTCAACTACTAGCTCCTCCAGAAGACGAAGAAGATATACACGAGCAACGGCGCCAGGTGCAAGCTTCTCTTGCCCAGCGTTAGCTGACATTTGTGGCATTTGCATGTCATCCGACGTCTTTTCTTGCCCACCAGTGATAGAAACTGTATATATTGCGGCACCTGCAATCGCTTCAAGGTCACCAGGAGTGAGCATGAAAGTCAAAACTCTCCGAAGCAATGTCTTGCAGCTTAACAGCATATCAACACCGGGATCGCAGCCGGCAGCGACCCTTGACACAAGAGGGGGCTTTGCATACCAGCCGTTTTTGAGAGCCGCGGCTGTAGCTGCTTTCCGCTCATTTGGAATATCACTATTTCCGCCTGTTTGTTTCGCGGATGCTCCTGCTGCATAGAGTTCTGTGGCTTCAAGCATAAGATGCAGTGTCCAACGAATGATTCCTAGCAAATGCAGCCGTCTTGAGTTGAACGCCGCATGTGTTGAGTGCGCGACAACTAGGCCATTGAAGTAGGCAAGGAGACGGAGTGGTAGCTCAGGCCCTGCTCCATTCAAGTCCCAAACCTGATGATTCAATAACAGATATTTCATGGCATCAAGGTCAGCAAACACCCATCGATGAGACACTGCCTTCGATATTCCACCCGGCCCATTATCATTCTTCCCACCCTTACTTTTTGCTTGATCTTTCTCCGCGAATCCGGGTACAAATCCATGTACTGCAAAAGCGAAGCACTGATCAAGTACACTGGCATCCATAATTCGCTTTTGTCGTAGTAGTAAGGCAAGCATTCGGTATCCTCCACCAGCTTGAAGCATTTCAAGGTTAGGTGGGTGTCTGCGAACACTTTCTCTAATCATACGTAATGACAGAGCCAAACTAGATGCTGACTGTGTAGCATTTACAATGGGCATCAGAATGTTTGGACCACCAATCCATTGCACATTCTCCGCAAAACAGTTGGGAGATATAATACTGGAGTAGCCATACACAATAGCATCGGTAGACACTGACGTATTTGAGTTGATTCGTGAGATATTGACCAATCGGCGTGAGAAATGACGTCTACTGCTCGACGAAGAATTATCCTTCGTGTTGTTGCTTGAAGATGATGCACGAAATCCAAAGACTACGTTTTCTATAGGATACTTGCATAGTAAACCAACTGCAGAGAGAGAATCAGATTCTGGTCCTGCAATAGGTCCACCACTAAATCCTCGTTCGCGCATTACATGCCCAACAGCTTCCATGCTTGGAATTTTACGTCGTCGAAGTGCCCCAGCAACGCTCCCCTTCTCCCCATTTTCAGCAAGCATGACGAAAGCAGCCGTTGCAGCAGCAGCAAGAGAGAGCCGCTGCGGCCGGTCGCCCCAAAATAATCCTGGAAAGTCGGGTCCTGCTGTGTACATCGCGGTAGCATCTCTGAGTCCAAGCACGGTTGACACCAACAACGCTGGACCGAGATCCCATAATGGAAGATTGCCTCTCACAATACCACTACTGGCGAGCACAGGATTCGGAACGCCGATGTGAACCCTTGCCGTTGGTGGAAGATTGAATGCGTCAACTTTAGCCTCTGATTCCACAGGTCTCCCATCGATGAATAGAGTTAAAACAGCTTTTCTCCCAAGCATAGAGCGTTTCGGGGCTTGATACGATAATTGAACGTGGTGCCACACACCAGCGGGAAGCGGCGAGATAGGAAAGCATGTTGGATCCCCCCTTGAATTAGATGAGGTAAGAACACAGAACCTTTGGTTTGTAACATCATACCAAAAAGAAAAGAAGTCGTGCCCGCTGCTTCCGTATGGAAAGGAACCCGAACCATCAGTCGATTTCTTCACTGGAGGGCTTGAAATATCAAATACAAAGAGACTGTTTTGTGATCCATCTTTGATTGGATGATGCTGACGCAGCCAACAGCAATATGTAAATCCAGTGCTGACTAGAGGACTCCAAACTGTGTCTGTACTTTGAGGTGCAGCTGAAGACGAAGCTGCAAGTGATTTCGCAGACGCATCCACACTCTCAATTTCGATAAATTTCATTCGTCCGTCTTCTGCAAGCTTGTAAATTCTATCTTCCAGCGGAATTTTTTGCATGTACATTGCGACGGAGTTCAACGAGTCTCCGCCAAGCTCGCATCTCGCAACCCTATCTCCTCTCTCAGCAATTACTGACAAGGTTTCAAGTCTATTACAAAAACCAGTTTCACGCGAATGCCAAGCTTCGGATTTCGTAATACTCGTGGCTTTCTTTGCTTGGACGGAAGATGAAATTACTGCTAAGCGTATTCTCTTCTTCTTTTGCTCACTCTCCTTGTCAACTTCTTCGTCTTCAGCAAGAAGGATAGGCCCAGCCACACAACGCAATAATGACACGAAGTCGTTGTATGTCATACTAAATGCAGCTATGCGCCTCAATAATAGCACAAACCTCGAATATAGAAAATGAGAACGATCTTCTAACATGTGTGCAAATTCTGTTTGACTTGTCAAGCTACCACATAGACCACTTGACGCCAGTCGAGATAGTGAAGATCCTGCCATATCATTGGCACACAGACGGAGCAACTCATCGAACGCATTCTTCGCAAGAGCTTTATGCTGGTCGTGTGCATCATCAGTTGTAGGAAGTCTGATTGCTATACCGAGAACTAAACGTGTTGCATCTGCGTTACGAATCGGCACGTTGTCACCGGCACCTTTGTCAGCATTGGAACGTTTTCCATCCGTCAGAACCAATCTTGGATGGATCAGTTCTAATGCAAGATTCATCACACTCCTCGCATAAGATATGTCAGAAAAGATTCCCATCGCAGCAATAGCACTGGCAAACTCTACATAGAACCCATTACTGCGCAAATATAGAAGATTTGCGGCGTAGGGTAAGGCCGTCGAAGACATCGAATGATCTGATAAAACGTCAATGGACATCGAAGGTGTTAACGAATTCTTTTCGCCCTTGTCCCCCGTAGCAGTTGCTAGTAATGCAAACGCGGACTTCAAAAGTTTCATCGCAGCCGTGGCAATCTCAGAGTTTGAATTCTCAACACTGATTATTCCTTCAAGACAGAAGATGAGGCGCACAACACACTCAAAGCCACAACAAACACGGAACACTTCTTGTGATGATTCATTCGTCGCAAGAATGCTCTTCAATAAGTCCAATATTGTCCCTTGTCTTGAAATGGCAAGCTGGTCTGATGATTTGACATTTTCTTCAGTTGTTGGTTCTGACGCCGAGTCAGCGAACTTGTGTAGGATATCAATTAGATATTTCATATCTCTTTGCAATAGCCTATCGTGACTCTTTGCCATCATTGTTTCGAAAACATCTAGTGAACCACGAGAGGCTGTGTCCCCAAGATATAGTATGCCCACCATTAAGAGTGTGTTCAAACCGCTATCACAATGAATTATGTCCCCTGCCGCGCTGCCCCTTTCTCCAATTACAGACCGGGCCCTTGGATGACGAACCACAACTTTCAAAACCCGACACAGCGATGAGAAAATATCATCAACGTTTGTAGAGTCTGCTGGGGATGGACGAGGGAGATTGCTTATCAGGACATCCTCTCCTTCATCGGGAAGATCAGCCCCTGTTATTGCAAACAATAAATCCAGCATATCGTCTATCTTGGGCCCCAAAAGTCCACATTCAAGCATCACCTCGCTCACTTTCTCGTCAAACTCAAGTAATTTGATGAGGGTTTCACAGAGTAATTGTAGATCAAGTGCTGAGTCCTCCATGGCCTTGGCTTTTGCCTCATCATCTTCGGCAACACCCTCATCGCCACTACTTGCAGCAGCTTCTTTTAAAAGGTGTTTGCACAACGAGATGAAAAGTTCCGTTACAAGTCTCAATGGCATAAAAGTATTCGCCCCCGCTAATCCTGTACAAACATATTCCAACGTTTTCAGCGAGAAGACTTTCACACTAACGTCCGAGAAGGCGGGGAAACCAAGAATGTAATGGGAGAGCATGTGATACTCGGATTCAATCAAGTCGAAATTCTTGGCGTGGTCTGAGTACAATTGCAATGTTGTTACGAGAAGTTCACTCGTCAGGTCGACACCAACATCGTTTTCCGCATCGTCAATTGATGTGGTCGCTTGCATCGTCATATCCCATGCATATTTTACTGCAAAATCCGTCATGGCTGTTAAATCGCTGGTTGATGAAAAGTCCGGCCTTCTTCCATCGTGCTCAGCCTTATATGCTACAATCAACTTGAGTGAGCGTACCATCAAATCATCCATTATTTCGAATGCATTTGTATTCATTGCCATCTTGGCCTCGGCAAGATCAGTCGAATCATTATTATCGTTTGCTAACATTTCCTCGTCTTGTAAATGTTCCTGCGATGATGGCGTAGATGACATTGCGCTAGACGTGGCTCCAATCTTACAACAAACAAGTGCTGTAACCAACTCCAACAATTTGGGCACATGCTTCATACTGCTATTCGAAATGGCATATGCCAACACATGATATCCCCCCGCAGAGTCATAATCCTTCAACAGTTCCACACACTGATAATGACAACTGTTGGATACAAGATGCACCACTGTTCGGATAGCAATAACCCACAGTCCCTTCTCCTCCGCATCTTTTCCATACAGACATCGATTGTTGCCGCTGCTGCTATTGTTCGATGATGAGGGTGATGACGGTCCAGACCCGGTCATGGCACACAACTCTTTAATATCATCCGTCATGTGTACAATCATTTTCCTATCATGCAAGAACCAAACGAGACTAGCACTCAGACAACTTCGAGAAAAGGCAAGTATGACATCACTCGCGGCGGCAGCAATGTGCACACCACTGTTGGGATATGACGCCCCCGATAATGCAAGAAGTCCGAACAAGTGCGGACGGAGCTGTTCTCCCACACTTGGGTCAGAACATAACAGGCATAATAATTTGGAAACTTTGGCTGCCGCTTGGGTGGACAGGGGAGACGCCGGGACGATAAGATCGTCTTCATGGCCATCATTATTTTCACCATAATCAGAACGCCTACTTCGCCTCAATTGCTGTTGTTTCTGTGCCACGGAATGATCATGCTGCAGCTCCAACACACGTAGTAATCTCAAACAGTGGATAAGATTGGGAGGGAGCTCATTCTCAACACAACGCAGCACGAACCGTTCACAAGTGGAGTTTTCCAACAGAATATCAATATCCGAGGGTGCTTCATTATTTCCTCCACCTGATGCCACACCATCTTCTGTCAAGGCTGATGAATCTCCATTAGATGTCCGTTTATTGTCCTCATCAGATCCCCCCAATAATTTTAACAATCGTACCTTCCACTCCTCGGGATCATTCCCGGACTGCCCAGAAGATCCTCCGCCCATCCGTGCCGCCAACACAATCCGACTTACTCCATCCCCCAAATTTCGTGCACTGATTGAAACCTTCCGTTCCATTTCGGCATCTGCAAATGCTGCCCCACCACCACGTCCGGCCATGAGGGCTTGGATAACTCCTCCGCCACCGCCGCCGCCTCCGGATGATGTATTATTATTTGCGGGACCGTCAGCATTTCCCCCATTGCCGCCGGAACGAAACGATCTCCCGGCTGTAAGTCGTCCTGTTCCACGACGATCATTATCGTTATCATTATTATTATTTCCACCCCTTGTTAGAGGAGGGGACTGCGGCAACGTAGAGGGAGGTGCCTCCGCTCCGGATGAGGATGAATTGCCCGCTGCCGCTGATGAACCGCTGTCTCTTTGGCTTTGATCTCCGCGGAGATTGCTTAGCCAGCCCCTCATTTTGCTGCTATGACCACAATGGGGCTGTTGCCTCTTCTTTTTTGATTTCTATCTCTAGTACTGCTTTCTTCTCATGTGTTATGGATTCAAGATACGCTAAGTACGGCTATTGGCCCTCTTTGAACTCATGTGCGAAATGGTGACTGAAAGAACGGCAATCGAATCGGCAATGGCGCCGCCCAAATCCAGAGTGGTCATTATATCCACTAAACACCCAGATATAGCCTCTTTTGCCCAAATGGTATCCAGTTGAACTTTGGCGCAAAAATCTTACCGCCAACATCTGCCTCCATCCTGGCCTGCCAAGCTAAGCCCCGCTGCCTACCACACCGGTGTCATGGTACCATAGCAAACTCGCAACCGCAAATCCTGCCGCCTCCTGCCAAAAGCATCAAGTTGAAGCCCGCCTACCGGTGTCGATGGTACCATAGTTTCAAACTCGCATCAGCACATTCTACAGCCATGAAGCTCAACAACGCACCCGCCCTTGCCTTAGCTGCAGCTGCTCTTTCTTCATCTACGTCCACAGTCAATGGTTTCAATTCCGCCTACCTCTCTCCCATTTCTCAAAGAACATCTACATCATCATCCAACAGTGCCAAACTCTTTTCCACAGCAGCACCTACTGAACAACCTAAAACCACCTCATTAACCGATGACGAAATACTTGCAGAACTCGAAAAGGCCGCAGAAGAAGTTGTCTCCGACTCATTTGATGAAAACTGTCTTGTAGATCCAGATACTGGTGGTCCAGTGGATGAGATATGTGTCGATGAATCATTGTATACACGCACCAAGGGACGGTTTAAGGGTATCATTCGGGGAACTCTTGGCTTGGTTCGTAGTGGGGGTACGTCAGATGAATCGGCGGATGGTGATAGTGCAGATGGAGATGTAGATGACTACCTCTTTGGATCGGGTGTGTTCGACGGAGATGTACCAGAGGGAGAGCTTTTGGAACAAGGTTGGGAAGCACGTGGGAATAGCAGTGCGTTACGTCGGAATGCCGAGGTTTGGAAATTTGCACTAAAGTGTGTATTTCGTGCACTAAAGGCGAGAAAGTTGGCCAAGGCGGGTGCTTCCGAAGAAGAAGTGTCAGCTGCTCGTGTTGATGCGGCTACGTTTATCAGAGATGGTTTACTCCGTCTTGGGCCAACATTTGTGAAATTGGGACAAGTTGTATCGACAAGGACAGATGTGCTACCCACGGAATATACCAATATTCTCAAGACGTTACAAGATGATGTTCCTGGATTTAGCGGTAAACGTGCGAAGGAGATTGTCAGTAAGGAACTTGGCAAGCCATGTGATCAAGTGTTCAAGGATTTTTCGGCTGAACCTTTGGCTGCGGCTAGTTTGGGACAAGTCCATACTGCCACATACAAGGGAAAGAAGGTGGCAATCAAGGTGCAAAGGGCGGGATTGAAAGAACTATTTGATGTCGATCTGAAGAATTTGAAGAAACTTGCAGAACTATTGGACAAATTCGACCCAAAGACAGATGGCGCCGATCGAGACTGGGTATCCATCTATGAGGAAAGTGAGAGACTCCTTTACCTTGAAATCGATTATCTCAATGAAGCCAGCAATTGTGAGAGGTTCGCACGAGATTTCAGTGACATTGAATGGGTGCGTGTGCCAGAAGTATACAGAGATGTATCTACTCCGCGCGTGTTGACCATGGAGTTTGTGGAGAGCTTGAAGCTAACTGATATGAAGAAAATTGACGCATTGGGTTTGGATCGTGAGTTGCTTGCTAAGCGGACTGCAGATGCGTTTCTGAGACAGATTGTAGACACGGGATATTTCCACTGTGACCCACAGTAAGTACAAAGTGGTGTGATTAATTGTTGCAGTGCAATTGTTGATCTCGTATCATGACTCTAACTCAATTGAATGCCACCCATAGTCCCGGAAACTTTTGTGTCGATACTTCCGGAAATCTTGTGTACTACGATTTCGGAATGATGGATGAACTGAAACCAAACGTAAGATCAGGCTTCAGAAAGTTTTGCACCGCTCTCTTTGCAGGAGGAGTAAGTATGATAGTGGTCGCGCATTTCACCTTGTAGAAACATTCTTGTCGCTTTTAACATCCTCCCTTTTTCGTCACTTTAGCCTGTAATTGGGGATTTCGAGCTTGCAGAAAATGCCAAAAAACTTGTAGATGGAGTTGAGGAAGCTGGTGTTCTTGCCCGTGGTGCGGATAGGCTTGCAGTAGAAAAGTTGGCAAGGTATTTCATGCGTACCTTCAAAGATTCTCAGCTTGGAAAGAAGGGCGCCAATGTCAAAGAGACTGTCGGCACAGACCTTCAAACATTGACTGAGAATGATGTGTTCCGTTTCCCAAGCACATTTACTTTCATATTCCGTGCATTTGCTTCAATTGATGGTATTGGAAAAGGCCTGAGCGATAACTTTGATATTGGGAAGTTGGCACAACCATTTATTACCAAGTTTACCGAAGTTCAGAAAAATGAAACTCCAACCGAAAAGAACTTGAACATCTTTGCAAAAGCAACTGGTCTGAACCAAGCTGATATCTTTAAGGCCATTTCATCTCCGAAAAAGATTGCGTACATTGAAGAAACACTACGTGAAATAGAACGTGGGGATCTCAAGATACGTGTCAGATCACTAGAGAATGAAAAGGCGCTCGAGCGTATGGCGCTGACACAAGGAAAAATGGAGAAGCTGCTTGTGGCATCACTGCTACTCAATCTCGCCGGAGTTGGAACAAGTCGAATTTTGAGGGGTGCTGGTGTGGTAGGAGCTGTTGCATTTGGCTTGCAAGCTTTCATAACCAATTCCAAGATCACAAAGTTTGATAAAACGCAAGCAAAATTCGTAGCGACAAAGTTTGTAGACGATGAATAAAAGAGAGCATAGGAGATAGGCAATTGAGGCTCCGTATATTTAAGTGTAATCCCTATTTGTTAGAAAATTGTTGACTGTTCAAGCTCGTACATTGAGTGAAATATAATTCCAATCGCCCTCAGCAGCACTATTTACACCCATTGCCGGAACTTGTGCGTCAAATCCAAGGATCTCGAAGTCAAGCAATCCTGCTGCATACAGTGCTGTTTCAACATCCTTGTAGTACTTTTAGTATTGGAGTAATGAGAAATTGAATGAATACAAGAGTTGAGTAAATATTGGTAAACTTCGCTCGATGAGCATCATATAACTTACCTTTGTGTCCAACTCCGCCAATGGTGGTCTACAGAATGGTGATGCGATCAAACCGGCCCTCCAAGCAGCAAACTTTACGGGGATTGGGTTGCTCTCAACGAAGAGATTCTTGTGTAGGCCCATGAGAGGTCCATTGATCTGTTGCACGAGGTCTGCATCTTTCTCGAGCGCAGCCACCATCAAGTCATGCATTTCTTCTGGAGCAACGTTTGCGGTAACACTGATACATCCATCTCCACCTCTCATAACGAAGTTCGACGCAGTGTCGTCGTTGCCGCTGTAAAGAAGAAAGTCATCACTTACCAATGACCTAATCTCCTTCACACGATCAAGATCGCCAGTAGCATCTTTCAACCCAACGATGTTGGGATGCTCGGCACAAATTGCAGTGCTCTGTGGGGTCAAGTCGACCTTGGTTCTTCCGGGAATGTTGTACATTATGACAGGCAATCCTAAATCTGCCGTTTCGGTAAAATGCTTGATCAAGCCGCGCTGTGGAGGCTTGACATAATACGGAGTAACTACGAGTGAAGCATCACATCCGAGGTCGATGGCTTGTTGAGTCATCTCTTTCACATGCTCTGGATTGATGGTTCCGGTTCCACAAAGGATCGGCATCTTGCCTTTGACCATATCCACTGCTGTCGTGATTACTTGTGCGCGCTCATTCATGGTCAAGACGGACGCTTCTCCAGTAGTACCCAAGATGCACAAGTTGTCAGTTCCAGCGTCAAGGTGATACTTGAGGAGATTACGAAGAGAAGGAATGTCGATGTTGCCGTTGTCTAGCATAGGAGTGATAATTGCGCAGGAAGATCCTTGCTGCATCGGCATCTGAAGAGAGAATCATGGGAACAACAGAGAACGCAAATGTCAAGTTAGGATTCGCAATTTGGCTTCCATTGGAGCGTATGTCATCTTGACTCACCACCTCATTTGCATTTGTAGAGAATGCATTGGCACAATGCAACAGTAGAAATGTATTCAGAAGATGAAGGATCATCGTGTATATGTTATTATCTTTTGATCTATTGACTATGATATTTATGAGCCAACAAACCAGAAGCAAGCGACGGCTTCTTCTTCGATAGTTGGCTGCATGCAGAGACACGGTCCGGCCAGCCTGACATTTTGGTTTTTTTATGAGAAAGAGTTTAGACGATTCCTACGTAGATTGACCCCGGTGCGACACACATTTTTTTTGGCAAAAAGGAGCCAGAATATCTGAGTACGATACTTTGAACGCTGTTATTATCGCAAATATGGACCTCAGCCCAAAAAACGTTCTGGACCCTAACTCTCCATAGTATGAAGAAGTCGACTGCAGAACGTTTTTTGGGCTGAGGTCCGGTACTTTTTCAGTAACATGTGTCAAAGTTCAGCTAGTGTCCAAAATGTCGCGCGCCCGTGAGTTGGCCGGACCGTGGAGAGGT
The DNA here is from genome assembly GCA_030544225.1 of Skeletonema marinoi. Classification (NCBI taxonomy): domain Eukaryota; phylum Bacillariophyta; class Thalassiosirophyceae; order Thalassiosirales; family Thalassiosiraceae; genus Skeletonema; species Skeletonema marinoi. Next base: position 2,266,912 of record CM060492.1, read on the forward strand.
AGGTATGATAATGAGTTGAATGTTGATACGAGAACTGTGGAGAAGATGAGATGAGAACCCCGGCCGCCGAATGTCGCTATGACATGGAATTAAGATACTGTCTTAAATTACTGACAAAATCGAGTACCGTGCATGTTTGACATGCACTTCAAGTCATTTTTTCAAAAACATTGCGGAGCCTGAGACTGAGAGCACAGGACACAGGACGTCAGCGACACCATTAAAAGCACAGACAATAAGATGACATTAGAAGAATGGATAGTTGAAGGAGGCAGTAGTCGTTTATCATATGCAATTTTGGCTGCCCAGAGTTGTGAAGAGGATGTACAAGAAATGCAAAAAAGAGGAAGACAAAAAATTGTGGACAAATACTCTGATGGTAAAGAATAGCTTTTGAGTTTCACTCTCTACGTCCTAGATCAATATTGCACGTAGCTGAGCTCACTGGTGCTGCATCCAACATAGTCATAGTATTTCGATTTGGAAAAGTATGGAAGCTCTACTTTGCGCATCAATCATCAATGTGGTTATAGTGCTTGAATGTAGTGAATGGTGTATGCATCGTGAACGAAACCAATAAATAATCTACTGCTTCTAGTGACCCATCATAGTCGGCCATGATAATATAGAAGCATCTTTTTCACGGCTTAAGCTACTTTTGATCGTATCGGCGTCGCTACAACGTCGTAGGTGACCTGATGAGGCATCTGAGACGGCCGACAGCACTACTCTCTAGTACCATATCGTATCTAACGCTGTGAATATGGCAAACTACTGCATCTATTGACCCATAGTAGTCGGCCATGATAGTATAGAAGCATCTTTTTCACGGCTCAAGCTACTTTTGATCGTATCGGCGTCGCTATAACGTCGTAGATGACCTGATGAGGCATCTGAGACGGCCGCCAGCACTACTCTCTAGTACCATATCGTATCTCACGCTGTGAATATGGCAATCAACTGCATCTATTGACCCATAGTAGTCGGCCATGATAGTAAATAAGCATCTTTTTCACGGCTCAAGCTCCTTTTGATCGTATCGGCGTCGCTACAACGTCGTAGATGACCTGATGAGGCATCTGAGACGGCCGCCAGCACTACTCTCTAGTACCATATCGTATCTCACGCTGTGAATATGGCAATCAACTGCTTCTATTGACCCATAGTAGTCGGCCATGATAGTAAATAAGCATCTTTTTCACGGCTCAAGCTACTTTTGATCGTATCGGCGTCGCTACAACGTCGTAGATGACCTGATGAGGCATCTGGGACGGCCGCCAGCACTACTCTCTAGTACCATATCGTATCTCACGCTGTGAATATGGCAATCTATTGCTTCTATTGACCCATAGTAGTCGGCCATGATAGAAAATAAGAATCTTTTTCACGGCTCCAGCTCCTTTTGATCGTATCGGCGTCGCTACAACGTCGTAGATGACCTGATGAGGCCATCTGAGACGGCCGCCAGCACTACTCTCTAGTACCATATCGTATCTCATTCTGTGAATATGGCAATCAACAGCTTCTATTGACCCATAGTAGTCGGCCATGATAGTAAATAAGCATCTTTTTCACGGCTCAAGCATTGGTTGGACGTATCGGCGTCGCTACAACGTCGTAGGTGACCTGATGAGGCCATCAGGGTCGCCGCAAGCCCTCAGTCGACGCCCGTATTAAATCTCGCGCAGTGAATATGGCAATCAACAGCTTCTAGTGATCCATGAAAGTTGGCCATGATAGTATAGAAGCATCTTTTTCACGGCTCAAGCATTGATTGGACATATAGGCGTCGCTACAACGTCGTAGATGACCTGATGAGGCATCTGAGACGGACAGCATCTCTGCTGACAGCCATATCGTATCTCACACTGTGAATATGGCAAACTAACTGCTTCTATAGACCTATAATAGTCGGCCATGATAGTAAATAAGCATCTTTTTCACGGCTCAAGCTACTTTGATCGTATCGGCGTCGCTACAACGTCGTAGATGACCTGATGAGGCATCTGAGACGGCCGCCAGCACTACTCTCTAGTACCATATCGTATCTCACGCTGTGAATATGGCAAACTACTGCTTCTATTGACCCATAGTAGTCGGCCATGATAGTAAATAAGCATCTTTTTCACGGCTCAAGCTACTTTTGATCGTATCGGCGTCGCTACAACGTCGTAGATGACCTGATGAGGCATCTGAGACGGCCGCCAGCACTACTCTCTAGTACCATATCGTATCTAACGCTGTGAATATGGCAATCTACTGCTTCTATTGACCCATAGTAGTCGGCCATGATAGTAAATAAGCATCTTTTTCACGGCTCAAGCTACTTTTGATCGTATCGGCGTCGCTACAACGTCGTAGATGACCTGATGAGGCATCTGAGACGGCCGCCAGCACTACTCTCTAGTACCATATCGTATCTCACGCTGTGAATATGGCAATCTACTGCTTCTATTGACCCATAGTAGTCGGCCATGATAGTAAATAAGCATCTTTTTCACGGCTCAAGCATTGGTTGGACGTATCGGCGTCGCTACAACGTCGTAGATGACCTGATGAGGCATCTGAGACGGCCGCCAGCACTACTCTCTAGTACCATATCGTATCTCACGCTGTGAATATGACAATCTACTGCTTCTATTGACCCATAGTAGTCGGCCATGATAGTAAATAAGCATCTTTTTCACGGCTCAAGCATTGGTTGGACGTATCGGCGTCGCTACAACGTCGTAGATGACCTGATGAGGCATCTGAGACGGCCGCCAGCACTACTCTCTAGTACCATATCGTATCTCACGCTGTGAATATGGCAATCTACTGCTTCTATTGACCCATAGTAGTCGGTTATGATAATATAGAAGCATCTTTTTCACGGCTCAAGCTACTTTTGATCGTATCGGCGTCGCTACAACGTCGTAGATGACCTGATGAGGCATCTGAGACGGCCGCCAGCACTACTCTCTAGTACCATATCGTATCTAACGCTGTGAATATGGCAATCTACTGCTTCAATTGACCCATAGTAGTCGGCCATGATAGTAAATAAGCATCTTTTTCACGGCTCAAGCTACTTTTGATCGTATCGGCGTCGCTACAACGTCGTAGATGACCTGATGAGGGCATCTGAGACGGCCGCCAGCACTACTCTCTAGTACCATATCGTATCTCACGCTGTGAATATGGCAATCTACTGCTTCTATTGACCCATAGTAGTCGGCCATGATAGTAAATAAGCATCTTTTTCACGGCTCAAGCTACTTTTGATCGTATCGGCGTCGCTACAACGTCGTAGATGACCTGATGAGGCATCTGAGACGGCCGCCAGCACTACTCTCTAGTACCATATCGTATCTCACGCTGTGAATATGGCAATCTACTGCTTCTATAGACCCATAGTAGTCGGTTATGATAATATAGAAGCATCTTTTTCACGGATCAAGCTACTTTTGATCGTATCGGCGTCGCTACAACGTCGTAGATGACCTGATGAGGCATCTGAGACGGCCGCCAGCACTACTCTCTAGTACCATATCGTATCTCACGCTGTGAATATGGCAATCTACTGCTTCTATTGACCCATAGTAGTCGGCCATGATAGTAAATAAGCATCTTTTTCACGGCTCAAGCTACTTTTGATCGTATCGGCGTCGCTACAACGTCGTAGATGACCTGATGAGGCATCTGAGACGGCCGCCAGCACTACTCTCTAGTACCATATCGTATCTCACGCTGTGAATATGGCAATCTACTGCTTCTATTGACCCATAGTAGTCGGCCATGATAGTAAATAAGCATCTTTTTCACGGCTCAAGCATTGGTTGGACGTATCGGCGTCGCTACAACGTCGTAGATGACCTGATGAGGCATCTGAGACGGCCGCCAGCACTACTCTCTAGTACCATATCGTATCTCACGCTGTGAATATGGCAATCTACTGCTTCTATTGACCCATAGTAGTCGGCCATGATAGTAAATAAGCATCTTTTTCACGGCTCAAGCATTGGTTGGACGTATCGGCGTCGCTACAACGTCGTAGATGACCTGATGAGGCATCTGAGACGGCCGCCAGCACTACTCTCTAGTACCATATCGTATCTCACGCTGTGAATATGGCAATCAACTGCTTCTATAGACCCATAGTAGTCGGTTATGATAATATAGAAGCATCTTTTTCACGGCTCAAGCTACTTTTGATCGTATCGGCGTCGCTACAACGTCGTAGATGACCTGATGAGGCCATCTGAGACGGCCGCCAGCACTACTCTCTAGTACCATATCGTATCTCACGCTGTGAATATGGCAATCTACTGCTTCTATTGACCCATAGTAGTCGGCCATGATAATAAATAAGCATCTTTTTCACGGCTCAAGATACTTTTGATCGTATCGGCGTCGCTACAACGTCGTAGATGACCTGATGAGGCCATCTGAGACGGCCGCCAGCACTACTCTCTAGTACCATATCGTATCTCACGCTGTGAATATGGCAATCTACTGCTTCTATAGACCCATAGTAGTCGGTTATGATAATATAGAAGCATCTTTTTCACGGATCAAGCTACTTTTGATCGTATCGGCGTCGCTACAACGTCGTAGATGACCTGATGAGGCCATCTGAGACGGCCGCCAGCACTACTCTCTAGTACCATATCGTATCTCACGCTGTGAATATGGCAATCTACTGCTTCTATTGACCCATAGTAGTCGGCCATGATAATAAATAAGCATCTTTTTCACGGCTCAAGCTACTTTTGATCGTATCGGCGTCGCTACAACGTCGTAGATGACCTGATGAGGCATCTGAGACGGCCGCCAGCACTACTCTCTAGTACCATATCGTATCTAACGCTGTGAATATGGCAATCTACTGCTTCTATTGACCCATAGTAGTCGGCCATGATAGTAAATAAGCATCTTTTTCACGGCTCAAGCTACTTTTGATCGTATCGGCGTCGCTACAACGTCGTAGATGACCTGATGAGGCATCTGAGACGGCCGCCAGCACTACTCTCTAGTACCATATCGTATCTCACGCTGTGAATATGGCAATCTACTGCTTCTATTGACCCATAGTAGTCGGCCATGATAGTAAATAAGCATCTTTTTCACGGCTCAAGCATTGGTTGGACGTATCGGCGTCGCTACAACGTCGTAGATGACCTGATGAGGCATCTGAGACGGCCGCCAGCACTACTCTCTAGTACCATATCGTATCTCACGCTGTGAATATGGCAATCTACTGCTTCTATTGACCCATAGTAGTCGGCCATGATAATAAATAAGCATCTTTTTCACGGCTCAAGCTACTTTTGATCGTATCGGCGTCGCTACAACGTCGTAGATGACCTGATGAGGCATCTGAGACGGCCGCCAGCACTACTCTCTAGTACCATATCGTATCTCACGCTGTGAATATGGCAAACTACTGCTTATATAGACCCATAGTAGTCGGTTATGATAATATAGAAGCATCTTTTTCACGGATCAAGCTACTTTTGATCGTATCGGCGTCGCTACAACGTCGTAGATGACCTGATGAGGCCATCTGAGACGGCCGCCAGCACTACTCTCTAGTACCATATCGTATCTCACGCTGTGAATATGGCAATCTACTGCTTCAATTGACCCATAGTAGTCGGCCATGATAGTAAATAAGCATCTTTTTCACGGCTCAAGCTACTTTTGATCGTATCGGCGTCGCTACAACGTCGTAGATGACCTGATGAGGCATCTGAGACGGCCGCCAGCACTACTCTCTAGTACCATATCGTATCTCACGCTGTGAATATGGCAATCTACTGCTTCTATTGACCCATAGTAGTCGGCCATGATAGTAAATAAGCATCTTTTTCACGGCTCAAGCATTGGTTGGACGTATCGGCGTCGCTACAACGTCGTAGATGACCTGATGAGGCATCTGAGACGGCCGCCAGCACTACTCTCTAGTACCATATCGTATCTCACGCTGTGAATATGGCAATCTACTGCTTCTATTGACCCATAGTAGTCGGCCATGATAGTAAATAAGCATCTTTTTCACGGCTCAAGCATTGGTTGGACGTATCGGCGTCGCTACAACGTCGTAGATGACCTGATGAGGCATCTGAGACGGCCGCCAGCACTACTCTCTAGTACCATATCGTATCTCACGCTGTGAATATGGCAATCAACTGCTTCTATAGACCCATAGTAGTCGGTTATGATAATATAGAAGCATCTTTTTCACGGCTCAAGCTACTTTTGATCGTATCGGCGTCGCTACAACGTCGTAGATGACCTGATGAGGCCATCTGAGACGGCCGCCAGCACTACTCTCTAGTACCATATCGTATCTCACGCTGTGAATATGGCAATCTACTGCTTCTATTGACCCATAGTAGTCGGCCATGATAATAAATAAGCATCTTTTTCACGGCTCAAGATACTTTTGATCGTATCGGCGTCGCTACAACGTCGTAGATGACCTGATGAGGCCATCTGAGACGGCCGCCAGCACTACTCTCTAGTACCATATCGTATCTCACGCTGTGAATATGGCAATCTACTGCTTCTATAGACCCATAGTAGTCGGTTATGATAATATAGAAGCATCTTTTTCACGGATCAAGCTACTTTTGATCGTATCGGCGTCGCTACAACGTCGTAGATGACCTGATGAGGCCATCTGAGACGGCCGCCAGCACTACTCTCTAGTACCATATCGTATCTCACGCTGTGAATATGGCAATCTACTGCTTCTATTGACCCATAGTAGTCGGCCATGATAATAAATAAGCATCTTTTTCACGGCTCAAGCTACTTTTGATCGTATCGGCGTCGCTACAACGTCGTAGATGACCTGATGAGGCATCTGAGACGGCCGCCAGCACTACTCTCTAGTACCATATCGTATCTAACGCTGTGAATATGGCAATCTACTGCTTCTATTGACCCATAGTAGTCGGCCATGATAGTAAATAAGCATCTTTTTCACGGCTCAAGCTACTTTTGATCGTATCGGCGTCGCTACAACGTCGTAGATGACCTGATGAGGCATCTGAGACGGCCGCCAGCACTACTCTCTAGTACCATATCGTATCTCACGCTGTGAATATGGCAATCTACTGCTTCTATTGACCCATAGTAGTCGGCCATGATAGTAAATAAGCATCTTTTTCACGGCTCAAGCATTGGTTGGACGTATCGGCGTCGCTACAACGTCGTAGATGACCTGATGAGGCATCTGAGACGGCCGCCAGCACTACTCTCTAGTACCATATCGTATCTCACGCTGTGAATATGGCAATCTACTGCTTCTATTGACCCATAGTAGTCGGCCATGATAATAAATAAGCATCTTTTTCACGGCTCAAGCTACTTTTGATCGTATCGGCGTCGCTACAACGTCGTAGATGACCTGATGAGGCATCTGAGACGGCCGCCAGCACTACTCTCTAGTACCATATCGTATCTCACGCTGTGAATATGGCAAACTACTGCTTATATAGACCCATAGTAGTCGGTTATGTTAATATAGAAGCATCTTTTTCACGGATCAAGCTACTTTTGATCGTATCGGCGTCGCTACAACGTCGTAGATGACCTGATGAGGCCATCTGAGACGGCCGCCAGCACTACTCTCTAGTACCATATCGTATCTCACGCTGTGAATATGGCAATCTACTGCTTCTATTGACCCATAGTAGTCGGCCATGATAGTAAATAAGCATCTTTTTCACGGCTCAAGCTACTTTTGATCGTATCGGCGTCGCTACAACGTCGTAGATGACCTGATGAGGCATCTGAGACGGCCGCCAGCACTACTCTCTAGTACCATATCGTATCTCACGCTGTGAATATGGCAATCTACTTCTCCTAGTGACCCATAATAGTCGGCCATGATAATAGAAGCAGGGTTTTTAACTCCAGCCCTATTTTGTCGTATCGGCGCCGCTAGAGTACTGTCTGGTTGCTCCACATTCATACGTACCTGACCGTATGTTTGACATGCTCTGCAAGTTTGTTTTCGAAAACATTTTGTGCACTCTACTCTGCTCATCTAAGTTTTAGAGGAAAGCTCTCACTTCCTGATGTGCCAATTTCAGAGCATGTCAAACAAACGGATACCCCTCCACTCTTCATAAAACAAAAAACAAAAAACAAAAACAATCTGCAACTAGCAAAACAGCAACAGCAACAGCTAGCAAACCACAGCAAAGGGCTCCAGGGTCCAGGGCTCCTCCTCTACGCTATGATCTGTATTACACATTGAGCATCTGAATCAATTACCATATACACAGACAGAAGAATATGAATTCATTTATGAGCGGTGCCATTCTGGCTATTATCTGCCAACTTTTTGTTCATTCCTCAGTGCCATCTCCATTAGTCTACGCCAGAGAAGATGCATCCAATCAACAGCACGCTGCCGGAACCTCGGATAATATAGATCAGATGGTCAATGAGTACATGGCACATTTGGAAACGCTTGTTCAACTTCTTCATGCAGATATACAAACTCAAAAGGGCACGGATATTATCGCCAGGGGAAGGGAGGCATTCGACAAAGCATTGGCAGCATTTCCGGATGAAACTGTAGTACACGCACATGCCATGTTTGCCAAATTATGCGTCAAGGCTGGTGTCTATGATGAGGCGACAAGTCTATTTGATGAAGCCATAAGACGCGCTAGCTTACCTTTGGAGGCTGAAAACTCAGATCCGTCAACACTTGCAGATACACAAAGTCTTGTCGACCAGTTATATTTAGAACGCAGTCGATCTCACCATCAATACATTGGATCCAAAGTTTTGCAGTGGCATGCGGCCAATGATCAAGGATACAAAGGTGGAATTCCACCAGAGACGTCACCGTGGTACCCACTGAGTTATGTGGAATTGCAACTTGGAATATTCCCTTTTCCGCATCCACAAACATTGTTTGAAAAGGCGACATTGATAACATTAACATTAGATAGTCCGGAAGAAGAGATACAGCGAATGAAACCTGACGATGAGGAAGCAGTGAATGCTACCTTGAGAGCTTGGGAGGCATATGAAACTTATCAGGAGTCGCAGTCGGTGGCTTTTGTTGCTTACTCACATGGGAAGAAACGATATTTGGCTGGAGGTCAACCTTGCGGAGATGAGGATTACGGACTTGTTGTTGGAGGGACAGCTTGGTCGAAACATGCTTGGAAGAGCAGTTCATTTTCATACGACAAAACGAAAGATGCTGGACAAAGCGATAATTTGTACATGGGCATTATCACCTTCCAAAATGTTCTCATCAGTGGAAGAGATGCTGTCATTTCAGGATATCAGGACAACTGCAACGTATTTGCAAGGCATCCATATGTCAACTTATCGAACAATATTCCACTTGTCACTGCTTGGGAGATAATGGATGCGACAATTGAAGACACTCAAATGTGGATGACATACATTCCTGAGGGCGACACAAGTTCGTTTGGTGGCAGTGTTGGAAAGGACAGTAATGGGAATGACGCACTGCTAATACCTAATCCAAGATCTAACAACGCTGGGTTTGATTCTGCAATTCTCCTCTGTGGATATGCTTCGGATAATTACTTCCATTTCATTACGGAGGTATTGCCATCATTAGTTGTCATGAGAAACCGCATCAAAGATATTTTAAAGCAACAACAGACGGAAGCAAAAGATGTTGTAGTTGTGCCGAATTTACAAAATGAGTTTGTGGAAGGGTTCTTGAGACTGCTGCTACCGGAGGCATTTGATGACAAAGGCAAATTGTCTCCACACATTGTACAATGGGGGCCATGGAAGAAGTCAGGTGGTGGCAGTGGCTCGACGTATTCCTCGTCTACCCATCCAATTGCGTATACCAAGCGGCTGGCAACGGTGATGTGGGATCAACCTAAGGTTGCTCCGTCACCGCTAAATGGACCAGCACATTGCTTGACTCCAAAACCTTTGATTCGGGCAATGCAAAGAATGGTGCTGAAGTCGGTTGATAGCCCTACCTCTGACATGTCAAAAAGGATTATCTATTGTAGTAGATCATCAAGCTCAACACGCAAACTTGCAGAAGAAGAAGAATTATTATCACGGCTTAGAGCGATTGCATCAAAAGAGGGTGCTGAACTCGTTGTGTTTGAAAAGCAAGCAGCGACGGATGCTACAGCTCCTTCTCCACTAGCTGCTGTCATCAATGCAATTCAGCTTTTTCAATGTGCTACTGTAGTTGTCGGGGTGCACGGTGCGTCACTTGCCAATATTGCATTCAGCAGAATAGGAACGACAATTGTAGAACTGGGTTTCGGGATACCACAGGCTGGCCATTATCTGCATCTGGCAAAAAGCTTGGAACTGAACTATGTTGGCATCCGTCTGACGCCAAATTCGAGATCATTTGGGGCGACAGAAGTAAGTCTACCAGAAGGAGGAGTTGACAAAATTGCAAATGCTGTAATGGAAGGGTTGAAAAGAACAGAAAGAAGGGATGGAGGAGACGAGCTATAATGCATGGCGTCTAATTTATGACCAATGATGCTCTGATCCGACGAAAGATAATCGTCATTCCACGTATTTTACAGTACTCGCAGCAGTGTCAACAAAAGGGTCAGCGATGGTTTCGGCAGCCGACAAATCTGCACGAAACGAAACTGGTTTACAATTGTAATGCAGCCATATTTTTCCGTCGGTTCTACAGCAGGTATGGACATCATGGCTTCCTGGGTTTTCTGTAAATCGGCCTGAAGCTTTTCATTCTGAGCAACGATGTGCACAACCTCGCCAGCAAACACTACAACTACAACCGAAGCGAACATGAGTCCAAAGTATCTCATCTTTTCATGATGCTGACGATAAGCATTCATTGTATCGTCCTGGGGGTTTCGCTGTCGCTGAGTACGTCTAGTGGAAATGTTGGGATGGTGCACATCTCAAGGAAATATTTCCCCCCGAGCTCAATTAGGCTTCAGCTCCCTGCGGGATCAAAAACGTCTCTTCTTTTAGCTTTACAATCGTACTCGTATGCGAAAGGCGGGGAGTAAATTTCCATCAGAATGGACTTTGTATTGTGCGGATCTAAGTAGACGAGGTAATTGGTTCATGAAGCTATTTACGAACACACTATTCCTATTCCCAAGACGACAGGATACTCTACAATGATGCTCGCCCCCCTCTCTTCCTTGCAGCACCATCACTGGCAGAAGGTGCTCGGCTCCTCTTGCTACCAGAGGAGACATATGTAGATTCATCATTGCCGTCATCTGACTGAACGACGATTGGCGAAAAGACAGGCAAATGAGATTGTACGGATGAATGCGGTTGCTCGTAGGCAGTCATTCTATCAAATACCCTTGCGAAGAACTCTTTTCTCGAACCATACTTCTTCTTTTGCTGAACGTCCGTCGAGTTGTTAGACGAGGAATGCAAGAGGGATGCCATTGCGTCCTTCACTTTCTTTGGTACGTGGGGACAATTACTAGCGTGCTTGACAATTGAGTTCATCGTCGTAGTCTGCCCGAGATTCTTGGCTGAACTTGGGAACCAGCGGCCGTGAGATTTTCCTTTGATCAGAAAACGTCCTTCGCAATGACGGCACCGCAATCCTTTCTCTCCACACACTCTATCCTTCCATGGCCCTGCTTTGTCGACACTCGTGAGTGTGACTCCAGTCATCTGTGCAAAGGCAAGAAATACATGATCTTGTACGAGGCCCTTATCATCCATTCTCACGAGTGATAAATGATTGTTATTCTCGAATGGAAAGTCAATAGGAGTAACGATATGTGGCCGTCCAGGTGTAGTGAAAGAATGAAGATTATCTTCCATCGGGCTGGTATTACCATTCGTGTATTCTACGTCTTCCATAGGAGACAAAGTTGATGAGAATCGAATGTCTTCGTCTGTATCCACAAACCCCATCTCACGTGCACTCTCGGCCCAATACTAAAATGAAGTAATACGAAAGAATGTTAGATGTTTGCACAAAGAATTGTATCCTTACATATTCAGTCCCACAACACTTACCTTTTGCATGTTCACCGAGCCGTTCTTCCCCTGTTTCTTCAAGCGTGCCATTTTGTCTCTAACCTCCTTCGGAAGATGAGCACAATTAGGGAAATGACGACATTGAATCATTGATGCGGCAGAGTAAATCTTGTCAATTTGCTTAGGAAATGATGTGCTCTGAGTGGCACGTTTAGTCGCATGCTTGCAGTAACGACATCTTATGCCAACCCTTCCCGAGGTGATGGGGGTTTGACGTCCTTTGGCAACATAACCACTCCCATCGGCATCTGCCGCGAAGAATTCAATGCAGTTCTTGCGAATGTAGCATTGTAGTGGTGAGAGGAAGTCAGAGTCAAGGGGAGTAAAGAGCGGCATTGGTAGAAATTGATTCGTGTCGTGGAGAGCGTGCTGGGTGAGTAGGATTGTGTTGCTGTCGTAATCCGCAGGAATTCCTAAAGCCTCAGGACTTGAAGAAGAATCCGTCTTCATTGAAAGAAGGCACATCGCAGCAGCAGCCTCTTCGGCCAAGTGGGAGGTTGGATGGAGGGTTGGGGTCAACATGTTCATGATGAAAAAGTGTGTGTTCACAATGCAAGTCCGAAGGAAGATGCCCTTTTGTGACTCACCGTACATATCCTCCTAGGTACTACCAGAGACGATCTACTAAAATAATCTATCTATCTATCTATCGTACCGATAACGTACGTACCTATGTACTTCATCCGGTCCCGCTTTTCCATATCTAAATCAAAAATGCCGTGACAGGGACACAAGACACAAGAAGCAACTGACACTCAGTAGCAACAGTATGGATGAGATGTCAGCCGGCGATGAAGAGATGGCAAGCCGCCCTATGCAATTGCCGAAAGTAGGCTGGGGTGATGTTGATGATGACGACGGTGGAGCAGGAAGCATCAGCGACAATGCCACCGCCGAAGAAGTAGAGATGCCCTCCCTTTCGGTCAAAAACACAAGTAGCACTGATGAGGGAATGACGCAAAGGGCCGCACCAGCTCGCAACGCAATAGACGATTTGGCACCAATTCCTGAAGATTATTCTATGCACGGGGGCTGGCCAGATTATTATTCGGATATATTTTGTTATAATATAGATTATGATGACGGTAGACGGAAAGGATATCGCTATAGATTTTGTCGACGATTATGTGAAGATCGGAGATATCGTTTGTTGGGAATTATTTTGGTTATTGGAACTGTCGCCATTTACGTCACTTCATTCTGGCATCGGGATGAACAATCTTTGAATTTAACTAAAGCGCCACTTGAAATGAGGGAGCAAAGTGAACGTTACGAAATGGCTGCTACAACTTACCACCCTTCAAGCTATGGACGCAACGATGGGTGGACAGGCACCAGTTACTTGGCAGCAATGGACTTTTGCTTAAAAAGGAACAAGAATATCCCTTGCCCTTACGAGGCATACTGTCCATTAGGAGAGGGAGGAATGCCATTGGGTGGTTTCAAAGATGAAGACGAGGGTTCGTGGGCCCCATTCTTTTCGGAGGGATTTGTAAATGAATGGGTATCGCTTAGCAGAGGCAATCCTTGTGAAAAGTACTCTACAAGGTTTGATGAAAAGCCTTCTTGGGGATTAACGGGGAAAGATGCAGAGGGGTTCACGAGACATGTCTCTTGCTGTCTTAATGTTAAAAGAGGGACAGATTCAACATTAAACAACGAGAAGTCGTCTGATTTTATTGCTCGACCTCCACTACTCGAGGAAGATTTGGAAAAGGTCAAGCCAGGTAATCCTTAGTGGCAATGCTTGAATGAACAATAATTATGAGAGAGCATTGAGGGCACGGACATGACATGTTCTGGGTCGGTCAGAGCTTTGGGTCGAGTCTTATGATGAGTCCGTAGCATGGATGGAGTCGCTGGATCGAGGAATGCATACCCAGTCGGAACCCAAGCTTGTGAACCTATTAAACGCACCGCTTTACATCTTGTTTCCATACACATTTAGCACAATATTAACTTAGTAGTTGTAAGTAAGTAGTGAGTTGCGTTACGAAAAAGTAATTCTGAAGAGTGAGTCACTGGCATTGCATTTTAGCTAACTTTCCTTAAGCGCTACTCTTTTGTTGGCTCCATTGTGATACTTTCCAATTTAGAGGCGCTATGAGGCAGTCTGTTTCTGGGAGCTTCGACTCGCTCCGTAAGCAGAGAGCCACGATTTGCAGAGTGATAAGGGGGCCCTGGTTTGCTGGCCAAAAATTTCAGGTGCTGGCCAAAAATTTGGACAGGCGCCGATGAGAACGAGCCCGAGCCAATGTCTTTCTCAAAAAGGGCTTTTGTAAACACAGTGGGTCAAAAAAGTTGTACCACTTACCAAGCACAAAAAGGCAACCGAAGCGTCTCATAATCCAACATTATCAACACTATCATCATCATCAAGATTTGCATCTACCACTTAACAACATGAGAACTTCTGCCCTTATCCTCGCTGCTGCCCTTGCTACTGCTTTGGCACAAGATGCATACAACCACCAATTGAGAGGAGATCGTTTCCTTTCTGTTTCCACTAAGGCTGAAAAGAGTGTCGCCACCAAGGCAGCCAAGTCTTCAACCAAGTCATCGAAGACGTAAGTTGTACTTCATGTTGACTTCGCTCTGCATCTGTATCTGTATCTGTATTCTTTGTTATAAGAGACAAGAGACATACTCACATAATGCATCCATTGCTCTCTCTACATCTTTCAGCGCCGATGCAAAGGCCGAAAAGGTTTCATCTTCAAAGGCCGTAAAGGAAGCATCCATGCCCAAAGAAGCTAAAGCCGAAAAGGAACCTACAGCAGAAAAGGAAACACCAGCCACTAGCTCCAAAGCCACCAAGGTAATGAGCGTTGGATCAAAAGCAGTTAAATCAGATGATGAAAGCAGTTCAAAGGCAGCGAAGGCAGTAGATGCTAAAGCTGAGAAGGCATCATCAGTGGCAACCAAGGGTGAGTAAACATATGATTTATTATATGCATCTATATTTCATCAAATCGATGTTTTGTCGTGATAACTAACTTGATTGCATTCCGATCCCTTTACTTGCAGCTGCCAAGACTAAGTCGGAAAAGTCAGTAAGCACAAAAGCAACCAAGGAAACAGGAAGCGTCAGTACCAAAGCAAACAAGGGATCAAGCATGTCAGTTTAAGTCAATTGCAGCAGGAAACCTTTGTCACTATTATTTGTTCGTGTGGAATACCAATTAGAGATTGTGATCTGGGGTTTGTGTAATAGAACGAACGCAGTAGCATGGATATTCCGAAATTCAGAATGTTTGTATATCAGCCGTAAGATGATGGATGTGTTTACGAGGTAACTCTTGAATATAACTCTTTAGGGCGGCATTTTTCTAGGTTTACTTGTACATCTTGGATTATTTCGTAGCTTGCACTCTTTTGACTTTTTATCGCGTCCTTCTCCTGCAGTTTATCTCTGCACGCATGCCGACGCAGAGCGTAGACTCTTGAGTCTTTCTATAAAGACTATGAAGAGACGACCAATAAAGTTTCCTTGTGGCAAGCAGAGTGCTACAAGATGAAATCCAGCACACATGGGCATCATTTCCTGACCACAAGCAGCCACAGCAGGTTCGATTGTTGCTCTGCTGCTACTTATGGTATGCTGCCTGCACCCTCACTTGCTGACCTACCTGCCCACCCACCCAAAAGAGATACGCATCTGAAACAGTCACAGCTACACAAGAAACTACAAGAAAGCGCAAAAAGCTTTTGAAAATGACACAACATCATCTTCACTACTTCATGACAACATGCACAAGGCAAAGCATTAAAGCGTAGTAGGGCCTCTCACATACACTCACGTTGCACAACCTTTCCAAACAAAAGTATGAACGTCTCAGGACCTATCCGCTCCCGGCCACTGCCTCTCTCGGCCAACGGCAAGGACAATGGCATGAGCGTCGGCAGTAGCAGCTCGAACGACGTGGATATGTATTTAGATGTACCTTCCTTTGAATTGAGTTTGGATGAATTTGAGGAGTATGCATTGGCAAGATTGAAGGTGAGTGACTGCATCATTATTTGGCTATGCATGGCTTGCGCAATGCAACGCTTAGAACGCAATTATCAAGATTGATGAGGGTTCAAAATGGATGTGTCATTGTCGGTGCATCTGACAATAAAAAATGCCAAGACAGTAGATTGCAACCATTATTGATCACCCATGTTCGACAATCCTACGCTTAACCATCATCACGTACATCTAAACAGCTCGTTATTGTTTCTTCTATACAAACAGGTCCTGCGAAAGATTGAAGAAATGAAAACTCGCAACCTACCCCCTGAAACATTCCGCACTCAACTTGACGCCTCCATCAAGGCCAACCTAACCTCCACCCAACAAAAACACAAAACCAAACTCGACGTCGCATCCCATTTCATCCTACGTGCAGCCTACTGCCGCACCGAAGACCTACGTCGTTGGTTCCTCGCACAAGAATGTCGATTATTCCGTCACCGCCTTGAAAATCTATCCCGATCATCCTCCACCAATAACAGTGGATTGCGTGAATTTCTTGCCAACAATGATTTCGATTTGGATCCAGTATCCCGCGAAGAGAAGGAGAGATTAAGTGACAAATTGCAAAAGGTTCCAGGAGGTCCAACGAGTCCAGGTGAATTTATTAATACTCAGTATTATCGTGTCCCTTTCGTTCAGGCGTTGGAACTGGTGTCCAGACGTGAATGTTATGTGGAAAAGGGACAGGCATATGTTCCATTGGCAAGGATTGTATCAATTGTGGCAGCCAAGTTTCGTGTGGCGCTGTCTAAAAGTTTGGCGTTGGCTGCCGGGGTGTTTGGTCAGGTGGCACATGATGAGGCGTCACGAATTGGACCGCTGTTGAAATCGATGAATTCGCAGTATACTGGACCGGGGGCTCCCAATGCTGTGATGGGAACAGATGGAGAAAATGCCTTGACTGCTGCTACGGTGGATGCGTTGGCTGATCAGAGTATGCCATTGTGTATGCAACAACTTCATCAGGGATTGAAGCGTGATCACAAGTTGAAGCATCAGGGGCGTCTTCAGTTTGGTTTGTTTCTCAAGGGTGCGGGTATGTCTTTGGAGGAGCATACATTGTTTTTCCAACGAGAGTTTACTCGCATTATGACCTCGGAGCAATTCAACAAATCATACAGCTATAGTATTCGGCATATGCATGGAAAGGAGGGGAAGAGAGCTAGTTACACACCTTACAATTGCATGAAGATTATCTTTGGAAATCCTCCTCAGTCGGGTGTAGAGCATCACGGATGTCCTTATAAGCATTACGATGATCAGAATTTAAGTGCATTGCTCACCAAGCTCAAGATTGGAAGTGTGGCGGACAGGGATGTCATCATGTCGCACAAAAAAGATGGGAACTTTCAGCTTGCGTGTGCCAAGCACTTTGAAGTTAGCCATCCATCTGCTACAAGTGTAGATGGAGTAAATTTGGATGGTGTTGGAAATCATCCAAATGCATGGTTCTCTGCTTCAGTTTCATACCACAATGCCAAGAACGGAGGCGGTGCATCATCTTCCAACATTGAACTGAAGCAAGGTCAAGGTGTGGCAATGGCTATGTAGGTTTCATTATATTTGTGCAGCACATTCGTAACATGAAGGGCAGTAAAGTAACAAGATACGTTCTTTATACATTGTTATCTTGCTCCAAAAGAGAGTGCGGGTTGATTCTTATGTCGTGAATTGGCTTGCTTTCCGAGTGAAGATGGAGCCTGATATGTGCAGGGACCTGGTTTGGAAGCTCTTTCTCTTTCCTCCGCGTCATTGTAGGTGCGTGGTCCCGTCGTGAACACAATCCCCGATGGTCTTCTTTTTGTCGATAAAGAGTACACTCCTTGTCTTATTGCCTCAGTGTCGTATTGTTGTGGACCTGGCTGCTCGTCACAGAAACTAACTGTGCTGCTTTTGCTTCCTCTTCTCGATGTTGGTCTAGCCGAGGATGGCCTTGCCGAGGATGGTCTACCTGAGGATTGTCTAGACGATGGCCTAGCTGAAGACGGCCGACCGAAGGTAACAGACTGTATGTTACTTCTTCTTGTGAACATTATTCCTCTCCGTATGGCATCTGGATCATATGTTTGGGGGCCCACGCCGGGCTGCGAGCAAGACTTTTTGTCAGAGAGCGACTTGGCCGTACCAAATTTGACATTTGAAGAACCTCTCCTCGTAAAACTCCATCCTCTTCTAATGGATTCTGGGTCATATTCCGAAGGTCCTGGCGAAAGCTTGCTGGAAGGGTTGTCAGCATTGCACGCTCGTGTGGAATTTCCGAAAGAGATCGGTCGGCTTGGCGATCCTTTAGCTGCCAAGATTTTCTTGGGACAATATTCATGAGGTCCAGGAGTGCTCGGTCTATTTTTTACGTCAGGAACTGAATCAAATCTTGCCGGTCCAGAGCCAAATGTAATGTTTCGTATTTTGTTCTTCGTCGTCGACGAATGCGACACATTGGGATTGTAGACAGGTCCAGGCGTCGAATCTCCTCGTAGCTTCTCCAGAACGGACTGCCGTAGTGACAAACACCCATCTTTGAATGAAGCTTCTCTTTGATTATGGGAGAGCCCAAGGTCCATTTCTTACAAGAGCATTCACAAGACGTCGATTAATTCGTTTTTGTTGTGACCAAGGATTAATTCGTCAGGATGAATTCTTCCTGAACAGGAGGAGGAGCCGAAAAGAGGAGAGAGGATGAGTGCAAATCTTTTGACCAAGTCGAAGTGAGGCCTTTAGAAATTTTGAAACGCATTGTTTTCGAAATCGAATCCTCTTATCCGAGTGAGCAGCATGTTCATGTGTTTGTAGTGAGTGTCGATCTTCTTGATAAAAGATTGCTCTACCCACGCCGACACATTGATTCTTCAATAATTCCATCAGACGATGCCATCCAATAAGAAAAAGAAGGGCAAGGCGAGAAGGAAGAAGACAAATTCTGCTGCTACGTCCAATGACGATAATACTTTGTCTGTGGCTGCCCCGATCACAGAGAGACCTGCCCAAACTGCTCATCAGGTTCTTGTATATCTTGGTCGATCACTAATGTCAGGAGCGGGAGATCAAGAAAACGGATGCCTTCATGGGCTGCCATCCCTTGAACTTTCAGATCAGGCAGAATCGTTCCTAACTAAATTCTTCGATGAGATCGAGAAACACGACAATGGAGGACACGTCGTGAATGCGGCAGCTTTGGCTATGCAAGAAACATTGCCCAACACCCCCGTGGCCTCGCTCACTGAGTCAACCCAAAAGCTCATTAACGCGTGGTTTGTATGCATAGGTGTGAAGTGTCTACTAGAAGTGACCACGATGGATAATGGTCATGATAACGACCCTGCTGCTGCAATGGCACTTGCGACACTTGAGTTGGAAGACTTTTGCTCGGCCTTCTTTTCCGAATCACGAAAGAGGAATGATGATTCCATGACAGTGCTGACAGACGATGGAAGAGGAAAGGTTAGAGATCTACTCTGCGGAGGTGAACGTGCATTGACCAAGTTCTTTCGCAGACGCATCACATGTTCTTGCCTCGATACTAAATACATGCTCGTAAAACCACTCCCACGAACGGGATCGTGCAGCTGGTGCTGTACAAGGAAGAAGTTGAAGGAATTGAAAATATGCTCAGGATGGTCAAATCGTGGCCAACGCACAAAGCTTACTGTAGCTCCTATCTCCCTGGAATTCTGGCAAAAGCGACCTCAACGATACCTCCCAATACAATCTAAATGACGACAAATAATCCACTTGGAGAAGCATGGGCAACCCAACTAGCTCAAGCCCTCAAGCGTCAATATAATGAACCTTGTAAACCTATACTTCAATTTGCCATCATGCCCAATTTGATCCTCATCAGGTCACCTACGGCGTCGTAGCATGGCTGATACATATATGGTACAAAGAGCACGAGCAGTGGAATCTATCGTTCTATACTATCGTAATCAACAATGTGCCACTAGAAGCTGTTGATGGCCTATACGCACAGCTTAGGATACGAAATTGTGGTTGAATGTGGCGATGTCTATCGTAACCAAAAGTACAATGGGCCAATACCACTACAAGCTGTTCATTGCTACATTCACAGCGTTAGATACGATTTGGTGGTTGGATGTTGATCCCATCGCGCATATGCAATGTTTCCTCTCACTCAATCAGATGTTCCCATCATCTCCTTTCACGATCCCCACTTTTGAACACACCATCACCATATGACCAATACTCTAATCTGCATCCACAATCAAACTGCTATTTTTATCCCTTTCTATTTTTCCATCGGCTATTCATCCAAACTCTTCACAAATTTATTCATTCGTTGCATATACTCCACAATATCAGGCCCATCACAAATATCATTGTGTCCCTTATCTCTCACCCACCATGGATCACGTTTACAATCCTCTGGCACAGCCGCATGCAATGCCATCCCATGTTCAATTCCCACCTCTTGATCCTTCTGTCCATGGATAACAAATACTGGGCACTTGACCTTCTTGATACGATCAATATTGGGAAAGATATCCAAACATGCCATGGCACGTGAGGGGGTAAGTACACGCATCCCCGAGGTGAATGGGGAGTGTAATACCAATCCCCCAACGTTGCATCGTCGTGATGCCAAATAACATGATGGTCCAGAGCCAACCGATTGACCGTACAATATAACATTATGTTCATGCTTCGTTACATTCTGTACCAACCACTCATACACCAATTTCACATCACGATAGGTATTCTTCTCCATGGGTATGCCCCCACTTTCACCATAACCAGAATAATCATATACCAACACATTGCACTTTAGATTTTTCGCCAGCATGGCTTGCAATCCAGACATGGCACCAATATCCGCAGCATTGCCATGACTATACAGAATAGTTTTGGTGTTGGGTGTGATTTCACTCTCTGGTAATTTGTACAATAACGCGGCGATATAACTCCCCGTACGTTTTTGTGGACCAATCTTGAGAGCTTGAATAGTCCCATGAAATGAGGGCAATGTCCCCAATGTGGCAATATCGGGTACAAATTGATATGTCACACCATTGGTATCATCACGTGCATCAATTTTCGACCGACGTTTGGCACGCAAGCGTAATTTATTGGATCGGTCCGTCATGGCGGCAATGGGGTCTTGGGAATATTCCTGACGTTGCTTCTGTCGAGCCTCCTCGCGTTGTTTTCGGCGTTGTCGTCGGACCTCGGCGGATACCTTTTGCTGGTTGTTGGTGTGGTTGGCGTCATTGTTGGCCTTGTGGGAAGATTTGGTGTCGATTTCAAAGGTGCCCAGATCACTATCACTATCCGAGTCATCATCATCATCCTCTTCTCGTTTGGACTCTTCCGCACCATCACCGCCATTTCCCTCCTCTAATAAATCCTCAGCCTCATCATCAATATCGGGCAATACATCTCCGTTGGCAGCAATCCGCTTGAATTTGTACAACGGCGGATCCGGAGGGAAAAAGACGAGTGCTCCGGCAACGGCATCTTTGGAAAAGCCGGAGCGGACCCAGAGGTAGAAGAGGGCTGTTATGGCTGGTGGACAGCAGCAGCACATATTGGTCGTCAGTTTTATTTTATGTGTGATGTGCTGTGCTAGCAGAGCCAATCCAAGAGCAAAGCGATTGTATTATGAAAGGATTTTCATTGTCGATTGTCACATTCGCCCGATAATCAAAGTGGAAACCCAATGCCATGTTCCATGTTCATGTTGAAGATACGCTTGCGAAAGTATTAATCCTCAATGAAAAAGCCATATAGGAGTATTCAATACTAGGGTTCCTATCAATGATATGTATTGATTTCACAAGGGGGGAATAATTTGGAATTTTGAAGCGCTCCAAAAAAATCAAAAATCAAAAGCACGATAAGCACGATGATGTCATACATATCTAGCAACCACTAATACTAACTGCCTCCGATGAAGAACAGCGTCTACCACGCCTCCATATTCCGCCTACTCTGCTGCCTAGCAGTGGTACTATCCACTCATCATTCCAACGCAAGCAGCAGCAGTGGATCTCGTAGCCGCTATGCCGCCTACGATTATGATCTAGCAACACCACAATACACGCCTGATGGACGGTTACTGCAGGTAGAATATGCATTGAATGCGTGTCGTCGTGCGGAGAGTAATCCTATTGTTAGTGTGGGGGTATGTATACCAAGTGAGGAGGACTTTTATAGAAGAAGATTATTATTACAACAACAACAACAACAGTTGAAAACTAATAACGAAGGAGAGCTGACTGATAATGGTGATTCCAATACAATAGATGTTATTCCTCATGGTGAACAAGAACAAGGAGGGGATGCTCTTCTAATCATGGCTACAATATCATCACCGCCGCCCTCATCTTCGTCAGCAGGTGGTGCACTTGTATCAAATGACAAACTTACGTCAGATGAGGACCAATCAATAGATTCAGATCCAAGCAACACATCATTGACCACCTCCAACTATCAACGGACACAACGTCGAATCATTGAAGTTCCCCTATCCACTTCATTTCAAACTCATCATACAACCACAACAACCGCTGAATCAACTATACTCATTGGTCTCTCTGGAATACTAGCAGATGCAACCTCCTTACTTCAAATTGCCTATTCAATATTGGAAGAGGAACAAATAACGTTTGCTTGGCATCGATTGGGATTGAGTCCCGTTGGTACTGTTGCAGTAGTTGATGCTACTACAAATTCAGACAAGAGGAAAACAATCCTAAAGAAGGATGTTCATCCTCAACAAACTGCAGCACAACCTTCCGAGACGACAGTCCGACTTGCAAGAGCGGTTGGAGATAAATGTCAAAAGCATGCGTTTGGGGGAGGATTGCGACCGTTGGGTGCCTCGCTATTAGTGGCAGGTGTGGATAATTGTCAAGAGAGTAGTATCAAATTTGCCATGTGTGAGACTGAGCCGAGTGGTGCTGTTTCTGTTCGTTATCCATATTGGTCGACAATACCTCGTCGAGGTGATGATAACGATGGTATCAAGCCGCCTCAGGTGATGGTTTCTGGTGGATCCGTACCGAGTCAGTTGAAGCTGAAACAGATGATGGCATCTCGTGTGCGTCAAATGTATCATGAGATTGGCACCGATTTGGAATACAAAGAGAGAATATACTCTGAAGAAGCATTTTTGAGAAGCGCACTACAAACAGTTGTAAACACTCTGGTAGAAGAGTGGAAAGACAGGGGATCATTTGCAAGCAACAGTGATAAGACAAAGCAAGCACCGATATCGCTACCGCAAATGGAAGTCGTGTTTACAACTCCTAGACGAGGCACATTTCGTCTTTCACAAGATGACATCAAAACTTTGATGGAGTCTACTGATACTGATAATGAGCTTCAGGCATCATGATAGTTAAGAGTTAAATAAATTGCTTCTAACTTGAAATCACCACTGTCTGGGATTCACTTGTATACTAATCTCGCCTTCCTTCATCTCGTAGCCTACCCAGCTTTTACATGCCAGTCTCCATCTTGGCGTGTCTTCTAACATCTTCTTCTCATTGGCTTTCTGTGGACTTAGCAGTTCGCCTCCGCGCATGACTGAGACGGCACATGTTCGACATAATCCACCACTTCCGCAATTACCACTACCGGTAGGTTTTCCATCATATCTTTGAGCTAATGGGTCGTTAAGCTTGACCCCTTTCTGAAGCATTGCCATACGCAGATTGTCTCCTGGTAGCAACTTGATTGTTTCTGGGGGCAAATCTTGTGATGGTGGATAATACAATTTCACCTGGAGTTGTGGACGCCGTCTAAGTCGGCGTAGTGTCAATATCATTGTTGCGTCTACAATATTGCTGCCACCGTCCTCGTCACTCAATTTAGATAAAAGACCTCCCAATGCTCCAACGGTAGAATCATATCCCAAACATTCAGTGCGTGCAGAAAGAACATCTGTTCGGTCTTCCGTAGTACTGCCCGAACGACGTAGAATCAACTCTGCAGCAGATATTGAGTCACCATACATGATTGTCTCTTGTGCTGCAGTTTTCTCATCAAGAGCTCGTTGAGCATTTCCACCAGGCACCAGATCATTGACAATTACAATTCCCAAACCATCCTCTCTCCCTCCTTCGAGCTCTAACAATTCTATCCCCAATCCTGGAGAGTCCAGAGGAATGGGTATCTCTACACGGAAAGTATCAATAAAGTGATCCTCTGCATTCTTGGGTACAAGTATTATCTCTGTTGTTTCGCGCGTGTCATCAACTGCTTTGTTAAGTCGGGTAATAATTTGTGCTGACAAGCCATCAGCTATCGTATCTGGTGACAAATTGTAATTTTGCATGGTTGCTGGAGATGCTGTGCCCAATAATTGATTCAGGTTGATTGGTTGTTCGTAGAGTTGAGTGCTGCTTATTGTTGTTTTTGTGGGTTTTATTGTTGGTTGATGGTGAGTTACGGAGAAAGCATTTGCTTTCTGATGAGTTATGCCCGTGCATAGTACAAGTAGTGCTGTAGCTGACTTCATGGTTTAACCAGGGTGTTGTGCTGATTCGTTAGCACCAAACCGTTGTTGTTTTGGCAAACATCTGCAATCCGCAGACGACATGGATTTCTTCAACTTGTGATGAAGTGTCAGAGAAGCAGGTGCGACAAGAAAGACCTTTACGCACTCTCACAAATTTCATTGTACCAGATTGGATGGTAATCTATTCTTCGACATTATGGTACGCACAAACCAATCATAGCTGAAGTATCGTCTATCTCGAATGGAAAGGTGGGGCCGTGCCTTGTCAATGTTGTGGGCATCAATGGAAAAATCTGTTAGTAGGTCGCAACGGTTTTCGTACTTCGAAAATCAGTCAAATGCTCGAGCTCGAACAAATTGATGAGAATATACTTCGGAAAGTTTACATTTACACTTCTGCCTCTTTCCAACATATATATCTAAGTATGATCAGGAGAGAAAACAGAAAATCATACACAAATAAAAACACCAACACCCACTCAAATCTCTTGGCCCACTCAAGCTTTAGAGCAAGAATACTGGGTTGCAGTACTTTAATTCTAATTCTCGTGTCTACACAATGTCATCACAACATAGGCATACATTGACTGCTTCAATATTCTGACAACTTCGTTTGCCATTCTTTGAGTTGAGTGATAACTTTTGATAGGCTGGAGTACATGCTTCTTGAATTGCTCATCGGTCAAATGTTCAATCGTCTCCACTTGTGGAAATATTTGTCGCACTTCATACTATATACCCTTCTTGTTATATACCATGCTTTATCCCTTCATCTCTTACACTGCCTTTGCGTATGTATGGTAACTTTATAGTTGCTGTAAGAAATGCGAGACAAGACACGCTCATCCATCATGCTAGGTAGGTCCTCAACAAGCATCCAGTAGTTTTTCAGTGCCGTCTTCTGGTGAATCAATCCATGGTGGTAAGTGACGGCAGCAAATGTGGCAAACTCTACTCAGTAACTTTCCCATTTCACTACTACTATCAGGCAAAGTCGCATCATCCAGTCCTCCAGCACAAGGCCAAATAAGATTAGGCTGATCATCATAAACAATTGTCAATACACCACGACATTTGCTGCAAATGTGCCTTTGTCCAACGGGCGTTGTACGTACAAGAGTGACTGAATCTGATTGCTTCCATTGAAAGTGTTCCTTATCAACTGGCAGCCAAGTTATGAATGGACTGCCAGATAACTTCCGACACAAGTTACAGTAGCAATGTTGCAGCTGGGTAAGACGTGTCAGTGTAATCTCGTACTTGCATGCACCACATTCACAACCGCCCGACCACATCTTTTCGTCAGGCAATTGCATTCTCCTTCTTGCAGAGTAGCTCATATCAGTGTTGCTTGGAAGTACGCCCGCCCAACGACAAGATGGTGATTCTTCTTGAGACGAATGTAGATTGTTTTCTATCTGCTTCAATTGTTCTTTCCATCGACGAGAGTGTGCTTGCGGTATTGTATCTGAATTGATTGGTCCCAAATTCAATAGGCAATCACTGCTTTGCTCTTTTTCACTCTTTTCATCATTTTTTGCGTGAGTCGTAGAAACGACCGATAGTAGTTTACTGGAGCATTCGTTACAGTACCATCTCTCCATCACCTTATCAGTGCCCTCACCTAGAGACGAACAAGAAGAAGTATACTTTCCAATCATTTTCGGGTTGCTTATTGATATCTGATCTCTTGGTACTTGAAGATAACTCACATGTGAAGCGGTATGATACCTCCTGCAGCTATAACAATGGCAGTTCCATACTTTGACGTCCTCATCGTCCGAGCTGTATTCTCTTGGCAGTGTTATGTCCAACACAACCTTTCCGCAGTGGCACTCTGATTGTAATATGATGTTGTTCTCATTTCCATCGTGATTTGCAGTTGCTTGTAATGATCGAGCCGATGCTGATGCCAAAGATTCGCGCTTATTGGTGGAGGTCATGAGAGTAGTGTACATCAGCGGTGCAGACGACCTAATACTGTACGACGCAAAAAGGAAGATGAAATGATAGCTGCATTGCTTCATGCTGCACCGTCAACTACTCAAGCACACATCATCATCTGATGGATTTTTGCAATTTTTTGTTCTTTGCTTTGCAAAGCTGGCGATGTGCCATGTAACATGTGACATAATAAGTCTGTGACATTCTTTCAGCTTCTTTTCGAAGATCACATCAAAGAGACAATGGCAATGATGAAAAACGACGATACTATCTAACAAAATCATCTTATAACAAACACAACATACACAACAACATACACGACAACAATGAGCTCAGGAGAATGCCAAACACGCAACGTCGCCCAAGACGACGACGACCAATCCGCAGCCCCCCCACCCCTCGACTCGGAAGACATTGCCCTCCTCAAATCCTACGGCCTCGGCCCCTACAGCGTCCCCATTAAAGAAATCGAGGAGGAGATCAAAAAGCACCAGCAGACGGTCAAGGATTTAATCGGGATTAAGGAGAGTGACACGGGGTTGAGTCAGCCGAGTCAGTGGGATTTGGTGGGGGATAAGCAGATGATGCAGGAGGAGGCGCCGTTGCAGGTGGCGAGGTGTACGAAGATTATTGCGGGGGAGGAGGAGG
The DNA here is from genome assembly GCA_030544225.1 of Skeletonema marinoi. Lineage (NCBI taxonomy): Eukaryota > Bacillariophyta > Thalassiosirophyceae > Thalassiosirales > Thalassiosiraceae > Skeletonema > Skeletonema marinoi. Next base: position 2,294,016 of record CM060492.1, read on the forward strand.
GTGCTGCTGCTGGTGGTGCAGGTGGAGCTGCTGGAGGTAACGATATGAGTGCCCAATTAGCTGGAAATAAATATGTCATCAACGTCAAACAAATTGCCAAATTCGTCGTTGGCCTAGGAGAAAAGGTGGCACCCACGGACATTGAAGAGGGTATGCGCGTGGGTGTAGACCGGGCCAAATACTCGATTCAGATTCCATTACCCCCCAAGATTGATCCGACTGTGTCGTTAATGACCGTGGAGGATAAGCCCGATGTGACGTATGAGGATGTTGGTGGAGCGAAGGATGCGATGGAGAAGTTGAGAGAGGTTTTGGAAACGCCCTTGTTGCATCCGGAGAGGTTTGTAGCTTTGGGGATTGAGCCTCCCAAGGGTGTTTTGTTGTATGGTCCTCCTGGGACTGGTGAGTTTGAGTTACTGTGTCTTTTTGGATGTTTCAACTCTTGATTATGTACTCATCATTCTTTCATTCCATTGATTTACAGGAAAAACACTCACAGCCCGTGCCGTAGCCAACCGAACTGACGCCTGTTTCATCCGCGTCATCGGTTCCGAACTTGTCCAAAAGTACGTCGGAGAGGGTGCACGTATGGTCCGTGAACTCTTCACCATGGCCCGTTCCAAACGTGCCTGTATCATCTTCTTCGATGAGGTAGATGCCATTGGTGGAGCGCGTTCCGGCGGGGATGACAATGGGAGTGATAATGAGGTGCAGAGAACGATGCTTCAAATTGTGACCGAGTTGGATGGGTTTGATGCTAGGGGGAATATTAAGGTTCTGATGGCAACGAATCGTCCTGATACATTGGATCCTGCACTGTTACGTCCCGGACGTTTAGATCGTAAGGTAGAGTTTGGACTTCCCGACCTCGAGGGCCGAGGACATATATTGAAAATTCACTCCAAGAGAATGAGTTGTGACCGTGATATTCGATTTGAGTTGATTGCAAGGCTGTGTCCCAATACTACTGGTGCTGAATTGCATAGTGTCTGTACAGAGGCTGGTATGTTCTCTATCCGAGCAAGAAGGAAGAGTGTTAGTGAGAAGGACTTTTTGGATAGTGTGAACAAGGTTGTCAAGGGGTACAAGAAGTTCAGTTCTACTCCAAAGTACATGGTATACAACTGAGGAGTAGTAAGAACTAATTATTTGACACCTTGCTCCTGGAGAGACAGTTACCACAATAATGTTTTTAAGAAAAATATGCGCATATTTAGAGCAATCGTGTTTATGATGCAGGGCAGTGTTGCATGGATATCAAAGATTCTTACAATCTTAATCTTTGTTTGTACCATACTTATATCCACCAATGTTACAATGAGGGATTTCCCTTGAGTGATTCTTCGCCCCATTAATCTCCCCCAATTCATTACCCCCTCAATAAAGTAGCCTCCATCAACAATGTATCAAATGCTAATCTTTTTTGTTTGCTCTATAATTTTCAATCCTGTTATCCCTATTTTCCATTGCCCACGTCCATTGATCATGTCCGATAGAGCGACCATTCTGCAGTATTTATTATTTTTATTTTGTTCCCCCATTCACAATTTTTTGCAGCGCGGCAGTAGTCATATGGTAATGTTTAGATGCAGAATAGTAGGTGCAAATGAAGCAATGAATTATTGGATAGAAAGATTGGTGTTGTAAAGTGATGGGTGAGTTATGGAAGTGATAATAATATTATTCCGAAACATCCACACGCCCTCAAGAATTGAAGATTAGTCCACAATGAATATTATACATAACCAAATAAAGGCAGCTTGTGCATCCAATAAAATTTAATATATGATTATCTCCCTTCAAGGCTGCCATTATCTGCGTACCATTGAGACAACAAGGCCGCACCTTACAGAGGAGGGCTAACGCACACAACACATCACAAAGAAAATAACAATCAACGCACCTTTCCATAATACACCCTATCAACAGACCAAATGAGACCAGCGGCAACATTGAATGCGCCCATGATGATGATGAGGGAAGGTGCTGCTTGCCACGGCATGTTTGCTATTTATTGTATTCTAATGGGGTTGAATTTGCTTGCCACGGAGGGTTGGTGGATGGCGTGGTATTGGCGGCTTGCGGCTTAGAATTTAGTAGTAGAATTTTTTCTAACTGGAGACTGGGGAGTCTCATAGGTCTTAGGTTATTTTCCTACGCACGACCTAACTTAACAACATTAAAATGGGCTGGAGTCGTGAAGATGCTTATACCATCATGGCCAACTATGATGGGTCACTAGAAGCTGTTGATTACCATATGCACAGCGTGAGATACGATATGGTGCTTGAGAGAAGTGCTGGCAGCCGTCTCAGAAGGCCTCGTCAGATCACCTTCACCTACGACGGTATAGCGACGCCGATACGACCAAAATGAGCTTGAGCCGTGAAAAAGATGCTTCTATATTACCATGGCCGACTATCATGGGTCACTAGAAGCAGTTGATTGCCATATTCACAACGTTAGATACGATATGGTGCTTGAGAGAAGTGCTGGCGGCCGTCTCAGATGGCCTCGTCATGTCACCTACGACGCTCTGTAGCGACGCCGATACGGCCAAAAAGAGCTTGAGCCGTGAGCATGACTAGTTTCAAATGAACTTGTATACTTTCGTTGCCGAAAGCATTGTTTCACCATCTCGTTTGCATGCTTGTATTGAGTTGATTAGATGTCTAATGTGGAGCTATCGGACAGTCAATGTTGGACCTCGTCAGGTCATCTACGATGCTGTAGCTACGCCAATACCAATACGTCAAAATAGATCATGTGTAGAGTGATAAATCCATTTTATACTATCATTATCAATTATAAAGGGTCATCAGTACATTTGCATGGTCGTATTGACAGCGCAAGAGACGATACATAGATGTCGAATGTGGAGGCCACCCGCTGTAGCGACGACGCCATGAGTATTGACAAATGCACTTCTTGAATACTAGCATTATTAAATATAAAGTATCCTCAGTACATGCATGCTCGTATGCAGTGCTAGAGCGATAATGGACGTCTCGTACCGGCATAAGTAGAGATTTTTCTCATAATAGCCGCTTCTTGGGCTACCATAGTGCGTGCGCGGCAGTACATGAGTGTACAATAGTTACCTACACACAGACAATGCACCCCCTATAACCAACAACTGCCAAAATGGCGAACCCGAACCACACATAAGTAGTACGAGAGCACGACTTTTATTGATATCTCACATTTCTTTTGTTGAAGAAAGATTTGAAGAAGGCTATTTCTCGCCAAAATTCTTCTTTCTTCACAATTCACAAAAAGGGCGGAGGACGACTGTGCGTGCCATTGTAGCACGCTGCTTAGATTTCTAGCCGCCACCCCAATTTGACAATGAAAAAGCATATCCAGCAGCGCCAGTGCCAGCGCCCACTCGGGGGGCAATTGCAAAGGGACAACATCAAAAACAAAAGCGCAAGACGCCGATGTGTGAAGTCTGTGCTACAGCTGAAGTACATCACCATTCAAAGTTTATTCCTCATCGTATCAGTGACTTACCCTGTACTTTTTCTGGTGTTCATCCATCATCATATGCCGCTGCCTTCAAGGTCAAAAAGTTTGATGCAGATTCCACACGTGAACGTAGAGCCAGTTTACGATGACATTGTTGGCCAAGTTCACAACTGGATTACGCCCGCAACTGGTGCAACCAAAGAACACCGGATTCTGATGGTTGTTTCACATCGGGAATTTCTATTTGGCTGTCGCTCCTTCGAGGAATATCTATCGCCCCTGTTCCATACACTCTTCATCCTTCCAGAAGACATCGCCCGTGAACTCCAAGTAGACCAGTTGGTGCAAAAAGCCACTGCTGCAACGTCGGCTGGTGTGCACTTGTTTTACAGTGATGGCTATGCAGGAAACACCATGGCGCTTCATGTCGGAGAGCAATTTGCAGCATTTCTAGACGCATCAATCCTGGATGATCCTTTAGACTACCTTGTTGTTGCCATGTGTGATGTGCACCAACTGCCACACAGTCACAAACTCTTTCAGTCGACTGAATCCATGATCTTGCAAATGGCCAAAGACTTTGATACTTCCAAAGCGTACCGATACCGAGGGGAGGCTTTGGAATCAAACTACGACGAACACGGAAACACACCACTCTCCAGTGAAGATTTGCAGCTTAAGATGCCAAAGAGCGAAATGGGGATCTTGGCAATGAACACAATCGTTTGGGAACAAGTGCCTGATTTGGAATCGGTGAAGGTTTTCCATGGAGTTGATGTGGGCGACTGGTTCAAGAATCAAATACCTAAACCACAGTCGCTGGTAGATCGTGATTTGCCCTGGATGTGGGATGTTTCTCAGTTTGTGGAAGGACACTTGGTCATGTTTGATCCGAAGGAACTACGCAAGCTGAGGCAGCTTGCCCCAGACTTCATTTCTGGTCGCAAAAACAATGCGGAAGAGCATGCAATTCTACCCGCCGTGGCAAATCATTTCAACATGACTATCATTCGGAACAATGAGCTAGCTTTCCATTTAGATCTCAAAACAGAAAACCAAGACCCTTCTCGCATAAATTTGGATTGGTTAAAGGCCAAAGCATTCGAGCTGTGTGGAATTGCACTGGCACCTCGCTTCGACTTTTCCTCATCGGTGATTGGGTTCAAAGAAACTGGCCTCACAACTGATTCCATGGTGTTTCCCTGGAAAGCATCTATGTGCATAAAATTTGACCAAGGCTGGTTGCCTCACAATGGTGCCATTGCCGGAATTCCAATTACTGACGAGGGCATGCTCATGATTGTTCAAGGCATTCTGGGATACTTTGGGTATATACCAGTTGTTGGTCATGAGGATGAGCATCACCCGACGAGGAACTCGACCACAACACTTCGTTACGAATTGGATGGTGGCTTTCCAGGAAGCCGAGTTTTAAGATTGTCACCGGGTGTTGCAGACAATGATGACAAATGGACCCGACTCTTAACGATGCGTCGCCAAAAGGATGGACGTCGATGGACGCTTTATATGTGCAATTGTAACAATCCAGAGTGTTCTCCAGCCCGACAGTTGGCCTTTTCGCGGAGGGAGCGCCTCCTGGAAATTCCTCTGAGTGACGAAATCAGTATGGAAACCATTCACATTGGGGAAGGGCGTGTAGCTAGTGCAGATGCCAGGGACTCTACTCTGGCTTGCTACGATCGATACTCTCCCTTTTGGAAGACAATCCAAAAGAACCCCAAAGTAAATATTACACCATCAGAAAGGAGGAAGTTGATTGAAGAACTGTTGTTGTTAGAATAGCTGGTGCAACCAGATACAGAGAAGATACACTAACTCGGGCAGTTATGCTACCAACGCCAAGGAACAATGAGGTAGACTGCTGATGGCCCATTGTCATTGTATTCAGTAATGATAATGATAGTAAAAACATGGGTTGTCACTGCTCATGCTCTTTGTTTTCGTATTGGCGAAGCTGCAGCCTACCTGATCACACGCCGTGAGAACGTTATTGGTTTGATGGTTATATAGAATATAAGAATGGCGGAGGAGACTTGGATAACTATAACTCTGGCTGGAGATGGAGAAGCAGTATGGGTGATTCAAGGAACGTTGCTGTCCCGCATTTTGGTAACCTTATTATTGATTTACGAAGGTCAAGTACACTGCCTGGTTGATGCCGATGCATAGCTTGTTAGGATTGCAGAAGTCATGCCAAGAGATCTTGATTAAATATTGATGACGATGCATACACTACATTGATGCGCGTATAGAGCTTCCACAGTAACCATACTTCTCCAAATCGAAATACTATGACCATGTTGGATGCAGCACGTGTGAGCTCAGCTATCCGGAATATTGATCTAGAAGGTAGAGTGAAACTCAAATACTATTCTTTACCACCAGAGTATTTGTCGACTATTTTCTGTCTTTCACTTTTGTGCATTTCTTGTATATCCTCTTCACAACTCTGGGCAGCCAAAATTGCATAGGATAAACGACCAATGCCCCCTTCAACTATCCATTCTTCTAATGTCATCTTTCTGTCCGTGCTTTTACTGGTTTCGCTGACGTCGCTGCTGCCATCAAGTGCCAAATCTTTTGGTGGCACCAACAACATATTGGTACACAAACTATGAGCTAGAATCTTTGGATATGACTTTGCATATGTCATCGTCATGTTTTTGCATTGCCTCCAATAACCTATACATCCCCAAGTATACCCAATACAGCTACCAGCCATGAATGGAATCAATGGACCGCATGAAAATAAGGCAGCGCCCGTTTGTCCTGCCACTAATCCGAGTGTTAGAGATGAGAATAATGACGAGCCGACAAATTTTGCAACAAATCGGGCCCTGGCAGGTATTGCAAATCCACCTAATGTTATTAAACTGGATAAGCCATCAAAGTGTGCTGCATTAGAATCAACCATTGTCTTGACGCTACTCCTTGATTTCAACGCTCCTGATGAGTAGGGTGCATCATAGCACAACAACATCATCGTCGGTGCATATCCCAGACAATTTTCGTGCAGGCAAAATAAACAGGTCCCTGCGGGAATTGCCCCCTCGGGGCAGTTGGCACGCCAAAATTTGGATTGGGAGGGGTATGTACAGGGGTAACTACCTTACAGAGGACACAAAACATGCGAGCCACTTTGGATAGGTCTACGCTTCTGATGTTCAGGTCAAGACTTCTTCTTGATAAGTAGCTACATCGATTATGAATCGCATCACATTATTTCGTTGCAGTTGTGATGTCATAGAGGACATGCAACCTTCATCTTTGATTTCTCAGCCTCACTAGATCAACCTACAAAATCATCTTAGCCCTAAGTTCAGCTTTTACCTCTGTGGCTTATCTATGTTTAATATCATGGAGGTATTATGACTTCTGTACATTCTTGTGGGATTTGGCAGGTAACATGGTTCGATATTGCCTCCAAGGACTTCTTTAGGGAGATGTTTCAGACGCTAAGGAGAACAATTTTTATAATCAAGCTTACCGGCAAGAAGATCGATGCTGACAAATATAGCATTCGGTAGAGTAGGTATGGATTCTCTATTGGTACGTAGGAATACTGGTATCTTCGGATTTAGGATGATTGTGACGAATCGAAGAAGAAAAGATCATGAGATGATCACACAAGTAGATTTAATGATATCGTAAGGAACGAATATCCGAGTTAGTGAGGTGATCCTCAGTAATTGATTGCTTAGCTAACACTCACAGATTGTAAAATCTGTCAGATCAACTAGTCTCGAGCCTTTACTTCAACCTCTTTGGTTGGGTTTAGAGCACGTGAACTAACAATCATCCACATTTCCGACCAAGGTCCGTTTTCGTTTGATGGTTGCTGATCAAGCTCACTGCCATTTTCAATAGAAGTGACCAAGGTCCCAGTAGATTGAAAGTTGGACAAGATCTGATTCGACCAAGGTCCATGAAGATAAGGGATTTTATTATGCACCATTAAACCGGGTATTTTATTTTTTCAGAGACGTGAACTCGGTCCACGGACCTAACGAATTTGACACAATTCGGAAAACTGTAGTTCCCATTATGCGCTTTATTATGGGGTTCAAAAATCAACTATGGTCTAAATTTATGATCCCTAAGGATGATAACTTCATCGTTGTTAATGATGATACTTTCATCGTTATCGTGATACAACAACTGAGCGTGAAATATACTCAAGCCGTCCGAGGCCCGCATGATTCTCGCTTCTTTAAGGAGGCCCCTTTGGGTAGATTGGATGACATGTTAATGGACATGAATTTGATTAACGCCGTGAAAAATCGGAAGAATGAAGGCAACAACAACTCGTTATCCCCCTTTTCAACCGCGGGTAACAACAACAACTGGGAGGGATTTTATTATTATTGTCCTCCATCACCATTGCTCCAACCTGATCTCATCGACTTTAGGTTTAACCTTGCCGTGGATATCTGGCGCTTCCACATGAGCACATCCATTGATCGCATGGATGCGAAACGCTCCTTTGGTGAGCAATCACGCCTCTTTGATCGTGGCAATCCACGACGATCATCGGAATTTGGGGAGAGGCAGAAAATAATTCATGGCTTCGCTGTTGAAGGGATCGGGGAGTGTGCAACCATTATTGTTCCGGTCGACGGGGAGCATATCAAACGACGCGGGGTGAGTGTTTCCATTGTTCGGATAGTTATTACGGACGTCAATGATATTGTATGGGGAGCCAGTGCTTTTGCCAATCATGTCGACCGTCTCCAAGTCGTAATATGTGAGTATGCCCCTCACGTTGGAACAGGAATTTTTGCATGCGCCATGTTGGTTGGTGAGAATGGGGAGCTAGTATTTGACGATGTCAAGTATCATATGGCTAATACTGTGGATGTTGGTGGTATTATTATTGTGACTACCGGTATTATTGTGCCTGCGGTGACGGTGGTTGGTACTTCGAACAATGAGATTTATTACAAGTCAGGTGAAGTCTTTCCATTTGCAAGTGTTATTATTTCATCATTTAATGGGTTTAATGTCGTCGACGTATCGCCTGCTCCATATCTTGCTTGCAAGTCTGTTGGGAATGATGTTATCGACAACGTTTTGCGGGAGGTGCTATGGGGAGATTTGATGCGAACACAAGTACATGAAGCTTCTGTAGGGGGAGAGTTGATACTTACACAAGTTCATGACACTTTTGTACGAATTGATCACGGCAACGATGACACTGCGATGCATTTGAATGAGAACGGCGTTGCTGACAACGACGACTATCCATTGGTTTTGGTTATTATTGTTCCTGAATTGATCGACATGCATGATAGGCGTGTATCACTTACGAGATCTTGTTTGATGTGTGGTACCGATCATGTGTCTTGGAATGAAGAATTTGATAGACGGCTGGACTATGGGGAGCACCGTGCATTATTGAGCGATGGGGAGCACCGTGCTGGAAGAGAATTGCTTTTTTTGGGCAATGGAAGCTGCTGCTATTATGATGGATTGAACATCCCTGGCAATCCTGCGTATTCTGGCGAAGTATTTGATGATGATGCACTCACTTATGGCAATGAAGAAGGACTCAGTAGTAAAAGCGAGGATGTTATCTCTGGAGAGTTGGATGCGTTGAGGTGGGTGCATGAACAGGAGCGAGTACGAGGAGAATATCTTGCAATTGATAGAAGGATCATCGTTTTTAGAAATGTTTTGGTTGGTATTGATGATCCCTATGGATTTATGAGTCATGAGGAGCATGAACCTTACAACAACGGCGTTGGGAATAGCATGTACTCATGGGGAGCGATCTTCAGGGTGATATCACCACGGATTTATGCAGCGACGATTGGCGTGATCAATGGTGGAAGTCTATTGCATATTTGTACTGAAGCAATACTAGATGGTGAACTCGTTGGTAACTTGACGACACACTGTACTGCACGATCGGGTAGTGATGAGTCATCTTGCGCGGGTCGTCTTAGCTCCATGGATTGCGACGATCGGATGTCTCCTGGATGGGCGGATTCTACGCAGCAAAATGACAGTACGAAGCAGTCATTACGATGGGGAGCAACATCCACGAGGTTCGCGAGAGAAGTTTACGACGAGTCAGGCAACAATGTTGATTGGTCCAAGGCTTGGTCTATTGGAAGTTACTTCGAGTACACAACATGTGGTGATGATGAATTGACACTTGGTATGGACGGAGTTGCAACGCCGCATGGTACTGATAAGGATTCCCTCTACTTCGTTGCGGTGAACTCGAGCGATAATCGTGTTGGGCTTGATGGAAGCAGCAACCCTTATTCCACCGTATTGGGTACAAGGTACACAGCGGATAGCGCTTTTGCTGATTACAACTGCGTGCTTGTCAACCTATTCTGTGGTGAGTCATCGGATACGAAGGATGCTTGTTTTGATGCTGCGATTTATACCGCGAGGACTATACTAGAGAGGACAAGAGTCAAGTATACACCGCTTTGTCTCGAGGTATTATCTCAAGAGCAACATGCATCATCTGGATTCGACGAGTCGATTGCTTCTGAGGATATTCTGTTCGTGCAAGAAGGATCTATGACAGATCTGTCGGAGACGAGCTGTACCAAGACACGCCGAATGTCATGTCTAATGTTGACGCAAGGAGTCAATCACGCGATCATGATTGCCTGTACAGGTCTTTGCCCAGCAATCGAATTTGGACAATATCGAATCATAGGGGAGTGACAAATATAGCATTCGGTAGAGTAGGTATGGATTCTCTATTGGTACGTAGGAATACTGGTATCTTCGGATTTAGGATGATTGTGACGAATCGAAGAAGAAAAGATCATGAGATGATCACACAAGTAGATTTAATGATATCGTAAGGAACGAATATCCGAGTTAGTGAGGTGATCCTCAGTAATTGATTGCTTAGCTAACACTCACAGATTGTAAAATCTGTCAGATGCCTAGCACATTGTTCTGTAAGTAGGGAATTGAAAGGCCTAATGGTTGTTGGCAATGACTCCTCTTTTGTCTGCGACAGCCAGGACGCACCACTTGAAGCTCGGAGTATGTGCAAAGTACAAAACAACTCCTCGTTATGGTTTTGACCAAGCCCAATCATCTCACTTGTTGAATCAAAAACTATACTCACAGCATTAGTAGTCGTAGAAGTAAGCTTAGTAGTATCTATTCACAATGGTATTGCTATATCACCTACTTGTGATCAATCTTGCCAATTGCCTGGTGTTGCGGAATCCCAACTGCTCTGAGATTTCTGCCAAGGCTCACTTCCATCGCGAGTTGATTCTCATTATGGAAACAGCCAAGCATCTTGGCGAGTACTTTGACTTGGTTCCTACCTACCATGACAACAAATGTTTCAGCTCATGAGGATAACAATAACAGCTCAGCTGTCATTCTAGCTCAAACTAATCATCCAGATCAGCTATCATTCTAGCTCAAACTAATCATCCAGATCCAGAGCATACACCGAATTCAAAGTTCTTTCATTCGGCCCGTTGGTTTCGTAGAGAGGAGATTATGATCAGGGTATAAAGTTGTAGAAGATTGATACTTACCTACTTGGCACAAGCTGGTTCTTCTGGGTTGCAGAGGTAGGATAGGAGGCAGGAGAGAGAGAGGAGAGAGATGGTCTGGAGGGCAAGGGGGCAATCCCTCTAAATGGAGTTTCCAATTCATACCTACCTCATATCTAAACCACAAAAGTACGTAATTTACCCTAACTTTACTCTACTTTGATCCCCACAAGCAGATTGACGACTATCCAACCATCATGGTACCTCCGCCATAGTATGGAGATATTAAAATTAAGTTATCTCCATGATCTACCAAGGACCCTATTTTTAGTAAATTTTAAACTGTTTTTTGTGGGCTCATATCCTGATATTTTTCTCCTGAGCCTGGAGTAGGATTAACCCTCATTATCCCTAACCCGCATCTCAATTCGCCCCTAAGCTAAAGGGCCCCCTCCGGGGGCTAAAATTGCCTGCACGCACGTAGAAACATACCAGGCCACGTAGAAAGTAGAAATGCCCGTGCAGGCAACAAAATTGCCTGCACGGTCTACGTAGGAATCATACAAAATTTCTAAAATCATACAATTCTCTCATCTCTCATCACCTTTTTTTGTTTCTACGACGTCGTACGTAGAGACATACTGATTCCGTGCAGGCAACATTGTTGCCTGCACGGATTTTTGTCCATTCCCGCAATTTTCTTGCAGGCAATATTTTTGCCTGCACCAATAATGTCTGGGCTGGGATATTATGGCCGCATCTGCAAGATCCCGGATGTGACAGGTCCAGTGTGACAGTCAAGTGTGACAGAGGTCTCGCTGATTACGTCATGTAGGTATCTCATATATATCAAGCAATGATGCACACTCTTATCAACACGCCGCTGCAACATCATGACGTAATCACTCCAGTCTTAAAAGGAAATCTTATTCAGCTACGATGGAAAACATCAATTGTCTCAGATCTCAACCTTTTTTCGCATGTAGCAGCGAAGGAAGAGGGACCAAAACAAGGAGAAAGAACACGAAGCCTAGCAGAGTATAATAGAAAAGTCGAAACTAATCCATACAAATGCATATTATATTCAATCTCTTCATGAATTCGGATAGAGATATGCACCTATTATGATATGCACCCATTATGATATGCACCCAGTAGATTAGATAATGTCAAAATGAAGGCCTTGACGCAGACTTTTCTCTTGGCCAGAAATCGTTTAGATTAGTCGCGCTCAATCTTTATCAGCACGCCGCTACAACATCATGATGCAACCACTTCAGTCTGAGAACAAAGCAAATCTTCAGTCTTTGATACAAAACCACTATCAATCGTTTGAAGGAACAAGAGATGAGCCGCTTCTTTCCTTCTTTTTTTCGTCAGTCACAGCAGTGTGGACCCCACAACTATATAGGTAGCATCATTCCAACTTCTCGAGGCTGCCAGACGGTGAATTCTTGCATCTTCCCGAAGCTTCTCCATTATAATGCGTTGTCGATCGGCGGAAAATGTATGATTGTTCATCCTCCTCGCAGTTGATAGATTGGTCGGCAGGGCTCTGATTTCCAGGCCATCGAAGACGAAGTTATAGTTTGAGAACAGCGGGGTTTTGTGGTAGAATGGATTCTCCTCCTACAATACAGTGTGCCACTTATTACTCCACTTGCCGCCGCTCCGTTCGACAAGAGGATCCCGCCTGCAGGTGCAGAGGACCACAAGGAGCCATGGTCCTAATTCTACGGCAGCACATTGTTACACTTTCCTCGGCTTCCGGTGCATTCATCGTGCCTTCATGACGATATACTTTAGTAACAAATAAGTGTTATCATAAGATAAGTGATGTGCTGTTGTTATTGTCTGTTGTCGAGGAGAGTGTGGTAGTACGGAACGGAAGTACTGTTGCACGTAAGATATCTGAGGCTGTTCTGCGAAGATTACCTCGACCCAAACCCACAGAAATGCAAATACTGACTGTCACTAATAGATTCCTATATAATCATACTACTACTTCTTGTTCAGTAAGTAAAGTGAGACTACCCCATGATCACCATGGTCGTCATCACTTTCCTTCCATATCCTCCACGTCCACAATTTCCTGAAGAATTGGTGGCTACTGTTTGCCCGTCTTTACGACGTCCGCCCAGGACACCGTCCTGTCGTTGTCCTGAATTTTCCTTCCAACACACTCCTGCGAGACCTCGGTCAATGATGCATCGCATTGTTTGTCCTTGGGCTCGATATCTGAATGTTCCGGTCTGGCTTCCATTTTCTTGTAATGAATCCCCATTAACTCGTCGATGTCCACGGGTCCATTCTCATCTTCGCTGATGTTCATGATAATATTCCTAAACCTTCTGAACTTTGCGCCCTGCAGCGGTTTTGTAAAGAAGTCTCCAATCATCTCATCCGTGGGACAATATTCCATTGTAATTTGCTTTCTCTCTTGTACGTCAGCCACGAAGAAGTAACGGATATTCATGTGCCTGGTTCGCTTTCCGCTAGATCCTTTTCCGTTTGTTCCCAACAATATGGCGCTTTGATTGTCTTGATGTACAACTGATGGCTTCATGGGATAACCCTGTGCTTCCATGAAATACCTAGTCCACAAGATTGCTGGCATGTTGTCATGCACAGCAACAACCTCTGCTTCAGTAGAACTTGTTGTGTTGATCTTTTGTGCACTGGATGCACCGTTGACCATGCCTTTTCCAAAAGTCATGTACGCTCCTGTATGGCTCTTCATGTCTGGATGAACCGCAAATGCTCCGTCAATGAACCAGTGATTCATGTCGAGTCTATGAGCCTCAACCTTGAGACTCAAGAACTTTGTTCGCCTGACATACTTGATCGCTCTTGCAAGTTTCTTGTAGTCATCTTCGTCTGGGCTCTGGACACGTTTCGTCAGAAACGATACGGCAGTTCGCAAATCTGGTCTGGCCCGCTGTGACGCGAAAAGCAGTTGCGCCGTGACACGATGGAACAGCACTGCTCGCTCCTCATCCAACTTTGGTGCATCGTCACGAGTCTTGAACAGATGTTCTGCAGCGGGAGATACAGCGGTTCCATCCATGTCCTCAGGAAGATCCTTCAACACCTCATCAAAGTATTTCTCCATATTGACTGTGAAGCTGTTCTCATCAGAGAAATCTAACTCCATACCAAGATAGTCATGCACCTTTCCACGGTTGACGGTCAACTCACCCACCTTTCCAAACTCACTCCTGAGGCTTTCAATCACATCGTCCACCACAGATGAGTCAACATGTGATATCTTTAGATCATCTACATGCCATACGATTGTGCATGTCTTCCCATTGACGATCTTGTTGGCCACACACCAGTCATATGGGTTGACGGTGAAACCCTGCTCCTTCAGATACCCAGAGAGCTTCTTCCAGAAAAGTAACGCGGCTTTGAGAGTCCCATATAAGCTGACGTTCAGTTTGCAGTATATGTGGGACTGTCCACGATGCTGATGGACAAACTTCTGGTAGTCCGCAGGCGATATCTTTGCCAGTAGCTCAGCCATTCTACCATCCAACACCACGTGAATGTCTCTATCATCCTCTGGCACCTTCGTCTGTAGAAACGCCCCTGGAATGTCCACTGTTGCGACATCCCTCTTCTCATAGGCGTCAATCATACATGTCAGCATAATGCCCATCAAAGTAGCGGTGGGAGAGGATGCCTCTGCCTTGGGGATGTATGCACGTTGCTTCCTCCCATCTGCACATCCTCTTCCCTTGATTCTGCCGTCACGTTTCTCTTTGAGATACATGAGATACTTGAGTGCATCCGTTCTTTCCTCTTTGGTCAACTCATACCAGTGCTTCGGCTGAAATCCCTCCATATCGTGTATTTGTTGAAGTTCCTTCTGGATGGCCTCCTCACCTTTCTCCCCAAATACCTTCAGCCCTTTCTTCCAGTTCATTTGGTCGGTGGTGAACAGGTACTCTTCCTCCTGCTCAATGCCATGCTTATCACCATTTAATCCTTCTCCCCATCCGAGGTTCTGAGTCAGGAACATCCATTCTGCGTCGGTTTGTGCCATGACAGACTCATCATATCCGCTGCTGCTTCCTGCGTTAATGTTGAGTAGAAGGATCTGATCATCGTCTCTAAGTTCATCACCGCATGTAGCAAATACGTTGCATGCCACTCGAGTTGGCTTAGGACCGGTGCCCCTCCTGAGCATACCCGTCGCTGTAGCCATATCAATCGCACCCCTGCTGAACATGCTTGGGCTTAACAGGTTGGTTGACTCAGACATCTTTTGACCCCCTTTGCTGAATTCCGCCGGGCTCACAACATTGACTGTTCCTGACCCCACCATGACATAATCGTCAAACTTGCTGGTCAATCCTCTTCTTGGTCGAGCGCTGCGGCGTAGATTCGACTCATCTACTGCGGGTGTCTCTCCTCCTTCGGCAGCGACATTATCGTCTGGTTGATCATCTTCATCATCACCCGAACACTCGTCTGCATCGGATCTCTCTTCATCGTTGTTATCATCGGCACTCACTCCTGAGAGTGTGTCCGGATTCATTCTTTCATCATTATTTTCTTCATTCAGGGGCACTCCTGCGCTTTGCACTCCTTCGCTCTGTTCATTTTCATGTTCAAGTTGCACTCCTGCGCTTTCCCCATCTCCATGTTCAAATTGCACTCCTGCGCTTTCCCCGTCTTCATTGTCATCGTCATCATCATCTTCTGATCCACTGTCGTCATCATCATCGCTGTCTGACTCAGAACCAGATTCAGAGTCAGAGTCAGAGGTGGGTTCAAAATCGTCGTCATCCTCGTCGTCGGTGTCATCATCATCCACTCCTGCGGTCAGAGCGGTTAGCGAAAGATCGTCCTCGTCGCGGTCAAGGTCGGCGTAGAGGGTGTCGAGATCAATGTTATCACGATTAGTGAAGGTGAGCGTGGTGGCAGCCTTGGCACGGCGAGCCAGAGTGTGCATGCGGTCAATAGCATCGTCAGGAAGTGGAAGTTCAGTCCAATCACTCCTGGTAAGAGCTCGTCCAGTTTGAAGACTAATGAAAATATGAGCATTCCCATCTCCAGTGGGCCTGATAGCAATAGCACCGACGGTGCGTGGGGTCATAGAATTGTCGTGCTCTTCATGTGTGTGCACATACTGAAAAGGCACCAGTTTGCAGTGTGATGAGAAGCTGACCTTTCTGTTGAGGATAATTTCCCCAGGGCTCAGAGTGCGTGATATTCCAGTTTTCAACGGAAAAGCATTGCGCCAAAATACAGCTCGGTAGACTAGTTGGGCCACCACCGAAGGTGTTACATGTTTGAAAGGCATAATTGCCCAATCACAGCGGATACGGTCTTTGACGGTCCGCTGGTATCTCTCAACATCGGGGACGTGCTTATTATTAGCAACGATGTGTAGGTGGACTCCCAGGTCACATATCTCACCACGCATACTCTCAAATTGCCCGTCTCCAATCATAATGGTGACTTTGAAACCGCGGATGGAATAGGCGCCGACAATCTTCTTGAAGTGCTTGATAATAGTCTCGTTGGTCATGTCCAGCAGCCGACCAGCCGACCCAAATTTGATGTGCTTGCAAATAGTCATTAAGAAAGGCACCGTCGCAACCTTCATCACGTCCACACAAAGAGTAATATCACGGTAGTGTTGCATGATCTGTGGTGGAATATTTGTATGATCCACCCGTATCTGCCGAGGCTTGCGCCAAGTGGTCTTTCCCTGCAAGTCACCTCGTTCATGCTGACCCCAGATAAACTTTGCAGTGCGTATATCGCGATTTGTAACTGGACAATCCTTGATGAAGTTGTCCTTGATGTACCAGTTGTAGTCCTCGTTACTTGGTCGACCAATAATCACCTGAAGTTTGTGAGCTTTCTTAGCTCTATCAACATCTTGTGCCGAGAAGTGTTTAAGATTATCTGCTACAGTATTAACAAACAAGCATTGCTCAGTTGATCGGTTTTCCATATCATGATAATAAAGACGCCTCGGGCCTTCATGAAAATTTAGTATCTCCCCATCGTTCTTATGAACCTGAAAACAGTTGCCATTTGCACTGTCGTAGGTCACACGGAACTGTTGCTTGACCCGACTAAGGGATAGGATGTTGGCAATACCAGCTGGATAGTACCACACCCACCCGTAGTTTGGTAAGTACCCCCTCATAGAAGTTGTCCGGACACCTGCGTTGCACCTGATTGTCAAAGTTGCATTCGATTTGTAGATGCGACGAAGTAGCTTGCCATTGCAAAACACATCGATGCTGCTTTGACTATCCAGTAGCAACCAGGTGCTCGGGATTCCTCCTCTAGAATTCGTGCTGTTGGCGGAAAAACCAGATTGATAGAACATGAGCGCTTGTTTGTCAACACTGCAAAACAGAAAGTCTTCAACTGCAGTCCCACTTACTTCAACACTTCCATCATCGGGAACATCATCCTCGATCCCATCGTCGGCCGGAGGTGAAGATTCCTCAACAACCTCCCCCATCGTATGCAACACATGTCCATCTACATGTTTCGCCTCACTGCAGCTGGCTGCAATGTGCCCAGGACGTCCACATCGGAAGCACACGCGAGTATCTGCCCTAGTTCCTCCAGCTTCCTCACCGTTGACATTGAATTGGTGGCCGTCATCATCTCTATCTTGATAACGAGGCTGGCTGTTCCTCACCTTGACATTACGGAAGAGGGTAAATGCTGCTGCCTGCTTGGTGGGATATGAGTTGTTTCCCTTGAGGAAGTCCTGCTGCATCTGGTCAACAGTGTCTCCGTAGCGGCTGCGGTCAGTACCGAGGGTGAACATCATTCCAGCCATCCTGTCACGACCCTGCTTGGCGTATTCCTTCTTTTTGTCATCACTAATGGCATTATTTCCAGTGACCGTTTCCCCGTTCTCGGTGACAATAACAGCGGTGAGTAGAGAGTCAAAGATTGCGAGGAACTTGCCAGTTCCACCAAACATTCCATCTGCAGACTTGATGATGGAGGTGAAGTCGTCGTTGTACTTGGTAATAGTCGTCTTCTTACTCTGCCTGGTGGAGAACACCTCCTTCATCATCATAACAATGGAGCAGATTGGGTCCGTTGTTTCAGTACCCGTGAAGGTAAGGGACTTAATTCTCGCCAGCAGTTCAAGGATGTCCGAATTATCGTCCATGTCATCAAAATCTTCCGCCTCTTTCAGGGCTGCCTGCACCGTAAGGTCACAGTTGTTCCAGACGATTGGATACACGCGGCGCAGGCTCTCCTTGATTTCCTCGACTTGCTTCTCCCACCTATCGCAGGCCTTGGTGTACCTCACCTGCCCACCAGCAGTTAGCGTACTCACTTCGACCCCATTCGCATCCTTAACGGTGGTCATGTATGCGTTCTCATCGGGCTCCGCGGGTAGAATCAGCTTTCCCTTTTCAATACTTTTCGAGCATCGACTGTTATATTGTTCGGCCGCATAGGTCACAATTGACTTGTGGGTTTCATCGTACTGCGCTGTGCCGCTGGCACGAGCTCCCTGGTTTGGTTGAGCGGTGAACACTCCGATCTTGTCCGATTTGCCAGTGAATGTTTCTTTGTCGCCGGCAGATGCATTAGCATTATTTTTCTTTTTTCCTTTGCCACGCCTGCCTCCCTGGCGGCCCTGGCTGTTGTGTTGGTTGGCATCAGGCTTGTTGCCTCCACCGCTCTCGGAGGAAGACTCTTCACCCATAATGATAGCCTCTGTTTCGACTTTACTTACTGAATGTTGCACGTAAGATATCTGAGGCTGTTCTGCGAAGATTACCTCGACCCAAACCCACAGAAATGCAAATACTGACTGTCACTAATAGATTCCTATATAATCATACTACTACTTCTTGTTCAGTAAGTAAAGTGAGACTACCCCATGATCACCATGGTCGTCATCACTTTCCTTCCATATCCTCCACGTCCACAATTTCCTGAAGAATTGGTGGCTACTGTTTGCCCGTCTTTACGACGTCCGCCCAGGACACCGTCCTGTCGTTGTCCTGAATTTTCCTTCCAACAAGTACCAGGTCATGATGTGTCGGGTGGGTTTATTATTTTCCACTCAAGTGGAAAATTTTACAGTTCTCAGATCCCGCGTGATCATCTTTTTTGTTTGTGGGGAATCGAAACGAATCACTCTAGGCCTCGTTCGAATCGATTTTTAAATCGAGAGAAATTATTGCTTTCACGTGGCTAATAGTGTAATAGTTGACGAGCCACAACCTATGCCAACTAGAAACGACCATATCTCCAAAAGTATGATAGTCAGCACGTCGGACGAACATATGGCTTAATCTCAAGAGGATGTAGAATAAGATTCCGGTGCGATTCATTAGAATAGGGCTTGAATCGATCGAAAAAAGATGATCACGCGGGATGTCCCATTTACAAACTCAACGGTTATGAGTACCGTTTCGCGTTACTCAACGGCTGTCAGCTTTCTCGAAATATCGCCAAATATTGCAGCGAGACCTCTGTCACACTTGACTGTCACACTGGACCTGTCACATCCGGGATCTTGCTGGTGGCGCTCAGGGGTGGCGATCGGGTATTCCGTGGAATGACTCTCATGATGATTCCGAAATTTCACAAAAAACGAAAGCAGAAATCAGATGATCATGAACAATGAATCGACCACACGCCGTGGGAACGTTATTGGTTCGGTTCGAAGATAACAATGGCAGAGCAGACACGGAGAACTCTGCCATAGAATCAGTAATGGAGACTCGTCGTCAGAAATGGAGGTGGCCGATCACCGGCAAGAAAGACCGATTCATATGGCAAGGAGGTAGCAGAGGTGAAAAAGTTCTGTACAAACCAAATTTTGAATATGATGATGAACAAATTATTGCAGACGACATCATCAACACGCATACAGAGGATGGAGTGGCCAATGATGATATTGGAGCTACAGAGAAGAAGAAGCAACGCATCATAGATCAACGGATGCGTGCATTGTCATCGTTATTTACATCATGTCGTAACGATGACCGTACCGAAAATGGACATCGCGATAACTCATCAGGAACACTAAGGGCAACAGATTTGACTGATGAAGAATTTATTGACTTTGTCTTGAATGGACCACATTATCCTTATTCAGTGAAGAAGGATGAAAAATCAACAACCATGGAACAAATCATCCAAAAGTATCAAGACTGCAGACAAGAGAAACGAAATCTAGGAAACACATACATAGCTGAAAGAAGGAGTATTCTTCCTGAACCGTGGGTAGAAAGAGATGATGGGGAACAAAGTTCAGTTCAGGTTGATCGCCATGGAAGGCTGGTACGAACTCGACGTGAATCGAATATTGATGCTGCCGCGAACGTTGATGATGCTACAGAAAGTTCTAATGATGGCTTGGAAGAATTGGAACTGGTGGATGCCGCTGGGGCATTTTGGAGGCAGATCATCAAATCAAGCAATACAGATAGGTCTAGAGGTGGTGTTGAGAGAAGAGGCTCATCTGTGGTATCAAATGCCACGGACCGTCCTCCTCTTCCTGGGATACTGCGACCTCCTCAACAGCCGCCACCGCCGCAGCTGCAGCCTCTACCACAAAATCCATTAAACCAACAACACATCCGAGAACGCACTATAGCTCAACGAATGGAACATGAATCTCATCAGGCAATTGAACGAGCAATTCATCGATATAGAATACAGCAACAGCAGGGAAGAGATGAAGCCGTCTTTGAAATGGTTGACATACCTTTGATAAGACCAATAAATGAGGCGAATGTCCCTCGATGGTTACGATTTCTGTCATTCAATAGACAACAAAGGAATCAACAACAGCATGCCAATAATAACAATGCAGGTGATAATCCTAATCAGCAACAGAACGAACAACAAGATCACCAAAATGGCGAAAGAGAAGGTCTCCGCCTTGCCCTCAGACGCATCTGCTTTGCCGTAATAACAGTCGCCGCTG
The DNA here is from genome assembly GCA_030544225.1 of Skeletonema marinoi. NCBI lineage: Eukaryota > Bacillariophyta > Thalassiosirophyceae > Thalassiosirales > Thalassiosiraceae > Skeletonema > Skeletonema marinoi. The sequence goes on from CM060492.1 coordinate 2,314,938, forward strand.
CATTCATTTGTATGATGCTGCAAGGGCTTCCACTTGTTGACTTTGGGGATGACGCGATGGAACTACACCCGATCTTTTTGAGTGGGTTGATGGGACCACATTACCCTGGACATCATCCTCGACAACATCATAATCAACCTAGAAATGAATGGGTCTTTCCAGAGATAGCAGAAGAAGAAGAAGTGGCAGGAGACGTTCAGCAATCGATTTGGAATCGATTGGGAGTAGAAGATAGATATTATCTTTCAAGAGATGTTACTTCTGAAGGGGACGTCCAGTCGTCTAATGATGGTGGAGCAGAGCTGTAATTATATAACCAATGATTTTAGCAATATCCTAACACTCTCTACATTATTTTATTTAGGCTTGTACACAACGCAGAGAGATAGCAAAAACAACATTATATTCATTCCTTATACCGATCCCGACCTTTCTGATTTCTTCTTGTCCTTCATGTGTCGACTCATATAAAACTTCATCTGATCCCTCATCCTTGGTGACACAGTACACAACGCAGAGAGATAGCAAAAACAACATTATATTCATTCCTTATACCGATCCCGACCTTTCTGATTTCTTCTTGTCCTTCATGTGTCGACTCATATAAAACTTCATCTGATCCCTCATCCTTGGTGACACAGTGGTAGATTCTCCACCAACACTGTCCAAATCATTCGTTTCCATCGATGCAACCGACCAACCGCCACCCACACTTCGCGAAGGGTGTGAGGCATACCCCGGACGCTCACCAAACCATGGTGGGAGGGTCCGGACAGATTTACTATCGGATGATGATGATAATGGTGGTAATCTAGATGGAGGGAGTGGTGGTAACAACCCCGCATTGACACTTAATGACGCAACAGATGATGCGCCGCCGCCGCCACCCATTGCTCCTTGAGTAACTGATGACGATCCATCCATTGAATAATCATCACCCTCATAGGTTGGAGTGTCCACCATGGTTGTATAAGATTCTGGATGAGTCTGTTCCCCCGTGGACGCTATTGACTCTGTCCTTGCATGTTGAGAACTTTCTAGCTCATGTGGCTTGTTCTTGTCACTGCTTGTTATGTTGGATTGGTCATTGTCCAATTCACCCCAAAACTGAGCACTTCCAAGAAATAACTCGTGTTCTGACACAGAATTGAGTTGTTGCTGCTGCTGCTGCGAACGTGTGGAAGTGACAGGTTCAGTAGTAGTCGTATCTCCATCAATTGTTGACAAAGATGACATACTACTAGTCTGCTGCTGAATCTGCTGTCTTTGCTGCTCTTGCTGTTCCTCGACAGGAGATTGCTGCTGCTCTTGTTCTTCCAACAAACAATTGGCATTCACCTCCAATTCTTCCGAGGAACGATCGGCATGCATGACGTGCACACCACAATTTCCACAAAAGACATGTGCCCCCAAGGAAGATGCATGTTGTTTTTCATTGTGCTCTGTGGCAATGGTGGATGAATCATCAGCACCACCATTGTTGTTGGTTGCACAGGTAGTATTATTGTTGTCATTGTCTTCGTCATTATTTTCTTGTACATATTGAAATCGCATATCAGCCTCACCCTGTAATAGATGGAAGCTGCTTGCAGAGGTTCGAATGTGAGGGTATTGCATTTTACTTGGTGATTGACTGGGTTGAAGGTGTTTTGGTCCCTTGAGCTGTGTATTTTGAACACATGTTTTGCATATTGTTAGCCTCCTGTGTGAGAAATGAAACGTGTAATTTAATGTGCCAAAAGATAATACTTACAATGAACCGAATAGACCCACATTCACAAGAGCCTAAATGATCACAATAACCATCATCACAAGATGAAGCGTCATCGTTGGTTTTATAGCTTTCATCCAGATTTTGAGGATGATTTGCAATGTTATCACTGATATCATCGTCTTTATTGATATGTTTTCGTCTTATCTTCTTTTTTCGCCGCTTCATCAGGATTCTAACAGGCCACCACCACGACGACGATGTAGAGTTGTTGTCATCTACTTTTCTTCTAGATGGACTGGCAGCAGCAGCAGCAGCTACTCTACTACGCTCTTCCCGCTGCTGCTGACTGGAACCATCCTCCTCAAATACGTCATTCTCATCAGCCGACGGAGCTGACAGCCATTGCAGCACAACCGCCAATGAAAGGCCGATTATGGCGGCTGTTCCTACTAGCCGATCTAATGATTGAGTTGTGGAGATGCTGTTGTTCACCATTTGCAATGATTCATGCCTCCTGGCATGATATGTAGACCAATCTACCTACTTCAACGCAGCGCAACGGTTTGGCTCGCTGCAAAATGAGAATTGGAAATTTTATGGAAAGTGGTCGTACCTAAGTGAAAGAAGTGTTACTGGTACGGTATTTGTAAGACAGACGATACATAGATACAGAATTGCAATGCAATCAACAATGATGCGTTGAGTGAACACATCATGTAATTGATAATGCTGGCGTACCATGTCGGACTTTAAATCGCTCCTCTCCGTCTTTCAAGATGCCACGGGCTCATCTGCTGCTCCATCAAGAAAAGGTAGTAACAACAATCGCAACGGCAGTGCAGGCGGAAGCAATAATCAGCCCATCATCACAAACCAGAAAAAGAATGACGATGAGGTCGATTTAGAAAGCACCACTGATCCAAACTTCTCCGCTTCACTCATGAAGCAACGGATAGAGCGAGTTTTGAGCATACAGCAAATTAGAAAGTCGACTGCCAGTGGAAGTGTTGGCAACAAACCTATCAATGTAGGTGGTCAAACGAATAATGATGCATCACAAACATCATTTCATCTGGCAGTATGTGCCACAATAGTCGAGGACTTTCCACACGAAGAGCTATGGAAACGATGGATGACTTCCACCACCATTGATATTGCTAACATCATCAACACTAATGACAATGCAGAAGAAGCAACAAACACAATAACCTGCTCCTCAGAACTTTACATTCACGCAAAACATGCCAAACAAATCCTCAACAACAACAACTCAAACTCCTCCTCCTATCTCAAATCCAAACTATTGCCATTTTCACACACACCAAATTGGAATGATGTACGTGTCATTCGTGCCATGTTATCACTATTACAACAAGCGCTACAGGATGACAAAACGACACATGTTCTATTCTGTACGGAAAGTTGTATACCGATAGTGACATTGGGAGAGGCGGCTAGATCGATTTTGTTGGATGAGGTTTGTGTTTGGGAAGAAAAGAAGAAGGATGGAGATGATGATGCTGCTGCTTCATCAGATGACAGAAAAGAAGGAGGAATGCAAAATCAACCTTTGTCACAAAAGAAGCAACCTCCAACATCACAACAACAGCCCAATTGGAATCGAAGCTACATACACTGCTACAATCAAAACAGTCCCCAATGCACACGATTCGATGAACACAATTGCTGGTACATCCTCTCTAAATCCATCCCACCATCCGCAATCCACAAGGCGTTACCAGGATGGTGCCTACTAAGTCGAAAACATGCCCAATCGATACTCGAATTTCCAGAGAAACAATTGGATGGGATGAATTTATGGCCGGCATTTGAACGTGTTTGGGCTCCGGAAGAAGTGTATTTTCCCACCGCGTTGGCATTGTGTGGGTATATGGAAGTAGAGGAGGAAGTGTCGAAACGATCTGTGACTCATTCGGAATGGGATACACGTGCATCGAATCACAAAGATCGTGCTCATCCATTGACGTATGATGATAAATTTGATGATGAATTGGTGAGACGGGTACGGAATGAGAATGGGGCGTTGTTTATGAGAAAGTTGAAGAAGGATTTGGATTTGAATGTTTGGGAGGAGATTGTGATTCGTCGTGGTAAGGGATGTAGTAGTGGTCGTGGTGGTCACTCCGACAAGAGAGCAGCACCATCGTCAACCAATACGAGGTCTGAAGGCAATGATTACTACAATCGAGACAGATACCGAGGAAGAAATGATAGCAGGCATCATTATGATTCGAGGCACAACCAATATTATGGCAATAGGAATAATAGTCATGACAGAGATACAGACAGAAGACGCTCTTATGATAATGGAAGTTCCACAAAAAGACAACGGTGGAGATAGAAAAAGAGAGTGGGCAATACGAAATACGAATGGCATATGTATATATAGTCAAATCTCTTGGTATATTGCTATCTGCTGCAACGAATCATGAGCACGTATGTTGTGTCGATGCAGATGTCGGTAGCGCTAGACATGATGTGTTGCTAAGTTGCGATGCTTACGGCCAGAAAATGGATGGGGTCGACTTCGGCAGCTCCGAGATATATGAGTAAGCGTAGCAGCAAGCAAGCTGTTAAGAAAGCTTCACGAGCAGAAGTCGATTGATTTAGTTAGCTTAATTCATTTCCGCTTCAAAAGTCTCTCCCTTTTCCGTAGTCTTTGTCCCAGTTGCCACAATTGCACCGGGGCCAATAACACAATCTTTCAGGTTGCAATTATCTCCTACTTTGGCACCAACTCCAACTACGGAATTTTGCATGACAACATTTGTTCCAATCTGCGCACTGTCCATCACCACAACATTGTTCAATTTAGAGCGATCCCCCAACGAGACACCCTTGCCAATGGTACAGGATTTGGTTTGCACCTTTTCACCCAAAGTACAACCAGGTAGTAAAATGGAGTTGAACTTGGTCGAAAGTTGCACTCCCTTGGGTACAAGCGGAGCAGACAACTTTGAATCCATCTTGAGCGTGCTTGATGTAATTTTACCACAGCCATGCAATAGACATGGTATCGTGCACGCTCGGAGCGTAAGTGACGACACCTCCCTTGAAAGTACCTGTGCCGAAACAACGAATGGATGGACACTCGTAGGGAAAGAAGGAAGAGTTAATAGCGACGTTGTGGCTCCAGACGTGGCATCAGCCTTATCCATCTCGTCTTCATCAGCGTCTGCAGGAGCGAAGTTTCCCAATCCTCCACTCGCTTTGCCCGAAGCATACATTCCAAGCAACGTTGATATTTTGTTGTGACCATTGCCAAACGATGTAAATCCATCTTCGTTCACTCCATCGAGATCTTTCAAAACCTTTCGTAGTCTATCTCGATTACCCTCATCCTTCCATGCCGTTGGTCCAAACGCAGCTTCCACTCCTCGAAATTGCCTTGAAACTAACAAGGGTAAGATCTCCTTCTGAAAAGATGCCATGGATGGTCGAGCATGCATGAGCTGAAATACCCAGTTCGAAATCACATACAAATGAACATCGTGAAGGTCCGTTCGTAACGACACTGATGGCGAATGATCTCTGCTTGCCGTAGCCGACATGGACAACCCACTCGTGATTCTTGCAAGTGTAGAATTGACATCATTTTTGCGACCACCAGCCTTGTGTAGGTGACGCTTCATAATGCTCAGTTTTGGTGTTGACCCTGTCCCTTCGTCTTCCTCCACTTCTAACTTGGAACGTTTTAGTACGACACGACGAGAGGATGGTGAATGATCATCTCCATTAAGTGGCAAACTTTTTGAGAAGGACAGTGACGCCAGTGATGCCGACAAAGGAGGTGGCACTTCCGTCGTAAGTCCAATGTATTCCATATCCTCTTCTTCTCGTGATTGTAGTCCCATTTTGGCCTTGGAACTCTCTTTCAATGGGATACCCTCCTTATCTTCTGCACCAACATCGGATAATAGCATGGTGCACGCTGCCGAAGTCGAGGTTTCAGCTCCCCCAGCATTCCATCGACGGTGAGATTCCACCAGTAGAGAGAGCACGTCATTATTCTTTCCACTACCAGAAATAAGACCTTCTTCCAAGATGAGATCTCCAGGCATTACAACGGCATGTGCCGTACGAGGAATTATACACCCCTTGCAAGCATTGCCATCTGAATTATTGTCTCCATCTTTGTCAATCATATTGGTAGACAGATATCTCAATGCATCAGCACTCCCATGACATTCTCCAGATAAACGTACCACTCTCACAGACATGTTTCGTTTGGTTGGCAATAATTGAGACTTGTCGGACAACACCTTCTTCTCATTTGATGAAGAGGGTGACGTTGCAACTCCACAAAAGTCAAGATCAGTAACAATATTATCATCAAAGTTGGATGATTTGTCAATATTGAAGATAGGATCATTCGATGCCATTGTACAAAGGCCACCCAACAGAAATGGAACTGTTTGCATATCATCCTTGTGAATTGCAACCACGGCCATTTCAAACCCACTATCGTATGTTTTCAGTAACAATCGTTGCAGCAGTGTCGCTGCCCCGCTACTACTGCTGCAATTACTGTCATCGCCACATGCTGGATTGAGAGGAGATAGCGGCAACAAATGCTTCGGTACGCCCTCTGGATATTCCGAAGTTAATGGATAGAGACGTGCTCCCTGACTTGCTGCCAAGATGACGGCAATGTATTCGGGGTCACATCTTTTTGTGGTTGGCGGTGTTTGTGGCTGCATTTTGTGGCGAGCTATAACTAACTGATTGATATCCGAGCTGTTTGAATGATTGCGATGATAATGTCGACTGGGCCTCAAGGCAGCGCAGTCAGTCTCCTATTGTTGGTGGAATCCTCCACAACACTATCAAATAATAGATAGCAGGACAGTAGCGGCAAGTCAACTATTGCTTGCAACTTGATTGCAACTCAAACTCGTGTTTTTCAGAGTTGAGCGGAGGAGATGAGAGGAAGAAATAATCTCGCGGCCAGACTAAGTCGGCAGGACTAACCAGCTACTAGCTCAGCAGATCAAGGTGAAATTGCTGTCGCTTTGAGCCAGGCAATTAATACTACAACATTACACTTGCTTTTGCTGCTGGGTGAACACGGCTCAAATATCTTTGTCCTACATGATGTATGATGATCAAGCAGACCCATCATACACAGCTTGGCCTTCATTCATAACACTATTTTTTATTCATTCATTTCTTCAGCTTCGTAAGTCAACCCCGATAAGTTGCCAGCTTTGTTTTTCAATACCTTCAGAGCCTCTGCAACAATAACTGCCGGCTCCATCATGCCAACACTTTCCACACTAAAGATGAAATGATTCGGGATACGGCTCATTTTGATACTCTCCTTCAAAGCTGGATTCCTCATGAAGTTGCGTGACATGGTACAAGCATATGGATTAACAACCACAGCCTTGACGCGATGGTCTGCTTCATCTGCTTCTTCCAACTTGAAAACTCCAGGTTCCATCCAATTTACCAACTCTTCTGCTAATTCATCATAGATGGGTTTCACTATCTCGATACTTGGCATCAGGCGGTAACTAGCAGTTGCAACTGGACTCCACTTGGCATGATCCTTACCAATACCTTTCCTTGCATGAGCTTCGAACTCAATCACCTGCCCTGGGCGTAGCTTTGCCAATAATATATCTTCGTGAAGAGGTCGGATACCACCACCAACGCCACTACCTACCCCAGACGAATGGAGTGGGAAGCGAGCCAGTTGATCACCTTGTGGACACCAGAGCAAGTCTCGCGTGTAGACATGCCTTGTAAAAGGGCGGTGGGGAGTATCAATGGGCGTAGACGATTTGTTCAAGTTGGAGGCCGCAGCATCGGCAGCGGCTCTATCTGCAACAGATAAGTTCATAACAGATGGTTCCTCCACATCCTCTTTCATTTCATCATCATCGTCTCCAATTTTTTTATTCCCTCCCTTCTCGTTCTTCTTTAGTTGTGCTTCTTCAACATCGTATCCACTAACCAAACCCTCCGCTTTAAACTCCGAATTCCTCTGCTTTTGAAGCAATTCATCGTCAACTTTACTCTTGCCACAAACTACATTCATTCGGAACACAATGGTATTCCTATCCGATAAAACAGCCTCTCCATCTTCACCCACGTCTTGACCATATTCGTCAAACAAGCGTGGGTCAACATTAAGCGGCACAAGACCCAATCGATGAGACAACACTTCATCATGAATTAGCCCCGAGTTATTCCACATGTACACATGTTCCAACGCCATCGTTGGAATTTCTGCAATCATGATCCTACGTAGCGCATTTGCAAACGAGACATCTACCCCGATGAGCTCGAATACAAGCTCATTTTTGGACGGGCGTTCAAGAATGTTGAATTGAAAGCTACTTTTGAGGCGTTTTAAGAATTCGTCACCGTTGGCTGGTGTAGGGAGTGACGGCGTGTGGCGAAATTGGATGCCTGATTCGTTGACATCATAGATGCCGCCTGTGGCGGAGGTGTCGGGCTCGGGAATTGGTGGCATAGGTGAGTTGCGCTGGTAGGAAGGGTAATGTATGAAACATGAAACGATGAAACAGATTGGTACAATTATTTGATGGCTGTGGTGATTGGTGATGGATTTGAGATTTGAGCAGGGTGATGTGGGCGCGCCAAAGTTCCAGTGTTCAAACTCTTGTTCTTGAAAGAAACACCTCGCGTATCGCTGCCTTCTGGCTGCTACTAGCTACTTTCATGGCGCCTCCATCCATAAATCACAACTCGTTGCGTTGGATGATGAAGATCAATCAGTCACTACATTAATCATTTGTAGCAGTGTCTTGACACAGTGCTCTCTGGTGGCAGCAGCAAACCTTCGTGGCCCAAGAGAGTATCTGACCTTGTCTTCTACCAATGCCCATTGGAAGTGAAGGAGTAGAAGAAGTGCAGGATGAACATAAAGACAAGCCTAGATAGAAGATAGTCGCCAACAAGCAACAAGAAGCAAGCCATATGATGCGGGAGCAGGATAGGCAGAAAAGAGTAGGGAAGCAGAAGCAAGCTGCAAGGTTGAGAGCTGGAAGAGAGAAGAAGAACAAGAAAAAGAAGCTCTTCAAACATCGGAGTTCTCATAGTATCATTCAAGACAGCGCCCAGGGATTGTGGAGACTCTACTTTTCAATATGTAGCTTTGAGCATTAAATTTATCAATCAACTTAAAAGATGAAGTAATCCGACTTTTTGAATCCCAAGGCCTCCAAATTGGGCAAGCATGCAAACTTGATCATAGGAGGGGGTCCACACATCAAAATCTGCGTACTTCCGTCACCAGACACCGCAGGCAAGTGTTTCTCAATCATTTCTTTTGTGATAAACCCAGTAGAGTACTTCCAGTCCTGGGGAGGACGATCAACAGTATAATGCAATTTAAACCTACCACCAAACTTTTCCACAGCAGCTTCCAACTCCTCACGAACAAGAATATCATCTTCAGACTGGTTTGCATAAAGTAGCGAACAAGTGACATCAGAGTTGGGCTCATCACGAAGCGCCGCGTGTATTATTTGAAGCATGGGTGTGATTCCAGTACCACCAGCGATCATTCCAAAGTGTTTTGCTGTGCGTTTTTCGTCGGGATCTCTCTTTAGCATAGGATGAACCGTAAATGAACCATTTTTGTGATAAGTCATATGTCCTGGGAGAATTGAAAGAGGAGAATGTTAGTGAAAAGAAAAGTGAATTACAATTGTCCCAAGCAACCGATGCAAGAAAACGTATATCATAATGTGGTCGTTCCATATTATTCACACCGCACACTTGAATACACCCCATTGCGTTAGTGTCCAAGAATTGTGGAAAGCAACTCAAAAGACCTCATGAGATAGTACCATATGATTTCGCCTCTAGCAATGTTTGTCACGTCATTGTATACAACAAAACCCACTTCACATCATATTATGCAATGCTTTCACGGCATATACTCACCCTTGGGACCTCTCATATCAACCGTATCACCAATCTGCAGACTGTCCAAATGCTGACTCATCTTCCCTCCATCGGGGAATTTTGGATGGACACCTGCTTTGTACACCTTAATTACGAAAGTAACAGTTCCAGGAGTATCATCGCCAGTTGTAGGTGTGTAACTCCTCTGATGGTTTTTCGTCTTTCCATCTGGCAAAGTTTCCGTAAACTTCAATGTAATATGCTGTCCTACAGGAAGACCAAGCTTTCCAGTTGGGCCGTTGGGAAGTGCAAAGGTGAAGCGACGAGTGTCGTGAGAGAGACTCTCTTTTTTGATCAATGGAAGAGGTGTGAACTCGACAGCATCGAGAGCTGGTTTGGACTTCTTGCCAAAGAGCAGGGCAGTTGTGGCCAAGATGATGACCACAGCGATGAGGATAGGGGCGGGGAATGGTAGTTCAATCATTGGTAGGTATGCCTTCAACAATGCGGTCGATGACTGTATATGATAACTTTTTCATGGTGCGTCGCGGAGTGCAAAATGTTCTATGACGTGTTACGGACGTTTTTTAAGAAATTTGCATATTACTGTCAAATCCGACACAGCACGCTCACAATCAAGCCAAGACCAAGAAGTACACTTCCAGAGACTACGTCTTTCTCAATAATTTGTTGGTTAGTAGTAGCAGTAAAATATTATAGGAGTACCCAAATGGTCAGAATGAATTTATGTTAAGTCTGTTTTCTGCAGAAACTTTACTTATGGGTGCCTAGTGCTCCGGATGAGTCCTCTTGCCCCTCTTCTTCAACTTGACAACGACAATGCTGCAATCTCTATTATAAAGTAGTTTGACTGGAATGTTCCTTGCTAGGTCGCTGCAATGCCAAATAATGTAAGTGTTTTGGAGTGCTCCCTTCGGAAACTCCCAATCGTCAGAGACACGGCGAGCTTGCCGTCGATATATTGATAATCACGTGATATTTGGGACCGGCTCCTCGGTATTTGCTGTGGTAGAATCATTCAGCGGTGAAAAGTCGACCTTCAAGCATTACTCTCATACTGTTGACAGTTTGAACCAAGCCGTTCACCACAGTGCTCCTATCTACTAACTTCTGCATCTGTGCCAGGTTATTGGACCATTCATCTGCCTCCTCTCTCTAGAAGCCCCTCGAACCGCGAAGGCAATTCGTCAATCTTCTTCTCCATCCTCTTCTGATTATTCAACTACACACGGCAAGGCATCAAGCCAGTTGCCTCTGCGAAGTTAATAGCATGATCATCCCATGGCATCGCTATCCTGACGTGCTGCTTCAATTCCATGACACGTCCTCGTCCTCCCACGTAATCGTACTGTTGCGATACTTCAGTATTGTGCTCTTCACAGCTTTACAAGCATGGGGTGGTATGGTAAATGTCATATTCCAATCTTTCACACTCTTTATGTCGCCCCTATGACGCCTTGTTTTGAGACAAAAATACGGACTCTCCTCTCCATTGCCAATAATCTTTACATTCGCCTCTGCGCTTTGATCCTTCATATAACCTGTTACCAACAAAGTCAAGACGGATTGATCCTGACGATGTGATACATACTCATTGGCGCCAAACTTATCCTCTGCCCCGTTCGGATCGTTCTTGCTACTGCCAATGGGAGCCATACACGTGCGACAATCAAGTACTCCACAATCAACCCATCTATTCAATACTCTTCGTATTCGTTCTCTTTGTAAATTGACCAAAAAATGAGTAGCCGCTATTGGTGGATGATCATTAAAGTCTTCTGGAGTCAAACCAAAGTAATCAAATGTTCCTTTATGCGTCTGCTTGCGAATATTCCACGCTTCTGCCGCCCTACCAACAAAATCAATCTCTTCTTGAACGATATGCTTTGCCCAAATGGAGGGATTTTGTAGAAATCTGGTTGATGCATCACTCCACATGACTACTTGGGCTGATTCACTGGGTTGCAAGATGCTATTCCATCGTAGGAACACACCCATGGCAGTTGGCTTGAAGCAATAAGTACCTTCATTAAATGAATCGCTTGGAACTTCATAGTCAGTCATGCGCAGCAACAAAGGCGACTTGGTTAGCTCCTCTTTGAATTCGGTAATCCAATGGATGTCTTCCCCCACTTCTTTCATCAAGAAAATGTACATCGGCCCTTTGAATTGAACAGCAATGAGTGAGCGAAGCATGGCCACTCCTTCAAGCATGTGATTTTTGGAGAATGCAGTTAGTACAGCTAGATTGCTGCTGCTTTGAACTGATGTAATTTCTTTCATTCGCAAGTCGTCGATATTTCTAGTATAATCAATTAACGAGAAATTGAGCACTACCAGCAGTAGCACCACTAGTGCGCCTATGACCAATAAAGGCCTGCTGCTGAAGAGCTGCATTATTTTTTCTCGATCCTACAACCAAACGAAGGTGAGATTGTATGATACTTAGATGTATAATATGAAGAATGAAGATTGGGTGCATGCACTCTAGACACGGAAGAGGGGTCGTTGTTAACTTATTGAACTTGCACAAGCCAAGATTTGCTTTGTTGATATCTATGGTCTTTCGTATGGTAATACTCATCTTCACTATCTATCGTATGGTCAAACTCTGGCTAGCCTTGTCTACATTGGGAAACTCAAATCGGCCATTGGGAAGCCATTGGGAAACTGACATTTTCCACGTACAAATTACTAGTAAGACACGTGTCTTCACCCCGCACACGTCACACAACACCCCACTACACACCCAAGCAACACTACTTCTTATTTAGTGCAGACGAATACTCTAGACAATAGCCTTAATCCAAACCCTTGCAGAAATGATGTGAATGAGCTAGTAAATTTTTCGAGGGTACTTGCTTGATTTGAAGGAAGGAGACGAAGGAGAAATGCAACTAAAATAGGGCAGGATGCAGATGCAGGTCAAGGAAAGGAACTTCAAGTCCGTGCCCTCGCTCATTTATTCTCGTTCAGCTCTCCAGTTACTACAATTAAAGAGCATTTCTAAGCTTAATACATCGGACTTGGGTAAAGACTTGGCAGAGCTTTGCATATTCTTGCAATGAAACAGCAACTTGCGCCTGCCCAATTTCAATTTCAATTTGACCTCATCACCACCAGGATGCATATGATGTTGTAGAATGGCTGCTTTTATTGCATTTTTGAGCAGCTCTTGTCTTTCTGATCATTTTGGTATGCTGCAGGATGAATATATGTATCATTTATGAAGCAAAACACGCTGGGTAAACTCAGTTTCCCAATGCTTCCCAGTCCTTCCCAGTCATGGGTCGAAAATACCCTGATTGGGTAGTTCCCAATGTAGACAAGGCTAACTCTGGCTTGATCTCCGTTTTGCGTTTTGAGGACCAAATCACTTTGTTCATGTTGAGGGCTATGGTATCGGTCTTTCTTGACGGGCTTCGTCGCGGAGGGAAAAAAATCATGGGCTGGGCAACTGTACCCTAGAACTCAACAGCGAGTGAGCATAAGAATGGTTGCAACCTTTGTATCCATCATCATGCTTGGATTTGGTTTGGGTTGCATCGAGAATGAAAACTGGTATATCGGCAGCATTAAAGAGAGGAACGATGACTCCTCAGGAGAGAAACTGTATCGCATAGCACCCTTGAGCCCAAACTGCTTGAATCATACGCTAGATCAAAAGAACGAAAAGTACGGCACTCATTTCAAGAGAAGTTGCAAGTTTATACCCTTGTCTCCCATAGAAGTAGCATCGTCGTCTGCATGTCCTGAAGAACGATGGAAGGTACAGAAACACTTTAACAGCTTTCAACAGGAAAAGGAGAGCTTAAAAAGATACGTCATGTTTATTGCAACTGCTCATAGCGGTCACTCACTTGTGGGGTCGTTGTTAGATGCGCACCCTATGATGCTAGTGGCAAATGAAGATGATATATTTTCTAGGTATCTCAAACATCCTGGAAATAGTTATCCCGGAACGCCATTGGAGACAAGAGATGAAATATTTGATTCCATATTATCAAATTCTCTGAAATGCGCCTTGTATAGTCGCTGGCAACATGCTTACAATTATACAGTTCCACATGGGTGGGGAGGGGACTGGATGCCTGGAAAGCTTACAGTGATTGGCGATAAAAAGGGTGGAACTACATCGAACCGTTTGAAGGCATTGCAATCTGAAAAGAAGATGGTGGAAGTATTTCAAGAGTTCCAAACAACAATTGTTTGCCTATTCATATTATTCATGTGTTTTGGGACAAGAATAGTGATGTCTATAGAAAAAATGAGAAACTGGTCAGCATCTTACAGGATGGTATGTCGTCTGGTGTTTTGAGTGCCTCGGAATGGGACAATAGTGTTTACACATGCGGCGACAAAGATAGTCAAGAATCTTTGATTATGATTATGGAAACTTGTGATGCACTAGGTGTACCTTGCAATTCTACTGTTACTGACATGTGGATGTCAATGGCGAAGTGTAAATCAGCAGAAAAGCACATTGCAGGCGACAGCATCTCTATCTCTCAACATAATGGTGCTCAACAAGATACGCCCGTTCACTCAGTTGTCAACATCTCCATCCTTGAAAAAGACGGCGTAAAGAAAGACATGCCCGATCGCAGCGACGTTGACCAGATGAGTGACCCGTAGTAGTTGGCCATGATAGTATAGAAGCATCTTTTACACGGCTCAAGCATTTGTTAGACATATCAGCGTCGCTACACTGTCGTAGTTGACCTGATGAGGCAATCTGAGAAGCCACAACCCATATCGTATCTCACGCTGTGAATATGACGTTCAACAGGTTCTAGTGACCCGTAGTAGTTGGCTATGATAGTATAGAAGCATCTTTTACACGGCTCAAGCATTTGTTGGACATATCAGCGTCGCTACAACGTCGTAGTTGACCTGATGAGGCCCAATTTGGGACGGCTGCCAGCGTTACTCTAGCACCATATCGTATCTCATGCTGTGAATATGACGTTCAACCGGCTCTAGTGACCCGTAGTAGTTGGCCATGATAGTATAGAAGCATCTTTTACACGGCTCAAGCATGTGTTGGACGTATCGGTGTCGCTACAACGTCGTAGTTGACCTGATGAGGCCCAATTTGGGACGGCTGCCAGCGCTACTCTAGCACCATATCGTATCTCACGCTGTGAATATGACGTTCAACCGGTTCTAGTGACCCGTAGTAGTTGGCCATGATAGTATAGAAGCATCTTTTACACGGCTCAAGCATGTGTTGGACGTATCGGTGTCGCTACAACGTCGTAGTTGACCTGATGAGGCCCAATTTGGGACGGCTGCTAGCGCTACTCTAGCACCATATCGTATCTCATGCTGTGAATATGACGTTCAACCGGTTCTAGTGACCCGTAGTAGTTGGCCTTGATAGTATAGAAGCATCTTTTACACGGCTCAAGCATTTGTTGGACGTATTGGCGTTGTTATAATGTTGTACCATACAAACCAACGAGAGAGCCCTAAATGTGCTAGAGGTAGATGATACTACACATTGAAAGGCGCATGCACGCCAAGCTGAAAGATGAGCAGTGCAAGCTAAATGCAGGCATCTGATTCTCTCAGGCCGACCCCATTGCCAGCGAGAGGCTGGCGAATGGGGTCGGCGGTGGATTCGTTCTATTACTCTGTTCAAGCCCTCTGCCCTAGCATTGCTTAGTCATCATCATAATAGTATTGCTCAACGATGGAAGTCGTCTGTGGCTGGCTTGCCAATCGTGATCGTCGATGAAATCGGAGTCGGAAGTGGCGATCGAATCGATAGAAACAATTCGTAATATTATTTAAACTAACGTAACATCAAGTAACAATGACGTAACACTCGTAACAAAAACGAGCTTATTAATAAGGGCCGTCCCGCAATTTCACAGTTCACCTCGACGTTCGCTAGTTTAAAGTTCTTGATTTTTCGGCGCTTCTGGGTCCCTCCCCATTCGCGCAGGCTCTTAGACGCCGTCGGACCGATTCTTAGAGGGGGGTAAGGCGATTCTAACAAGATTGTAGAGTGAGGGTGACTCTTCGGCACATTTCATTCATTTTGACAAGCGTATACGATCATTCAAGTGAGAATGATTTGAGATGCCAGACACTACCAGCAGCAACGGTAAGGGGCGAAGAATCTGAAGGAGACGATGATGAATACGATGATGAATAAACAGACAGAGACTGACAAAGGTCAGAGACCAAGAAGTTTTAGTGAAGCTTATTCGAGTTGCAAATTTGAAGGTCTCTTATGGTGTTTAAGCTTTTTACTTTAATCAACAAGACAACTACTTATTATTTTCTACTCAAACCTGCGACTTGCAATACCTCCCAATCTGACCAAACACATCCCCATGACAATTCCCATCGGAGCCGTAGCCTCATACCCCCGTTGTCTCAACCAAAGTTGTGCAATCCACTTCTCATTCTCTGCATCTTCCGTCACAGCCTCACCACAGTGTAACATACGGATGTCAAATGGTGCACTGGGGGTTCCACCTGCTGATGAAGAGGAGGGCAGACCCTTTCTTTGGAAGTACTTTGAGTTGTACTGTCTGTGGCTCCTCGAGGGAGTCGATTAATATTCTCAAGTACTAACTATCGTGATGCCCATACGGACTTGGAACACGGTCAGGATCAGAATTGAGCCACAGAATTTCTCGATCCCTATGTGTCTTTGGTGTCAGATGAAAGTGCCAGGACTGTATTCTTTCACATTCATTGAATATTGACAAAAATGGATAACTCTGCTGAACTGCCCACAACGCAGCATTCTCAGCTCCAGGTTCGTTCATGTAGAAGAAAACGCTTTCTCTGCGTTGGTTGGTAAGTTTGAAGTTCTCCTCTTTCAACCTACCCATGAGTTTGCTTTTGTGAAAGATGTACGTGTCCCATGAACCTTGATTTTCAGCACAACGATCTGGTGTATCATCCTCGCTATCATGATAACCCCCTCCGTGATGATGACCCATCACTTGATTGTAGATATTCTTTATACTGCTTGCAGCCATTTTATTCGAGAAGCCACTAGTTCCTAACACAAGAAGAATTTCGGGATTCAGGGACCGTGCCAGTGACATGGAATCATCGAATGCCATGTCAGCGTTGGCAAGTACGACAACATCACCAGTAACCACATCTGATAGTGCAATATTGAACATATGATAATATGTTGGTTGCCCTGTCTGCACGTCTACACAATTTACCTTGATGCTTAGTAGCTCATTAGACTCCTCCACTGTCATGCTGAATACTTGATGACTGAGATCTGCCATCGTTTGATGAAATTCGAGACATGACTCTGCATTGTCTTCCCTATCGAGGAATACAACGACCTGATCAAAGTGCGGATTATGAATGTTTGCTAACAAGGCCGCCTCCACCTCTCTTCGATGAGGATTGGCTTCCTCGCCCTTCACTTTTGCCCAGAAGCTTGTTATGTAAGAGACGGATTGTGTTGCTTGCTCACAAAATGCTTGCTCACAAAATGCGGTAGATTTTGGATCAAGATAGTTTCCAAGTTGGTTTAATACTGATACACTAAAAGAGAGTGTCAGAATCGAGAGGATGACAAGAATGCAGACCATCGTCCGGACACCAAACTTAGGTTGGACTGATTTGGATGATGATCAGTGTTGTCCAGTCATGTTTTGCTCAGAATGCAGATGCAGCCAGATGAGAGAGAATAATAAGTATTTTGTGGTACAATTGGCCCAGCTTGTTATTTTTTAAGTAGATTCTATCGAGGCCTTTGATGGCTGCTGAACACATTCAAATTTGCATTGCAGTGCATTGGCATGTAAAGCTGGCCGCGAAACGTGAAACGTACAAGCAATTTTGGTCCGTGGTCGGTACTCGGTACTGCGTGTGTCACCTTTCCAGACGACACTCAGATGACAGGGACTGATTACACCGAGTAATCACAGGTGGCACACGTGCTTCTGACACAAAGTCACATGCTGTGTCAGAGCACGAAGTGTGAGCTCTCTGGACACAGTCAGTGTCAGCTTGTGTCCGTGATTTGTTGGAGCATTGAGTGTGATTTTGTGTCTTTGTGTCAGAATAGAAGCACTTGTGACACATGTGATTACTCGGTTCAATTAGTCACATCATGTGAGTGTCTTACTGGAAAGTAGGGTGACACAGAATTACACACTCACGAGATAGATGTCAAAGCTGTGTATGACGGATACTTGTGTCGTGATTTGTGACACAGCTTGTGAGAGTACAACTCTCACTCGCTGTGTCACAATCACTCCACACGTATCGTCATTCACAGCTTGTGTCAACTCTAGAGTGAGTATTTACAGTACTAAAAGAAGAAGGATTCCTGCTTTCGTCCATGTTTATAAGACTGCTGGATCGACGGTACGCTTCATGATTCATGATAGCTACTTATACACATGCACATTTTTTCGTGGCGAATAATACTAAGTCTCTCAATCACGTGATATTTGGGCCCGGCTCCTCGGTATTTGCTGTGGTAGAATCATTCAGCGGTGAAAAGTCGACCTTCAAGCATTACTCTCATACTGTTGACAGTTTGAACCAAGCCGTTCACCACAGTGCTCCTATCTACTAACTTCTGCATCTGTGCCATGGGTATTGGACCATTCATCTGCCTCTCATCTAGAAGCCCCTCGAACCGCGAAGGCAATTCGTCAATCTTCTTCTCCATCCTCTTCTGATTATTCAACTGCACACGGCAATGAATCAAGCCAGTTGCCTCTGCGAAGTTAATAGCATGATCATTCCATGGCATCGCTATCCTGACGTGCTGCTTCAATTCCATGACACGTCCTCGTCCTCCCACGTAATAGTACTGTTGCAATACTTCAGTATTGTGCTCTTCACAGCTTTACAAGCATGGGGTGGTATGGTAAATGTCATATTCCAATCTTTCACACTCTTTATGTCGCCCCTATGACGCCTTGTTTTGAGACAAAAATACGGACTCTCCTCTCCATTGCCAATAATCTTTACATTCGCCTCTGCGCTTTGATCCTTCATATAGCCTGTTACCAACAAAGTCAAGACGGATTGATCCTGACGATGTGATACATACTCATTGGCGCCAAACCTATCCTCTGCCCCGTTCGGATCGTTCTTGCTACTGCCAATGGGAGCCATACACGTGCGACAATCAAGTACTCCACAATCAACCCATCTATTCAATACTCTTCGTATTCGTTCTCTTTGTAAATTGACCAAAAAATGAGTAGCCGCTATTGGTGGATGATCATTAAAGTCTTCTGGAGTCAAACCAAAGTAATCAAATGTTCCTTTATGCGTCTGCTTGCGAATATTCCGCGCTTCTGCCGCCCTACCAACAAAATCAATCTCTTCTTGAACGATATGCTTTGCCCAAATGGAGGGATTTTGTAGAAATCTGGTTGATGCATCACTCCACATGACTACTTGGGCTGATTCACTGGGTTGCAAGATGCTATTCCATCGTAGGAACACACCCATGGCATTTGGCTTGAAGCAATAAGTACCTTCATTAAATGAATCGCTTGGAACTTCATAGTCAGTCATGCGCAGCATGAGAGGTGACTTGGACAGTTCCTCTTTGAATTCGGTAATCCAATGGATGTCTTCCCCTACTTCTTTCATCAAGAAAATGTACACCGGCCCTTTGAATTGAACAGCAATGAGTGAGCGAAGCATGGCCACTCCTTCAAGCATGTGATTTTTGGAGAATGCAGTTAGTACAGCTAGGTTGCTGCTGCTTTGAACTGATGTAATTTCTTTCATTCGCAACTCGTCGATATGTCTAGTATAATCAATTAACGAGAAATTGAGCACTACCAGCAGTAGCACCACTAGTGCGCCTAAGACCAATAAAGGCCTGCTGCTGTGGAGCTGCTTCATTTTTTCTCAATCCTACAACCAAACGAAGGTGAGATTGTATGATACTTATCTAGATGTACAATATAATAAGTACAATATGAAGAATGAGACGCGTTGCATACTACAAGTCAAAAACCATTTTGCAGACAGTGACCCATTTTGCGGACTGTTTTGTGTCACTGTCCTTTGATGTCCTAGTTTTCCATCAAAATGTTGCCCCATGTAAAAAGTAGTTGATATATCTTAAAGTACTCTATAATGAGTAATATAGTGTAGTAAGGTTTTATTTTATCATATTTTATCATGGGGTAGCAGCTAGGGCAAAACGGACGTCATGGTGGGCTTCTCTGACCGTGACATTTTTGTGATGATGGATGCTACACAAAATTATGTACCGGGGCTACGTAGGAATTAAGGGCAACCATTTTGCAGAGAGCCACACAAAAGCCCCATGTCGCAGCAGTGATAAAGAGATAGTAGTCTCAGTTATGAGAGTCTATAAAGCTGTAGTATTGCCCTTCAGACAGTTTAGAAGAGATGTGCGTCTTTGGTTTAGCCGTGTGGTACCAAAGGGCAATATGTAATATTGCCCAAAGAGCGTGACATTTGGAGAAATTCACTCTCTGCAAAATGGTTGTCCAATTCTTTGTGTATTTTGCCTGTATTTTTGACGTGTATCAGGCATTTCACTCACCATGCGCAAAATCGCGCATTTTCAAAAATACAAAAAAATACACGTTCAAATAGGGTGGGTCTGTCTACGGGGACACGTGCTCTTTCTCGCTCAGTTTTCTTGTTGTTGCATCAATCTGCTCTGAGTGAAACTCCATATCTTTAAAGCTTAATCTCTATAATTACCATTGGGGATGTTGACCCGCTTTTCTCTCTCCATTCACGTATGATCATTAAAGAAGTGTTTTTGCAGTCGGTTACTAACCTTATCAAACAGAAACCGTTTGTGTATTTAGTACGTGATCGAATCGTACAAGTATCTATGGGTATCAAAGTCAAGTAAGTATGTCTGATCCCAGATTGGGGAGAATCCCATCTAAAGACGCAACGTCATCATGAATATTGCGGGAACCGTCAATATTCCGCCAAAGATCAACCACCATGTCGATCTCACAACTCTAAGAATAATGTATACGTAATAGCGCCTTTGCAGCCAATAGATTATATACAACGCCGTCGTTGTCCGGTCAGGATCAAGGATAGGTTCCGTAGGAAACCTTGGTTAGTTCTGCATTGTCCTCGTGGGAATTGCAGACGTGTAACAGATTACACAGTATCGAGTCTTTTACCTAGCATCCGTTTGGAATGCTCACTTCACTTACTGGCCAAGAACGAACCAGCTAAGGAGCTATTTTTTTCAGATCGCACTCATCCCTATTCGATTGTTCATAATTGAGGAGCCAAGAACGAACTCTTTGAGGAACCTTTTAATCGGTGTGACTGTTTATTCGGAGGAGCCAAGAACGAACTTCGTCCGAAGGGTAATATTCATCGCTAGACAGCCGTCAGCTTAAACACGAGAAACTGATATCACTGTTGATATCGATAGGACGTGCAAAGTCACCGGTTACCGTGATAGGTCAGTCAAAGAATGGCCGCGTCCGGCAGGGATAACGATTGTCTCTATGTAGATAATTATTATGTCACCGAACATAACAACCAACTTGATGTCATCATCATCACCCTGATTTTATGGGAAGTCCTTCTATACCCTGACATCATCAACAGCATTATATTCCGGAGAGCCATCATCCCACTACTTCAACACCTGGAACATCCCTCCACCATCGCCGCTGCACTCATTCGTCCACCACGTCCGAGTATCACCGTCAACTTCGCCGACAGCACAATCCACAACTTATGTGCTTCTCATCATCGAGTCGATCCGTCTATTATTGCTCGAATCGCCTTACACCAATCCGACCATGGGGAGAGTGAAGAATCTACTCATCTCCAGCACCATTCAAGTCGTCGCAATCTTTTGTTTAATAGTGGAACATCTGGTTTTTCACTGCTTCAAGTTCGATCCAACCCATCATCACCACCGCATGGGGAGAAAACAACTGAGGAATCCATCTTCCGTCAAGCAGATAATCTTGATATGTCATCCAACATGTCTTCACTGCACCAATTAAATATTGCTGACGTCCTATCACGTCCAATCCCAGATCATCGTTCATCTGAACTTTACCTTCATTTTGTGTCACCAAGATATGTATCGCCATCGTCTGCTAATCCACAACAAGTCCTTCTGCAAGTTCAAGATCGTGATACCTTCCATCGCTACATCGTGGCCCATTCAACATCACTCGCATCCATCGTTATACCTATGATGTCACTGTTCAAGTCAATTCGACAACTAACCAAAGAGTACATGTCCATCACAACGTACCATACGTCGAAGATCTCAACCCTGATGAGTCCAGTCACTGCATTGATTAGTTTTCAACGCTACTTCAAGAACGTCCGTTCCTTGACCAAATGGGGAGAAACTATGGGGAGAAACTGCATCAGTTCCTTAACAAAATGGGGAGCATCTACTTTGTACTACTTCGACCAGTTGGGGAGTATCAAACAGAAACCGTTTGTGTATTTAGTACGTGATCGAATCGTACAAGTATCTATGGGTATCAAAGTCAAGTAAGTATGTCTGATCCCAGATTGGGGAGAATCCCATCTAAAGACGCAACGTCATCATGAATATTGCGGGAACCGTCAATATTCCGCCAAAGATCAACCACCATGTCGATCTCACAACTCTAAGAATAATGTATACGTAATAGCGCCTTTGCAGCCAATAGATTATATACAACGCCGTCGTTGTCCGGTCAGGATCAAGGATAGGTTCCGTAGGAAACCTTGGTTAGTTCTGCATTGTCCTCGTGGGAATTGCAGACGTGTAACAAACCTGGTGCACAAGCCACGGCCGTCTGGCAATGAGCCACTCGGAATTTCTTCCTCGTGACCTGTGAAATCAACACGTAATCGCTATTGAAATCACAAATCTTGTCAGGCATTCCCCTATTGCTAATCTTCACTATTCTTCAAAAGACCAAGCGAATATTCGGAAATCGAAAGCTTCGAACCATTACCCCCCATGAGAAGGGAGCAATGACCGAAATAACCCAGGGTCGGGTGGGTGGGAAAATTAAAAAGTCTCGGGTGAAACGCGTTCTCAGTCTTTGATCAGAATCCTTGTACTTGCAAATCCCCTGTCGCCTAATTCCCAAATCCAAGCTAATGCCTTTAGCATGATGATGTGTGGTTAAATCTCAATTGTGTGAGCGCATTGGTTCACCAAATTTGCTCACCAAAAGATCCACCCATCAGTTTGCTTGATGGCTCCGTCGCTGCTGACGGCAGTTGCACTTTCCAACTGCTGATTCCCGCTCGGTGCTTGGTTGTGTCGTTCGTCTCGACAGTGACGTCATCTCCGTGGACTGGCCATATGTACGTAAGTGTCATTCGGCCGAGCTCGGCCTACCTATTCCAACGTGTATTTTTTTATTTTTGAGTATTTTACGAAGAGGGGAAAATGGATAACTGACTAAAAATACACTAAAAATACATACACAAAAGCTGTAGAATGCAACGGGTCTGATGATCCGGCCAAGCGTCGTCGCGCGTCCACCCGTTCTGTCATGCGCAGGTACCTAATGCCGTTTTCTTTATTGAAGTTGAAACCGGAGTGCTAAACATATTGATTCCTCTGTTGAAACAAGGACGTACTGACGTCAACACACAAAAATGTTCACAAAATTATGACTGCTGGATTGCGGAGGCGAACACAAAAGTGAACGAATGTTACAAGGTGGGCGGGGTACCGGATACTGAACAAATCCATTCGAAACCAACCCGCACCCACACCCCTATCACCGGGGGAAAGGGGCGACGAGAGAGATACGAGAGAAGACGCCAACAGCACTTCTGGCTTCTCTCTTCTCCCATGCTGTCCAGTCCCCGGTGGTATTGTACAGGGGTGCCGGCCGCGTGCCGCACCCACAAATCACGATCGTGCCAAAGACACTTTGAGTACCAGGCACGATCGTTGGCAAATGTCGTTCCTGGTTCGCAAGCAACTGCAACTTTCTTTTCGCAGTGGTAAGTAAGTACTTACGTTTGCCCTCAAAATGACACCTTGACTTCAATTTCTGGAGTTAGCGGGCAAGTAAGGTATCAATGAGATTCTACCGACCATATAAATGACATTCGTCGCTGGAAGTAGGGTCTACAACCGTGTAGTTTTGGAGTTATGGCTGGTCGTGGAATTTTGTTCTCGAAATTTTATCAGTCGATGCGTCGGAACTAGTACTATCGATTCGTAACCTAAAAATAGAGATTGAACTTTGTTTAACCCTATCAAATTGGTGTGCAAACATTTTGAGCACTTTTAAGGTATTATGTATTTTAGGAATTAGATGAAAATAGTTTTGTGCGAAACGGTATTAAGTACCAATTCCTACGTATGACTCGATAGATTTGACTCGATTCCAAAAAAGTGACATCTAAAACGACATGACCATGGTGAAGATCGGCTCCCTATGGGAAGTTAAGAATTGGTGTGCAAAATTTGCACATGCACGTTGAAGGCAAATGTACTGTGTAGGCGGCAACTTACATACAAACACATGAGCAAGGGTTAATAAATAGGGTATGACTCCATTTTTTCACCGCGTGTTTTTACGCATTAGCCCCTAGTAGCTCCTTCCCGTCTTATGGACAAGTTACAGGCGATATTTGAGCGAGAATATTGTCACATCTGTGCCGGACCAAGTACCGCTCCCTCTCCACCGTAAGCTGTAAGCAAGAAGATGATGGTGATTGCACTTGCAACCATGCAATTAATATTATCTATCAAGACTTGATGTGTGCGTCTCTTTACAATGTCGATAAAAATCCCGAAGGCGTCTCTATGAGCGTCCTCGTCGTTGATGCACCAATGCTGCTGTGATCATCATATTATTTCTTTTTGCCATTCGTCCCCAACATTGTTGGGAGTGAGAGGGGGATGGAGGGTAGAGGAACACTCTTTGCCACGTGCCGACTGCGGAACAGAGGGAGGAGGGGGGGGGATTGATTCCATTATAAAGACGTCCTCTCCCGAAGAGTTGAAATGCAGACATTTTCCAGAGACGATGGGGAGAGTCGATTGAAAGAGAGAGAACAGTGGAGGAGATCGAAGGAAAGCAGACCACAGCTATTAATATGAACCTATATGAATCTAATGATATTTTTGTTTGTAGCTCAAATTTATGAAGGGATTATGTTGTGGATGTATTGTTGTTGCTGCTGTTGCATCTGCGGAACTGCATCATCGCAATCCGCCGTTGCTAACAGATAATTCTCTGCTCCACCCTATCCCCAGCGGCTGCCGCCGCTGCCACCTCTCCATTGTTGGACGTGGCTGGCCCATTGTAAAATTCCCCCGCCCATTATCCTTCCGCCGATCCACTCCCAAAGAGAGACAGGCGTGGAGAGGAGCAAACTCTTCAGCAAAGCAAGAGTTTGACTTTCATTTTAGTGTGTTGTTAAGTCGCAACGGGTCAATCATAGGTCAATCGAGACGTAGCGGTTAGTGGTTTCGCAAATATCATAGGGGAAACGGTATGTATTTTCTGGACAAGCTCTGGACATATTAGGTACAACATAGGAATCAGTAAAACCTCGCTGGAACATCGCCTGTAACTTGTCCACGAGACGGGAAGTGTCACAAGGGTGTGTGACATACCCTATTTATTTACCCTTGCACATGAGGAACTTATGATATTGGATGAAGACAGCATCAACAAGCGATCGTGCCGAAAGACTCTCATGGCATTTTTGAGATAAGACAATGAATCACCACCTCAACATGAATAGACAAACCAAGAGAACAGACACAAAGTCACTCGGATTAGGCAGCAGCGGTAAATGCAGCACCAGCACTGGCACTGCCGCCTTTACCTTCACCAAAAAGCGCTTTGGTTTTCTATTCCTACCCTTGGTTGTGATCGGAGTACTACTTGCTAATATTGCTACCCTTCACAAAACACTACAAGATGGGCGCTCCAATTCCAATCCTACTAGCATCCACTTAAAGCCCCCATCAAAATCAGAATCATCAGAGCAGTATTTGTACTACTTTAGCTATGCCGGATGGTCAAACCAATTGATGGGACTATACCGTGCTGCACAACTTGCGTCCTCCACCAATCGTACACTGATTGTACCTCCAATTCTCTCACACCACTCAGCAAACGACATGGGAAATGCCCGAGGTGGAAATACAAGGCTTAGATGTGGACCAGATCATCTTGATATGGTCAAATTGGATGCAAAGGAGTGCCTAAAGAGTCCAGATGAGAGTTCACACGTAAAGTTCTCTGAGATTATTAACATGGCAAAACTTTCGGAAGCTATCAATGTGCCATTCACTGACCTCTGTGAATTTGTGAAAGAGAAACCAGCTTTGGCGAAAAGATACTTTCATCAAATGGAGCAGATGAAGCCAGAACAAAGGACGATTGATCTCGGTGGGACCTGCACCTTAGATCACCGTAGATCGTATGCAGACATGGTTGAACATTTTGAATCTATCTTTGCAAAAGATGATGTTGCTATCATTCCGTCTGCCTTCATTCTCGGCAATGCAAACTCTGAGACAAAGAATTTTGAACAGAATGTCTTCAGATATCCACCGTCTTCCAATCTATCTGAGTTCATACGGATCCTTAGGGACCGTCTTCCTAAAAACTACATTGGTGTTCATTTGAGGTATAGGGACGATGCAGAATACAGTGAGTACGACGAGTACCGATTCAAATGCTCGGAAAATAAGACAGAAGTGCTTGACATGATAAGGCGTGGGCATCTGACCATGATAGAGAAGAATGAAGTGACTGCCAACAGCACTCCATCAGTGTTCTTTGCAAGTAGTTCGCAAGAAGCATTGAGTTGTTACAAGCAGTCCTTGAGTGATGCAGGAGTCCAAGCTTTCTCTTTGAATGATTTATTAGGACAAGAAAAAAATAGCACACAAAAATTCTTGTCCGCTATCAAAGCATCCAAGAGTACAATCTATCTTAGTCTAGATCAGATTTTGGTTTCCTTGGGGCAACAGGTTGTGCTGCTGAGTAAGAGGACAGGACATGAAAGGAACATTCCCAGTTCATTTCAGATGGTTATCAAGACAAGGCACGAGCATCTCAATAACAGTTCATCCCTGTATTAAGTATTTGTTGAATAGTAATTGTATTCTGGTATTAGTACTAGTTTTATAGTTCTCTTCTTGGGGTTAGGTTGGGGCTCGATTAGAAGGCTGTAATTTCAGATCAGAATGAGATACTATTATGACACACCGAGATTACACTTGCTGGAAAAATCATTTGGTATTGTAGGGTCTACTCTGAAAGTACTTCTGGGAATGAAACCGATCAAGGATGGGCTTCATCTCATTCTTCTAGAACAAGTCATAGATTTCTTCCGTTTCCATTATTTTCTCAATGATAACATAGAGGCGTGTGCTCATGTGAAGAAGGAAATGCGTCTTAAGTCCTAATTTAAGTTGCAGACGAGAACGCATCTACTCTTGTCTACGCGTCCACGAAGCAAACGCGATTAAAGTTTTCATGATGTCGAGGTTGGCTGAGCCCTCAATGCTGTCTATAATGGGAGTTAGTGAATACGATAGATACTATACTTGCTATCAGTCTAATGTTTGTCATTTAAGTAGTTAGACCCAACATGAAGGTTGTGCACATCTTACCCCTCATCTTCACTTTACGCTGTAAAATGTGAAAACAAACGAAAAGGTGGTAAGAAAGTGTTCTAAATGCAGTCTATTAATCCTCCTCCTCTTCCTCCGCATAGATACTGGCATCAAAATCTGGCGAGTCGGGGTCTGCATGCAGCTCAATCATACCGAGGTCTTTCAAGATATTGAATGCCTTTTCTTCCTGATCCATGCCCTCGTATCTGGAAGCATCTATTTCCTCAGGCTCCGGAGATGCAATTGTCTCGCTCTCCTCCGTGCTAGCAGTGGTTTCCTCTGATTTCACCGGCTCGATTTCTTCTTCAGCAACGACAACCTCCTCTTCAACCGAGGCGGCCTCTTCCTCGATAACTGCAACATCTTCTTCAGCAACTGCTACAGCCTCTTCATCAACAACTGCAGCAGTGGCAACGACCTCATCTTGCTGCTTACCTTCTTCACTTGCTTGCTCTGCTGCCGCTGCTTGCTCCCTTTCAAGTGATTCTTGAGCCAACTTCTCCAACAAGTCTTCGTCAAATTCGTCATCAGTTACGTATTCAACCTCTAAATCTGCCACCTCAGCCAACAGGTCGTATACCATGCGGCGTTCCAATGTGGACTCAACCTTTCTTCTCATTTGCTCATCATCCAAACCATCTGTTGATTGACCCTCCTTGGCCGCTTGATCCTTCAAAGACTGAATTTGTTCTTCGACCTGATAAGCTGGTACCTGAATATTCTCCAAACGGGCAATCTCATCAACAGCCATGGATATCTTGAAATCACGCACGATGTCATCCTTTTGAATATCCTTGTATTTGATGAAATTTTCGGGGTTGATCAATTTCTTAATTTCTTCATCAGCCATACCGCTGTCACGCATATCAGTCATCATGAGGGCATATTTCTCCCGTGCTTGATTAGTTACTAAGGTATCAGGCACGTCGACATCGATAATATCACTCAGTGCTTTGCCTAATGCTGCATTGCGGACACCCATGTACTCCTGTGCATCTTGAGAGTCGACTGCCTTGCGGAGTTCATCTTTTAGACTTTCAGCAGTAAGCCCTTCACGGACTTCGTTGGCGAACTCGTCGGTAACTTCAGGGAGGGTGCGTCTCGAGGCGGATAGAATTTCAACATCAAAAATGGCATCTTTTCCGGCGAGATCTTTGTTTTTCAAAGCCTGTCACAGAAATCATGAAAAGTATGTTAGTAGTTGGTAGGAAAGACGTCAATCATAGCAATGAGAGATAGAACTTACATCAGGGAAGCGGACTTTCACTGTCACCGTTTCTCCAACTTTACCGCCCTCAAGGCCTTCAACTAATCCCTCCATATATCTACCTTCACCCAAAACGACCTCAACATCATCACCACTTGCGGCATTTGGAAGAGGTTCTCCCTTTTCTCCGTCAGCTGTGGCCATGTAGCCAACCATATTCACCTTGCAAGCATCGCCTGTTGTCAACGCATGAGAAGCATCATCGTATTGCTCCAATTTTACATATCTTTCCAACAAATCTCTCATAGCTGCATCAAATCTCTCTTGGTTGAAAGGCTTTCTCTTATAACTTCCCTTCAATCCACTGTATGGCTTGTCTTGTCCTTCCACTTGCTTGAATTGAATTTCTGGCCAAACATCACACTTGACAGTCAAATCCAATTCTTCACCTGGTGTAAACGTATCAGCCAACTGTTCAGCAGAAGTAACAAGTGATGGCTGTCCAATGGGCTCCAATTCGTGCTCTTCCTTGAGCGCAGTCTCGATCAATTCACCTACAAGCTCATTGATTGCCATGGTCTTAAGCCCTCTCTTTCCACCATTCTTACTCCATGCATTCTCAAGAACCTGGGGAGGGATTTTGGCACCCTTGCGAAATCCAGGGATTGATACCTTTTTGGCGACCTCTGAAAGAACCTTGTCATATGCGGCTGATGTGGCGGCGGCGGGCACATGAAGGGTGAGCTCTACTGCAGAATCTGGTAGACGTTTGAGAGACGAGCCCGTTGCTTCCGTGGAAGAAAGGAAGAGTGGCTGGTTGCGTGTTGACACATATGTTTGGGAGGGAACTGCTGTGAATGCATCTGCGTGGAGGGCAGAAAGGGCCAGACAAGCGGCCAGCGCCAATTGAGAAATTCTAGCCATTTTCGATGGTGTTGTAGGGATGCAGGGAATCAAACTAAGTATGCTGTGGCGGTGGAATCGACAAAGAAGTCAATAACGTAGTGAGATAGAAGTGTTGACATGGAAGCCAAGCTTGAAGCGCTGCTTTTGGACGGCCGTGATGGGAGCATGCAGCTTCATGCGTCACTGTCTCAAAATTGGAAATTCCGTAATTAAGATTATTACAAACCCGGTCGGACCGAGGCAGGGGAGCAACCGGGTTTTCGCGGCCGGCGCAAGCATTGTTGTTTGTTGTGTGTCGGTTGTGTATGTGCTCTTGTCTATTGTATGTATTGTACTTGCCTGTGATCTAGTTCTTTTTGAAAGCTAATGGCAAAATAGATAATTTCAGACTAAACTTTTACTTCATTATTTGCAATACCCACAACATATACTCAACATTGGCTTGATAAAGGAGACGTCTCGTTCTGCCAGCTTAAAATTCACAGACACGTCAACACAAGAGGTGATTACCTAAATCTCTCATATTTACGGCGATGACTCACTGTCCTCTCACACCTGTACACGGATCTTGTCAATCAAACCATGGGTATCGTGAGGATGGGTTCCGCTACTCCTGCTTCGACTACGGCTCAACTCTCTCAACCTTTTTGCCCGCTCTTCCGCCGACAATCTTTGCTCTCGTCTCGAGGATCGTTTGTCGTTATTCTTGTCCTTGTTGACCTCACCCTTCCAATAATTCACTTCATCTACATTCCATGCCTTCTCCAACTGCTGAGAATCATTTGATACATTGGATACGCCTACCCGTTCCAACTTTGGTGGTGTTTGGTTGAAGAATGGTTCTCCAAAGAAGTCATCATCATCACCACCCACTCCACCAGATATCGTTTCCATCATTGGCTTCTTGGAAAAGTCAGTATTATTCTTTGAAGATGGTGGTAACATTGGCTTGGAAAATTGAGTGGGACTGACCCGAACCGTATGGAGTTGACGCCTCTTCTCCATCTCTTCCAAAGTGTGTGATGAAATAGCTGATATTCCATCGTCAAAATCCACTTCATCATCAACGGGTTCATCGGCATTATCCGTGGAGGAAGGTGCCACACATTTTTCTTCTGGTGATACAGGCCGGGCTGCATCTGGTAACGTCGGATCAATGTATCCCGAAGCGAGTTGGTGCCGAGCACCCAGCTTTTTGAGTTTTTGGAGAGAGTTCTCCTGTCGTTTCTCATTGTTTTCTCTCTCTGGAAAGGCCTTCCCAAAGGTAAACTGTTGCGGTTGTTGTTTGTCTGCTGCAGTAGCAGCTGGAGCAGTCATATTTTCCTCTGATGTGTTTGGCGACACCTCCATGGGAATGGCATCTGGACACTTCCAACTTCCCTCTCCACCGCCTGTATCATCTAGTGGGACGCCGCCAATATCCCCCACGCAGGGAGCGAACATCTTTTTAACGACATAGTCCACCTTTGCTTGGATTTGAGAACGAGTCTCGGGCTTTTGGATGTGCGAAACAGCCTCGTGAAAACGAGACGCGGCGACAGAGGCGGCGTCTTGGACGAACGAGGATGATGAGGTTGAATGCTGCACCATTATTAAAGTGGATGAGTGATGCTTCGATGTCTCCACCGCCGATGATGCTGTTTGTTAAGTATGATGAGAAGGGCAGCGATGATTCATTCAACACAATCAATGTGGAGTTGCAACGACCGATTTCACGTCAATCATTCATGAAAGTTGGATAAAACGATTATTTTCTCGTAGACGGCTTTTATGTACAAGAAACGATCCATGTAGGAATTAGTACAACTGAAGTCGTATCTGGACGGTTTTCGATTTCGGAAGGTTTGAATTTCATATGAATGTTACATTATATTATGACAGCATGGTGATGCTACATGTGTCACTTTTTGCTTCGAGCTTTGACTTTTTACTTTTTGCACTTTGATGGCTACAGTGGCACTTCTTGTGTGTTGTAGCTCGCTTCGTTGATGTTGATGAGCATCATCATAACAAAGCCACGATGTGGGCGATCATCCTCTTGCTGATGCCTACCTCAAATGCATTCTTCTATGCTGCTGCTCCAACGATACGCCGGGTGCATCGGCGGCCGTGTCTACTTCCAGCGCCTTACTCCTATTGCAAAACCACGAGGTGTGTCAGTCTCGTTCACACATCAAACAGTAGTGATGATGCACATCAAAGTAATACAGCAATGATATTGATATCTCCAAGTCGATTACGGCTGAGAGATAATGAAGCATTGGCCAAGGCTGCAGAGATTGGATCTGATGGCTTGTCTATCTGTCTTGCTTGGTCTTGTCCAGCTGGCCACCAAGTACGCACTCCAGCAGAAGCTTTTGGTTATGAAGCTGTTCGTAGACTGAATGACGAACTTGAAAAACTAGGTCAGCAACTCTGGTTGTTCCCATCTCATGATGAGTTTTCAGAAGCAGTTCATCATGTGCAACCTAACCATGTGGTTGTTGACACTTGCTTACTTGACCGGCATCACAAGCGGGCTTCAGCACTAAGTGACAAATTACAGGCTACTAATGTTGTGGAAGTGTTGAATGATGGAACACTGGTTGCATTTGAGGACATTGCAAAAGTTCTTGGTCGTAGCAGACAGGGGGGTAGGGTGCTGCGTTGGTCAACCTTCTTGAGCAATACAATGAAAGAAGAATTGAACATGGAACAACATCTTCGACCTATTCCTCCATTACCTCCTCCTCTACACGACAACATGAATGAAATCATAACAACCTTAGCTATACCAAGTGTAGACACTTTTCCACTGTGGGCAAAACAACTGTTAGAAGACTGGGGAGATGTTTCAGAAGAAGAAGCGTTGCTTCGGGCCAAGAGCTGGTGCAACGACACATCATTTTCATCATCACTCACCGAGAAAGGTTCTAGAAATACCAAGTTATCACCTTATTTGAGATGGGGCATCATATCACCACAACGAGCTGCAACTGCTCGGGTTCGTCTGCGTGATCTTCTATGGCGAGACTGGAGCCATGTTTCCTACGCTTTGCTTGGTCCACTCCAGCGTGGTGATGCGGTGATGGAATTCATGGACAATACATATCAATCTGACCTTCCCATACAAAACGTCTCTAAGGCTGACTTGTTCAATTTGTGGTGCGTTGGAAACACAGGTTCAAAACTCGTAGACGCTGGTATGCGTCAGCTTTGGAAAGAAGGCTGGATGCCACGTCGAATGCGTTTGTTGGCTGCAGCTTGTTTGGTGGAAGGATTGGGATTAGACTGGCGATTGGGGCGTGACTGGTTCGAACACACACTTGTAGACCATGATCCAGCAATCAACGAAGCAATGTGGCAGAATGCTGGTCTAAGTGGAGTGGATCCGTTTTATGCTGGCATCATATGGGAACAATCACCGAATGGACAGGAAGAAATAGACTATGTAAACAAATGGAGCAACGAACCACTGATGTGGCCATCTCCTTTGAAGCCGTACTCATCTATGGAACCACCATCGCAAATAGTAGACGACGCTGAGGCACGAAGGAATGCACTTCGTGAAAGAGGTATTTACAAGGCTGCAAGGGTTGTCTCAAATGCTGGAGTTCGTGTTGCATGGGAAGGACTTACCACAAACTCTTCTGTCAAAACAGGCGAAGTTATTGGATCAGGACTTATCCCTGTTGAAGAGTTGAAAATCTGACTTTGCCCCACTTCTCTACCCATGTGTCATGTAACTTAATTATGTACATTACCTGTTGAACAAGTTACCCCTCACAAATCCATCACTCATTCGCGCTTCGACGGCAGCAGGATTGTAAAGACAAACCTCGAATGTCGGATCCCACTTACACGTAGTCTTCCCGTCGCACTCTTCTTTGTCATCCACAGGGCAGCGAGATATACAGCCTTCTTCATTGCTCTTCCACTCACACTGTACAGATTCCTCACAACGCCGTTTACCAGCATTTTCACAGTAGTCTTCGTAACTGGGCAAACATTCTTTGTTTTCCCATGTACAATATTTAGCGTTGCAATCTGATTTTTTGGTATTGCCCTCACACACAAATCTGCACTTGCCTATTTTGTTATCCCATTTACAACGAGGTAAATAAGCATTGCATTTGTCCTTCTTTCTTCTATTCAAGCAAAATCTTGGCAAAGTTGGGGCAGGTGTTGGTGCGGAGGGATCAAAGTTGCATATTTTTCTTCGTCCATCCCATTCACACACTCCCACCTCGTTGCAATCGCTTTTAGTTTCTTCCCAACCACAAGTAGATCGACACTGGCCTTGCTTATACAACCATTCGCACCCGAGACTATCCCCGCACTCCGTTCTAGAGATATGTCTTGCACAACTTGCTTTTTGATATTGAGATTCTGTCATGGTGCAGAACTTTTTCAATGAAAGATATTGACATTCATCTTGTGCCTTACAATGATCAGCATCTCGTCCTTCGCACATCATTTTACACCCGTCTTGATCATAGTCACAAATTGGACTTGCTTTGCAAGCATCTTTGCTTAAACCAGAGCAAGAATTGAGTGGCACAGCTTCAAAGTCCATACACTTTTCGAAGATCTCGTTGTCAGGACTATTTGCAAGCACCTTACAGCAACTCTTCTTAGTGTCGAAACTTTGCCATCCTGGTGGAATAGTGTTTGTACAATAGCCTTTGCTCTCCCAATCTTGGATTTTCACATCCGAGTATTTGTAAGTAACTGGCGGCGGCGTTGGCGTAGTTGGAGCTTTGCTCGTTGGTGCTTTAGTGGGTGAGTTCGTTGTTGCTGGAGGGTTGCAACCTGGGGGCTTACCGGCTACCCAACAGCTTAGGTCCACGAGCTTTCGCTGGCGCCCTTCGTTAACATTGAGTTCGGTCTTATCAAACACTCTGTCTGCGGTGGCGGTGGCATTATTGTTGATCAAGGTCAGCGTTGCCACCAGTATGATTGCCAGCGTTACAAGCAGCAGCCAGAAAAATCTTGACTTGAGCATCGCCATCATCTACTATTGTTGATTGCTCTGCAAACCCGCTCTTATGGTAGGGCAAAAGCTGTCATGGTCATGTGTGCTGATTCGCAGGAATTTTTGGTGCGTGCGAACTCGCGAAGGCGAAAAGCGGTAATAAAAGTTGCTGGAAATGGTAGGAATCAATTCAAGAATGGTAAACCTTATCACTCGACAGCCATCACGTCGTCCAGCTTGTCCTTCTTCCCGTATACCAGCTAAACCAAAGTGGTACGACTCGGGGTTGGAAGTTCGTGAAGGATTTGTGGCCAAAACAAAGACATAAGCACAATAAAGACTTGATTCGAAGAAGAACACTGTGGAGCAACACTTGCTAGTTCTTATATGTAGAGCTTATATCTTCCTGAACGCCTCCTTGGGCAAACAAGCTAGTGCGTCAGTCTTCTCGCAGTCGACATTTGTCTTGACATCTACAGTAATGCCTTGTTTGTTGATATTGTGATGTTCTGGTGTTTCATACCTAGCTATTGTGACGGCAACACCACCATTTTTACCTTCTTCCAATTGGCGAATCGTTTGAACAATTCCTTTCCCGAAACTTTGTTCACCTGCAACCAATGCACGTTTGTTCTCTTGTAATGCTGCCGTCATAACTTCGGCTGCCGATGCAGTATTTCTATCAACAAGTATGACTAGAGGAGTTTCCAGGTCAATTCCATCCTTGAATGTAGATTGAGCGTCAACTACACCATTCTTATCAGCTACGAATACAACTGGTTTGTTTGTTTCGAGAAATAATGAGGCAGTATCCACTCCACCAGGTAACAACCCGCCTGGATTGCCCCTTAGATCCAGTACAATATTCTTGGCTCCCTTCTTCTTCAGATCCTCCAATTGTTCCTTTACAGTATCGGCAGTTGTCCCTGAAAAGTTCTTGATTCTGACAACACCCACCTTTCCATCAACTCCGGGCTTATCACCACCCATGTAACTTCGAACAGAAGTGATTTTGATCGGTTCTCGTGTGAGAATGTAATCAATTTTCTTACCATCCCTCTCAACAACTACTCCTACCTTCGATCCCTCGGGTCCACGTACAACCACGGCAACATCATCCGGCGTAGCCTTTCCATCATCAAACTTTACCCCATCAACTTCCACAAACACATCATTCCGTTCCAATCCACCTCGTGACGCGGGACTATTCGGTTCAACATCCGACGCAATGACCCTATCACCACTTTGTGCCAACTCCACTCCAACTCCATACAAATTCCCCGTGGCAGCATTCACCATGCTCTCATATTTAGCTGGAGGCAAATACCGTGTATACCGATCACCCAAAGTAGACAACATTTTTTCCACTTCAGCTTGTGCCTCATTGATATTGTTGTACTTCTTTTTAATAGCGTCTTGACGCATTTGGAACCAGTTTTGGTTATTGAATGTTCGATCGATGTAGACACTGTCGACAGTACGCCATGCCTCGGCGATGAAACGTTGTTCGTCGGTGAAGGCGCCGTAGTCGGCTGCTTGTGTGGGTTGTGGATTGGTGGATAGGGTGGTGATGGCAAGTGAAAAGATTGTTATAGCTGTAGCAAGAGGTTTTGTGAGTGGACAGTTGATGAGAGGATTCTTTGTGTTTGTCCTCCTATCAACGGATTCATTGTCTGCATTGTTCATTTGATTGAGCTGTGATGTGATGCTGTGGGTTTGCATCGATAGGTGCGCAGGTGCGAATCCATTCACTGAGATCAAAGCAACCGACAGGGCCGCGGCAGCGGCAGGTAAGGATGAGTAGACTTTCATATTAGATGTGGAGGAAGTATCGATGCCCTGTCAGTAATACTTTTATGGGAATAAGTATGTACTCTGGGGAGGAAGTGATCATGTCATGGAGAGCAAGTGCGTGTTCTTTGCAAAAAAAGTGGCGGTGGAGAACGTTCGTACATAGAGTGATTTGTACCTATGTCAAAATAATATTAGTACAGTATCTCACCAGGTACAACGTAACCTATGTAGGTTGGGCGGGAAAAACCTCAAAACGACTCAAAAGCCCGATTCTCTGTCTTTTTTCAAACTCATTCCAACGCGCAGCTCTTTTGTGTGATAGTAGCATTGAGCTTATGCCCTCTCACTCTCATACGGCACCAACCCGACTAACTGGTCGATCGTATAGCCACAAGTAATACAGACAATATGGCGGATTCAGCAATGCGCCAGAAGCGTCTGCAGAGGAACCGGGCTCGGGCTAATTCTCAGCGGGTTGCCGCACCGGTTTCACAGCAGCAAAAAAAGCCACAACTATCATCACCGGGGTCAATGCCAGCAGTAGATGCTGGTGTACGATCGTCATCTAGAGCGAGCAGCGCTGTTCGAAATAATGCAAAAACAACGCAAAAAATATCGCAGTCATCTTCTTCTTCTTACAACAGCAGTAGCGGCAAAGTGAGACATACTAATTCCTCAATACCCTCTTCTTTACCTGGAGAACCAGGGGCGGAAGTGTCAAATTCCAGTGCAGAACAGAAACATTTCAACAAACACAAGCAAAACCCTTCGTCGCGGTCTTCAGGGGGACGGGCAACACCTACACAAAGTCGAAATGATAGTGATTCTTGGTTTCAATATACCAATGGGACCAATATGAGATCATCTGTTACGCCCAAAGTTTCGAAGAAGGTAATTACCAAAATAGACAATCCTCAGAAACGGCAGCAGCAACAAAAGCCAGTGAGCAATAATACTGCTGTATCGGATTTTGACAGTGCTTGGGCTTCGTTTTCGGATTCACCATTTGATAATTCCTTCTCGAGTGGCGATCCATTTGCAACTGGAGGAGCTGTAGAGTGGCCCACAGATGATGATGATGGAATGGACGTCAAGAAGTTGAATACTACCAACAAAATGCGAGGGAAAAATAGGGCAGAGGTTAAATCAGTAGATGTGGCAGCCCCTGCAACAACCAGAATAACAGCAGCAAGAACAACAACATCTCAAAATATATCTCGTCCAACAGAGGAGACGAAAGTGAAAAATGATGATGAAGTAGAATTCTGGGGAGTGGAGTCAGACGAGGTTACCAACTTAACAAGCCTAAATAATGACTGGGGAGAAATACAATCTGATAAGGAAGCTGATATTGCTGCCTTAGTCAAATATCGATCTGGTGGCAAAGGAGAAAAGGCAACTACCGGTAGTTCGTCTAGAAAGGTGGCAAAAAATAGTGTTAATAGCGCAGTTACTCAAAAGCAAGTGTCTTCATCGAAGGTAACGACTGCAACAAAGTCACAGGCACTTGGAAATACTGCAAAGCTGAAAAGCTTCTTTATGGAAAATAATCAGCAGCAAGTTTCGCCCACAAAGACAGCAGCGGTTACTAGGTCACAGGCACAGAGAGTGTCATCTGAAAATCGAAATGGGGGCAGCAGCATAACATCGCAAATCAAACAGCAGCAGCAGCAACAACAACCTCCTCCATCAAAATTTACAGCAACTTCTCGTTCAGAGACACCCACTTCGGCAATAGCAGGACCAAATAACGAGTCTCCAGCCAAGCCCATGAACCTCGAAACGAATCGGTTCAAAAGCATGCCTCGTGTAAATTCCAATTCATACAAGACTCAAACGTCATCATCATCAACCGTTCATAGTACATCATCTCCGTCATTACCACCATCCACTGCTTCATCGTCTCCTGAAATGAGCAACAAGAAATCATTGACTGGAAATTCATTAGCTGCATATACAAAGTTTGGCTCTAGAAGCATTCATCCTCAACAACAACAAAAAGGAAATGAAAGCTTGGCTGCTCCGCCTCCTCCATCACTATCGCCAATTACTCCACCAATGAAGAAGAAATTGGTGACAGCTTCTTATTTGGTGACACCGGAGCGAAAAAATGAGCCTCCCATTGATAACGGATTTCGTTCCAGTTTGCAGCAGAAAGAGAGAGCTATCACTCCTTCACCTTCGCATATTGACACTGAGAAGCCGTCGCCAGGCATAGTTCACAATAAGTTTGGTCCTAGTGTTGTGTCGCGCAAAGCAAATTCACCGACAACGATGAAAGTCTCAAACCGGTCAACATCTTCAAAAATGGCAAAGCCTGATGCAAAGAAACAAGTGTCCAACTCTACTCCACAAAGAATTCCGCAGAGAAAATCTTCACCAAGAGTCAGTTCGACTTTCAGAAAGCAAACATTACCACCCAAGCCATACCTTAAACCATCATCGCCGTCAAAGAGTAATTCATCAATCGTAATCAAAAACGGTGGAACACCAGTGTGGGTGAATACTTCTATTTTTAACGAAGGCAAGAATATCGAGGCGGGTGTGTCATGGAACTGGGTGAGAGCCTACCTATCCGCTGCGGCAGATGACACCATGGAAGTTGCTGTAGATGATCCCTTTTCCAAGGAGTATAATGGAAAATCATACACGATATCAAAATGTTATAACGATGGAGAACGAATATTGATGGGAAATACTTGGTGGTCGGCACCATCATCTGTTGATGAGGGCCATAGCATGCCTCCGGAAGATTTAGTGGAGTTGACGCACCTTCACGAGCCTGCTATTGTTTGTGCCTTGGAGGCACGATACCAGGAGGACATCATCTATACCAATACAGGGTCTATTTTGTTGGCAGTAAATCCTTTCAAGAAAATTGATGACTTGTACACTCGTGAGATGATGGAGCGATATTGGAATCATGAAAACGACGGTAATGCTGAGGCAACACCTCCTCCACATGCTTTTGCGGTAGCCGAACTAGCATTCAGCAGTATGATGAACTCCTTGGAAGAACGCGATGCCGATGCTTTGTCAGGGCCACCTTGCAATCAAAGTATTTTGGTTTCTGGTGAATCAGGTGCTGGTAAGACTGTCAATACCAAGATTGTCATGCGCTATTTGACTTTGTTGTCACAGCGGCACATGCGCAAGGCAGTGAGCCCCAGTAAGACAGACAATGAATGCCTCAGTGTAGAAACTCAAGTCCTTCAATCGAACCCAATCCTTGAAAGCTTCGGAAATGCAAGGACCATTCGCAATGATAACTCGTCTCGATTTGGAAAATTCATTGAAATGAGTTTCCAAGCTCAAAGTGACGATCCAAACTGCAGTCGTGGAACGTTACTTGGAGCTTCTATTGACTTTTATCTACTGGAAAAGGTTCGTCTCGTATCGGTCAACCCTGGCGAGAGAAATTATCACGTTTTCTATGAAATCACTTGCCCCAGGGGAATGAGCATTAAGGAAAAGAAGCGATACAAACTTACTTCTAATTTCGGTAGAGGTGACATACCCTTGACTGCGAAGGACTTCAACATGACGTCAATATCTGGAACATTTGATAGGAGAGACGGTGTGGTGGACATGGACACTTATGGAGAATTGCGCATGGCAATGGACTCGGTAGGATTTGCAGATGACGAGCAGGAAAGCATCTTTCGTGTCACAGCGGCTTTGCTACATGCATCTAATTTACGTTTTGAGAGCCGAGGCAGCGATGAATGCTTTTTGTTTGACGGTGACGGAACACTTGACGCTGTAGCAGATTTATTGGGTGTCTCAGTTGAATCGCTACAGACGGCACTTACTTCGAGTGTGATTGAGGCAAGAGGAGAGGTTCTTGTGAAGCGATTGTCTCCTACACAAGCAACTAAAGCGCTGGAAGCATTGACAAAGGCCACCTATGGAGCACTCTTTGAGTACATCGTCAAGCGAATTAATCAGTCTATTGAAGTTCATGGAGATGCGGATGATTTTGAGTTGAACAAAGCCACAATTGGAGTTCTCGATATTTTTGGCTTCGAATCGTTTCAAACCAACTCCTTCGAACAACTTTGCATCAACTACTGTAATGAGGCGTTACAGCAGCAGTTTGCCAAGTTTGTTTTCAAAGCAGAACAAGCTGAGTATGAAGAGGAAGGTATCGGATGGTCTAATATTGACTTTCCTGACAACCAAGATAGGTTAGACCTCATCGAAGCGAAACGTGTCGGAATATTTTCCGTACTTGACGAACAGTGTCGATTGCCTATGCGAACTGATCAGACCTTTGCTAAAGCCGTTCACGATTCTTGTGAAAACAATGAGTTTTATGTTGCCTCGCAGATGCAACAATCGAAAGGATCATTCGCAATCGTGCACTACGCTGGCGAGGTGGAATATGACAGCAGCGGATTCATTGTTAAGAACAAGGACGATCTTCCAAAAGGCACTTTTGAGTTGCTTTCTTCGTCAAGTGTTGACTTATTATCAGAGCTTGCGTGCATCCTGGAAAGCAGCGATGATGCTTCAGCAACATCAAGTGTCCATAACCCGCGTGCCCCGGTGAAGCGGTCTTCTAGCGCGCTTGCAAGGGCAACTGTTAGTGGTCAATTCTCTTCTCAACTGCGTGTTCTCAGGTCTAGGATAGAGAAGACAGAGCCTCACTACATCAGGTGTCTAAAACCCAACGACCGCCTTGTAGCAGATAGCTTTGATCATTCTCTTATATCTCATCAATTGAATTGCGCTGGAGTATTGCCTGCAATGAAGATTGCAAGGGCTGGATTTGCAATGCGATATCTTCATGCCGCATTCCATCAACGATTTAGTCCCATTGTATACAAGCATGCTACCAGTTTATCCTACAGACGTCTCAAACAAGCTGATCGCTCCAAGAAATTAGTTGGACTTCTAGAACCAACACTTGAAGCTGAGATGAAGAATAGACTTGGGACAGTCGATGCGATAGACCATGTTGTTTCATGGGGTGTTCAGATTGGAAAAACAAAAGTTTTCCTACGTGCTGCAGCGTTTGACGCACTTGAGGAACTTCGATACTCTGCACTGAACAAAGCAGCAACAATAATCCAAGCAAACGCAAGGGCATTCTTGGAACGAAACAGACTGCTTCTTCAACTTGGGTCGATTTTGACTCTGCAATGTGCAGCACGTAAGTTGATTGCAAGCGTCTTTGTACGCAAGTTAAGATTTCACCGAAATGCCACCGCTATTCAGACACAATGGCGTGCTTACTCTGCATGGTTCTCGTATCAAAACACTGTTTTCGTAACTGTTTGGTGCCAACGTTTCTGGAGGGGTAAGATTGCTCGAAGAGACTTTGTGGCTGCAATGCAGCAAATGAAATTAGAGAGAGCAGCTGTGGTTGAAAAGAAGCAAGTGAAGAGCGAATCAAAGAGAGCTTACGTTCAACAGAACAGTAATGGCAATGCAAATCCAAATGATAAGATACAACTACTCGCTGAAGAGGTGGCAAAGAAAGATCGAGAACTTGAAATGCTGAGACAAGAGGTTGACACTTTGCGCGATAGAAGTGTGACTAATCAAACGATGCCTACGCATATATCGATCAGCCAAACGTCTCGGTCGTCAGCTTTGGGGGTTCCATTTCTCCCATCAGACACGTCCACTATTTTTAGGGAGACACCAAACATGCCGTCTTCAAATTTGCTTGATTCCGAGGTGGAAGGCCTTCCCGATGTGGAGCATTCTCGTACTTCACGTCATGATAACTATTCCTCATTCAACCTCTCAATGGAGTCGTCATTTATGGACAGTTCTAGCTCACTTCCATTCCATCGCGCTGTAAAGAGCAATAATCACAAGCTGCTCCTCGAAGGAATAAAGGATGCCTCTTCAGATATTGAGACAAGTATCAACGCTGTTGACTCCAAGGGACGGACTCCGTTGCACGTGGCAGTTCAGAACTCGAATTTAGAGATGGCGAAGCTTCTTCTCTCCAATCATGCAATCGTTAACACACAAGATTTTGCAGGCAATACCGCTTTGCACTACGCTGATTCTCCTGATATGGGACTTCTGCTTTTAGACAAAGGTAGCAGTCCTAACATTCCTAATGGAAAAGGGCTCTGTTCGTTGCACTTGGCGGTCCAAAGACGAGACTTTGCTTCTGTCAAGCTACTGTTGTCGCATGGGGCTGATGTAAACAATGCCGATGATGAGTGCTGGTACACACCTCTGCATTTGATTTCGCATCCAGAGTCTTCTACCGTTGGCAAGAAGGAAATGTCACTCCGGGGGCCAATTGCGGAACTATTATGTGAAGCAAAATCTCCTTCGGCTCCCGACTTGAACTATCAAGATAGAGACGGTAACACTCCTCTTCATCACGCTGCATCGCTTGCTGAAGAAGATGCAGGCCTCTTAATATCTGTTTTCATAGAATATGGGTCGTGTCCAAAAATCGCAAACAATCGGGGGCAAACACCTGTCCATCTGTTCTGCCACAACAATGCTGCGAGGAATTTCATTTTCTATCACGAAGCCTTGCATTTGATGTTGGCGAAAGGTGCCAGTCCTAATCATCAATCTCTGAGCGGCTGCACTGCATTGCATTTGGCACTATATCACCAGGATATTGAAGCAGCGGCAATGCTTGTTAGATATGGGGCACAACTGAATACACCATGGAAGAAACCTCTCAAGTGGAATACATTTTGGACAAGTATGGGTCCTGATGATGTAGTTTTGCCTCTTGATATGGTAGAAGATGTTGCAATGCTTCATCGAGTTCTAACCGAGGTGTCGACCCCACAAATTACTGCACCGCGAAGACAGAGGTGCATGCATTGCAAGTTAAAGTTTGGAGTATTCAATAGGCATAAACATTGTGCCAATTGCGGAAGATCAGTGTGTGGTCGATGTGCAAAGGGATCCTTGAAAACTGCACAAATTCCTTCCTTGAGAAATACTGAAGATGAAAGCTCTAATGCCGTGTGTACTCTGTGCGAGCACATCATTTTCTCCCAAGCAAACCATGTTCCCACTGCACTGGTTGGTGCGGATGCAGGTGAAGGAAGTGTGATTGCAAGTACTGTCATTTCTGCGATTTCATTCTAGTTTAATATCATCCTTAATATTCGAAGCTCATTTCCAAAATGAGTTACTTCTTTTCTACAAATACTCCTCACATTTAACATTAACGTCTCACCCGCACCTGGTCGTTAGACTGAGACAATACTCTCCCCAAGATCTCTAAGTGTGATTCCAAGAGCGACCAGCAGTAAATCAGGGTTCGCGTCTACAAAGCCATTCGCATTTTCTAGCAAGCTATGAACTTGTTGTGTAATCTGCTCCTTGAGGATTGCTTCCACAATTTCACTGGTTTGACGACGGAAGCCTTTGAGCACAGAGTTCAACAGCCAGTCTGCACCTGTTTCTGTGAACACAATCTTCAACTTTTCGAGACCAACATCTAGCGTTGTCAGATGGAATACTGGCCTATACAATTCAACTCCATTTTTCTTTACTCTTTCCTTCTTGATTTCGACTTTCAGAGACAACGATAGATTCTTAACCATGATCGATCCACCTCCTTCGAAGACAGGATCAAAAATAGTTGGTTCTTTCTTTTCCACACGGAAAGTGAATTCATTCAGGTTCATGGTCAGATTTTTGATATCCAAGAAGAGTACGGTTGGATCTTCTTTTGGGTTGAACACATTCGGCGATGGTTGCCTTGAGGGTTGTTGATGAACTGATTGAGCACCTCCGTTACGGCTATCACTAGTGTGGCTGATTTGATACGAAACATCTCTAATTGCTATTTCTAGGAGCTCAAAATCAGATATCGCTGATGATTGCCACAAGTCTATTCCTGCCTTTAGCGTATCTGACATGGGAAGATCGTCCAGGGGCTTTGGGATCCCATGAAACTGTGAGGGCTGCAAGATTGATGGCGAAATCATTAGTTAGAGATGATTTGACCGACGCAGAATATCAGAGGCGCAGACAAATACTTACGTGCTTGATTCCATTTACTCCCACAACCCAATTATTATACTGTTGCGCAGACACTATCAGCTCTCTCACTTCGTCAAGAATCGATCCATCAATAGAGACGTCGGTATTAGCTGTGTCAAATGATGTATCTAACGTCGCACGTGGTAAAGTATTAGCTAGTGGTTGCAGCACATTCTCATCGCCACCCAACACGTAACACAGAACGTTTTCACGATCCATGCTAATGTCTGATAAGCAAAGATCACCACCTCGTTTACCTCTACACGTTAACACCCAT
The DNA here is from genome assembly GCA_030544225.1 of Skeletonema marinoi. Classification (NCBI taxonomy): domain Eukaryota; phylum Bacillariophyta; class Thalassiosirophyceae; order Thalassiosirales; family Thalassiosiraceae; genus Skeletonema; species Skeletonema marinoi. Next base: position 2,359,301 of record CM060492.1, read on the forward strand.
CCTCCTTCTAATTCACGCCTTTCAATGGGAATTGACATTTTAGGAAGATATTCCAGAAATCTTTCGATTAGCACGGAAGTCCTCTCTTTCACGTATTGGATGAACTTATCTGAGTCGCCAATTGAATCGCTAAGCTCTCTCAATAACGTGTCTGGATCGAACTCATCCATTAGGTTCAAAATGTCATGATCAATACTGCATTCAAACCCAATAAGAAACATGTGTTAGGAACAAATGAATCTTGGCAACAAAAGATGCAACATAAAGCAAACTCACGTTTTAATGTATGGCATCACTTCGAAGATTGTCTTGACGTCCCGACACAATGATTCCAAGAAGTCAATGAATCTTCCATCTAACTCTTGGATTAATTTCACAGATTCGTCTTCGAGTAAGAAATCCAACCAATCACCAGAAACAGCTCCAGACTGAATACTATGAAATTGCGAAACACCGAGCGAGAATAGTTTCACAAAGGGCTTTAAGAAATCCTGCGTTTGCTCGGGAAACTCTGCTGTTGCAAAACTTAACTCTTCGTCCACAGCATCGAGCACTGTTTCCCACAGCTTCCCTGTGATTGCCATATTATTGAGATATCTCAGGTGGCGAATGGAATGAAAGTGGTTGGCAAAAATGTTGATCATCATTGAGCAAACTGGGTCCTTCTCAAATACACGAACCAGAACTCGATCGAACATATCAAGCACATCATCTTTCGTAAGCAACTTTAGTATGGACCGACCCGGTGTTGCAACAATCTTCAACAATTTTGCTAGGGTCATTGCCTTTTGACCGCTCCTAGCAGCTGCAGCTCTGGTATGCTTATCTTTCTTCCTTGGGGCAATATTTTGGTACTTTATACATAATGATACGGAATGAATGAGATCGCAAATTTGATTCAACAGTAACAGTACAATAAATGTGAGGCATGAACTTACCAGAATTTTTATGCCCTTGCGTAACTGCTCACATGTCTTCTTATCGGCAATTTCTGATTTTACAATAGCAGCTTCAAATCGTAATAATGCTGTTTTCCAATCGCCAAGTTCAAGTGCAGGCAGAAGGAGAGTATCTCCAAGGCAAATATCAACAAAGCGAAGAAGTCTGCGTTTGGCCACTGTGCCATGCCTGTTTAGCTTCTCTAGAATCTTATCCCAAAGTGCTGCTGTACGCTGTCGCAAGGGCCCGAACGTTGTCGTTATGCCATGGAGCGTTCGAAACCAAGCTTGAACTAAGTCTGATGATGTGTGTTTCTTGTGGATTCGCAACAGTTGGCGAATGAGTATCAGACCCTCAAGGATCATGCTCAAAGCCATGTTCAGTTTTGGGCGATTGGACACGGACGCACGTGCTACAGCTGTTGTGCGCATCAATACTCTTATGAGAATCATTGCTGAATCATGGGCTTCTTCAAATGCTTGGATTTGCGACATTATTTCTTTTTCTTCAGCGAACATATCAACCTTCGTGACGTCTTCAGTCCAAATGCATTTGAATATATCTTGCAAACTCCAAGTGACTTGATCTTCAGGAACAACAGGATCACTTGTTGCGCTCGAATCTGCGCTTTCTTTCATCTCGTCCTGCTGCGTTGATGACGAGTTGGAGTCAGCCGACCCCTCGCCGCCTTCTAGAAAAGTGATGATGTGCGAAATGAACTTATTGTATTCTCGATCAAACTCAGGTTCCTCTGCGATGGCCTTGCTAAAACTAATCGCAAACAAATCCACATATTCAGAGAAATTTCTCCACGTCCCCTTTTTTCTTGCACCGCCGACTTTCAACGTTTGCTCTCTGAGCCGGGCCTTGTAATGAAGAAGCTCTAGCTGATACAGAGCTGCAGCACGAATATGCTCTGTCACAGGTACAAATATTGCACCACGACAAGATAATATCTGAAACCTACTGAATTCAACGACCCTATTCCGGTTAAGCATTCGTCCTTTGAAGCGTGTTTCATGGTCCATGCGAATATGGTACTTTCCAGTTATGTTCTGCTTTCCACCTCTGACGTAACCAACTACTTTACCAGATCCATACGTTGTTTCAACATCAAAGCCAACAGCAGCCTGTACAACGCTGTGAATGGAGTCCCTTCGAAAGTACGCAACGGCAGAGCCTGGACCACTTCGATTCCACAGGGATCGAATAATATGCATGTCATCTTCTACACGCCAGCCCACTAGTACACCAACACCAAACGTGGTTGCAACGCAACTACCAATAGGAAATTTTGAATGGCAAGGGGTGTAATTCCACTCGTCCATTATTCTAAGATTCATCTCAGCAAACCTGCAACCGCGTAAAATGCACTTGTCTAGAATCACCTTAATGACAAGGCAGTTTGTCCGTTCATTTCCTCCGATCATGTTGCTTGGTTGATTCGATTGAATGAAGCATCTACGAGAAGAAACAACAGTTCCCTAACAAGCAAGATGACGACAGCAATTAGTGAGTTGTGCATATGAACAAGAATAAGCACAAAGAACATTTGACACATTTGACTTACCATTTGATAAAAGGAGCTACTCTTGACGCTGCTCGAAATATTGGGATCGGGTGAAAACAATGGTACAATAATTCTCACACCCTTCTCAATCAGTGTTAGCCGGTTGAGTTGTTGAGGTTGACGGTCGATGGATGGTTGCTTGAGCAAGCCTTTCTGCAATTTTGCTGGTGGGGATGGGGGTGCAAATGAAGTGTCGTTGAACGAAGTTGGCATTTCAATGACAGCGAACCTGCTTGGTGTCCCTCCCATTTGCGGTCTAGCCTTGACAGGTGGTGTCGTGCCTGGAGGACTCCACATCCCATGCACGGGTCGTTTGAGCAACTCCATTTCTTGCTTTAGGTCTCTCTCCTTTTCAAGCTTCTTTTTGAGTTCTGCAGATTTTGACTTTTCAATTAACAAGTCTAAGGCAATTTCATTTGCTTCGTCAGAAATATCCATCCCTTGGATCAATTTCTTTGCCTCGTTGGGAAGAGATTTCTGTAGCTCATCCGGATGGGCAACAACTCTGTGCAATTTACGAGATTTGAGTAGCTTTTCGCCAATTTTTGCCCCAACTGCAATCCACGGCAAAGCCTGCTCACTTGTGCTAGCTGAATCAGCGTATGAAATCGAATCATCTTCATCGCTGTCACAATTCCAATGCACTCCGATAGAAGGGAAATCTGAGCATGCAGTGCTATCATCACCACTCTCTTCTGGATAAGGCGTCTTGTCGACATCTTTACTAACGACTTCAATATGATCAACCGAGTCCGATGTTGTGTGTGTTATCGACACATCAATCGTACTAACATTCTCTTGTTTTACCTGCTGCGCCTCCTGCTCACGAAGGAAAACCATTTTGTGGCAAAAACGAAGAGCCTCCAAGTGCCCATTAGTTGCATCACTACGTGAAAGATTCTTGATAGAAGCTCTCTCCCCCTCTTCTTCTTCTTGCAAACGGACACTGGTTGGAAAATATGTCGGCGGTTTCTGATTTAGCTCCTTGGCAGTGGCATCAAGCTCTTTCTTCCTAGTCTGTAAAAGTACTTTGGCTTCATTCACAATCACCGCCTCGGCACCATCTGCAATCAACCCCTTCCGCTTCGATCTCTTAATATCCCTCTCAAGTCTCCTCGTAGTCTTGGCATTCTGTTTTCGTTCTCTATTGATACGGATGAGAGTAATGTGCTTTCGACGAAACTTTGGTAAACGCTCCTCCTCCGACCATACGATTGTTCTCCCTTGAAAGTAGTCTCCCCATAAGAAGTCCGTGTGGATCGTCTTCATGATTCTCTTCCAATACGTACGACACTGATTCATCCCATTAGTGACTCTTTCTACATGTTTAGATCCCAACAACTCGACAAGACCATGACGCATCTCATCCACATCAATCAAGGCGTGAACAACAAACATGAATGCCAGCATTAACAACCACGATGTTGCCCGTACCGCAACATCACTAATGGCATACGCCGACACCAATACGACAAGGAATATTTCCTGAAGAAACCTCATTGAAGAGTGTCCGTCTAACCTATTATTGTGGTTGGTCTCCCATGCACCCAACATCATCTTGCGCAAGGCACGAAAATTTCTAACGCACAATATATGAGTCCAGTCAAATGATGCATCCTCCTCTGTCAAATCACCTTGCTGCTGCTGCTTCCGCTGCCGAAGATAATTCTGATACCCAAAGTAGGGTATCGACCCCTCATTCAATCTATCCGTAATCATATCGCCCACTGGATCCTCCAACTGTTCGTTCTCCTTGTTCCATCCAACAATACCATCTTCACCGCCAGTAAGTGCAGGATCACCTAATGACGAGTGGTCATCCTCATCCTCATAGCTAGTCTCATAACTATTGTGCCTGTTCTCCACTTCGGCCAACAATTTATTGATTGCCACATTTTTTTGCTGCTCTTCAAGTTCGTCTTCGTTGGGAGTCTTATTGCGATAGCATTTTTGTTGCTCTAGAGACATTTGTACCATGGTTTATTGGTGTAGGCGGTTGGTTGTTTGGTGGTGGTGCAGCTGATTGTCAGCAGCATTTATCATCCATAGAGGAACGTCCAACGCTGCTATAGAAGGAGGATAAGTTGTTAGCCTTTACCTTGGTCTCATTGTGGTATTCAACGCAGTGATTGAGATTGAGTCTTTTTAGGCGCGTTGGGGGAAGCATTCTGGTAAGCAGGAGAAGTGATCTAAATTGAGTAATCTAGTACAAGAAAGACAGATGTATCCTTGCGTCTGTGTCTGGTTGTTGGCCTTCTTCTTACGTGGAAGGCTTGCTCCATGCTCGGAGTTATGTAGTAGTTGAGATTTGTACTAACATATCGATTACACCTTAACCCTATTCTTCATCTTCATAGTCGTAGCTCTAACAACTTCTACACAACAATCAACTCTTATAAACATGCAAAAATAATGCTCTTCAAAAGATTCCTTTTGGTTGTTGAAGGATAAGCAAGGTTGGTACTTTGTCTGCACTGTCCTCGCCACCGCCACCGCCGTTAATCATGGCCGCAAGCAAAAGCTTCATATCATTCACAGATTTTACTGCAAAGAATGCCTTGCTGCGAACATCGACCCCCAGAGTATTGGGTTTATCCTTGCATGCTCCCACCGCTCTTGCCAGACGATCCAATGTCTCAACATGGGGTGCGCACACCCTTAAGGAGCACCATTTCAATTCTGAGTTGCCTGCAGACCCAGAGTACGTTTGCATCCATTCCTCAGGTATTTCGCTGAGCACAGCTTGAATTTGTGGAAGCGTTCCGGTAATTGTTGGACAGGTACTAAATGAGCTGGAGCCACCTAGAAAGTATCCAAGTCTGTTACCCTGGTGCAAATAGACCTTCAACCCATGTCTGGAAAGTGAGTTGACAGTCTTTTCCAATGCTTTCTCTAACAATCTTCTGCAAGGAAGACGGAGGCTGAACTCTTCTTGCGAATAAACAAGGACACCAGACACTGCTCTGTGTCGGTGTAAAATCTGACACATTGCATTCAGCATTGTCCCGATTGATGTTGCCGAGGTAAAGGCCTGCAGGTGATACCTCGTTTCCTTTGCAGCGGACCTGCTGATGCGAAGGATACGAGCTAAGCGAGACAACTGTTCTTCCGGAGGGCTTGTCTCTGAGATTACTTGAGAGGAAGATGATGATTCATCACTCTCTTTGATGACAATACCTTGAGCAAGCAACGTGAGCCAGCCGTCGACGGAAACAGACTTGTCAACGGTGCTGATCTTCAATAAATCTGGTGGGAACTCCACTTCAACTTTTGGCCCGCTCAATTGCTCCTCCGTGATGGAGCGAACACAAGTGCCGCTGCATCTGGTGAATGTTATTTGGATATCCGCAGTACGATTAAGTAACTTACACAAATTGAGAAACGATTCAACCTGTGTACGATTCAGGATGCTTGCATGTGGTCCCTTAGCAACAAAGGCGGGCACATGATACGAAATGATGAGTAGAACTTGTTGCGCTGCTTCCTCAAGCAAGTAGATGCTCTCTCGTTCGCGACTGCGAACAGTTATGTTTCCTGTTGTAAGGAGTTGAACCAGTTGTTTGACAGTTGATGACGCCCAATCAGGTTTGAGGATAACTCGCTCTTCCGCTTCCCTTGTCCCATGTGCAAACACATTTTGAAAGTATTCACAGTTGTGTGCCATGACTTGGGCATCGGCGTCTGACACAACGACGTCCTCATCTTCGTCGTTGTCGCCTTTGCAGCGAATAGTGAACCCCTTCATCTCTCCTGCGTCCAATACTTGATCTTCCTCCATGATGGCAATGTTGTTGTTGTTGTTGTTGTTGCTGCTGCTGCTGTTTTTGTTGTGTTTTGCTTAGAGGTCAGAATCCAGAGAGCAAATTTTCACAAGGACCTGGGGTGTGAAAATTTCACAGGGGGATGGTAGGTGAAGGTGCGTCCCGGTTGTGAGACAAACGAGACAGAGACCATGTTGGAACACATAAGATGGGTTTGTCTTCAACATGATCAATATCGAAGGTAGGCAATTGTGCTCTCATCAAGTTACGTAATGAAAGACAACCAACTAGGGATGTTGTAAGTATGTCAAACAATGAGAGTAAAGAGAGGTCAATAGAGTTGTATGCCAAGCCATTTTGGTTAACAGTAGTGAATTTAGTTGGTAGGTACATTACTTGATACTACTTAAAATGTAACTCAAGTTGATATACCTAGTATCTCCGCATTCTTTGCGTTGCGCTCAGCTTCAATCTCTTCAACAGAAAAGCCGGCACGGCCGGAGCTTAGTCCCTCCCCCAGCCGAGAATCTAAATCACGTTCACGGTTGTTGCTGTCATTACCTCTCCTTCTTTTTCCACCATCACTTCTTCTTCTACGTTTTGTGTCTCTTTTACCATCGCGACGACGTTTACCACTAAAGTCGTGCCAAGGCATAAGAACTCGCTTTGTCGTAAACCCAGGTGGAGGCTTTGGCCACTCAGTTGGCCGATCATCAAGCACATCGAGAGATGTAGCCAAGCGCATTAAAACCCTTGCGCGGGTTCCTCTGCGTCCATAACGATCATTACTTACCTTTCGAACCGTCCACTTGCAAAATCTCCATCCCATGTCACCAAAATCTGGCAGCGGCTCTTGTTCGTCTTCTTCAGTCTCGATCGCCCCGCCATCTGCTGGTTGAGAAGCAGGTGCACCCAAGGGGAAATCCCTCACTGAATCATCATCAAGTTGATTTGTCTCCCCATTTGCATTCTCATCATTCATATCCTCGTCATTCTTTGGTGCAGAAGGAGGCTCCCATCGTTTTGTCATGTCCACAGCAGCCGGAGGCGGTGAAAGCAACTCTTGCGACAGCGCATGAAGTGCCCGAGCAGCAGAATGCTTATCCTCAAACAAAACGTTGCATGATAGCTCACCAAGCCACTCGACATAAGACGGACCATAGTCCCTAAAGAAGGAAAGGAGATCATCTGTTCGGATCTGTTTGAAGGGTGCCCAATCAATAGAGAAGATGTGAATCTTGGACGGCACAACGACAATTTTCTTCGGTATAAATTCTGCCGTGTCCATGCCACTAGTAGCACCATCAGATCCCAATGACAACACAATTTCTCCCGAGGTATTTCCATTTGATAAGAGATTTCCAGGCGGATCTGCTCGAAATTTGCTGACTAATTTCCAATTCTCCCATGCCTGTTCAATCGGAAGTGGATCTTTCTTCGTCTTTTCCCACTCGGCTACATCATCCACGCCCTCCTCATCTTCCATGGCACCTTCGCCACCTTCATTATCACTACCTTCGTTGTTGTTGTTGTCAGTATTATCATCATCCAACCCCTTCCTCTTTCGTTCATCCTTCGCAAAACGCTCCTTCCTTGCATCCGCCTTGGCCTTTTCAGCTGCACTAAACGTATCAATACCAGTAATAAATCCACGTTCGGGATTGGCACGAAGACGACGTGCCTCACTCCACTTCAAGAAGGCATCCGGAGCTGGCTCCTTGTATTCAATACCGAATTTCGCAGCACGTGCTTTTGCCTTGGCACGTTCCTTTTCGTATTCAGCCAACAATTCTGCCTCAGTAGCTACAGATCCCCCTCCACCACTACCACCACTGCCATTATTATTAGTTGCATAATCCATATCCAAAATGTTGACAAACGCAGACTGCGCCTCCATCGGCACCCCCTCCAAACCAAACTGGCCCGGAATAGACATGACCGCCACATTCCTCACTCTCAAATCCCTCGCATTCCTATTCAATGCCGAATTCCCAACCCCCACATACCTCACTGCATCCACCCCCGACCTCAACATATTATACATACTATCATCCAATGACCCAATCACATTCTTCCCCACACACTTGCCCACACCCGCACTCAAAGTCCCATTCTGCAAACATATCCAATAGGGTATCCAATGATTCTCACTACAAACACGCGACGGAAATGTTAGATCCACCGCCTCATTATAGTTCACATGACGACGAATCACCGTTTGTAAATTCCCATTGGCACCAAAGTGCACGACATAGGTCTTGCCCAATTCATATTGATGGTAGGGGCTGAATGCAATGGCAATACATTCACGTGCCATGGCTTCGAATTGGACAATCATGCCACGGCCCGCGTTGGATCCTTCGGGTAATTTGAGGTTTTGGTGGAAGTGTTCGGTGGACCAGCCGGATGTGGCTCGTTCCATGGGTGCTACGCGGATGGATGTTCCGGGGGAGAGGAGGGTGCATTTGACAGGTTGTTCGTGTTCATTGTTGTCGTCAGCGTCGGTTAGTTGTTCGTCAGTGTCGGATGGAGATTTGATGGTCCATGCGTCATCTGTGATTGCGATTGTGGAGGATTCGTAGGAACAGGCTGATGCGGAGCGGTGTTCTACCTCGCGAACGGACGCCATGGTTGTTATTGCGTTGGATCTTGATTCTTGATCTTTGACGAAAGGTGAGCCCAATTGACATACATTAAATGACAGCACAATGATGACACGGCCTAATTCGCCGAGCCAGATGGCGGGAACAGGCTTACATCTTACTCAAAGAATTCTACGAGCCAATTCTGTACTGAGGCCACGTAGGAATTCAAGTGAGGAGGACTCGCCACCTCCTTTTGCAATCATCTCGATCACCCTCGTGCTTCTAACTTTTCGTAAGGTGTGTATGGACGAACGACCATGGTGGTATCGACAATAGGCAGCAGGCAGGGGCAAGCAGAGGATAATATCGCAAGCATTATTAGCACCATCATTATTATATTCAGACGCAGTGGAGCGAGGGGGTTATGGTAGCGGCTTCTGTTCGAGAAGCGTCTCAAAAAATATTGGTCGGCGGCGACTACCATGTTGGGCAAACAAATGGAGGTGCAGCAAGCACTCATCACATGACAGTCGTGATTGGGTGTTGACTAAGTCGACAAACCCATTGCAAATGTGTGTATGATGTTGCTGGAAATACCATGCTCCTTCTTTGGAGGATGAGGCCGTTTGGATTAGCTCCTTTTGACAAGAGCCATCATCCAAATCACGGACCCCCCTCCGCCCTCCTCGGAATGCCCCTATCCTCGCCATGCTGCAATAGCATGAACGAGTGGCATATTTGTTACGGAAGTTATCTAATTGGTGCTGATATTTGCGATATCAGTTGCTGCTGCTGCTGCCAGAAGGCCGTCGATGTCATCATTTATTATTTTTCAACAACATTAATTTCTCACCACGACTCTTTACCCTTCTCCTCCTTCATCACAGATTCTATTTAAGTTCAGCCTCCCCCAAACATCCCCTAAAATGCCTGTCGATCTTTTGCACCCCACCGCCGACCAAGAGGCCAGAACCCACAAGCTCAAGCGTCTTGTACAGAGCCCTAATAGTTTCTTCATGGACATCAAGTGTCCTGGATGCTTTCAAATTACCACTGTTTTTAGCCACGCACAGACAGTTGTCCTTTGCGGATCTTGCAATGTTATGCTGTGCCAACCTACAGGTGGTCGGGCTAGACTTACCGAGGGATGCTCATACAGAAAGAAGGTTGACTAAATTTATTACTTTTGTACATGAGAAGATGATAGATTAGAGTCTCGTTGGTTGTTATAGAAAGCGACCCCCTCCTCTGCCTAAGTAAAAGTAAGCCTAAAGAAGCCTGTTGCCTTATAGTCTTTATTGTGTGTATGTTGTTATGGCACTTTGTTTGGTTGAGTTTGATGGATCTTCCTATCAGAACCCTGCCTATCAACTGTAACACCTTGATTCCGTAAAACGAATGATAAGGAACCCCCTTCAGCATGTCACTATTGTTAAATGATCCAGTGTGCTTCCTAATATCAACCTAAATACCTACTTATTTTTTTACACTAACACATCACATCATGATCTGTACATCAAAACCAATATAGATTCTGACAGCCTCAAACTATCTTTCAGCATAATAGCTTGTGGATTCCACGCAGCCTCGTTCACTCAAGGTGTCAACAAGAACTATCCTGCTCCGTATCAACCGTGTCATCATCACTTTCTTTCTTCTTCACTTGATTTGCGACTTTTTGGGCTGCAAAGAATTTCTTTCTGGCCTCGGCCAACTCTGCTTTGGTGACATCCAACTCCTTGACAGCAGGGCCAGTATCCTCTATCAACACTTTCCCAATAACAAAGTCAAGAGCAGATTTCATCTTGACAGAGACCCATTTGCCACCTGCCACCAACGGCTGAGCATTGAAACAAGTCATCTTTGTTGTCCATGATTGTTTCTGCACGTCTTGAGTCTTTTGTGCATTATTATCCGTCACGGCTAGCGTGGTTACCTCCTCTTGGCCATTTTCTGTGCAACACATCCCTCGGTTGACGAAGACCTGGCACCCTCCATCTTGTACATCGTCAGTAGTAAAACAAGCAGCTGCATGCTTGGCCAACTCATGCAAGAATCCTGTAGGTTGATCTTTGTTTTTGTTAGCGCCTGATTGCAAAATGAACTCATCGTCGTCGTTGGAAGGGCTTAGGTTAAGGATTCGATCAGCAGGGATATCGCTCTTGGAGTCTTTGAGGAAGGTTGCGTAGCCGGTCGCCATGATGCTTGCCTGTAATGTTGATTCGTTATCTGTTATTAGCTGCAAATTGTATTCTGCTGGTAGAGCTGTGCATTATTAATGAAGCCATTGCTTCTACCATTACAACAGCATGCAGCATATGCAGAGGAGAAAGAAGTGTGTATCTTCTTCATTCTCAAGCGTTGAGATGATAATTCATGAGTTGAATAAAAGTATGAACGTTGCGTTGAATGGCGACCCATCTCGCACTCAGAATAGGGACGCTTGGACACTCACCACTCACTCTCTTGATAGTAAAAATAGTAGGCAGGGAGCGGTACTTGGTCCGGCACAGATGTGACAGTATTCTCGCTCAAAATCGCCTGTAACTTCTCCACAAGACGGTAAGGAGCTACCAGCAGGGGCTCTCAACACGCGTCGAAAGTCGAAAATGAAGTCAAAAACACACCATCGAACCTTTTCATCATGCCAAAGATATGCCTAAACCTGCTTGCTATTCTAAGGCAACCATGCTCTCAAATTTTTTACTTGTTCGTTTCGACAAATCACCTACCTATCAATCATCATGAAGATTATTGCCAGCGCTGTTTCGCTTTTAGCCTCCCTCTCCAGCTGCAATGCTGAGGTAAGTTTGATGTTTGATGGATCTATCTTGATCTTGGGGTGCTGTTGCTCTCGAAAGGCTCTGCCGTGGCGATATGTGACTGTTGACTGTGATCGTACGAACACTGCATCGGCTCCAGCCAAGCCACAGTGGCTGCCCTACTGACAGCTGCAGCAGCGAAGGGCCGCTCCACTAGTTCTCTTTAATCTCTCAACTGACACTTCCTCTTGCTCTCTCATTCTTGACTCACATAGGCATCATTCCTCCGAGCCGCCGTTTCAACCGACGACCGCCCGAGCCAGACCATCATCGACCTATCGCAAGATATCTCAAGGGACGAAGCAGCCATCTCATCCTCACCAGGGTCTAAAGCAGTTCAGGAAGCTGCAGCAGAAGATCCTCTCTTTCGCAATGTGATGGTAATTGAAAATGGTTCCATCGTCTCATCCTACCATCGTGATGATGTTAATCCCAACGAGATTTATGAAGTAAGAAGCGTAACCAAAAGTTGGATGTCCCTTCTGTTTGGATTGTTGGTGGACGATGGCTTGCTCTCCCTGGATACAACTCTTGGTGAAATCTTCCCAAATGATGAGGCATGGGTAGACGTTACTGATGGTAGCACTGACTTCCGTAAGGGTGTTACAGTTGAAGAGCTGCTAACCATGACATCGGGTTTGATTGATAACCATCGTTTGGAAGATACTAATGGTGGCCATTCACTCGAAGAAGCTCTTTCCTATCCAGGTGTTGATATTGAAGTCAAGGGTAAATGGGATTATGTTGTTAATCCCAACATCTTAAGCTATATCATTGTCAAGCTAACTGGCATGACTCCAAGGCAATTTTCGGCCGAACGCGTGATGGGAAAACTGGGTGTTGGCGAAGATGAATACGATTGGGATAAGAATTGGGATAAGAATTTTGATGGAGTTGAGTCTGCGGGTGGAGGCATGCATCTTACTCCGATGCAAATGGCCAAGTTTGGACAGTTGTATCTGCAAGGAGGTAGAACAAGTCCATCCAATGATGAGCGCTTGATCTCAGAGGAGTGGATCGATGCGTCCTTTACACATCATTCTACGACTGACTGGTCTAGTGTTGGTATGGGAGGTGTGGATAGACTCAATGGAAATCCGTATGGATATTTGTTCGTCGGATTTGAATATCCCTCTAGATCTACTGTGTATTGCGCTTTTGGTGATGGTGGGCAATTTGTCTGCATAGATCGTGATCTGGGCCGGGTAATGATTGCACAAAGGGAGAACAAGAACATTGGATTCAGTGAGTTATTCAATGTTCTAGATGCAGCCCTCGGAAACACCTTGTCTTTTCGTGCCCCTAATGGTGGGCTGTCAGGAATCAGTTCAACTGTAGAGAGTCGTGCTGAGTAAGTATTTTGTATCAGCGCGAGTGTGTGTGTTTGGGAGTGCGTGATAAGATTATCGCATTATCGTAGCTCGTAAACAGACATAAATAACTCTCTGATTTTGCCATTCACCAGCTACTTCCCACCGCATTCAAAGCATAAAAATATAGCAATCCAAATAGCGCACGTGAAAGGCTTGCACAATTACACTCTTCTTTCACTTTCACGCCATTCCATTGCTACTCCTACTCATCACACCTATGACTTAATCTTTCTCATCAAATCAGCCACCTCTTGTCCTGGCTCTACTTCGACTTCGACCAGCATTTTCTGTAGCTTTTCCATCGATATTGTCATCACTGCACCTTCACAATCATGTATGCCATGCGATAGAACCAACTTCCCATCAATACCATTCCCATGGACATCGAGACCTGACGCACATTGAATAATATATCCGTCATTTGATGCGTCCTTCTCTCCAACTGGCACATATAAGTAGAGCTCGAAATAAGAATTCATTCGAGATGCGTTTCAATATGAATGGATCCTTGCCAATACAATCACTACTGTTCGATTGCTGCTGCTGTCTCGAAATGGTACACAAGGCATGAGTATAATGATGACTCGCGGCTCGTCAAATGCAGAGTCGCGAGTTTTGTCAATGAGTCTCGAATCATTGGAAGAGTTGTTCACCTAACAATAATAAAGAGTTGTTGTTATATTTCACATATTATATTCCTTTTCAAGACGTAGTAGCTGTCAGCTCTATCTGGCTCTGGAAGTTGTAGTAGTTGTTGTTGAAGGATTGTTCGGAGGCGGAGGGGGAGGCAGCCTTGCATGATGCTTGTCTGTGATGCCGATTCTTATCTGGTAGCTGTAGATGGTATTCTCTGCTAGAGCTGTGATGCTTATTCTCTAGAGGAGCACGTTTCTGCAGAGGCGCACATTTTGTGATTAGAGAATCTTCCGTGTATCCCAGTGTCGTAGTGACGTCACGTACTATGTACCGAGCAATGAAAATGACGAGCAAAGTGGACGAAAGCGAAATTGTGGATTCCACGCAGCCTCGTTCACTCAAGGTGTCAACAAGAACTATCCTGCTCCGCATCAACCGTGTCATCATCACTTTCTTTCTTCACTTGACTTGCGACTTTTTGGGCTGCAAAGAATTTCTTTCTGGCCTCGGCCAACTCTGCTTTGGTGTCATCCAACTCCTTGTTGATAGTAGCAGCAGGGCCAGTATCCTCTATCAACACTTTCCCAATAACAAAGTCAAGAGCAGATTTCATCTTGACAGAGACCCATTTGCCATCTGCCACCAATGGCTTCTTCACATCTAGAGCATTGAAAGTAGTCATCTTCGTTGTCCATGATTGTTTCTGCACGTCTTGAGTCTTTTTTGCATTATTATCCGTCACGGCTAGCGTGGTTACCTCCTCTTGGCCGTTTTCTGTGCAACACATCCCTCGGTTGACGAAGACCTGGCACCCTCCATCTTGTACATCGTCAGTAGTAAAACAAGCAGCTGCATGCTTGGCCAACTCATGCAAGAATCCTGTAGGTTGCTCTTTGTTTTTGTTAGCGCCTGATTGCAAAATGAACTCATCGTCGTCGTTGGAAGGGCTTAGGTTAAGGATTCGATCAGCAGGGATATCGTTCTTGGAGTCTTTGAGGAAGGTTGCGTAGCCGGTCGCCATGATGCTTGCCTGTGATGTTGATTCGTTATCTGTTATTAGCTGCAAATTGTATTCTGCTGGTAGAGCTGTGCATTTATTAATGAAGCCATTGCTTCTACCATTATAACAGCATGCAGCATGCAGGAGGAGAAAGAAGTGCGTATCTTCTTCATTCTCAAGCGTTGAGATGAATACTTCATGAGTTGAATAATAAGTACCATAAGTATGATGATGAACGTTGCGTTGAATGAGCGTTGACACATCTGCCCTTCACGCTTGGACACCACCACTCACCATCTCTTGTCTATGAACCAACGTGCATAATATATAAGTAGTTTGGGCTAGGGAGCGGTACTTGGTCCGGCACAGATGTGATAGTATTCTCGCTCAAATATCGCCTGTAACTCCTCCACAAGACGGTAAGGAGCTACCAGGGGCTAACACGACACTCGTCGAAATAATGAAGTCAAAAACACCAAAAACACATGCTCGAACCTTTTCATCATGCCAAAGATGTAAATACCTTGCAAAACCTGCTTGTTATTCTAAGGCAGCATGCTCTCATAATTTTTACTTGTTCGTTTCGACACAACACCTACACTATCAATCATCATGAAGATTATTGCCAGCGCTGTTTCGCTTTTAGCCTCCCTCTCCAGCTGCAATGCTGAGGTAAGTTTGATGTTTGATGGCTCTATCTTGATCTTGGGGTGTTGTTGCTCTCGAAAAGCTCTGTTGTAGTGATGTGACTGTTGACTGTGATCGTACGAACACTGCATCGGCTCCAGTCAAGCCAAAGTGGCTGCCCTACTGACAGCTGCAGCAGCGAAGGGCCGCTCCACAAGTTCTCTTTAATCTCAACTGACACTTCCTCATGCTCTCTCTCATTCTCGACTCACATAGGCATCATTCCTCCGAGCCGCCATCTCCACCGATGACCGCCCGACCCCGACCATCATCGACCTATCGCAAGATATCCCAAGGGACGAAGCAGCCATCTCATCCTCACCAGGGTCTAAGGCAGTTCAAGAAGCTGCAGCAGAAGATCCTCTCATCCGCAATGTCATGGTACTTGAAAATGGTTCCATCGTCTCATCCTACCATCGTGATGATGTTGATCCCAACGAGACTCACGAAGTAAGAAGCGTAACCAAAAGTTGGATATCCCTTTTGTTTGGAATTATGGTGGACGATGGCTTGCTCTCTCTGGATACAACTCTTGGTGAAATCTTCCCAGATGATGAGGCATGGGCAGACGTTACCGATGGTAGCACTGACTTCCGTAAGGGTGTTACAGTTGAAGAGCTGCTAACCATGACATCGGGTTTGGTTGATAACATACACTCCTCAATCGGCGGTGGTGGTCATGGAGGCCATTCACTCGAAGGAGCTCTTTCCTATCCGGATGTTGATATTGAAGTCAAGGGTAAATGGGATTATCTTATTGCTTGTAAC
Source organism: Skeletonema marinoi (assembly GCA_030544225.1). Lineage (NCBI taxonomy): Eukaryota > Bacillariophyta > Thalassiosirophyceae > Thalassiosirales > Thalassiosiraceae > Skeletonema > Skeletonema marinoi. The sequence goes on from CM060492.1 coordinate 2,375,442, forward strand.
ATCTTTAGCTATACCATCGTCAAGCTAACTGGCATGACTCCAAGGCAATTTTCGGCCGAACGCGTGATGGGAAAACTGGGTATTGGTGAAGATGAATACGATTGGGATAAGAATTTTGATGGAGTTGAGGTTGGGGGTGGAGGCCTCCATCTTACTCCGATGCAAATGGCCAAGTTTGGACAGTTGTATCTGCAAGGAGGTAGAACAAGTCCATCCAATGATGAGCGCGTGATCTCAGAGGAGTGGATCGATGCGTCCTTTACACATTATTCTACGACTGACTGGTCTAGTGTTGGTATGGGACATGAGAATAGACTCAATGGAATTCCGTATGGATATTTGTTCTGCGGAATTGAATATCCCTCTAGACCTACTGTGTATTGCGCTTTTGGTAATGGGGCGCAACTTGTCTGCGTAGATCGTGACCTTGGCCGTGTAATGATTGCACAAAGGGAGAACATTAACAATCCATTCAGTGATGTATTCAAAGTTGCAGATGCAGCCCTCGAAAAGACCTTGTCTTTTCGTGCCCCTAATGGTGGGCTGTCAGGAATCAGTTCAACTGTAGAGAGTCGTACTGAGTAAGATATTTTATATCAGCGCGAGTGTGTTTGAAAGTACGCGTGGTAAGATTATCGCATTATCATAGCTTTGTAAACAGACATAAATAGCTCTTTGATCTTGCCATTCACCAGATATTTGCCGCATTCAGAGCATATAAATATAGCAATCCAAATAGCACGTGAAAAGGCTTGCACATTTTACACTCTTCTTTCACGTCATTCCATTGATAGTCATCACACCTCTGACTTAATCTTTCTCATCAAATAAGCCACCTCTTGACCCGGCTCTAACTCGACCAACATCTTATGCAGCTTTTCCATCGATATTGTCGTCATCATCACTGCACCTTCACAATCATTTATACCATACGATAGAACCAACTTCCCATCAATATCACTCCCATGGACATCAAGACCTGACGCAAATTGAATAATATCTCCGTCGTTTGATGCGTTCTTCTCTCCAATTGGCACATATAGAGCTCGGAATAAGAATTCATTCGAGATGCGTTTCAATAGAATGGATCCTTGCCAATATAGCATCACTATTATTCGATTGCTGCTGCTGCTGTCTTGCAATGGCAAAGAAGGCATGAGTATAATTATAATGATGACTCGCGGCTCGTCAAATGCAGAGTCGCGAGTTTTGTCAATGAGTCTCGAATTATTGGAAGAGTTGTTCACCTAGCAATAATAAAGGAGTTGTTATATTTCACATATGATATTCCTTTTCAAGACATAGTAGCTGTCAGTTCTAATCTGGCTCTGGAAGTTGTAGTTGTAGTTGTGTTTGTGTAGAAGGATTGTAATCGAAGGAGCTTGGCATGGATGCTTGTCTGTGATGTTGATTCGGTATCTGGTAGCTGCTAGAGCTGTGATGCCACAAAAAGCAGAGGAGAACTTTTTGCGCATGTTGAACAATTGGGAGGTGCACATTTTGTGATTGAGAGAATCTTTCGTGTATCTCAGTGTCGTAGTGACGTCACGTACATAGTACCTGCTTCAAACTCCGCATCAACCACTCTCTAGCTAAAAAATGAAAAATGACAGCTGTAAGAGCTACAATACTTCAAAAGCAAAGAGCCAAGCAACCGCAACGCAATCCCTACCGCTCAACCAGCAACTTTGTACTATTTGTACCGGAGAACGCGAGCCTATGCCTGTACTTATGACCTCAATGTGTTTTCATAGACATAGAAGAGATCCAACAACACTCACAATCATTGCACAAACAACATGGACATCACTATCCCCCCCCACAACCTAAAACGCTTCACCGCCGCAATCACCTGCCTCGGCAAAATCGGCAAAGATCTCTACCTCTCCTTCGATCCACTCGATGGCCTCGTCCTAAGTTCATTGAATGAGGCCAAGTCGGCATTTGGAAAGTTTCATTTCGATTCAACATTCTTTGATCGATGTAGTGCTCCCGCGGTGGTGTCTGCCTCTTGTTCTTCGGCGTCGGCGTCTTCTTTTCTTGGTAGAGGAAGAAATAATAATGGTGGGGGTGGTAATAATAATAATAAACACAACAGTGAGGATGATGAGGACGATGAGGATTTTTACGATAGCAGCCGCTACGTTTGTCGTGTACCCGTTCGCTCTGTCCATTCTGTGTTGCGTCCCCGTAAAGGAGTTTGCCATTTGAGAATTCGGAGTGAGGGGACGGATGATACGGGAAATCATTTCGGCCTGAAAAATAATAAGAGAAGGAGGAGGCGTAACCACCGTCAGCAACAACCACCACGTGATGAGGGGGTTGGACACGAAGAGGGTGGTGATGATAATGATGACGAGCAGGAAGAAGAGAGGCGTCCATATTCCTCATCGGCAAGACGCCGTAAGAAACGCAGGAGCAACAAAAAGAACAATTCTGACAACAACAATAACACTGCCGACAGCGACAAACAGTCTTCATCTGCTGCTGAAAAGGGAAATGACAAAATGATGCTCTCCTTTGAATTCGTCATTGAACGTACCGCCCCTAATAACCAAAACCGCAACAACAATGTCATGGAAGGAGTAAACAGTAGTTCTACCGGTGGAACATTCCGCGTCCTACACAAGGTAGGCGTCACAGATGCCAACGGCATCACCCTCTCCGCCTCCACACGCAAACGTGATCGATCCGAAATTGTCTCTCCACCCAAATTATGGTTACGTCTCCTCGATCCATTACGTCGTACGGCCGAAGTGGCATTGACGGTGGATGATGAACTCAAGGTTGTTACTGCCACGAGTTTTCATCCTGTGGAGATGCAAGGTGGTGTTGGTGGGGGTGGTAGTAATGGTTCGGAGGAAAATGCAGTGTTGCAGGCGGCTGCGGCCAAGGCGGCAGTGCTCAAGACTGAAACTAGTACTGGAACGGAAGAGTTTGATGAGTATGACTTTCGTAATAATCGTGGTAGGAAGAAGAAGAGGAGGAGGAGGGGTGATGATGACGATGAAGATGATTCGGATGATGATGATAACAATGAAGATGACGAAGAACGTGCGGGTGACAAAGCACCGCCAGATGTAAATCAAAAGGTGATACTGGTCTTTAGTATCAAGGAAGCCAAGGCAATGCTTCAATTTTGTGCACAAACCAACTCCACCTTTCATGATGATGGGGATGCCTTGTCCATTCTTTCATTTCATTGGGGAGGCAAGCCGATTGTGATTGAAACTGATGGGGACTCATTTTCTGGAGAGCTTGTGTTGGCGACGTTGCATCATGGGATGATTGCGAGTAATATTACGGTTGGTGGTAGGCGGGAATCATCCGGTTGATAAGACTTTGTAGAGATTGATATTTTCATATTTATAATACCCTTTTTTCATTGACAGGAGTAAACCAGATAACCTCAAAATGTATCCGCTTTTGTCATGATATATCACGATAGATGCTTACTTTTCTCCTCCCTTATCATTGCATACGATCAATGTCTTGCATAACGCGCTCCATGAAGGCAGGTTCTTCCTCTCTATATTTTTCCATCTGTTCTACAATCATTTGTATTCTATCACCCTCATCTATACGAGCGCCATCTCCATCTTCTACCATGAATCTTTCCCATTTCTTTGGGTATTTCAGCTTCATCACACGATCGAAATCAACTGCTACCTTTTCAACTGCTTCGTCCATTTTGGTGACAACTGATTTCAAGACAAATAAAATGATGATGGCAATGGCAGCTGCAGCGAATGAAATCTGCATAACTGGATCGGATGCGATATCTGATAGACTAACTTGATCTTGGAATGCTTCTTCCGGAATGGTTTCATCGTAGGATGTCAAGAGATTCACTGTATCAAACAAATGAGATTGTGAGGGCAGCATGGATAGGGATAGAGAGCTCAGTTTTTGTGCATGTGCGTGTGGTGTAGTGAAGGCTACTACGGCAGATGATTGCAGCATCGTTGCTACTAGAGCTGCGACTATGGGCAGGGAGGAAGAGGCCATCATTTAGTTGTTATTTGGCTTGAGTTGGAGGTTGGAAGCACTAGCTGGAAGTGTTGCATCAATAATTCTTGCAATGTGCATGATGTAATGCAATGAAAGGTTGTTCTGTTCGTGACTCGCTACGCAGTCGCGCTGTCAGTAGAGTTTCTCGTAAACAAGAATCACGGACATCACCGGACATCACGGACATCCGGTACTCAGTTTTACTATAGTTTACTAGCGTCACGGACAGTCACGGACATCACGGACATCACGGACATCACGGACATCACGGACATCACGGACGTCCTGATGTCCGTGACTGTCCGTGACTTGGGAAAGGCTTAACGGCCGTCACGCTTGATAATCACTTTTCAGCTCTACTCTCCACTACCTCTCCACTACTACTGCTTATTTCTGAAACCATGTTGCTATTGTGTACGATATAATATGTATTCCTTGGACAGGTAGGCTTCTCTCCAGAGAGCAGGTAGGAGTCGGGAGTCAGAGGTTGTTGCAAGGGAGAAGGTCTTGAATATTATTATGAATGGAGGCAAAGAGTGACAACACGAGAATGATGAATTATTCTACTTATGTGAGTCTGAGTCGATTTCAGAGGCAGGCCTCCGTGAAATAATTGAGCGTCATCGTTTCTCCGAGGGAATAATTCGATGTCTTCTTGAATACTTTAGCAAGTTCAATATTGCAGCATTGAATGTCAAAGGGAGCCTGCGAGAAACGGGCAACTGAGTTACGCGAAGAGATGTTGTTCAAACAACACGAAGGCAGCCATCTAGGAGATTGCCCCATCTGTTTATTGCCACTGCCGCTCGATTGCAGGAAATCTAGAATCATGTCGTGCTGTTACAAACAAGTCTGCAATGGCTGCGCTTACGCCAATGATATAAGAGAGTTGAAAGAATCCCTGGAACACACATGTCCATTTTGCCGACGGCCGTTCCCGAGATCGGAAGCAGCAGCCAACATGAATGAATGTGATGAAACGGGTGAAGGTGAATGATCCTGCTGCAATCCGAGGAAAGGGTATACAGTGCTACGAGCAAGAGGACTACGTCAGCGCATTTTTTGCATACCTGACAAGAGCAGCCAAGGCGGTCGATGATGCGGACGCGCATGATCAGTTGGGAAATATGTATAGCAAGGGGAAAGGTGTCGAGAAGGACACGAATAAGGCAGTTTACCACTGGGAACAGGCAGCCATTCGTGGCCATCCCATATCTAGATATAATCTTGCTGTTCTTGACATGTTAAATGGCAGATTCAAGAGAGCAACAAAGCACTGGCTCATCTCAGCCTGTATTGGACATGATCCTTCTCTAGAAAGACTGAAGTTTGGCTACATGAGAGGATATGTAGAGAAAGATGACTTTGCCGCGGCTCTTCGTGGACACCAATCCGCTTTGGATGCAGCGAAGAGTCCTCATAGGGAGGCAGCAGACGCAGCCAAGTTGGATGATTAGCCAAATCAAAGACAAACAACTGATATGGCGTATGCTATAAGCTTTTCTCCAAAGGAGTTGTGTTTTGGCGATGGCAATTGATGAGTGGAAACATTTCTTGGTTGGCAAGAGCAAGATTAGATACAGTGTTGTGCTCCAAGTCTAAGCACTTCTATTTGTTACATCGTAATGCTTCATAAGAAGTTATCAATCAATTCGACATATTATGACAGAAATATCTTGTTACAATACCACTTATAGATGAGTGCTTGTACTAATTTAAGAACCTGAACACAAGCTGGATCCAACTACAGGAATTATCTAATATATATGTCACTCGACTCTTAGCCCTAGGACTGGGACTGGGTATGAGGCTGGACGAAAGGAATTGTGCTCAAAGGCATGTTACGGGGATCAATGTTCGAAGGAGATGCAATCCTGCTCTCATTGTAGAGGCAGCAAGCCTTCTTCCACTTCCCATCGGCACCCAAGACAATCTCTCTCCACGTGTTATTCTCCGTGTCATCGTCGGTCTCATTCTCATGCGATGATGGCTTGATGCGGGGGATACGCCGACTCCCAGTTAAATTCTCACGACCACTGCCCACAATGAACTTGTAATGCATCTTTTTATTATTTTTTACTGCTTGTATATAATATAGTCTCTTGCTAGTTTCATTTGACATCGACAGGAAGTGATATGAAAAACTAACCAATGTGCTTGGCATCACCAAGCTTGGCATCTCCATGCGGAAGACAGAACCATCCATCAGTACGAATGAGTCTAAAGTGATAGTCACTGAATTTTTCAAACACATCCTCGCACATCCAAAAAGAGGCAGTTTGATTTGCCAAGTCCCAATTCATGCATGAGAATACGTGTCCAATCTCATCACCGGATGAGAGCAAATCACGACGGAGCTTGGAAGGCTTCTTCTGACTCCCTGGCATACCACCACCCTGCATCATTGCCATCATCATGAACATTTGGTTGCCATTGTTGTTGTTTCTGGCAGCAGTGGAGATGTCATATTCACCACGAACTTTCGTCTTCTGAAGCATGAAGCCCAAAGACATAGCTGATGAAATACTGCCGTACTCATACGTCCAGCTCTGTTCATACTTCGGGCTGATACCACCCAACTTGAGCTCATACAACGATGCTTTCTGCGTAGGGAGGACGCTTGTATCAAGAAGTCTAAATCCAAGTATGCTATTTTGTAGAAAGATTGCAGTTTGATTTGCCAACTCAGTATGGAAAGCCGACAAGGCAAATCTTTTCTTGGATACATCTTTGCTATCAAGGTAAAGAGCAGGAGACTCATTTGATAGAGTGGCCTTGGTCACTAATGTCTTCTTTTTGAGTAGATCTTCTAGAACTGATGCAATGAAGTGGGCTGGCATGCCGAGGTTGACGCAATGCGAGAGAGTCAGCAAGAATGTGTCGATGTTTGAAGCCTTCTCTTCGCGTAGCATGGAGTTCACATCGCGGTCAGCTGGCACAACAGTCATTAGGAATAGACGATGGAGCCATGTACGGAGTTCTTCGTGCGACAAAGAAAGGCTTCCAACACGTTCGTCATCGTCATCAACCTGCTCCCAAACATTAGTGCCCCAAATACTAGGCTCCTGATCCGCTACTCTAAGACGAAACACTGCCTCCGCCTCCTTGTAACCGAGAGCCGTCGTACTAAAGAGGTAGTCATCATATGACTTCCAAAGGCCCGTGTTTAGAAGGCAATTACTTTGAATGCAGGGGGTGACCGACTTGGACTTCAACGATAGCAATGGAGCAACTGTGATGAACACACTGTGCATCCCCGTGTAGTCGGGTATATTCGACAACGTAATGCGATGGTACTTTGTGGGAAGTGCTTTGCCCTCCCGATCACTCGAGGCATCTCCAAAAGCAACGATACTTCCTAATGCAATCTCGATAACAGTTTTACCAAGCAAGTTAGTAACTGCTCGGCCTACGTGCCAGTAATACCTAATCACGTTGGAGGCAAGAGTATTACTCTTGAAAACCTTCTCCCTTTCTTCATCAGTTTTTGCACTCAATATGTCCGGGGGTGGTTCTGACATGAAAGAGATGACTTCTTGAGTAAAGAATCCTTGCGGGAATTCTTTGACTGGATTGAATTCGTCTGTCGCTCGATTGCCATCCGAAAAGTACCAATAAGAAGGGTCAATCTGAACAGGATTGGTAACCCAGTTCTTCCCAACGTGGGGTTTGTATTTGTTGATAGCTTCGATGGCCTCTTCCTTGGATGAACCGCGGGCAGGAGATGACCCGTTTTTACCGATAACAAAAGATGACGTTTCTTCTTTCATTTCATCAGAAGGGCCAGCCTCGGGGTTAAGACATTTTGTCTGTTCAAGGAAAAGCTTGTCCATGGGTGATACATATCTGGGCGGACCTCCGTCCAACATTTGATCCAACACAATTTCAACAAGAAAATTCCTCATCTCCTTCTCAGTAGCATCTTCCCCCAGAGCGTATTTTGCTTTCTCAATCATATCTGGTGTGAGATCCATCGATTCAAATGCTTCTGCAACTTGCGCACGTTTCTGCTCCCTTGCAGAATCAAGCTTTGCCTTCATGTCACCAATCAACTCGTTACCTGCACCCATCGACGACAAACCCGCCATTGCATTATCTACCCGGTCGTCGCCATTTGG